>JAQFVV010000006.1:16261001-17461001 GCA_028023455.1 Epiperipatus broadwayi
GACATCTGACAGTTAACAGAATGAATAGTGATCTGCAATTTTGAGATAAATAAAGAATTCAACCATTGGACTGTAAGTACCCAATGTACCATGAACACCAAGAGTGCTACCTCAAATTAGACACTATAAGCTACTGCAACCTTTATAAAGATACTGCAAAATCTTTGCAAAGCCCTTTTTCATGGAGGGTCTGGAAATACAAAACTATGCCCTGCTTCTTTTGAGTCTTATGGGCTGGGAAATACAAGCTATGCCTTGCTCCTTTTTTTTGGAGACTTAGAGGCTGGAATCATGGCAGGACTATGTTAACTGCCCTATCACAAACTATATAGAATATAAAAAATAGGTTGGAGCAAATAGTGGAAATACAACACCCACAGAGTTGCATGAAAACATTTCATCCTCAAGCCAATGACAAAAATCTCCATCCATCATCAAAACTAAAAATACAGCTAAACAAACTTCAACAATCAAACACCAAATCCAACCTCCAAAATCATCGATTTTCTATTTAACTCTAAACATAAACCTCTTTAAACATACATGAAAATTACTATTTTACAATTTATAATCATCATCAATACTCTTGTCACATATTTCACAGTAATTTGTAAAATTAATTCTGCATGAAATGCATATTTTTTTCTTTTCTCAGTCATGGTTTGAGATCAAGTTAATAATTTTGAAGTGATGATCACCAGTATGTGATCATCATCATCCCTATATTGGGTGCCATTTAATTTACCCATCACCCAGTTCAAACTTGTTTTATTTCTCTCTATCACCCCACCCCATCCCATTACAAATGGTTACCTAACTGAGGGACAATGATGATCATGTACTGTGACAATCATTATAGATAGCTGCCCAACATACGGCTGATGATGATCACATACTGGTGATCATCACTTCAAAATTATTAACTTGATCTCAAACCATGACTGAGAAAGAAAAAAATATGCATTTTATGCAGAATTAACTTTAAACATCTGAAATATTGACAAGAGTATTGATGATGATTATAAATTATAAAATAGTAATTTTCATGTATGTTTAAAGAGGTTGATGTTTAGAGTTAAATAGAAAATCAATGATTTTGGAGATTGGATTTGGTGTTTGATTGTTGAAATTTGTTTAGCTGTATTTTTAGTTTTGATGATGGATGGAGATTTTTGTCATTGGCTTGAGGATGCAATGTTTTCATGCAACTCTGAGGATGTTGTATCTCCACTATTTGTTCCAACCTATTTTTTATATTTCATATTGTTTGTGATAGGGCAGTTAACATAGTCCTGCCATGATTCCAGCTTCTAAGTCTCCAAAGAAAAGGAGCAAGGCATAGCTTGTATTTTCCAGCCCATAAGACTCAAAAGAAGCAGGGCATAGTTTTGTATTTTCCAGACCCTCCATTAAAGAGGGCTTTGCAATGATTTTGCATTATCTTTATCATAGGTTGTAGTAGCTTATAGTGTCTCATTTGAGGTAGCACTCTTGGTGTTCATGGTATATTGTGTACTTACAGTCCAATGGCTGAATTCTTTAGCTATCTCAAAATTGCAAATCACTATTCATTCTGTTAACTGTCAGATGTCTGTCAGATCCCTAAAAAAATTGATTAGTACATAGTTTTAGATATGAACTTTGTTTTCATTATATATGTAGATTATGTAAATATTGTTAAAAAGGTGTTTCATTTCTATTTTCCTTTTCCCTCAGACCGGGGCAATGTAACCAGTTGGATTACAGCACACACACTAATATAGTGTATGTGCATATATATATATATATATGTAAAATAAAGGAAAAGTAGAAATAAACATAGATTAAGTTTTTGTAGATTTTTTTTATATTTCCTAAAATAAAATAATAATAAGTAAAGGGTTAAATTATAACTCTGATTTAAAATAAAAATTGTTTTATAAATTAAACTCTTAAAACGTCTGAATAAATATAAATATTGTATTATTATTCTGATTTTGAAATGTAAAAAACACCATACTTATTTTTGGAATTTTTTAATTAATTAAACAAAATTTTTATCTATCAGAAATTCCCTAAGTAAAAACATGTATATAGATTCCAAGGGATTAGAGAGATAAAAATAAAATTCTGTTTTTAATCAAGGTGTTGTTATAATCCTCAGGTGATTTTATAAAAAGGGCTGAAAAAAATATCAGTCAGTCTGGAGAGTGATTTTAAAGAGAACAGTTTGGCTGGCAGTTTTTTAAGAGTTAGCAGAAGAACCAGCTATAAAGTTGGCTCAAGTATTTTGTGAAGAGTTGGTAACTGTAGCAGAAAATAGCCATAGTAAAGCCAGCTGCAAAGATGACTAGTATAATTATCAAGAGAACTGCCATGAGGATTTAAGAATGCAAGGAAGTGGCTGCTCTACATTTCACTGGAGGAGTTTGAATTTACATGGAGGAAACAGGTCAAGATTCTTTGTAATTCATAGCCTTAAAGGTGTTCTTGAAAACAGCTTTCTGACCTGAAGCTTACAAAATCCAAGTATAAGTGTTACTGACTACAGAAAGGAAAAAGCCAACCATACCTGAATTATGTACTTTTACCTGATGATGACAATTTCCTGGAATGATGAAAAAACAGCTTGCCCAAGAGAGCAGCTAAATAAAGAAGTAGTTATACGTATGCTGCTGTGTCTACATATGCAAAGAGAAGCACAGATAAACTTGCATACAAAAGTGAGTTGTTTTTCAATAATTTATTTGATGGACATTTTTAAATTTAAAGACATTGGTAATTCGTTAAGAGGTAACCTAATGAAAGCTTTCTAACCTCTGGAAAATTGACTATATATTTTTTTGTAAAAGAATAAAAGAAAGCTATAATAGAATTTGTTAAACTGATTTTTTTTTTAATATTGATACACATGTATAAGTGTGAAATTTATATGTTTTCCAAATGAATTAAGTATGAAAAATATATAATATTATTGTAACGAGTTGAAATAGATAAAAGTCAGTGTGCGTATATACACGCACATTCATATATGCAAAATTTTAATATTTTTTTTTGATTAAATGTCATTTTTTTAAAAATATTAATTGCATATTATAAATCGTGCATTTGTGTGCACATATATGTAAATCAATGTAAGAATTTAAATGTTGAATAGTAATTATTTAAATCTCAATGTGATCATTTAAAATTTTGTATTATAATCAAAATCAGAAAATTCACGCACATATGTGTGCATATATATGTCAATTGTATTGTAAATAACAATGTGTGACAGATAGACACTTATGTGTAAAATTTTGATCATTTTTCTAAATTAAATGTTAATTCAAACATGTTTATTTTGTATCAAGTCACATGCCTGTGTGCTGAATGGGTTTTAAATAAACCTAATTTATTAATCATGTAACTCAATGTATACTTTTCAAAATCAGAACCCTTATAAGACCTTATTTATTTTTTTGTTATTAATAAACTTGTATTTAATTGTTAAAACTGTATTCCATCATCTCTTGTTCACATACAGTAATAGAACTTCATGTTCTCTGGGCTAGATTCATGCACAGATAAATGGGGATGTGTTTAGTGCTTTGGGCATCCTGGTTGGCACAAAAGAGGATACTCTTTAAAGCCCATGCACTATATTTTATTTTAGTTTAGTCTTGTTAAAAAATTTAAGTTTATAGTTGGCCAGTACAAGTGGCCAAAGCATTGATGATGATCAGCATGTTTTAATGTCCCAGTATTATTGTTTAGATTTTTCTGATTATTGTATATTCTAATGGATGGCTACTTAAATGGTGCATCCAAGTTATGTTTAAATAATTGCCCAAGCTGGCAAAGGCTCAATAGTTAGCCTGGTCTACAGAAAACCCATTTCAGATCCAGCCACAAGATGGTCTGTTGATTTTATTCTGATTTATTGTACTGATTTGTTTATGCCCATCAATGATAATGATGGATGGTTATTTATCTCGAGTATTTACTTGTACTTATTTTTTAAATGATAATGCTGGTGGTCAATTATGCTTTTAGCTGCTCTTCTGAGTTAGCTGGCGGATCTCACAATGATCTCAGAGATTTTCTAATCTCATACTCTTATATCCTTAAATACAATATTTCCTTCCACCCTACCCTACTATCACCCCACCCCATCCCGTTACAATATATTAAAAACATTACACTTATTATCAGATTATTTAAAAGTTTATGATCCTGTCTAATAATTAATTTATTAATAAATAAATAATAATAATTTGATATTTAATTCCTTATGACTGTATGAATTACAATTATTGCTATGCAAACAAAAACCCTTATTTTATTTTATTTTTTCAAAATTAAAATTGTAAAGAAAAAAAATTTTTTTTTAAATTTATAAAAAAAATGAGAGAGAGAGAGAGAGAGAGAGAGAGGGAGAGGGAGAGAGAGAGAGAGAGAGAGAGGGAGAGAGAGAGAGAGAGCGAGAGCGAGAGAGAGAGAGAGGGTTAAGTTTTAATGTTGTAAAACAAAAATGGGTTTTTGTTTTCCTAGCAATAATTGAAAGACATTTTAAAGTGTCACATTCATTTAAATGTCAATTTATTTATTTATTTTATTAATAAATTAATTATTATACAGGATTATATATTTTTTAAAAATCTGATAGTGAGTGTAATTTTTTTTAAAATATATACTGTATAATTATTATTGAATTAATGTGATAAGTATATACAAACCAATTTTATTGTCCGGAATTATCTTAATCAACATTTATTAATAACAAACTAAATGCAAATATTACTATATTAAAATGAAATATAGGGAGTTTGAACACAGTTTTAAGCTCCCTTCAGCTATTCATTCTATCTCATACAACCGATACGCATGACCACACACATGTGAAAAAAGATAAATGAGCTCCAATATACATATTTCACATGTACATGGTCACGTGTATTGGTAGTATGAGATAGAGTGGATGGCTGAAGGGAACTTGAAAGTCTGTGTTCAAATCCCCTATATTACATGTAGATACCAGGTATATAAAATATACTTGTATTTAAAAATTATTAATATCTTTATAATAGAACCACAACTACAACTGTTGTGATACGATAAGTTGTTTGACTTCAACGACGTATATTCCAAATTTGAAGTGTCATATAATGACTAAGCTGAAGAAGAGATCGGATATTTATTTTCAGAAGTGAAGTCTGGGGAATGTTAATGAAAATAAAGGTTTACGCTATGAGAGGGCATATCTGAGGTAGATTGTTGATTGTCAAGCTTTGATCATGATGTGCTCAAATATCTTATGATCACCTAAATAATAGAACAATTATTAATACTTTTTTTATGGGTCAGTTATCTGCGTAAAAAATCCAAATCTGTTTGAGACCTGAAAAATTTTCAAGTTTATTGAGTTTGCGTCCAAATCTCCTACTCGAAAACCATTTGATGGCCAGTCAAATTTCCGGACTATTTTCTAGTTATTGGTTTTCATCAGTGAAGAGTGTCAGGTATAGATGGATTCACTGTGCCATGAAGCTATTTAAAATATGTAAAATCCTATTACCTGTATAAATATTGATAAGTTCTTATAGGATTAAGTAAGCTTCGTCATAAGGTGGGCCATAAATATAATTAAAAAAGTTTATAACTTTTTTAATTAAATCCGACTTTATAACCGTTATCAGCAAATTTAAAGTTTGATTAAAATACATTAAAGCAAAATAAAATTTTAAAAGATATTCTTATATATTTTATTTTAGTAGAGATAATATAAAAAGTGCGATGTGATATTTAAAAAAAAAGATAAATCGTATTCATAATCATTAATGAAACAAAATTTTGCTTCAAAATCAATTTTATCTAATAAAATTACAGCATGGCTTTTTTTACACTCTTTTTTTTTTTTTTACCTTGAGTAAAAAGATTAAATCGCAGTAGATTTTGCCTCAAGCATTTTAAGCCAAAAACGTTAAATTTCCATATATACTATATATATGTACTATACTTTGAAGGAGTGTGGCCATTTCAACTCCAAAAAAAAAAAAAAAGAATAACTGCTCTAGAAATAAATAAATTTTTATTAGTTATTCAATAGACTAGAGATTATCTACTTAATAAATAATATTTCTAAAGTGTAGTTTCCATTCCACTATTCTCGAGCAAGATAGAGAATGGTTTCTATCCACTTTTAACACCTTGTGGAGAGGTGCAATCATAAACATATGACCAAAGACATGTGAAAAAGGTTTATGATCTCCAAGATACATATTTCATTCTGAACCAGCCTCATCTGTCTTCCCAGACCTCATTCACTTACACATATCTTTATCATTGCTCAATATAGATAGATAGATAGATAGATAGATAGATAGATAGATAGATAGATAGATAGATAGATAGATAGATAGATAGATAGATAGATAGATAGATAGATAGATAGATAGATAGATAGATAGATAGATAGATAGATAGATAGATAGGTAGGTAGGTAGGTAGGTAGGTAGGTAGGTAGGTAGGTAGGTAGGTAGGTAGGTAGGTAGGTAGGTAGGTAGGTAGGTAGGTAGGTAGGTAGGTAGGTAGATAGATAGATAGATAGATAGATAGATAGATAGATAGATAGATAGATAGATAGATAGATAGATAGATAGATAGATAGATAGATAGATAGATAGATAGATAGATAGATAGATAGATAGATAGATAGATAGATAGATAGATAGATAGCCAATTACTACAATTTAATTGATAAGTGTCAAGTATACCACCCTCACAACATTGTTACAAATCACTTAATAGAAGTACATTCATAATTTTTATTAGTCATTTATTAGACTAGAAATTATGTACTTAATGAATAAAATTTCTGTAGTGTAATTTCCACTACACCACTCTCGCTTAAGGTAGAAACTGGTTTATTCATTAAATGGGTAATCTCTAATCTAACGAAATGACTAATAAAAATTTTTAATATACTTTCATTAAATAATTTATGTCAAAGTTGTGAGGTCAGCTCATTTGACACTTATCAAAAAACTGTAGTAATTTGCTATATATATATATATAGATATATATGTGTGTGTAAAAAAGAGATTGTGATATGGGCCAACTGATGAGTGCTGGTTCAGCATGAAATGTGCATCTTGGGTATCATACCTCTTTTTCACATATCTTGGGTCATATGTGTATGATTCCACCCCACACAATGTGTTAAAAGTAAATAGAAACCAGTTCTTATCTTATATGAGAGTAGTGTAGGGGTTTTACACTATATAAATATTTTTCACTGTGCTCTAGAAATTATTTTTGTGACGACTATATCACAAATATGCCTTAGCTATAAGTTGAGATTGTGACAACTTAAAGGTTGGTTATTATTTTAAAGCTTTGAATAATTGGCTTTATTGTCTTAGTAAATATTTTAGGATGTAGTCTTTTAGTTTTTTCAAAGAAAGTTTTTTTTCTTTCTGAAACACGTCAACAATCATGTCTAACTGTAGCCCTCCAATGTATTCTCTTCACTATCATATTTTACCAATGGAAACAATTAATACCATAATTCTTTAGAGTACTTTGAAATAATCCTTATAACATAGGTATGATTTACTTCTCCCATGAGAACTATGTTCAAGTTCAATATAAAGCACTTTTATAGAAAACTTTGCATTGTTCATTTGTTTGAAACATCCATTCTAATAAAAGTGTGGTTTTACAGTAGAGGATTATACGACAACACATCCAGCAAATTGACATCATATTTATCAGTTATACGTTTTTACCAACATACTTTAAAATTTTACTGCGCGTCAAATAATTTTTTTCTAAAGCTTTTATATTTCATTGATAGAATGTCCAAGTTTCACATCCATACAATAAATTAGGTGAAATAACAGCTCTATATATACAGGTAACTTAATTACAGTGTTTATTTTCCTATGATAAAATACTTTATCTTTTAAATTGTTAAAAGCAGCCGCATCACAATGGAATCTGTGTTGGACTTCAACATCTAAGTCCATCTTTCTACTTACGAACTCCCCAAGATATTTAAATTGACTTACATACTCAAGTTAATAACCATTCAGCTTAAAAGTTGTTGTGGATTTTTATTCTGTCATGGGCTGATAAAGAACTGAGTTTTTTTAACATTAATTACTAAAATCAAAATATTTTAAATATCACATTCAGAACATTAATCATTCTGTAAGTTGATTTTTCAACTGGTAATAATTACATAATCATCAATACAATATAAATCGAGAATCCCAGAAGACAAAATTCTTATGATTCCACCAGCATACCCACATCGCATCTCAATCCTTGTTTGATTAGGCTACCTATAAATAATTCCAAAGACAATTATTAGAACGATTAAAACAACATTGGCACAAGTACATATGCTTATTTAGAGTCAGTTTTCATTTCAACTGCTTATATTTTCAACATATTATAAAACTTCCTTCATTTTATGTGGAAGTTGCTTATTATGACTAAAGTCTGGTGGGTAACCAACTAACTTTAAGCAGTGCCATTAATCAGTTATATTAACTGAATCAAATGCATTGAACAAATCAATAAAAGCCATATGTAAATCACTTCTTTGTTCTTGACACTTTTTTTTAATTTGCCTGGCAACACATCTACAATGCTTTTTGATTCTCTAAAACCATACTTACCATTAAATATGATTCAAGCAATTATTAAGGATGATGCAAAACATGTTGAAATATGGAAGGGTTAATAGCTAAAATAAAAAAATGTTATTACTCACTTCAATTTTATTTTACACTCTTATGACCATTTGTAAGTCCTTTTATAAAGCAAGTATTAAGATCCGGTAAGAATTTGATGGTGTTTCTTAATTTGAATTGATTAAAAACAAAAACAACACTTTTGTGATTCTACCTCATAACAATAATCTACAGAATGTCTTAATACTTTGATTGTGAACTGCAAAGAACTTTGTTATGTTGAAAAAGTTTGCGTATTCTATCAGCCAGTAATGAAAATTTTTATAGCAATTTTCAGCTTGGATGGTGAACATTTTCAGAATATGTAATACTTTTTATATAAAGATATAGATCTAAATATTGAAATATAGCACAGACCAATTTCATTGCTGTAGCATTTATTCAAATGAAAAGCTAGTATATTATGTCATAGCGAATATAATACAACTGATAGATTATGGATCAACTATAGAATATATACGATTAAAGCCAAATAAATAAATTAACAGTTTGCATTCTACAGTTCAGATTTTACATTTTGATTTAGAAATGTTAAATTTCCTTCATCCACCATTTTGACAAGATGCACTCGAGATAAATACAATAACAATTATGCCTAATCATTTATTAAACTAAAGATTATTCCTAATCAATTTACTTGTAAATGATTACAATAATCTTCCCCCTTCCCTATATCTGCTATTTCAGTTATCTATGATTAAAAATAAAATCTCAATGAAAATTTTTTTAAAAAGTGAAATTAATTTTTTAAAAATTAATTTTCAACATTTTAATTCTTAGTTGATACTACATTTATACTTTTCTTGGGGCATCTACATTTATGGTATGTTATATGTTTTCAATGTTTACCCACATTTATTTTTTTAAAAAAAAACTTCTTAGACAGTTTTAATTTCCATTTGTTTAAATCAATTGCAGTCACTCAAAACCTATTTAATATTTTTTTTCTCATATGTCATAGCATCGGCCGGGACGCAAACCCACAACCTCTGCAACCAACTACTTGCTTGCAAGAAAGCTGTGACGACCTCTCGGCTAACAACGCTTAGACCCTGGTAACAAGTGAATTTCCATTTATTATCTCAGGGTTGCCTTGACATCAGATTGCTGGTATTCTATTGATTAATTTTAAGTTTTGGCTAGTCTGACATTACTTACCTATATAATATATATTGATGTTATTCACATTTTTATCATATGTGCATGGTATGCATATATGTCTGCATTTAAAACATAGTCTTGAATTTCTGTAATCATATTAGTATATAAAACAAAATTTTGAGTAATATTATTCTCCTACCTTCTTCAGGTGTTGAGAACTTTAGGTTCATAAATATTGATGGCAACACTTTAATCTACTAGACTATTCTGTCAAAGGCTAGAGCACTGCAATACTATTGATCTAATTTATATATCTTTGATTACAATGCCCTACATGGTTAAAATGTTGCCTTAACCCCAATATCCATGAATCTAAAGATCCTAAGTTCAATTACCCCAAGTCCAATTCCCTTGTTGTCCTCTTACTGGTCAGGATAGCAATACCTGAAGAAGGTAAGAGAATAATACTACTAGAAATGTTTTGTTATATATTATTCCAAACCTTATGAATAACACTTGAATATATTTGAAAACATTAAATAAAATTTGAATTTTCCTAAAACATTGAACAATTAATATTAGATGATTGATGATGTATTATAATACTAACATCACAGACTTTTGTAGATACAAAAAATTCATAATTTGTAAATCTGCTTCACATTGAACCAAAACAAATTGATCACACAGCTAAGATTGTAGTGATGCAGTATAAATATATATATAATAATACATTACATTTACATATCTGACCATAATATAAACAGATATGGATATGTAACTTCATTATTCTATATTACTGTTTTCAGTCTTTTTACTGCAACAAAAAAAAAAAATCATCATGTATAATAATAATATTCTACTAACCTCGTTCTAATTTGGCCAATAAATACTATCTTCTCTTCGTGTAAATGGAAGTTACATCCAATGACAATTTAGTCAAAGTATAAGATTATCATTAAGAGGATATGCATGTGTATATATATGTATAAACGTGTCAACATCTTTATTTGTATGTATGCATGATTATTATTATTATTATTACTAGTAGTAGAGTAGTAGTAGTAGTAGTAATAGTAGTAGTAGTAGTCATAGTAGTTGTAGTAGTAGTAGTAGTCATAATAGTAGTAGTAGTAGTAATAGTAATAGTAGTAGTAGTAGTCATAGTAGTAGTAGTAATAGTAGTAGTAGTAGTAGTAGTAATAGTAATAGTAGTAGTAATCATAGTAGTAGTAGTAGTAATAGTAGTAAAAGTAGTAATAGTAATTATAGTAGTAGTACTCATAGTAGTAGTAGTAGTAGTAATAGTAGTAGTAGTAATAGTAGTTATAGTAGTAGTAGTAGTCATAGTAGTTGTAGTAGTAATAGTAGTAGTAATAGTAGTAGTAGTCATAATAGTAGTAGTAATAGTAATAGTAATAGTAGTAGTAGTCATAGTAGTAGTAGTAGTAGTAGTAGTAGTAGTAGTAGTAGTAGTAGTAGTCATAGTAGTAGTAGTAGTAATAGTAGTAGTAGTAACAGTAATTATAGTAGTAGTAGTTATAGTAGTAGTAGTAGTAATAGTAGTTGTATTAGTAGTATCACTTTCAAGTATTATCATTTTCTTCAATATAAAGTACTCTTCTATTTTAATCTAGTTTCTCTGATATATTATTTCTCTTTCTATATCATTAAACAAACTTTCTTATCTCACTAATACATTTCACATGTGCTTGGTTTTTAGATCTTTGATTGTATTTTGTATTCAGTTGTTTACTATGTAAACTCATGTAGTGACATATTTAGCCCAATTTTGTTTACTCTTTTAATTTTCTCAATGTTGTCAATGATACCTGTTAGTTTTTCATCCCTGTAGCAAACTTTAGGTCTCTGTTATTCCCAAAATACTTTGTTGTGAATTCTAGTTCTTGTATTAAATGAGAATGTTTCCAATCCATGTTTAAAACCTACTACATGTATTTACTGAAAATATCTTTTCAAGGCAGTAGACAATTAAATTATTTCTAACAAAAGTACTTTATATAAGGTCAATTCTAGAATAATTACATCCATTAGGTTTCCACCTATATTTAATAACCTAATCAAGATGGTTGTTAACTTTTTTAATTTATTACTATCAATCCTAAGTTTGATTCATTGCTACCAATTTTAATTATCATTTTTTGTAAAGCTATTAAATATTATTTTGGCCTATCTTTAAATCCATTTTCTTTCCTTTGTGTAATAACTCTATTAACATTTTTCGAATCCTGAAGCATCACTTTTGAAGACATTACATTATCTACAAATTCTAGAAGCCTTGCAGTATTTTTACTTAAATAAGGTCTACGATAAATGAAAACGTATTAAATCAGTGGTGGACCCACTATTTCAAGCAAGAGCTACTTATAATTTTCTCCAACTGTCACAGTTTATTCATATGTCTTTCAACATATTTTTTTTAGGATCATATTTGCATTGTATATATAGTGCATATATTTTGAATTCATCATTATGACAAAAACCTGTTCTCCTCATTTTCTACAAAATTGTATATAATTCCTGTTATTTGTATTTGTTTCAGGATTGTAGACCTTTTTAAAAATATGATAAAATACTAACTTTTCATAATAAATTATTTAAATCCAAAAGCACATCATGATTGGCTAAACATATCCAATGCCTGTTGTGGCTTTGCATTGAAGCAATGAATATATTCAAACCAATGAATTTGTAGTCAAATACACATCACCATGCATTTTTAGTCCCATTATGTATTAAAATTATACATCTTTCTCTACAATTGTTTTAAACATTACACCTCATTTTTATAATACTAATTTTTCACAATAAATTATCAAATCTTTGCACCTGACACATTAAAAAACATAGTTACTGGTTTCTGACAGTTATATATCCAATGCTTTAGTTGTGGCTTTGTGTTATGCAGTGAGTGTATTCATGCAAATGAATGTGTATATGCATATTGAATAAAGGCATGTGGGTCATCTGACACATTCATCAATAGGTGCTTCACTAAACACTGCTACTTCTATTATGAAGAGCAGATTCTTTCCTGTATGTAAGCAAACATTGTATTTTTTTTATTTGAAGTTATCTATTGTAGCATAATGTAGTGTAGATTAGCATTACTTTTTTTTTTTTCAAGTAATCATTCCCAAATGTTTAGGCAGTATACTGATGTCCAACAATTGATGTTTTGCCACCCCCTGTGATAAATCATCTATCGTAAAGCAAAAATATTAATTTCATGGTGTTAACACTATGGAGTATGCAGTGATCATTATCAGCAAAGGTCTACCATTTCTTATGAGTAATATAATAACTGACTGGTTAGTTGCTCAGGAGGTCATATGATGTTTTACCATCAATGTGTCACAGTACACTCATTGAAATAAAAATAACTGAAAACAAATAATAATTTGAAAAATTGAATTATTGGAAGTATATATTTTTTATTGGTTACAAGACCTCCTAATACCCTGTATAGTTTAACACTAAGTAGAGTAAGGAATTCCAGAGTTAAAGGTTTTCATTCCATTATTTTTATCATGCATTTATTTTAGAATCAAATCTAAAATGGAGACGAAAATTTTTTTAAGTGCAATATCTGGTTAATTGGTTAATAAATAGGTTCTAACTACTCTGAGCTGAACAATATAGGAAGTCCAAGGTAATTTAAATAATTCAAATGAGAGTGATGCAGGACTAATTTTTTCTTATCCTCCACCCACTATTATCTATTCAAGAAGGAAGTGCCTCCTCTCACTTTCCTTTATCATTGTTACTGTTGCTGACTGTTCTGGTATGGGTAAAAAAAAATTTTATCTAATAAGAAGCTTTTATATTTTACTTTTGAAAAGATGAATTTTTGACAGTTCAAATTTGTAATAGATGTTGAATAGAATTTTATAGATGGATGTTTTCTTAAGTAACCTATTTTTAATTGATTCTGAGCAAACTATTGAATCCATTTATGTGGAAGCAAAATGTACTTATGTAATAGGAAGGCTGAGTGTAACTAGACCAAACTTGAGCCTCAATTTTGTGAGAGGTAGACTTCTTCTGTATTCTAGGAATTATCTTAAAGATTTCTAAAGAAGTACAAAATCGATTGATATGGTCAGAATAGAATGCACCGGAGAACTACAATTAGATATGGCGATGAAGCATTTCAGAAAGAAAAGATTTCTGCTGAAGAAATTAAAAGACAACGTAAAATAGCAGATAAAGAAAAAATGGACTTGCTTGTTCTGCATATGGACGTATTTATGTTTCACAAATTGGTTTGTACAGTCATCGCAAAACTCATGAGTAGTCCCACCCCACCCCACCCCCTCTCTCTCTCACACACACACCCACACACTTGGAATTCGAATTGGTCATACTTGATAGCGAATAACTGTTTATTCTATTATACAATGATTAAATTAGCATACCTCAATAGATATGTACTCGATATTGTGACCTATTCCATGAATTATATATTATATAAAAAGAATGCAAACAATATTTAAATTGCGCAACGCAAGTCAAAGATTTTAGTTCCTCATAGAGAAATCGTTGAAAAGAATACATTACTCACCAAGCTTGCTAATTTCCAAGTAATGAGGGCTAGCATTTTTCCATCCTTGTTTTGTCCTTTATCTAACAATAGCCAGATACCCAATTAGCAACCACTATTGGATGATTAGGAAGGTTGGCTATATAACGTCTAGCTAGGAGAAAGTCCTAAGTTACCTGGAGAAAAGTCCTAAGCCGAAATGAAACCTGAAAAAATTTGTAAATTTTATTCGATCCGGATTCAAACTCATATCATGGAAATGATATTCGAAAAATGCTACCAATACAAAACGCAATGAAAGATAAAAAATTTAAATTCCTTAAAAATAGTTGTCTCCAAAGAAGGGATAATACGTGCACCGCTAGAAGCAAAGCCGTATTTACTTTTTCAGAGACCTAAGGCTATGTAATCACGTGAACTCTTTATATTTATTCTTTTCTCTTTTTTTTAATTCAAAGCAATTCGCAAAAGGATGCGTCTATTATGTAAAGAATAATAAGCGCTAAGAGGCAGAAAGAAAGATAGAAATTAAAATTTATTTAAAAATGAAAGATAACGTTACTTTTTCTAATTCTAATAGCATGAAAATGAGAAAATCAATATCGTTTTCAATATCGTTTTCTACTCTGAGAGAAAATAAAGCGCAAGAGTTTCTCCGATTGCGTAAAACTGTTCCACTGCTTCGCAGAATAAATAAAAAGCATCCTTATGGTTTTGTTAGAGCAGCGCAAGACGTTTAAAAATTAGATCGCATCTTTCATAACTTATATCTTTTATAAATTCAACTTTTGTATTTAGTCTATTATATATTAATTTTTCCCCCTCCTCGAATTTATACTTTTATATATGTATAAAAAAGCACGATGCATTAATTTAATAAGAATGATAAGGTAGTTTTTATACCTAAACTTTTAATATATTAACTGGTTTGTTTTTGCCTGCATATTGTAATACTATGATCTTTGCATAATAATTAATCTTGAATATTAATGTTGTCCTGAGAAGTTTAGTCCATAGAAGGAATGGAAGTTTCAAGAGCCGAAGTTATAGGATTGATTTCGATTTGGAATAATAAAAACAACTGTTTTTACCTCTGAATACGACAGCCGATCTCAGACCGTCGTATAATCTGTACAATCGATTGATCCTTATTTGCAGTAACGCCAAATTGATAATTTTAAAGTGTTTTTGTTGTTGTTGTCGCTTATATATTGTTCTTTTTTACCAATTATAAAACCTGATCATTGGCAAATCACTTAACATAATACTTCTTGGGTGTGAGAGAATCTCAGCCTCGGGGTGACCTTTGAGCCTTCCATCATCAGATTTTTAATTGGATGGACGGTTAAAGAGTTAAAGTGTGGAGTGAATTGAATCCTGTTCATTAAAGTATGAAGATTGGCTATCTTAATATATATCTGAGCAATTATTACATATATGTGTAGAGATGATAATCTGGACCAACTGATGATTGCTGTTTTAGTATGAAATACATATGTTGGTGATTATTTATCCTTTCGACATATATGTGTTCAAAGGTATCAGTGTTATGAGGTAGAGTGAAGAGTGGTGGGTCGTGTGAAAGTCTGTGCTCATATACCCTATATTTTATATACTACTTTTTATAAAGTCGTTATAATCGACTATTATGAAAAGGTAACAATTGATGTTCATAAGTGACTAGGATAATAAGAACAATGTCGATGCTTTCATAAATGATCTCATAAGCACCTGATATAATCGTAACATGTTAGTAAAGACAATCGGAAAATTTTATACAAACGCAAATAAAAACACAAAACAAATAATATACCAAAATCATAGATAAGCCTCCTATATGTTCCTAGAGTTGCAAAAAATCTAAGTAATATATGTACTAACACTTACAGAGTAAGCTTTAGATCACCTCTGTCACTGGTAAACTTACTAAACAATAGAAAAGACAAAATACTAGCTGAGGACCCTCCTCAAGTCGTCTATAAAATAACATGCAGTGTACCATCCCATAGTTCTGTATATTATGATGATGCTTGAGCATGTAAATCCATGAGAATTGTCCAGTATACATATTTGAACAACAGATTAACTAAACAAATCAATCCTTTTCAACCATGACAATATCCATTTCTGATAAATACATTAATGATTTTACAAATTATTTATTAGGATGCAGATTATATCATTTTAAATCTAGATATAAACTTTAAACTTAAAGATCAATATATCTATTTTTATTAAATACAACCATATTGTTATATTAATCAAACTCTAACTCTATCCATCCCCCTTATGTAGTATATTTAAAACTTCTAATCCACTACAACTCAAAACACATAAATAAAAATGTCTTTAATTTTGTGCTTGAAATGTGTGTGATGAAGTAGAAGTTTTAAGCATATCACTTATACATACTTAAATCAAATTAATAAATTAATATGGATTGTATCATTTTTACTATGGAGTCTATTATATTTTTATTGCAAGAGAATTTTTGTGAATCATAAAATATAATTATTACCACATCACTTTTACACCACTTTATAATTAAATAGATTAACATTGAACTTAATTGTAAGTGGATAGAGGAAGTGATCTCACCCAGATATACATATTTAGTTTAAGAGAGAGTTTTTGAAGCTATAGAATTTTTGCCATGCAAACTTTTTCATCTGATAATAACTCCTGACATCTAGATACGAGAAACAAATAAACCCAAAACTGTCCATCAGTAGTGCCACTCAGTGCAAGCCAGAGTGCAAGAAGGTTTGTGCATAAAATCCCTATATAGTAGCCTACTCATACAATATCCCCAGACTAGTTTCTAGATTGTATCTTTTATCAGTGAGGAGCCTTGGATCTGAAAGCACTCTACCTAGATCTTAGGATGTAATGCAACCCTCCAGCCACCTTTTATCTCTACTTAACTACAAAACTATGAGCTAAAATTGAAAACATATTTTCAATCCAAACTCATTAGCTTATACAGTCATATTATTATTATGGTTTCAATTTTAGATTCATAGTTTTGTAGTTAAGTAGAGATAAAAGATGACTGATGGAAAATTGCATTAGATCCTAAGATCTAGGTGCAGTGGTTTTTATGCACAAACCTTCTTGCATCCATTGATTACTCTGGCTTGCACTGAGTGGCACTACTGTATGGACAGTTTTACTGTCTTAACAGTTTGAGCAAGCATAAGAAATGGTGATCATGTGATGTACAGAAACAAATACTAAAATATTGTCTCCCACTTCATTGGAACTTTTAA
This sequence comes from Epiperipatus broadwayi, assembly GCA_028023455.1. Lineage (NCBI taxonomy): Eukaryota > Metazoa > Onychophora > Udeonychophora > Euonychophora > Peripatidae > Epiperipatus > Epiperipatus broadwayi. The sequence continues at coordinate 16,278,656 of JAQFVV010000006.1, forward strand.
TAAAAATTGCAATACAAGTATTAACATACAGCCCATTTAAATGACATCCCAAGTTACTTTGTTACTAATAAGAATTTAACATCTTACTCTGAGAATTACCAGAATTGGATGAGAAAAGTTAATTATTGTTTTTCATTGGCTGACAATTTGAGGAATTGCTCAACAACACCAAATCTTGATCAACAAAAATTATGAGTGAATGAACAAGACGAAAACATACAAAATTTTAATATAAAGTTATCATGCTGGTATAATCAAGAATTAAGCATTTCATACAATCAGTTATAAAGAGCTATATTTAATTCAAGGGTCCTAGATTGTTTATACCTGACTTAATCCAAAAAGAAACAATGGTTAAGATGATATTTTCTTTAATTAAGAGGATATAATATCTGGCATTTAGTTTTGAGTGACAAATTCATATTTATTTATTTATTGGGGAAAATGTCAAAATTGTAGGTCAGTGAAAGATTGATAGATAAATAAAATCGACACCTAAAAAAATTTTAAACATAAAGTTGCTGACAATTTTTATTAGTCAATCGTTAGAGTAGAGATTATCCAATAATAAAAAATATTTCTGTAGTGTAATTTTCATTACACATTCTCATGCAAGGTAGAGATTGGTTTCTATTTACTTTAACACCTTGTGGAATGATTGAATCATAAACATATGACCAAAGACATGTGAAAAAGATTTGTGATCCCCAAACTGCACATTTCATGCTGAATCAGCACTCATCAGTTGGCCCAGACCACAATCTCTTAATATTTTTATTATTGTTCACTATGTAGATAGATAGATATGATTTGCTTTTTTTTGATAGATAGATAGATAGATAAATAGATAGATAGATAGATAGATAGATAGATAGATAGATAGATAGATAGATAGATAGATAGATAGATAGATAGATAGATAGATAGATAGATAGATAGATAGATAGATAGATAGATAGATAGATAGATAGATAGATAGATAGATAGATAGATAGATAGATAGATAGATAGATAGATAGATAGATAGATAGATAGATAGATAGATAGAAGATAGATAGATAGATAGATAGATAGATAGATAGATAGATAGATAGATAGATAGATAGATAGATAGATAGATAGATAGATAGATAGATAGATAGATAGATAGATAGATAGATAGATAGATAGATAGATAGATAGATAGATAGATAGATAGATAGATAGATAGATAGATAGATAGATAGATAGATAGATAGATAGATTATTGCAGTTTAATTGATGGGCATCAAATGTGCTGCATTCACAAATTAGTCCCTACCTTGCATGAGAATAGTGTAGTGAAAATTACACTACAGAAATATTATTCATAAAGTTGTTAGTTTCAAGTGTTATAATTTTAATCTAAGTTAAGAGTAATTAAAATTAACCGTTACTTTCATTCAGGCATAAATCAAGAAATTCAATTTGCATGTATGCCCATCAGATAAGAGATTTTGCTTTTTTTTTTTCATAATTACAATTCATATATATTTGGTTTTTAATATTTTAATTTTAAAAAAAATTCCAAATATATCAGAATAATTGAAAATGCAGGAATTTTAAAGCTTGGTAAACTCTGTAATAATAGGTAGCCATTGTATTCTTGGAGATCTCGAACTCTGCATTATTACTTCTAAAAATATTATGAACGACTAAAAACTTGATTTTTCGGTAAATTTGTGATTATTTTCCATACTAAATGTGTGATAATTATTAGAAATCAAGATATATATTACTATATTTTTTTCTATAGAAATGTTTTATTTTTAAATATAAAAGAGTATATTTTTCTGAGTAATGTTACTATGGAAATTACAATGGTGGAAAATACAATCTGTTAAAAAAATCTCACTAAACAGTCAGTTAGAAAACATATGAATAACATAAAAAATACTGAACAAATTAAAACTTTTAAAATATAAGTTGATACATTTTCCAGATATTGATAATTATTCATTCACATTTTAAAGGCAAACAACAAACAAAAGTAAATTTTGTTCATTTAATTCAATCTGCTCTCCCTGACAATTGACTGACACGCTACTTTGGTTTGATTAAAATCTAATGTTTAAAATAATTGTGATAATCAAGTATGACTTTTTAGAAATTATTTAATTTATAAACTATAATATCTATCAAATGAAATCAAATTTATTATATTCTGATATATAATAATGGTTTAATATTAAAATGAAAGTTAAAAGCGTAAAGCAGGTGAAAACAAATAAAACTATTAGAGTACAAAAGGGGAAGGGTTAAGGTTTCTTTTATTTCATTTTGAACTGTAAAACAATTTGATATTATGAGGGGGGGGTAATTAAAGCAGACCATGCTATTGTTTAGAAACAAATATTATTTTAAACATAAAATAATAAAAGCAAAACATTTCCTCTTGCATTTCTAACACTGCTTTTTATAAAAATGTTTTTAACAGTTTTGACTACCAAAGAGACTTTTTCAGAATAAAACAGAATACAATAGAAACTGTTGGAAACAATTAAAAAGCATTATTAAAAGTGCAAGAGAAAATATATTGAAATAAGCAATTGCAAAAAGTAAAGGCATATTGAATTATTTAAACATATAAATATCAGACAGTTGTAATTATATATATATTATAATAAAAATGTCACTTTTGTTTTACTCTTTATCAAAAAATGTATGATAAAAACTATTCACTGCAACATATAAAAAGTATCATTCACATATTCATTTTCATTATAAATTTTAACCAAATTTTTCTACATCCATTTGTGCAATTTCATCTACAATTTTAATTGTATTTATAATATATAGGGTATATGAGCACAGACTTTCACATGACCCACCACTCTCCAGTCTATTTAATAACACTGATACACTTAAACACATATATGTCAAAAAGATAAATAATCACCAATATATGTATTTCATGATAAACCAGCAATCATCAGTTGGTCCAGATTATCATCTCCCATACATATATACTATAAGTGCTCAGATATATATTAAGATAGACAATCCTCATACTTTAATGGACAGGCTTCAATCTACTCCACCCTCCAACTCTTCAACTGTCCAACCAATTGAAAATCTGATGATAGAATGCTCAAAGGCTATCCTGAGTCTGAGATTCTTGTCACACCATGTTGACCTAAGGTCAATCTGAACCCCACATGTAGAGGACATAATCCATTTAATACATATGCAAGGATGGGTAGTAGGTCAATCTGAACCCCACATGTAGAGGACATAATCCATTCAATACATATGCAAGGATGGGCAGACATCTCTACTCCTTGCATATGTATTAAATGGATTATGTCCTCTACATGTGGGGTTCAGATTGACCATAGATCAACATAGGTGTGACAAGAATCTCGGGCTCAGGGTGGCCTTTGAGCATTCCCATCATCAGATTTTCAATTGGTTGGACGGTTGAAGAGTTGGAGGGTGGAGTAGATCGAAGCCTGTCCATTAAAGTATGAGGATTGTCTATCTTAATATATATCTGAGCACTTATAGTATATATGTGTAGAGATGATAATCTGGGTCAACTGATGATTGCTGGTTTAGCATGAAATACGTATATTGGTGATTATTTATCTTTTTGACATATATGTGTTAAGTGTATCAGTGTTGTTAGATAGACTGGAGAGTGGTGGGTTGTGTGAAAGTCAGTGCTCATATACCCTATATATTACATATATAGACACAGGTATATAATAAGCCTGTGTTTCAGTTATTAAATTGTATTTATGATTATTTTTAAAGTTTATTTACAATTATTTTTTTATAAAGATTATTTTGCTGTAAAACAAAGGGGTATTTGTATGAATGAATAATTGGAAAGTAAGCACTGAATGTAGATGAATCATAAGTGGAATAATAAGACAATATATATATATATATGGATGTAAAAAACTAACTCTTAGACTAAACAAGATTTGAAAAGAAAATGGATTCGTGGATTATAATTTATATACTAGAGTTAATGAACCAGTTTTAAAGAAAAGGAATTACAGTATTTGTTTATTTAAAAAATCTGTTGCTTAAAATTTTTAATAATAGTAAATAAAACTAAGTATATAGCATGTACACTGGTTTTAGAATTACACACACACACACACACACACACACTCACAAAGTTTAGTTATCTTTAAAATGTTTCTTGGAGAAAAACGGGTCATGCGACTTCCAGGTATTAAAATGGAAAATTGAAAAAGAAATTTCCGTTTGGTCATGTGAGTCAGTTGTAGAATGCATAGCTGTAGAGAGTTTGAAAATCTGAGTTCATCTCTTCTAATTTGATTTAATTCAGTTTTTTTTATTTATTTACCGCAACTGGAAATTATTTCAAAAAACTTTGTTTCCCGAATCTGCCATTTGACCACAAGAAATTTATTTTCAAAAAAAATCAGAGCAGATTATTTTTAATTTTATTGAAATAAGATATTCATACTTCTCATTAAGTGAACTATCATCATCTTCATCATCATCATCATCATTTTCGACTAATATCAATCCATTGCAGGATGAGGGTTTACTTCAATCCATCTTCTCTGATCTCTAGCATTTCTTTTCCTAATCATCCCAGCACATTTTCTTATTTCATCCATCCATCTCTCATACAGTCTCTTTCTAGGTCTCTTACAATCTCTTGGAATCTAGTTTAAGACTTTAACTGTTCATCTATTATTATCTCTTTTAGGAAAATGTCCAGCCCAACTCCACTTCAGTCTTTTAAGTTTTTCAACAATATCAGTAACATCTATTTGTCCTTTCACCCATGAATTTCGTTTAAGATTTCTTTCTTGTTATTTCTAACATACATCTCTCCATACTTACTGAGTGGTCTGAAATCTTTATACTGTACTTCTGTTAAGTTCCCAAGTTTCAGATCCAGAAATAAAAACTGATAATTCATTTATTAAATCAATAAACATCACATGATCACCATTTCCTATGCTTGCTTATAACTGTTGTTAAAACAAGCAAAACTCACTATACATAATGCCACACACAGCAAGCTAGATTAATCAATGGATGCCAGAAGGCAAGCTTGCTGTGTGTGGCTATATGTATAGTGAGTTTTGCCTATTTTAACAACATTTATAAGCAAGCATAGGAAATGGTGATCATGCATTGTTTATTGGCTTAAAACCAATCCTGCCTAATAGAATAGTGGTGACTATGGTTATTAAAGAACCAAAGACACCAAAATGTATAGATACTGAACTGAGTTCAAACCTATATGACTATATAAGCTAATGAGGTTGGATTGAAAATATTAAGGCGTTTTCCATTTAAGACTCATAGTTTTGTAATTAAGTGGAGATAAAAGGTGACTGCTAGAGGGTTGCTTTAGATCCTAAGATCTAGGTGCAGTGCTCTCAGATCCAAGGCTCCTCACTGATGAAGGCCACAAGCCAAAAACTAATCTGGGATATTGGATGAGCACACACTAGATTGGGTTTTTTTTATACAAGCCTTCTGGCATCCATTGATATAGCTGTGTAGGGGAATATGTATAGTGAGTTTTACCTGTTTTATCATTTATTAAATCCTTCATTTTAAAACACATAGGTATATTCTCTTTTAATATTAAGTTATTGCTACCAAGGTCATGCAAATTCTTAAATGCCCTAGTGGCAGATTGTGTACTTAACAGTTTTACTCATTTAGACTAAACTGAGTTTATTGTTATTTACTTTACTCATATGAAAATTGATATTGGAACTTTTTTTTTCGAACCCTACCATTATGCCAAACTGTCTTCAAGACTAATTCTATTTATTAACAAAGTATATGACAGTAAAGTTTCTAAATAGTGTATTTAGCCACAGACTTTTCCAAATTTCTGAATAATTGTTAACAAATACCGGGAGAAGTAGCACTATTCATCACAGTGGTCAATTGCCACCTGGGAGAGATTTTTAAATTTTATTTTACTCATTTATATCCATTAACTAACATAGAAAACGTTTAGTTATATTAACTACAAATTGATCTAAATAACAAAAATTCGAAGCTCAATTGGAATTTTTCAGCCAACTAAAAAGCTTTCAATGTCTCTATTCTTCAAGAGAACATTTTACACCATGGTGGAGATAATAGAATAAGTTACTAATCCTATAATCTATAATTCATATGTATATAGAAGATAAAACAGTTCCTACTTCAAGATAAAAGTCTTTTTTTATCAGACTCCTTTCTGTAAAGGAACAGTAAAGAATGCATTAGGCACCATGCTTATTATATGCTAGAGATTGTGAGAATTTTGACAGATTTTTAATCCTTATTTATCCACTGGCAATTATCAAATAATAACTGTGGTTATAGAATGATTTATGAAAAAAAAAAAATACAGTTGTTTGAAATAAAAAGCTTTGACCTGACCTTGAGATCATGGTCGTGATAAGCAGATATCTTAAACACTATACCATGATGCACTTATATGTCTAACATAAGGTAAATAGATAGTCTATAAATTGATCACTGGAGAGCTCCAATCATTTCTCATAAAGAAGCAGAGATAAAAAAGACAGTAATCGAGATAATTAGAGTTTGAACTGCTTTTTTTATCATCCTTTCTAGCTAAAAATAACTAGGTACCACACCACTCAATATCGGATGGAGCATGTTGAAAAAAAAATCAAATTTACTTAGCCCAGGTTCGAACACAGGTTTAGCACAGATGCGGAAAGGACTTTAAAGTTTTTATACTTAATGCGCAATGCATGTCTGTATGTAAATTTAAGTGTTAATTTAATAAAATATATGCAAATCTTCATGAGGTAAGAATGATCAAGTTGGTTTAGAACATTGAAAATTCCCAAAAGTTTTAACGCTTATAAAAGGTCCTTTCAAACTATTATACTCCATAGTCTTCTATTGCTTAATTACCACACTTTGATTTTGTGAAGAGAACTTAAACAGACATATATTCTATAAACTGTGTAAAATTCACTTACTAACAACAAATTAACCATCTATTTTGCTACAAATCAATTTAAAAACTATAACCAAGATCTTAAGTATTCTGAATTGGTGCAAATCCGCAAATCAATGCCACAAACTCTAAAATGATAGATGACATTTAAGCTTGCTATGGCTGATAAATTGTCGTTTAAAGTGCTTTTTTCTATAAAACGTTTCTTTAGATAGGCGAAGAATAAAAGATTCAACCTTCACATCGACAAATTAGTCTTATATATAATAGTGTGAGTATGTGTGCGCGCGCGTGTAATTATTTCTTGTGGTTAAAATAGCTCGTTTAAATTCATTATTATTAATTTAATTAATTAGATTGCCCAACTCCTTAAAAATATTTGGATGTGCTTCCTTCACAAAATTTAAACCTTTGTATTAAATACCGCTAATAACGATCACAGTTATATTAATGGATCTGTGCTTGTCACTTTTAAATGTATTCACAATTAATGAATACTAACAATTCTTCTTAAAGACGATGTATTTGGTTTTTTAAATATCTTTTTTGATATCTATATTGTTTTTCTTAATAGAATATTAAATATATATTTTTTTATTTTAGTCAAATCTGGCCATCTTCAAAGTCTCAAACTTGACTAAGATCAATAAAAAGGTAACTGGCGCCACTGAATAATAATAACAGTAGTGTAATAGTAGTAGTAGTAGTAGTAGTAGTAGTAGTAGTAGTAGTAGTAGTAGTAGTAGTAGTAGTAGTAGTAGTAGTAGTAGTAGTAGTAGTAGTAGTAGTAGGTGGTAGGGGTAGCAGTAGTAGTGGTAGTAGTAGTGGTAGTAGTAGTAGTAATAGTAGTAGTAGTAGTGATAGTGGTAGTAGTGGTAGTAGTAGTTGTAGTGGTAAAGTAGTAGTATGGTTGTAGTGGTTGTAGTAGTAATAGTAGTGATAGTAGTAGTGGTAGTAGTGGTGGTAGTAGTAGTGGTAGTAGTGGTAATTGTGGTAGTGGTAGTGGTGATGGTGGTGGTAGTAGGGGTGGTGCGACAGTGGCAGTGATGGTGGTAGTAGAAGTGGTGTGGCAGTGGTGGTGATGGTGGCAGTGGCGGCGGTGGTAGCAGTGCGGCAGTGGTGGCAGGGTGGGTGGTAATGGTGGCAGCGGTGGAAAGTGTAGTGGTGGTGGTAATGGTGGTGGTAGTGATAGTGGTACTGATAGTAGTAATAATGATGATAATGAATATCTCATCACTGAATAAATAAAAATAATAATGATGATGATGATAAAGTATTGGCATCACTGAATAATAATAATAATAATGATGATGACAATAATAATAATAAAGTACCTGCATCACAGAGTAATAATAATAATAATAATAATAATAATAATAATAATAATAATAATAATAATAGTAGTAATAGTAGTAGTAGTGGTGGTAGTAGTAGTAATAATAATAATAGTAATAATGATGATGATGATGATAATAATAATAAAGTATCTGCACCACTGAATAATAATGATGATGATAAAGTATCTGCATCACTGAATAATAATAATGATGATGATGATGATGGTGATAATGTCTGCGTCACTGAATAATAATAATAGTAATAGTAGCAATAATGGTGATGATGATGATAACAATAATGATAACAAAGTATCTGCATCATTTAATAATGATAATAATGGTGATGATGACAATAAAATATGGATCACTGAATAAGAGTAGTATAGTAGTAATGATGATAATGATGATGATAATAATAAAGTATCTGCATCACTGAATAAGAATTATAATAAAGTATCTGAAATAGAACTAGGATATATCTCTAGAAGAAATGATAATAAATAAATAGATGAAATATTAAATTGCTTCCAAGAAATTGCAAATGACCTAAAAAAAACAGGTCATGTATGAAATATATGGATAAGATAATAAGGTTTGCTGTTGTAGAAGAATGGTTACAGATCAGAGAAACTGGATTAAGCTAAGAGAAACCCTGATTAAGCAGTGGATTAATAATGTTTAAAAAATAATGAGGATGAAGGTGTTATTCTTTCATGTACTTTTTTTTTAATATTCCTTATATTTATTTTGTATGTCCCTTTGATTCCTCTTGGAGGCCTTAAAGGAACCAAGCAGGGCAAATTCCTAATGTTCACTCCATACATTTTTGTCATTACAGCTGTTATTACTATGTGATTATTCTCATATAGTATATGAACATGGATGGGCTGCTCACCAACATGCCTTAGCCAGCATGGTGAGTTTACTGGCTTTTTACTTCTGAGTTTAAGATCAAGAAATATTATAGTCTTTCTTCTCAATTGCCTGGTAGGGCAGAATAAATGTATGTGTAAATGATAAATCTTTTTCCAATGGATATATACAATCACGATAGACAAAAACAAATCATGGCCCTTATTCCCAGGAGGCTATAAAGTCACCAACCAAGGCAACAGTTGGTGGCCAAAGGTGAAGGATGCTAAGAACCCCTGATATCAGACCCATGCTGGCATTTGATGACAACTTTTTATTTAGGTACTTACTACTGCAAGTCACTTTCAAGTGATGGAAGATTGCAAGAATTGGAAGAAGAACTGTCTTATATTAAATGGGAAATTATTGGACTTTGTGAAGTTAGAAGAAAAGATGAAGAGACAATTGATTTGAAAAGTGGACATGTACTCTAATACAAAGGCACAAATATTGGAAGTACAAGTAGAGTAGGATTCATTATAAATTTTAAAAAATGGATGAACAACACTGTAGAGATTGATGATATATCAAACAGAGTGGCGAGATTAGTTATTCAACTTAATAGCAGAGACCTATAATTCAAGTTTATGCCCCAACAAATTCTCATAGTGATGAAGTAGTAAAAGATTTTTATATGGAAGTACAAAAGGCTTTTGATCAGAGTAAACAACATTTAAAACTGTTATGGGAGACTTTAATACTAAAATTGGTAAACAATGAAAGATAAAAGTGCTGTAGGTAATTTTGGTTATAGTAATAGAAATGAGAGAGGACAGACTTGTAGAGTTTGCAAAAAAAGGAAAAAAATTATATTATGAATTTTTTTTTTTGAGAAAAATGTTAAAAGGAAATGGCCATGGAAGCATCCAAATGAAGGTACAGCAGAATTGGATTATATTTTGACTAACAGAAAATACATATGTAATGTTCTTAATAAATTTTACACAGGAAGTGATCATCGATTAGTAAGATGTAAGATACGTATTAATGCAAAACTAGAGAGATGAAAATTATTAAGAAAAACAATATTTATAGTTGATATTTCTAATCTTCAAAATATATTCTAATGAATTTAAATTAGAACTTGCAAATCTGTTTCAAGTCTTAGTAGATTTTGAATGTGATTCAGATTTGAATGGAATTAATATGAAAATAATTACACTTTTAAGAACTGCGACAAAGATAGCTGGTAGAAAAATGCAGCAGTTGACAAAAAAGATTTCTACTGAGACTAGAGAATTTATGATATAAAGATGTAAAAAAATGATGCATTAAAAAGTATTGAGTATTTTGAATTTTGTAAAATGGTGTGAAAAAGAATTAATAATGATATAAAAAAGTATAATTATGAACTAGCAAGGAAAGCTTTAGAAGAGTATAAAAGTCTCAAGAGTATAAAACAACATTTTGGTATTGGTAGGAAACTTATATTTGCAATAAGAAAAAAAAGATGGAATTATTATTACAAAGAGAGATGATATCATGAAATGGGTAGAAGAGTTCTATCATGAATTATATAGTAATAAAAAACAAGTACCTTCTACATCGTCTGAATTGCCCAGAATTTTAAATGAAAAAGTGAGACATGTAATTAAATTGATGAAGAAAGGGAAAGTTCCAAATAATGATGGAATTATAATCAATATATTAAAAGAAGCAGATGAAGACATAGAAAAAATTTTGGCAATGTTATATACCAAATGTCTAAATGATAAAAATGCACCATATGATTGGAAGAATGCAGTACTAATATTAATATTTTACAAAGATGTTTAAGAAGATATTAAAAATTACAGATCTATCAATCTTTTATCAGTTTTATACAAAATTTTTACCAAGATAATTACAACTCATCTACAGAGAATGTTGGATTTCAACCAACCAAGAGAACAAGCTGGATTTAAAAGTTATTTTTCTACAGTAGATCATATCACAGTATTGAGAGAAGTTATAGAAAGAACAAATGGGTATGAGTTGTCATTATGCTTTGGATTTGTAGATTATAAAAAGGCATTTGATTCTATGAGCATTTTTTCAGTTATTAAAACATTAGATCATCAAGACTCAGAATATTGTCATATTCTGCAAATATTTATAAAAATGCAACAGAAACAATTAGATTACATAATGATATTAGTAAGGTTAACATTGAGAAAGGTGTAGGACATGGTGACTCCATAACTTCAAAACTTGTTACAGCAATGCTGAAAGAAGTATTTTGTGGATTAAAATGGGAAGCTAAAGAAGTAAAAGTAAATGGAGATTGTTTAAATATTTAGATTTTGCAGATGGATGTAGTTTTTTTTTTGCAAATAATGCTTCTGAGCTTCAGGAAATGTTGTAAGAGTTATCAGATGAAAGTAAGAAAGTAGGACTAAAGGTAAACATTAAAAAGACTAAAGTAATGTGTTATGGATTTTTTCAAAAGGTGAAAATAAAGATTGATTATGATGAGTTAGAAGAAATTAATACCTACAAATACTTTGATCAGATTATTACTGCAGATGGAAACATAATGGATGAAATTAATCATAGAATTAAACTTGATCCGAGTGCTTTTGATAGAAATAATTTAATACTAAAATAAAATATGCCTATGTGTTTGAAAAGGAAGGTTTTTAATAAATGTGTTTTACCAGTTCTTACTTATGGATCTGAGACTTGGACACATAATAGAAGAATAATACAGAGTCTTCAGATTACTCAAAGAAGTATGGAGAGATGCATGTTAAGAATAACAAGAAGAGATAAAAAACGCAATATGTGGGTAATAGAATAAACAGGTGTTACTGGCATTACTGAAAGAAAGATTGAAGTAGAGTTGGGTTGGACATATTGCTAGAAGAGATGATAATACATAGACAATTGAAATCTTAAAGGGATTCCAAGAGTTTGTAAAAGACCCAGAAAGAGACCATATATAAGATGGATGGAGTATATAAGATAGTGTGCAGGGTTGATGTGAAGAAGAAAGGTTAGAGCTCAGAGAAAATGGATTAAACTTGGAAAGACTTTCATCCTGCAATGGATTGGTAATGGTTGACCATAATGAATGATGATATATAACTTATACGATGTCGATGTAACGAAAAATATTAAAAATAGAAAATATATATATATATAGATTTTAAAAAAATGGTACAAAGTCCTTCTTATGAAGAATTATTGGAAGACAAAGATAAAATCCAGTAAGTTGAGTAATATAAATAATAAATGAAAAAGGTTGCACTTAACTATAAGTTGATGCTAGCAATAAATAGTTGGTATCGATTAAGTTAATAATAAGTCAGCATTTTAAACTGCTGGGAAGAAAACAATTTTATAGGATGTTGAAAATTTTATGACTTTGAAAAATACATTTGTTTCACTTGGTGAAATAATTGCTAACTTCCTTCTAATTGGGAAGCGATGGAGCATAAAAACAAAATAAGCCTATTGATTCAGCCAAATACAATTTAAAAATTTGTTTGATTCACTGCTCTTGTATTTAAAAGTTCAGTATTCAAGTTAGAAACCAAGGTATAACATTTCAAAAGTTTCATTTTCAGACTGATCTTGGAAAATCTGCAGTTGATGTTTCATATATTTTTCATTAGATTTCCATATGCACTTATCTTTAAAGGTAGATAGACTGGCTACTTGAAGTGCTACTTTACAGATGATTGACTTATAGACACAGTGCAGATTTATAATCATTTTATTAAGTTGAGACATGGTTAAACATATCCCAAAACTCATCTTGCTTACAGTAGGTTGTGCCTAGAATTAATTTTAATCGTGAACTATTTACCGGAAGAAAAAAAAAGATTGTTGTTTGCATAATGCTTTTCAAGAGAAAACTATCATCTTTTAGTAATATACGTTTTTACCATCTCTATGCCTCCTACTGTATGTTTTAGCAACTAATAAATGCCAGATAATAGTGTTAATAAATCCCTATCCAGTACAGATATCTAATGAATCCAGACTAGTTTCAAGCTTATAACTTTCATTAGTAAGAAGCTTTGGATCTTGGAACAGTACATAAGGTGCTTTAGAATCGAAGGTATGTTCCATCCAGTTACTTTCATTTACTGTCAAGCTATCACTTCAAACTAAAAAGTATATATTTTCAATCTAAATCAACTAGCCTATTTAGTCATGTAGATCTGAAATCATTTCAGTTGCTATACCTTATGGTGCTCTTAGTTTTTAATAACTATATGCACTTCTTTCCCGTGGCCAGGATTTGATATAAACCAATAAAATATTACATGACCCTATCACATAATGTCTGCTTACATACTGTTATTTTAGCAGCATTTTTTTTCACCAGCTCTATTTCAGGTTAGTATAAGCATTAGAAAACAATAATAGAAGCGGAATGATAGCGTTTAATAAATCCTACCCTTTTCTATCTAGTATCACCGGACTGGTTTCATCTTTTATATATTCTAGTCAATAGTTTATTAAACTCTATCCAATTCTGATCTGTCCATATCTCCAGACTAATTTCTTGCTTGTAACCTTCATCAATGAAAAGTTTGTATCTGGAAATCAGTCAAATTTCTATATCTAGATGTTTTTTTTCAATTCCAGATTGATAGTTTAATAATACAAAAAGAAAGTAAAGGTTAGATTCTGATTAAAAAGCATATTAGATTAAAAAAAACATATTCACAGGGTGCATGTCCCCAATTCCTCACTGTGGCAAAAGTCATAAGTTAGAATCTAATCTGGGGATATAAATAGGGCAGATGTAAATAGGGATTTAATAGACACTATCATCCAGCAACTATTAATTACTCAAGCTTAAAATGAATAAGAGATTGGAAAAATATAGCATTGATTTATAATGTTATAAATGAAATGTCAATTAATGGGAAACTGATGATATGCAAGGTATGGAGGCACTGTAGATCCCAATGAAAGAATGAAAAGACTGGCCATAAAATTAAAATAATTTCAGATCAAAAAATTATTCCACATCATGTATGTTCATATTAGTAAAGGTCCACAGCAAACAAAGCCATCGTCTATTGTAGAATTGAATGCATAATCTAGGTTTAGAGATCCAATCAGAAAACTCACAGTCAAGATGGCTAGAAAAAATATATAAGTTACAGAAAATGGTCAAAAGACCAAAAACATAGAATTCCTGTTGCTATTGATTGACGAACAATTGGTAAATAAAGGCAATTGTAATAAACGTTTTTATTTTTCTAAATACAGTTGTAATAAATGTTAAGAAATTAAATACCCCAAATAAGGTAAAATTCTGCACAAAAAAATTACACTCTGTGTTTGAGTTTACAGAAACAAATTTAATAGTAATACTAACTTAACATATTCCAGCATCATTTGAAAAAGTGGAAACACATCTGCATAGGGTGTGATCCTGTGAACAGTTACTGAACTTGTTTCCCATTTGCTTTTTTTTTTAAATTTAACTTTTTATCTAAAATTCAATTTGCCATATGAGAAGCCAAACAGTGTTATGATATCTTTGTAGAATGCTAAGCAGGTATCTTTTATTTCTATGTGTCTTGTTTTACATTTATTGAATGTTACTGAAAAAAAAAAGATGAATAAAATTTTGAAATCACATAATGCATATAAAAACATGTATCTATCAACTTTTTCTTCTGTGAATCTGCTGAAAATATGAAATTATTAAAATTATATTTTATAGGAAGTCATACTTTGACAATGTCTGTCATTAACACATTTATAATTTGTAATAAATTAGCAAAATGTCTTTAAAATCCACAACAAAAAAGGTTTTATTATTTTCTTTGTACGAATTAATTTCTTTTCCCCCCTAGATGGAGCTGACTGCACTTTCAGTATGATATACCAGAATCATAGCTTTCAATGATTGGCTAGGTGCTCTGCCATATTTATTGAGCAATAATTGTAATTATTTAAATTAGATTTTACATATTCCATTTCATAGAAGGTTGACTACTATTTTCTTTCTTATAAATGATATGTTTGTTGGTGGCAATAAACTATGGTTCCATGCAAACATCATTAATAAGAAAGAAAACAGTACTCAACTATCAACTAAATGGATTATGTAAAGTCTATTTTAAATAATTACCACAATTATTTCTCAATAAAGAGGGCAGCACGATAGCCCATCATTGAGAATTATGATTTTGGTGTACTAACAACAAAAGCACATACAGCTGTGTCTAAGAAAAAGAAACTAATACATATGAAGAAAATAATAAAACCTTTTCAGTTGCAGACATTAAAAACATTTTGCTAATTTATTACAAATACAAATGGAAAAGAAAAAGTAATATTACAATTCTAATATATATATATATATTAGATTAGAGTAAATTTTTATTACATTTTTCATCAAGGAAAGTGAAAAAGATATTAATGCTAAATGGGAAAAGTACTTAGAAAAGAAGAAGTTAGCTAAAATAGATAATTATAGAGAGAGAATGAAATTGAATAGTAAATTGTTGGAGGATATTAATAAAAGTGGAAGAGATGGGAGTAAAAAAATTTGGAATTACATTAAAAGGAGAAATGTAGGAGAGAGAGAGATACTATTAGTAAATGATGAGAGAATAGAGTATAGCTCTAGAGAAGATTTAGAGAGAATTTTAAAGAGATATGTAATGAATATAGAAAAGATGTTAGACGTGAAGAATAGAGTGATAGAAAACATGAAAGCATATAGTAATGGGAATATTAGGTTTACAAAAAAATGAACTGGATGAGGTAGAGAAGAAATTGAAAAGTGGAAAGGCAAGAGAATTAGATGGGGGGGGGGGCAGCAGAGATGGTAATGAATTTTGGATATAGAGCAAAAGTAAAGATATTATCCTGTTTTAGTAAGATGGCACAGAATAGAGTTTTTCCAAGTAGTTGGAGTATTACAAGAGTAAGATTATTATTTAAAGGAAAGGGTAAGGATCATAGAAAGTTAAATAATTATAGACCGATAGTGATAACATCAGTTTTATATAAAGTTTTCTCATATATGGTGGTTAGAAGAGTTATAAAATGGATGGAAGGGAATAATGTAGTGGGGGAAATGCAAGGAGGTTTTAGATTAGATAGGTGTATAGGAGATAGTTTATTTGTAGTTACATAACATATGGATATGAGTAGAAATTCAGGTAGACAGTTATATATGAGTTTTATAGATATAAAGAAGGCATATAATAGAATAACTAGAAATAGATTATGGGTAAGTTTAGCAAATTTGGGAATGAATGAAGCTTTAGTGGATATTATTAAAAAATTGTATAAAAATAATTATATATATATATATATATATATATATCAATTAGAGAATATAGATACAGTTAAAGTTAAAAATTGGATGGGACTAAGGCAAGGATGTCCTATGTCACCTATTTTGTTTGTGTTGTATTTGAGTGAAATGGAAAGAGCAATAGAAATTAGAAAGAGGAAAAGAGATACCATTAATAGGTGGTAAGGAAGTATATATTTTGTCAGGCCTTTTTTTTTGTGCATGATATATTTTTGTATGTAGAAAGAAGATATGGATGTTATGCTGAGGACATGTTCAAGGGTGGGTAAAGAGATGGGGATTAAATTTAGTGAAAAAAAAATCAAATATAATGATGATTAATACTGGGGAAAGAGAAGATGTAAAAATTTTATTGGGAGATATTAAGTTAAATGTGGTGAAATTTCAGTAATCAGAAAAATTATTTGGATGAATGGGAGAAAAAATTGATAAATGACGGAAAGAAAAGAAAGGGATTGATAAAGAAATTAACAGTGTTTTCATATAATAAATATGATGTAGCTAGAATTATATGGAAAGAAGTTGCAGTAGCAGGGTTAACATATGGTAATGATGCATTAGGTGTTAGTAAAGGGATCATAAATTACTTAGAAAAAGTTCAAAGGTAAGTAGAAAGACATGCATTGGATGCAGATGTATGGACAGCAAGGGAGGCAATTCAAGAAGAAATGGGGTGGTCAAGGTTTCATATGAGAGATGCAAGAAGTAAAATGAAAATGTTTGGTAGATTGCAGTTTCTGGATAATAAAAAATAGCCAAAATAGTATTTAATTGGATTATGAGTAAAGGTCAGGCAATAAGGTGGGTGAGAAAGATAATGTGGTATGCAAAAGATTTGGATAAAGAATTTATATCAGTATATTTGTACAAAAGATGGAATGATTGTGTTAGGAGGGTTGTTGAGTGTTATAGTGGTAAGGAATGGGATTAAAGAATATATTTATTAATAAAGAATAGGGAGGTAGAGAGATGGAGAACTAGTATGGAGAGTAAAAAGAGTTTAAGTATATATAGAAGTAAACAATATTAGGTGCGAGTTAATATATGATAATAATAAGGAAAGTAGTTTATTGTTTAAGGCTCAAACAGGATCTTTAGCTGCAAGAGAATGTACATGCAAATGGAAAAAATATGGGTGATTTAATCTGTGAATTGTGTAAAGAGGGTTAGAAAATATTAAGTATCTGTTAATTAAATGTAAATGCTTGAAAACAGAAAGGATACATATAATGAAGTTATGAAAGAGTAAATATGAAAAAAAAGTGATTATACAGAAAGTGGATTATTGGTGTTTATGCTGGGTTTGCGAAAAGATAAGGGGGATTTAGTTATAAAGGCCATAGAGTTGACAAAGATTATGTTGTGGAAATGGGATGGAGCAGAATATGGGAAAACTTAGACTGGGGAATGGAAAATAAAATGGCTAACAGGTTTCTCTGGGCATAATTGCTGAGAGATTCTTGATTTCATTTAAGGAAAAGCTACAGTACATCACATCACATCATCATCATATTTCTGCCTTTAAACTTTTTTATTTTTAATGGGAACTATTTTTTTTTCTATTACACATTTTTGATTTACCTTCTTTTTGTGTGTGAAAGTGTTTTAATACATATATATTATTTTCTATTTTAATTTTAAAAGATATAATTATAAAAATGGATTAACATTTGTCTAAATCACATGTTATTAAATTAGTAATAATTGAAAGGTTGCTAGTCTTTCACATGCGCTACAGTTGTTTCTCAGACAGCCAATCAGATTTTTAAACAGTTTTCTTTAAGAACCATCAGGCTTTTGAGACATGGCAGAGATTTTGATAAGAAAAGGATGCTTAAGACTGGCTTATATATATATAAAAGTTAAGTTGAGAGAAGGTTAGTATCATCATTTTCTTATCAAAATCTCTGTCGTGTATCAAAAGCTTGATCATTCTTAAAGACATCTGTTTAAAAAGCTGATTGGCTGTCTGAGAAACAACTGTAGTGCATGTGAAAGACTAGCAACCTTTCAATTATTACTAATTTGATAACAACATGCGATTTAGACAAATGTTATTTACATATGTTGCTGATAAATTATATTAACATCTAAAAAATTGCGGTGTAGTAAATCTAAGATTTCGCACTGTAATATTGTAAATTAAAAGCACAATGAGTAATAAATGAATATGTTTATATTTCAAGCTTTCAGGCCAAGATGCTTAAGACTGGCTTATATATATAAAAGTTAAGTTGAGAGAAGGTTGGTATTATCCTTTTCTTATCAAAATCTCTGTTGTGTGTCAAAAGCCTGATCATTCTTAAGAACAGCTGTTTAAAAATCTGATTGGCTATCTGAGAAACAACTGTAGAGCATGTGAAAGACTAACAACCTTTCAATTAATACTAAAAATGGATTAAATAAATTTGTTTTCTCTAACAAATACACCTAAAAATTAGGTCTGAATATTTATTTTCAAACATACTCCAAAATGCTTTTTTTTTTTTTCAAAAAAAAAACACTGTTTAGACCTATCTTCTAATTAAAAAGTAAGACTTAAAACATATTTTATTTTTCAATTAATATTTTATCTGACCATAAAACATAACTAAATTAAAGCTCAAACCACAGAGATAATATTTTATTTATATAGCCTCCAGTTTGAATACAATTTGTGATAGAATAAAATTGATTTTTGTATTTATTTTTTTTAATTATTTTACAAATAACTAAAATAGTAAAAGTACTTTTAAAAAATGAAATTACCATATAAAAATAGATATAAAAAAAATCTTACATTGTGATTTTAATAGAATAATATAAAAAAAATTTTTTTTTTGTTTTCTAGAAATTTAAATTTGAACAGATTTAAATAATTTGAAACATTTTTAACATTCAACACAAAATATATTTTATTTTCATTTTATTATTTTCAAATTATTAAAAATGATTTTAAATATAAAAAAAGCTGCAGAAATGTTTAAAAAAAATTGTTTTTTCTCTCTAAGAATGCTTTATAAATTATTTTAGTTAACACTTTCATTTAGAGGGCATTTTTAAAATCTTTTATTTACCTCTGCCATCTAGAGGCTAATATAAGAACTGAAATATAAAATCACCAGTGTTAAAATGAAGCTGTTTAATTCAAAATTGTAGCCAAGCCTTTGTGATTAGGCTGATTAAATGCCATAACATATAAGATGGCTCTTATTGACACCACAGAACTATTATACATTTTGCAATGAAAACTTAAGGTTAATTATAATGAACATATATTATTCTGATCCAAGCTCAGTGTTATATATAATTTACTCTAGATAAATACTTTGCATATAATAAAGATATATATGAGAGTTGGTGACCTAAGCCAACTGATGAGTGCTGGTTCAGCACGAAATGCATCTTGGGAGTCATTTGTCTTTTATTATATCTTTATTTATATGAATTTGAAAAGAATTGGGGAAGTGCGGAAATGTTTAGTATATCTATAAAAAAAATACAGTCTGCTATAAATCTTAATCAATAAATGATTTAAATAATTTTTAAAAGAATTTAAATATCTACTTAATAAGGACCACAAACACATTTTATGCCTCTTTATATATATTACCCTTATAATAATAACATAGTATTCAGTGCTAAGTCGTATGATTTTATCTACCCATTCTCTTTGGTTGGTATGTTTTTTGCAGCTTAAAATATCAGCAGTTTATTTCTGAATGTTAAAATTTGTTAAACTATCTAAAGCAGAAATTTTCAATGTTCTCCATAAAGATAGATGGCGAAGATTGATGGAAGTTTGGATATCATTCATAGACATTTTAAACAGATATATTTCATAATTTTTAATTTTATTATTATTTTTATTTAAATATTATTTTTTATCTTATTAAAGAAGTGAAAGAAATCTGCTTATCAGAGTTTAAAATGGGCATTTCCAGGGTAATTTCGAACTCAGAATAACAAACCATTGCTGCAGATATTAATAATTTTTATCAGTCATTCATTAGACTAAATATTAATTAACTTAATGAATAATGTTTTTGCAGTATAATTTTTATTACACTATTCTCACACAAGGTAGGAACTGTTTTCTATCCACTTTTAACATCTTGTGGAGGGATGTAATCATAATTATATGACTAAAGACATATGGAAAAGATATATGGTTCCCCATATTTTATACTGAACCAAAACCCATCAGGGCCAAAGTGCTGATTCAGCACAAACTGTGCATTTTGGGGATTATACCTCTTTTTCACATTTTTCATCATATATTTATAATTGCACCTCTCCACAAGGTGTTAAAAGCGAATAGAAACCAGTCCATATCTTGTGTGAGAGTGGTGTAGTAAAAATTGCACTGCAAAAATATTATTCATTACTGTGGCAAACTCATCAGATACAAAAACCTATTAGAAAATTTAAAATGTTTAAATTTTTTCTCTAGCAATTTTTTTTAAATGTTAATAGGAATTTTGAAGAAGTCTGTCAAACAGTCGAAATTGTCAGCTATTTTGGAAATGCAATAAAGTATTGCTTTATGTAAAATGCATCAAAAAAATGTTTTCATTGTTTATATTCATAAACTTATATTTGCATTTAAACAGATAATTTTTATATTTCATATGTTGCATATTATTACAAAAAAAAAAAGATATACATATCAATGCAACATCATTTTTTTCTTTCAGCTCACTTACTATACCGTCTAAACGATAACTGCATTAATTCCAGATTTGACACTCATGTTCTCGTAAAAGGCAAAAGCCAGAAATTGTTCTGGAGCTGAGGATTAATGACTATCTTAACATCTGAGAAACACTGATTACTCAAACTTACAATGGATGTGCTGTAGTAGTAGAAAGGCATTAACTTCTTTATGTATATTTTATGAATATTTCTTTCATTCAACAAATTATTGCATGAAAAAAAAAAAATTTAATTAGGAAAACACCCAATAAAAAATTTTAAGGCGGGTAGTGGGTACTAAATCCATTATAATTGGTAGTTAAAAGTTCCAAAAGAATCGATGGAATATGAAAGAAAAAAATTTAACAAAGTGCTTTTAATGATATAAAAGCATTAAAATGTGAAAAAAAGATAGAAAAATAAATTGTCACATGATCTCCATCTCTTATACTAGCACATAATTGTTTATAAACAAGGCAAACTCTCCATACAGTAGTGCCACCCTGTGCCAACCGTAGTAATCACTGGATGCCAGAAGGCTTGTGCATAAAATCCCTATTTAATGCCTACTCATCCAATATCCTCAGACTAGTTTCTGGCTTGTGGCCTTCATCAGTGAGGAGCTTTGGATCTGAGAGCACTGCATTAGATAGGAATTTTGTGCACAAGCCTTCTGGCATCCATTGATTACTACGGTTGGCACAGTGTGGCACTACTGTAGGGAGAGTTTGCCTTGTTTATAAAATAAATTGTCTTCAGCATTTATAGTATTTTTAATAATAAATCACTAAAATATCACATGATCATCATTTTTTATGCTTGCACAAGCTGTTAAAACAATAGCAAACTCTCCATACAATAGTACCACCCAGTGTAAGCCATAGTAATCAATAAGTGCTAGAAAGTTTGTGCATCAAAATCCCTATCTAATGCCTACTCATCCAATATTTCCATACTGTTTCATTCTTGATATTATATGACTAAAATAAAACTGTGTGGTACTCATCTTTATATTTCTAAACATGAGGATCATAAACTTTTATTTTGGTCACATAATATTAAGAATACTGTGAAGGCTGAAGAAAATTGATCTATTTTTGCTGTTTTATGCATTTATGTGAATTATTCTTATATATTCTCCTCTACATTTTTTGCATTTTTCTTCATATATTCATATATATTACTGTTTTTATAATTCTCCTCATATACATTTTAATGCAATTTTTATATATTTCCTCCTTTATTTTTATAAAAAGAAAGAAATAATAAGAAAATAATAATTAGGAAATTATAGAAGATATAGAATTAAAAATAAAATATAATTATGAATAATATTTATAATAATGGTTATATAATTATATGTTTAAACATTGTAGCTCTGATGAAGACTGCAGGACAGTTGAAACAGTTAGAAAAATAAAAAGGAAATATATAAAAATTGTATTAAGTGTATATGAGGAGTTTTATAAAAAAAAATAATATTTATGTGAATAAAAAAAAAAGCATTTCTTTAAATCCCCCCCCCCCCCACTTTTGGGTATAAAATAAATTATAAAAATAAATGTTAAAAATAGTAACGTTCAATGTATTTTCTCTCAGAAAAATAAAATAAAAATTAATAATCATAAATTAAAAAAAGTTAACAACTACAAATACTTTGGTAATAAAAATTAATAATCATAAATTAAAAAAAGTTAACAACTACAAATACTTTGGTCAGATTGATAATACTGTTGGAAACAATGGATAAAATTAATTGTAGGATTAAAGTTAGATGAAATGCTTTTGGTAGAAATAATTTAATGCTAAAAAAAAATATGCCTGTGTTTGAAAAGGAAAGTTTTTAATGGATTTATTTTGATAGTTTTTACTTATGAATTTGAGACTTGGACACTTAGGAGAAGGGCAATTCAAGTGTAGAGAGATGTGTTTTAGGAGTAATAAGAAAGGGAACCAACAGGTATTGAGGAAATCATTGAAAGAATTAAGAAATGAAAATGAAGCGGCTGACATATTTTTAGAAGATGATTATTTATAGACATATACAGTCCTAAACTGAATCCCAAAAGATTGTAAAAGACCTAAAAAGAGGTTCTATGTGAGGTAGATGGATAAAATAAGGACATTTTCTGCTGTGTTGTAAAGAAAGGGGGCTAAGGGTTAGAGAAACTGGATTATATTTGGAAAGACCTTCATCCTTCAGGAATCAGTAATAGTTGAAAATAAAAATGATGACTTTTGTTTGTTTTATATAGTTCCAGAAATTAGGAATGAAGAAAATTTAGGTACAATTTAATATCACTAGTTGGCATACTGCATTCCACATAAAATTAAATATTTAAAGTTCTCCCTAATTTTTTGTTAAATTGTTTGTGAACTCAAAGAGAAATATTTTGTCATTAGGAATACATATATACTTAAAGGTTATACAAGAAAAGAATTTGAAGAGTGGATGAAAATTTGAGTTATGAGATTTCATATGACAGACAAAAAAACAGAATAAGTTAAATAAAAATATATAGTAAAGCTTTCCTTGTAGAGAATAAATCTTATAAAAAAGTTGGGATTAATTTAAAGTAAGATATAAAAGCAAATTCCAACTTTTGATAATGATATTTAGTTAGAACTTAAAATTTATCCACATAAATATGAATAAACTCTCCATACAGTAGCACCACTCAGTGCAAGTCATAGTAATTAATGGATGCAGGAAGGTTTGTACATAAAATCCCTATCTAGCTCTACTGTATGGAGAGGTCTGCCTCTGTGAAAAACAGCTTGCATAAACATAAAGAATGGTGATCATGTGATGTTTGATGGTTAAATATGAATATCATTGTTGTTTTTTTAAAATAATATTTATTTAAATTTTTAAAAAATGTATTTCTCAGAGAAAAAGTTATCAAATAATCCAGTGGTTTCCTATCCTTTTTATTTGTGTACATTTTGATGGTTCATTTCCATATACTGTAATTAAATTTAAATGTTATGATTGTAAATAAATAGATTAATAATGGGATCAAAAAGCTGCGAGATGATGACAAAGAGAAGATTCATGGAGAAACCCTTAAAGAATTTGCTGATTGAACATCATTCACGGGTCTGGGATTTCCATTTAAATATACACTGGTATTGGGCAATAATACTTGAATGTATGTGATGTGGAGAAGATTGAAAACTGATCGTATAGAAGAATGTCATTAAGCATGTAAACTGTAGTGACATGTTCTCAACCCATCGTTTAGAGATTCCCACCATTTGTCAATATACAAGGTGAAAAAATAAGATTTTACTTGAATCAAGTAAAATGTTTAGTTAAATTCCAGAAGTTCAGACTTATTGGTTTATACTTCCATAAACAATTATTGAAAAACATCACAAAAATGCAGTCTGCTCAAAACAACATGTGATTTGAGTAAACCGATTTTTGTTTTTTTTGCTGATTGTTTATGAAAATAAAGTTGAGTATTAACACCATTAATTTAAAATTACTTTTGGTTACAGAGGGTGAATGAATGAAAAGCATTAAAACTATGCATTCAAATCATTTATAAGTTATATGTTTCATCTATAAATTTAATTAAAGTATATATTACACAAAGAATAAAATGTAATATATTTGAAGAGTAATGAGGCATTTATGCTAATACATAAAGATCAGAGGAACAGCTTTGAGAAGTCAAACCATAACTTGAATTAGTAGTAACTTTTGATATTAAACTACTAAACATCACATGATCACCATTCTTTATGCTTATGCAAGCTGTTAACACAAAAGGAAAACTCTCCATACAGTAGTATCATTTAGTACAATCTACAGTAATCAATGAGATACAAGAAGGTTTGTGCATAAAATCCTTATCTAGTACCTACTCATCCAATATCCCCAGACTAGTGGCTTTCATCAATGATGAGCCTTGGATCTGAGAGCACAGCACTTAGATTCTAGGATCTAATGCAACTCTCTAGCAGCCACCATTTACCTTTTTAGTTAAATATAAAGCTTTGACTCCAAAATGAAAACACAATAATGTTTTCAATTCAAGCTCATTTACTATTTTCATTTTGGACTAAAAGCTTTATAGTTAACTAAAAAGTAAAAAGTGGCTTCTGGATGGTTGTATTGATTCTTAAAATCTCAATGTTGTGCTCTCAGATCCAAGGCTTCTCACTGATGAAAGTCACAGGCAAGAAACTAGTCTAAGGATACTGGATGGATAGGTACTAGATAGGATTTTATGCGCAAACCTTCCTAAATCCACTGATTACTCTGGTTTGCCCAATAGTGCTACTGTGTGAAGAGTTTTATTTCTGTAGTACCTTTTGACTAGTGTCTGATCTCATACTGTTGAAACATGTTCTTTCTTTAACATTACTTAAATTTTTGCATACCACTATGTATCCTCATTCACTATCCTGAGGGTATGTGTATTCCAGATCGGACATAGCTAGTTAATTCCTTTACTGCTGAATAGGCTATTTTACTGATATCATTGAATAAATACATTTTTAATAAAGTTAAAAGTTTCATTTATAAATCTTTATTGTGAAACTTTTTTTTGCTATAGATTTTTAAGGAGTATATGTTTTTCAAATATCCAATTATTGTTTTTTTAAGACAAAAATAAATATATATATATATATAATCGACTATTTGCCTGAAGGTTTATGATAATGGTATGTGATAATACGTTGGACTATTTCCATCATCTATCATTAAATGTTGAATATTAAACTTTATTTAAACTTTTCAAATACAAACAACTATTATAACTGAAACCCAGGCTTATTATATACCTGTGTCTATATATATATATGTGTGTGTGTGTAATATATAGGATATATGAGCACAGACTTTCACATGACCCACCACTCTCCACTCTATCTAATAACACTGATACACTTAAACACATATATATTGAAAAGATAAATAATCACCAATAAACGTATTTCATGCTACACCAGCAATGGTCCAGATTATCATCTCCACACATATATACTATAAGTGCTCAGATATATATTAAGATAGACAATCCTCATACTTTAATGGACAGGCTTCAATCTACTCCACACTCCAACTCTTCAACCGTCCATCCAATTGAAAATTTGATGATGGAATGCTCAAAGGCCACCCTGAGGCTGGAGAGTGGTGGGTCGTGTGAAACAACTGTTAGTAAAGCACACAAATAGACAACATAGGTTAGTAATTACATAGCATTTTAAATATTATTATCCGCTTTTCTTCAGGTGTTGCTGGCCTGATCAGTGACAATATTAGCTTAGGAGTCAAACTTAGACCTTTAAATTCTTGAATATTGAATTTTTAAGACAATGCTCTAACCAACTAATTATTAACCTGTGTTGTGTATTTGTATCTTATTACTAAAAAGTTGTTCGTATTTAAATAAAATTTAAAATTTTCTAGACTTTCAACATTTAATGACAGATGATGGACATAGTCCAACATATCGTTACATATAATCAACTAATTAATTTCTCAGGAGATTATGTGTCTCTGAACTCCAGAAACCTTAAGCTCTCGAAGTCCACCATTCTACCCGCTGGGCTAAACTGTACGGGACTTTCAGATTATAAAATTAATTTTGTGTACTATTTCAAGATGTTTATTTTTGCAATTCAAACTCTTATTGTTCTATAAATATATTATTATTACTAAAGACTAGCTTGGCAACGTGATATTCAAAAACCACTATCTATTGATGAAATAATAAATATAAACTTTTAGATGAGAAATGAGAGGAAAATGCTAAAAAATTTACTTGAAATGTTAAAACGAAATAGTTAAAAAAAAGAAACTGAACGACACAGTAATAAAATTAAGTAAACAATCTACTAACTGAAAGTACTTTAGAAATTAGAAATACTATGTGGAAAGAGTTAATTAAATTAACAGTGCTTTTTTCTATCGCAATTAAAAATAGGTAGTCTGGAATATGTTAAACCATTTAGAAATTAATTCCGATTATTTTTCAACTGCCTTCCTTAAAAATATTCGGATTATACCTATAAGAATTTCATAAATTACAAATAGTTCTCCAAAAATTTAACCAATTATTCTCTTCTTTTAAATAAGCGGAGCTACCTTTCTATTAACTTTCAGTCCCCATTATTAAAAAAAAAAAAAAATTCAACAAGAGCACGTGACGCCTATAAAAAATAAAAATCACGTGATTTAAATTCAAAAGCTGTACGTGATTATTAGAAAAAAATTAGCTGCAAACTAAACGGTAGAAGGTGAATATTAATAAGTATTAAAAAGACGATGCTTGCTGATATTACAGAGCAAAGGTGCATCAGAAAGAGTGGAAGCAGAGGTTTTAGAATTAATTAAAATAATTGATTAGTAAAAAGAAAACCATTTTAAATGAGAATGATGATTTCTATTTTTTTTTTTTAAATTGTAAAAAAGTTTGAACTAGTATCACAAGATGTCACCAAGTCGACAACAATTTCTGCAGCCATATACATATCACTAAAACATCGCATGGCCATCATATTCTATAATTACACAAGCGGTTAATACAGTAATGTGATGATGTTATGTGATGTACTGTAGCTTCTCCTTAAACGAAGTCAAGAATCTCTCAGCAATTACGCAATTATGCCCAGAGAAACCAGTTAGCTACTTTATTTTACATTCCCCAGTCTAAGTTTTCCCATATTCTGTTCCATCCCATTTCCACAACATACAATTAACAGATGTCTAATATTTTTCATACAGTAGCGCCATCCAATGCAAACCATAGTAATAAATGAACGCATAACGTTTGCTCATCAAAATCCCTATCTAATGCATATTCATCCAATATCCCCAAACTAAGTTTGTGGCTTTCATCAGTGAGGAGCCTCATATTGGATGAATAGACAATAGTAAATTTATGCATAAATCTTTTATTGGGAGATATTAAGTTAAGTGTGGTGAATAGATATAGTTATTTGGGAATTATTTTAAGTAATCAGAAAAATTATTTGGATGAATGGGAGAAAAAATTGATAAATGAAGCAAAGAAAAGAAAGGGATTGATAAAGAAATTAACAGTATTTTCATATAATAAATATGATGTAGCTAGAATTATATGGAAAGAAGTTGCAATAGCAGGGTTAACATATGGTAATGATGCATTATATGTTAGTAAAAAGATATTAGATTATTTAGAAAAAGCTCAAAGGGAAGTAGGAAGACATGCATTGGATGCAGAAGTATGGACAGCAAGGGAGGCAATTCAAGGAGAAATGGGATGATCAAGTTTTCATATGAGAGATACAAAAATTAAATGAAAATGTTTGGTAGATTGCAGTTTATGGATAATAAAAGAATAGCTAAAATAGTATTTAATTGGGTTATGAGTAAAGGGCATGTAACAAGATGGGTGAGAAAGGTAATGCGGTATGCAAATATTTGGATAAAGAATTCATATCAGTATATTTGTACAAAAGATGGGATGATTGTGTTAAGAGGATTATTGAGTGTTATAGTAGTAAGGAATGGGATAAAAGAATAAATTTATTAATAAAGACTAGGGAGTTAGAGAGATGGAGAAATAGTATGGAGAGTAAAAAGAGTTTAAATATATATAGAAATAAACAGAATATTAGGTGTGAGTTAATATATGATAATAGTAAGGAAAGTAGTTTATTGTTTAAGGCTCGAATGGGATCTTTAGCTACAAAAGAATATACATGTAAATGGAAAAATATGGGTGATTTATTTTGTAAATTATGTAAGGAAGGAATTGAAAATATTAGGCATTTGTTAATTGAATGTAAATGTTTGAAAACAGAAAGGGTACATATAATGAAGTTGTGGAAAAATAAATATGAAAAGAGTGATTATACAGAAAGTGAATTATTGGCTTTTATGCTGGGTTTGGGAAAAGATAAGGGGGATTTAGATATAAAGGTTATAGAGTTGACAAAAATTATGTTGTGGAAATGGGGTAGAGCAGATTATGGGTAAATTTAGAGTGGGGAATGTAAAAGAAAGTGGCTAACAGGTTTATCTGGGCATAATTGCTGAGATATTCTTGACTTCGTTTAAGGAGAAGCCATAGTACATCACATCACATCACAATCATATAAATAACATTTCTTCACACAAATTGGTGATTTGTTTGGTTTACAGTCATATTTTCTATTATCAATTTTTCCAAAGCATTACACACTTTTCTAATAATCAGATTACCATAATATGACCAAAATGAAATAATTTCAACCTGGTTGCAACTTTAAAATATTTGTAGTCTAAGACAAAAGGTAAGAAATTATGAAATACATAATTGATTTTTTTAAAAAATGATTTGAGATTGTGTGATATTTGAGTTTCACAACTGAAAAAATGGAGTTTTGTTCCAAGAATATTCAGCTTTCAAATTAATCACATTGCATAGGGCATTTGTCAAGTTATAAATAGCGATATGGTTTGTTCTTTGCCTTTATATATCTCTATTATTAATCTCTCCTTAAGAAATGTGAATGAAAGTGATTAATATTTGATTTAACTACAGTTATAAGATTGTTCAATTATGAAACAATGACCTAAGAATTATAATCTAATTGGGGTGGGCATTCAGCTACTCCAATTGGCTTGCAACATGATTTTGTATTTAACCCTTTAATTTCAATATTTCATTTCTCAAGTTTCAAATATATAACAGCACTGGAGTAAAATAAATAGAGTTTGTTCCTGAAAAGAATTGCACAAACTGATGCTATATGGCAGGATTGGCAACCTATGGCACCTGTGCCATGCTTGGCACATCAATGATTATCAATGGCACTCGGAATAAATTGAAATAATAAAAAAATATATTTTAATTACAGTGTCTTTTTTTTTTACATTCAACATTGAATTTATGATTAAATCATTATTTATCAGAAAATAATATACTTGACTTCATTTAAAAGATATTTTTGTTTGCAAGTGAAATAAATTCTACATATTCACATTTTACTTCTGATAATATTAAAAAATGAGATCGTAATCCAAATAAAAAGCTTATGTTATCAATTCTAGAAAGCTATTTTCAGTAATTGAATGGAAAATATTTTTTAAATATGAAAAAATTTGTTTACATAAGTAAGTTGAACCAAATGCCAAAAGCAGAGCACAAGCAGTTTTTTTCAAAGAATTAAATCTTTCAGGTAATGATGTCCAACAATTGAAAATAACAGCCGACTTTTCTACACAGTTTCCTTCAAGAGTTTTCTGCAATTTTACAAATTTAGTTTTCCACAATTCTGATGACATCAATTTGATTAATTCCATTTCAAAACTATCAATATCCATCCACTCAAAAACGATATGGAGTCATCTTTAAATCAATTAAGCCAGGTTTGATGAGAAAAGAAATTATGGATGTGTGTATTTGGAAGTATTCACATCATTTGGAAAATTATTCTCTGAGAGCTTCAATGTATTTTTGAAGTTCATCTTTATTAATGTTAAATTGATTTGCATGGGCCTTTACATTTGAAAAGTACTTGTAGGTGTTAGTGGTAATATCATGATAAAATATATTTAATTTTGATGCAAATCCTTTCCAATATTCAAAAAGTTCTAGTACAGTTTGACCCTTCCATTGCAAATGCAAGTTTAACTCATTCAGGTGTTGAGTTATATCAGTCAGAAACTTCAATTTTCATAAACATACTTCATTTATTTCCTGAGAATGTTGTTCTTTTTCATCAAAAACATCTTGATTTCTTTCAGACATGATACAAACCTATTCAAGACATTACCTCAACTAATCCAATGAATATTGCTGTATAGAAGGAGATCTATATATGCACTATTCATTTCTTGAAAAGGGGATTTAAATTGCCTATGTGTTAATGAAGAATGAGAAACTATGAAATTAATTATTTTAATGACAGTGTCCATTACAGAATTCAAGCATTGTGATGAGATTTTTGCAACTAAAGTTTCCTGGTGTATAATGCAGAGGAAACTCAATATTCAATGTTTAATAGGAAGTTTAACAAATCCCTTTACCTTTCCGACCATTACACAGCTGGCATCAGTAGTAACACTAAATATTTTATTTATGTTAATTTTCTGATTTTCATAATAATTGAAAAATGCAGTGAAAATATAATGACCCTTTGCTGTATCAATAAGAGGAATCAAGCAACACAATTCTTCATAAATATGATTGTTGTCACAATATTGTACAACTATTGCTAGGTGCACCACATCATTTATTTACATCAGTGCTTTCATCAACAGCAATACTGAATGAAACAGCTTGTTGTAAACTGGTTTTCTGTTTAGTTGTTACATCTTTGGCCATGTCAGTTATTCTTCTTTGAATTGATCTTGCAGAAGCTGGTATTTCTCAAATTCGAGATAGTATTGTTTGTTTATTTGGTAGATCACTGAATAAGATTTCAGCACTTTTCAAAAACGTTTCTTTGATGAATTGTCCATCTGTGAAAGGTTTACTTTTTGAAGTGACACAATGAGCAATTGTATAACTACATTCGGTAGCTTTAATTTGGGTTCCAATTATTTGACTAAAATAAGTATTTTAGTTTCTTAAAGGCAGAAACAGCTCTTTTTATAGCTTCACTTTTCTCATCTGAGTTTTTAAACATGAACACATATTTATTTTGATAAGGTTTATGTACACTTGAGGTATGACACATAATACTTTCACAGCATAATGTACACACAGCATGATCTTTTTGCTGTAGAAATCCATATTCATTTGTCCAAGAGTTTTGAAAAGAGCGAATATCACAGTTTTGTCTTTTGTGGGACATTTTGGGAATCTCAAAAGTGCTAAGCAAACCTATTATAAATTAGAGTAAAATTATAGCTTCATTATTTAATGCGAAAAAAAGTCGCATATTTATAATTACAATTTTACTAGTGAAGAGAAAAATAATTTATTATATTTTCTATAGGTAAAAAGTTGTAATTTATAATTTGTAATATAATTTTTAATAAGCATGTTAAAAATTACAAATTTAAAAAAAAGTACCTTTCACATGATTCTAATTATTTTAGAATACTGAATGACCTATAATATAAGATCCATTTATAATGGACTTCAAAAGTATATATTATGTAGTAGTATATATTATATACTATAATATTATATATAACTTTGAAGCCCATTATAACTGAACTAATTTTGATAATATAATATAAGATTGGTAAAATCATATCAGCATGCTGAATAACATTGTAACATAGGTTTGGCACCACACTACTATAAGATTGCTGACCTCTGTGATAGATCATATTTTTGATAATCTATTCTTTCCAAGTGTATTTTCAAAATAGCAGTACATCTTGTGATTTTTGTTGTTGCTATTGTTGTTTTTAAATTTTTTTAGAACAGTTGTATTTTTAAATAAATATTTTTTCTAAAAAAAATAATGGAAAAATTAATGTACAAAATTTTTAAAATAAATTGATAAAAGCTTTTAGAAACATTCAGTTTTAATAATTACATTTTTATATTATATGGAAATAAATTATCTTAATGTAAAATTATTTTTAATTATAAAAGGAAATTTTAAATTTATAATTACATTTTATTGTCTATTAGTTTATAAAATATGAATATATAATATTTACAATATATTTGTTTTTCATGCAATGTATATTTATATGTTTGTGCATATCAGTATAACATGAACAAATTCAATAATACTTCATCTTTGTTTTTCATCTTTAGCAACAAATGTTTATTCTATTGCAACAATAGACGCACTATATTGACTACTAGAATGAGAACTTACAGGATAAACTGAAAGTGCTTATTTTTAGCGGGGGGGAAAACTGTTATTAATAATGATTTGTGTTATAATATACCATTTTATTTTATATAAAACAATTTTAAATCATTAAGAATGTTCTAATTTTAAAACTAATATACCAAAATGTAGATTTATGAATAAAATTTAAATTAATACTTTTTAAAATATCTAAATGTTTTATTTTTTTACTATTTCATAGTAATTATATTAGCTTCATTGTTTTTTATAGTATATTAGTTTTATGAAGCATATAATATTTTATATTATTTAATACATGTTAGGTGCTTAATGTAAAAGTTGCATCTTCACCCAAATTCATAAATAAATAATGTGGCATTTTTAGCAGTGTGAAGCCTACCGTAAAATTAAAAATTAACCAGTTTTTGAAAATTCACAGTTATATTTTCTTATATCTTTATTCAACTATTTTTTTATATCATTTTACAAATATCTAGATATCTAATTTGTCTTAAAGGATTATTTAAAAAAAATTTCTTATCATTTTTTTGTTTTGTTTGTACATTGTCTTATCTCAATAAAAAATTTATTGATAAATTGTTGCTTTTTTTGTATCAGCTATCTTCTTGAAATTTTTAATAGTATATCAATTGTCATCTTATTAATTTCAATTTATCTGGATCATTTTCAAAATCTGTAAATATTTTAAAGTGATTTTCAAGTTCTAATTTAAATCCATTGGTTTCTAAAAGTTAGGAATATTGATTATCTTAATAATTCTCATTTTTTTAATTTTGCATTAATATATATCCTACATCTCACTAATCAATGATTATTTCCAGTGTTGAATTTATTAAGAACTTTATAATAATCTTGAAAACTGAATTACAAAAAAAAAAAAAAAGATTTGAAAAAAGTTTGTTAAATAATTTTTTTAAAATATATTAATTGAGCATATTGATAAAGAACATAGTGAAATGATTATTAATGATTTTGAAATCTAATTCTGTTATACTTCCATTTGAATAGACATTTCCATTTAGCAACTTTTCTCAAAGAAAGAATTCATAATATAAAGGTTTTTTTTCTTTTCTGTAAACTCTGCAAATTTGTGTTCTCTTTCATTTCTATCACCATAATTTCTCCACGGACATTAAAGTCTTCCATGACAATTTAAAAATTTTAGTTGTTCTGATATAAATCATTTTGTACCCCCATATAAAATCATCTACTTTTTCATACCAGTGAGAATTTGTTGGAATATAAATGTGAATTATCTGCATATATCAAAATCCTCAATATGGTCATGGAAACTTGGGTATTGATATCTCTATAAGACCACACACATATTATTTAATTGAGAATTAAAAAGTATATTCAGACTAGAGATAATCTCTAGTTTACTGAATGATAGGCAAAAGTTATTAATACAATTTTATAAAGTGGTTCGTATCAAAGTTGTGAGTGCAAAAAATCGAACCTTGTCAATTAAACCATAACAATTTGCTATATATATATAGTGAACAAATGAGGAATGTATATATAAGAGATTGCAATCTGGGCCAGGTGATGAGTGCTGATCCAGCATGAAATGTGAATCTTGAGTATCTTTTTTTTTTCACACATCTCTAGTCATATGTTTCAGGATATCATGATAAAATAGACATTTGAAATATATAAAATAGAAGTTAAGTATATCTAAAAAGTGTATATGTTGAAAGAAAATCAAGTCTTGCATCACATGACTTAATTTAATAAGCTTGTACTACAAATGTTATATAATGAGCATGTATAGCTCTTAACAACTTTTCTGAATATCCCTATTCCCTGGCTGGTTTCTAGCTGCTGGTTGTCATCAGTGAGGTGCTAGAGTATATGGCTATTTAAGTTAGCTAGCAGAATTTGAAGACATGTCTGAAAAGTTCACATTTTCTGCTTAATAATTAACCATTAGATAGATGCTGGATTAGAGCTGGTATTTTTTAGATCTAATGTCTGAATATGATAATGCTTCACTGATGATAGCCAGCAGCTAAAACCAGTGCTGAATATCCCAGCACCTCATTGATGATAGCCAGCAGCTAGAAACTGGTCAGGGGATAGAGATATTTGGCAAATCTTGTTAAGAGCTATTCATGCTCATTATATAACAATAATAAGTGTATATGTATTTTAAAAAAAAATACAATATGAGCTATATATGTCTTATTCACTAAAAAAAAAAAAAGGAAGTAACCTGGGCAATTAAAAAACTGCCTCAAGTGTGAGAGAGAAGCTGGTTTGACTTCTTGGATAATGGATAGATGTGACAGGATTGGGCTAAAGTGAAAGATATTCTAAGATCAGTATAACTAACTGTTGGAAATATATATATTGAAATGGTATTTATTGATTTGCATACTGTTTCACCTATTATATTCCATAGTAATGTTTATCCCAGATTTAAACCCATCCAAGTCCATGTATATCCATGTATATCAATATATATATATATATATATTAATGTATGTACACGTATATTGTGTATATTTGTATATTTTAAATTAAATATGTATCTGTGTAGACATTGTTATATATGTATGAGCACACACACACACATATATATATATATATGCCAAGAAGCAGTAGTGCAAAACTGTTTATTAGCATTAGAATTAAATTATTAGTTATAAATCTTTACTTTATCAGAATGAAAATGTATAAATTTATTCATTGTTTAGCTAAAAAACTTGCATATAATTTCAATTCTAGAAGTGATCAAGATACATATATAACAGAATGTTTACACAACTTAAATCTGTTTTAAAAGATTGCAGGTTTCTTGGAAAATGTCACACCACATGCACCTGGTTTAATTTGTGTGGAGACCAAGAACAGATTTTAAAATAAGTCTAAAATAAATTTTAAGACAAAGAAAAATCACTCAACCTGCTCTATTTTTCTATTCATTAAATTCTGCTTTTGTCTTTGCTAAAATCTTAACACTGAATTTTAAAAGTAATAAAACTATGTTAAATTTCAAGATTAAAAACTTAAAACTGTAAATAAATTAATAGATTTTGCAGGTGGGGGAGGGGGTCGAAGAGTTAATATAAAAAACTCCAAATTTTAGCACTGAAGGTTCACTCTCTTAATAAATGAAACACTTGCTGATGGTAGCTATGTCCATTTTAAAAATGGAAATGAATGGCTAGAAGGCCACAAACTATGTTCGGTCTCAGCAGTGGTTATTGAATTGTTAATAAAATTCTTAGGATATATATATGTGTAAGATATATGTGCGTAAGATGTATATTGTGCTGTTGATTAAAATAAGGTAGTTCATTGCGGAGCCCCCAGGTATACGCCTGGTTGCCTGCCCTTAGTAACCCTAATGTTGCCTTGTCTTATATTAGTACTTCTTTATGCTTCTGCAAGTTAATTTCTATTACTGAATTATTGTACCATCTTCTTTATAAGAATAATTTATATGGTTATATTTTTATATTGGACTGTTTCCATCATCTAATATGTCAATTGAATGTCTTTAGAAAAATTTAATTTAATTTAAATATTCCAAATACATTCAACTGTTAATAATAACACATCAAACAGATTAGTATATGCACAAATGTTTCATGAGGTATTATTCTCCCCTCTTCTTCAGGTGTTGCTGGTCTGACCAGTGACAGTACTAGCGTGGGATTCGAATCTGGACACTTAGATTCTTGAGTATTAAATTTTGAGGGAACGCTCTAACCAACTAATGCTCTAACCAACCAGGTTTGAATCCCATGCCAGCACTGTCAGTGGTCAGGCCAGCAACACCTGAAGAAGAGGGGAGAATAATACCTCTCGAAACGTTGTGTATATACTAACCTCTTTGATGTGCCATTACTGACAGTTGAATGTATTTGGAATATTTAAATAAAGTTAAATTTTTCTAAAGATATTCAATACACAAATTAGATGATGGAAATAGTCCACTATAAAAATACAATAAGAACACCATCATCTCAAACCTTCAGGAATTCACATGGTTAGTTTCTCAATATTCGAGAACCCTAGTGGTAAATCGGAGAATCAATTCGGAAATGTTCCGCTCTCCAATCTACCATTCCGCCCCTACTTTACACTAAATGGGGCAAAAGACTTGGTTACTCCTGTAGGGAATGAAGCCCCTGCCAATTTTAGCTAAGCCAAAATTGATGCTATACATTGATTACAACTTTCATTTTTAAATATTGTGACTATTTCCTCTACATATCATGCTATGTTTACGGAAAAATTCTTTTCGTTTTTACATTTCATTTTCGTTTCCTGTCTTAAACAAACAACACATTAACCTTTTTAAATTTTGCTTTCCTTTATCTTTGGACTTAATAAATTTATTAAATACTTTTTAACGCTATTCAATTTTTTTTCTCAAATTCAGCTTCGTCTTCTTTTATTTCGAGTCACTTCAATTTTAATGGAGACAAAATAATATTACCTACAAAGGAAAGATAACTTAAATATCTGCCATTTATGATATTTATTTTACCTATTTGAAAATTGTTTAATAATGCATTATCTACTAGCCTGCCTTCTTATATAAGATTACATTTTACTTTTAAATCACACTTTGGCAAAAAAAAAAAAAGCCAGACGAATAGTTGTTTAAAAAGAAGATTTCAACCAATGTAAACATCTGTCTGCTCTTCTCTTAGAGTGAACATGAAAGGTTTAATCTGTGACAATAAGGAAAAATCAGGACTTAGTTGCAGTTACTAGTTTTTATATACTGCTGGTTGAGTTTAACCTTTCCTGCTATTTAAAGCCTTTTTTTTAATGCTTCATTTAATTTTTTTTAAATGTTTATACAAAATATAACGTTAAATATATTTATTTAAAAAAAAAAAATCTTATATTTATCATTCAATAAAATACACGCGCGCGCACATACAACACACATATATAATTTATTATCTGAAAAACAGATTTATTAGCTCTAGATTAGAATGGGTAGATTTCTGCAGGGCAAAGGCTACCAAGTACCGCGGTGCACAACCTATGTATTACAAATAATATCGACAATTACAAATAATATTAAGTTAGTGTAAAAAAATTTATTATGAAACAAAAATTAATATAAAATATGGAGTGAAAATTGATTAAATCGTCGACGATTTAAATTGTACGCTGAGCGATATCTTGAATATCTGCGTACTAACAGACACCTACGCAGAGCATTCTAAGAGATCTATGAGAAAGGAATAGGATTTTGACTTATTTTCATTATCAAAAATATAGACTTGTATAGGTAGATAAAACCAAAAAAAAAAAAAACGATAGTAAATTAAATGCAATATTTAGTCTTCGATTGGATTCCAAAAGTGATTTGCTGGTTTTGAACTATGTGATTATAAAATTATGTCATTTTGCAAAAAGATTCCCTTTTCCTCCACAAATTAAAAAAATGTATTATTTATATTTTATTTTTTCACACCAACATAACCAATGGAATAATTCATGAAGGTCACTAACTAACTGTTGGCCTGGTCTGGTAAATTATTCTAAATGTATTTCAAATTTGGAATACGGAATTATCGTGTTTCCTCATAAAATTAACCTCTGTCGAATGTATTTCCAATTTTTGACAATTCATCAGAAACATTTTTGAAATTTTTCAATTAATTCTTTATCAACTGGATAGATAACAGCTTTAACTTATTTTTAAATTGTAATAACATGCCTTATTATTTCAGCTATCGATTGTAAATTCAGTTTGTTAAAATGGTTAGTTATGTCAGCAACGAAAATCTCATCTCTTGGCTTTAAGAAAATCTTTTACGTCTTGTAATAGATTCCTGAATTTTTGTTATAAAAATATTCGTCAATTTAGTCAATATTAATGTTTTCGGTATTATTTGACCATACTTAGATTCTTTTTTTTTTTAGTCGAATCTGAAACGTTTCTCTTTGAAAGCTTTTCACAATTTCATAAAGATTCCCTGTAATTTGATGCATATTTAGCATTTTATAACAGAAAGTGGGGTTGTGAATAATATAAAAAGGAATCAGGGAAATAATCTCTGATACAGTAGTTAAAAATTCATTGGGTCACTGATGGAACCTCATAAATTGTTTACTGATACAACTTTATAAATTGAAATTATTTTCTCTATATATATTTTTTTGAAAATGTAATAAGAGTATGTATTGTGGTGCACTATGACTTCCATTTTCGGAGTCAGGAATCTCTCATCCAATATGCCCAGAGAAACCTGTTAGTCACTTTACCTTCCCTTTCCATTCCCTGCCCTAACTTTTTCCAGTCTTCTCTATCCATCCCATTTCCACAACATAATCTTTCTTAACTCCAGTGGCCTTTATATTTAAATCTCCCATCTTTTCCCAAACTCAGCATAAAAACCAAGAAATCATTTTCTGTACAATCACTTTGTTTATATTTATTCTTCCACAACTTCATTATTTATAACCTTTCTGCTTGCAGGCATTTACATTCAGTTAACAGATGCCTAATATTTTCTATGCCTTCCTTACATAACTTGCAGACTAAATCACCCACATTTTTCCATTTATGTGTATATTCCCTTGTTGCTAAGATCCTGTTTGAGCCTTAAACAGTAAACTATTTTCCTTGCTATTATTATAAATTAACACACACCCAATATTCTGTTTCTTTTCTATATATATATTTAAATTCTTTTTACTCTCCATACTAGTTCTCTATTTTTCAAATTCCCTATTTTTTATTAATGCATCTATTCTTCTACCCCATTCCTTGCCACTATAACACTCAACAATTCTCCTAACACAATTATCCCACTTTTGTATAATAAGTATACTGGCATAAATTTTTTATCCGAATCTTCTGCATATCGTATTACCTTTGTCACACATCTTGTTGCCTTCTCTTTACTCATAACCCAGTTAAATATTATTTTGCTATTCTCCTATTATCATAAAGTTGCAAATTACTGAACATTTTCATTTTGCTTTTTGCATCTCTCATATAAAAACTTGACCATCCCATTTCTCCTTGAATTGCCTCCTTTGCCATTCATACATGTGCATCTAATGCATATCTTCCTATTTCTCTTTGTACTTTTTTAAAAGTAATCTAAGACCCTTCACTAACACATAATGCCTTGTTACTGTATGTTAACCCTGCTACTGCCACTCCTTCCATACAATTCTAGCTACATCATATTTATTATATGAAAACTCTCTATGCAGTAGTGCCATCAAGTGCAAGCTTTCATAATCAATGGATGAAAGAAGGTTTATACATAAAATCTCTATCTAGTGCCTACTCATCCACTATTTCCAGGCTAGTTTCTAGCTTGTGGCTTTCATCAGTAAAAGGCCTTGAAGTTGAGAGCACTGCACCTAACTTTTAAAACCCTAAGATCTAGGTGCAGTGCTTTCAAATCCAAAGCTCTTCACTGTTGAAAATCACAAACTAGAAACTAGACTGGGGATATTAAATGAGTATGCGCTAGATGGGGATTTTGTGCACAAATCTTTCTGCATCCATTGATCATGAAAGCTTGCACTTGGTGGCACTACTGTATGGAAAGTTTGATACTGTTATTATGATCATGTGATGTTTTGATTGGTTTTTTTGAAAATACCTTAAACATCTTTATGTCATGTTTTCTTCTTTAAAGGTTAATATTATGAATAATTATTCTTTCACTTTTATACTGAATATATTACGAGATTAACCAAGCTGCAAAGAAAAACAAGCACAGTTAATCATATCTTTAGTTAATTGTTTAACCAGATTATAATAGTTCTGAGGGAAAGTTGCATATCTTTAATTGGTAAAATAATTTTATTTTTATTCTTGAGTGAATCAAGTAATATATCTTTTATTTCTAAAAATGTGTCTTATATCATTTCTCCATTTGTGAAAGATTTCTTATGTTTTGTTCCCATACATAACTCACATATGAAATAATGTGACTGTAACAGTGTTAGAGTTAGTAATAAATTTAATCAAATGTGATTGTTGACTAGTTATTTGTGAATTAAATTCTGTTAACTTTTGTTTGCTTAATTTGCTTTTTAATGGAAAATCTTTATCAAATCTTGCATGCATGGTTTTAAAATATTTATTATT
This sequence comes from Epiperipatus broadwayi, assembly GCA_028023455.1. Taxonomy (NCBI): domain Eukaryota; kingdom Metazoa; phylum Onychophora; class Udeonychophora; order Euonychophora; family Peripatidae; genus Epiperipatus; species Epiperipatus broadwayi. The sequence continues at coordinate 16,319,665 of JAQFVV010000006.1, forward strand.
TCTTTTTTGTTTGAAAGTGACACTCTTGAGTAATATATATAACACACACACATTTTGCATTCTCCATTGTAAAAAAAAAAAAACTGTTCTTTTCATTCTGTATTACAATTGTAAATCCTTTTTTCAGACAGACATTACCCTCCTCTTTTAAAATATATTTAAAATCCTTTATATATATATATATATATATATATATATATATATATATATATATATATATATATATATATATATATATATTTATTAATCAATGTCTGTATTCCAATTATAATAAAATATATATAATTATTCAAAACAATACAATAATTAATACAGTAAAAAAATATTTAAAAAAAACAAATATATACCAATTTAATAGAAGTACTTTCAACTATCTATGTAGTCTTTGTCAACTAGATTCAAATTGTATTAGAAAAAACCGTTACAAATGTAAACAAAAGTAATACGTCATACATCAATTTTCCCACAATTCATTAATTTTTATATTGGCTGCCTGTCTATTTATCAACTGTTGCTTTTCACTTTTTATTAACATAGCTTCTTTAATTTTGCGTTTATTATTATTTCTTTCAATACACAGAATTTTAACTTTATTAAAATCAAAATCAAAACCATAATTACATGTTACATTATGATCAAAAAATACTGATGGTGATACATCATCATTTCTAACATTCTCTTGTCTTGATTTTTGCACTCATTTATATAACAACAAATGCTCCTTTGATCTTTTCTCCAATGCACATCGAGATTCCCCAATATATACCTTTCCACAAACACATAGCCATTTATATATTGCATTTATATATTTTTATTTAGGAATAATAAATTATGTAAATATAGTTCTGATAAAATAAGTAACATAAATGTATTTATTATGGATTTGTTAAATGTTGGATATGATCATAAATTAATTTATAATATTGTTACTAAGTTTAATAATAATAGAAATATTTTAGATGCTATAGATATTGATAAGATAAAATATACTTGGATATCAATACCATTTATTTGTAATGAACAAGTAAAATTTATAAAACAGATATATAAAAATATATGTCGAGTTGCATTTTATACTACTCCTAATTTAAATAGATTAATAAATAATTCAAAAAATAGGTGTGGTATTTTAAATCAAAGTTGTGCAATATATAAATGGCTATGTGTTTGTGGAAAGGCATATATTTGGGGAATCTCGATGTACATTGGAGAAAAGATCAAAGGAGCATTTGTTGTTATATAAACGAGTGCAAAAATCAAGACAAGAGAATGTTAGAAATGATGATGTATCACCATCAGTATTTTTTGATCATAATGTAACATGTAATTATGGTTTTGATTTTGATTTTAATAAAGTTAAGATTTTGTGTATTGAAAGAAATAATAATAAACGCAAAATTAAAGAAGCTATGTTAATAAAAAGTGAAAAGCAACAGTTGATAAACAGACAGGCCGCCAATATAAAAATTAATGAATTGTGGGAAAATTGATGTATGATGTATTACTTTTTGTTTACATTTGTAACGGTTTTTTCTAATACAATTTGAATCTAGTTGACAATGACTACATAGATAGTTGAAAGTACTTCTATTAAATTGGTATATATTTGTTTTTTTTAAATATTTTTTTACTGTATTAATTATTGTATTGTTTTGAATAATTATATATATATATATCCACATATGGCGTTCTACCAAAAACACCGATCAAGCGTATGTTTCGTTTACATAAACGTCAGAGTAGTTAGTATTCACTATCTCTAACTATAATTCCACTTTCAGATCATGATTTCAAGCGCAGTAAAAAATATTTTAAAAACAAATATATACCACAATTTAATAGAAGTACTTTCAACTATCTATGTAGTCGTTATCAACTAGATTCAAATTGTATTACAAAAAACCATTACAAATGTAAACAAAAAGAAATACGTCATGCATCAATTTTCCCACAATTCATTAATTTTTATATTGGCAGCCTGTCTATTTATCAAATGTTGCTTTTCAATTTTTATTAACATAGCTTCTTTAATTTTAGGTTTATTATTATTTCTTTCAATACACAAAATCTTAACTTTACTAAAATCAAAACCATAATTACATGTTACATTATGATCAAAAAATACTGAAGGTGATATGTCATCATTTCTAACATTCTCTTGTCTTGATTATATTTTTGTTTACAATTGTAACGGTTTTTTGTAATACAATTTGAATCTAGTTGATAACGACTACATAGATAGTTGAAAGTACTTCTATTAAATTGTGATATATATTTGTTTTTAAAGTTTTTTTTACTGTATTAATTATTGTATTGTTTTGAATAATTATATATATATATATAAACACAATTATTGGTTTCATTAAAACAGGCAAAACTCTTCACACATATTGCCACTCAATGCAAGCCAGAGTAATCAATGGATGTCAGAAGGCTTGTACTTAAAATCCCCATCTAGTGCCTACTCATCCAATATCCTCAGACTAGTTTCTGGATTGTGGCCTTTGTCAGTGAGGAGCCAGCCATCAAAAGAAGTCCACAAGACAGAAACTAGTCTGGGGATATTGGATGAGTAGGCACTAGATGAGGATTTTCTGCACAACCCTTCTGGCATCCATTGATTACTCTAGCTTGCACTAAGTGGCAATAGGTGTGGAGAGTTTTACCTGTTTTAATAAGTTGTAAGCAAGCATAAGAAATGGTGATCATGTGATGTTTATTGGTTTCATGAAAACCAGGCTAAACATATTCATTGCTGCACATTGTGTTTTAACATTGTGCAATGAACATATTCAGCTGATGAGTTTGTAATTGGCATATGCAACATCATGCATTTTGAATATAAGGGATACCATTTGGGCTATTTATTATTGTTTTATTTTTATTATAATAATAATACTTAGCATTGTTTTTTATAATCAAATATTTGTTGTTCAAATGGGTTGTTTTATTAACATTCATCAGCTAGACTATCTGACTACATACAGCTGTCTTGATTGTGAAGAGCTGATTCTCGTCAAGCATTGGTGGTCGAGAGGTCAGCAACAGCAGCTTTACAAGCAGTTGTCCCGGGTTAGCGGGTTCGCTTCTTGGCTGATGCTATGACACATGAGGAAAAAAAGTTGATTCTCACCTGTAGTAGCCATATATGGGTGAAAAATGTATTTCTTTAATGTATAGCTATCTAATCTAGCATAACGTAGGGTTGGCTACTGCTGTTTTCTTTTAATTCAGGTGGTCACTCCAAAATTTCATGGACTGCGATTAATATCTGGTCCACTTCAGTTCTAGATAAATAAACACTGCAATTGATACTCAAATAATTTATTGCTCATTCAAGTATATGAAGTCATAATCCAAGAATCTTGAGCTTCAGGGAGCATCTTTATGATGTAATAACAATGGAGAGACATCAATAGTGAATTACTTCTATTTTATTTTAAAATTTCCAAATATGCCTGTACAAAAAATGTAATATATAGGGTATTTTGAGCTCAGACTTTCACTTGGCCCTCAATTCTCCACTCACTTTACTACATATATGTCTAAAAGATAAATAATGACCAATATACATATTTCGTGCTAAACCAGCACTCATCAGTTGATCCAGATTATCAACCCTACACATATATACAATAAGTGCTCAGATTTATATTAAGATAGCCATTCTTAATACTTTAATGGACATGCTTCAACCCACTCCATCCTCCAACTCTTCAGTCATCCATCCTATTGAAAATCTGATAAAGGAACGCTCAAAGTCGCAATAATGTTTTTAAAGTGTATATACATATATTTCACCATTATACTTTATTGAAGCACTGTTGTAAAGATCTCACCAAGTTTAACATTTTTTTCATCCATAATTTCTCTTTTTCACATTACTCCAGTAAACTTTCTTATCTCAACTATTCTTTTCAGAAACGAATCTATAGATTTTTGCAATCTTTTTAATTAAAACTTCAGTTATTCGTCTAATGTCCTACTTTTTAAAAATATGTCCAGCCCAGCTATAATTCAGCCACTTAATTATTTATTGAGGCCAATGATATCTGTTTGTTCTCTCATAATATTTTCTTTTGGATGCCTTGTTATTCTCAACACAATCTTTTCTTTATTAAGTCATTTGCTTTTTTGTTGAGCACTCAAGTTTCAAATCTGTATTAACAACTGAATAAATAAATTTAACCGACATAGATCTATATATATTAATAAAAAGACTGTGAAGTAACCACTACAATATACAATACTTTGAACATTGAAGTGTTTAATCCAGAGTTGTTGTTTTTTTTTGCATATTATAATTACTGTACTTATATAATATATAGGGTATATGAGCACAGACTTTCACATGACCTACCACTCTCCACACTATCTCATAACACTGATACACTTGAACACATATGTTGAAAAGATAAATAATCACCAATATACATATTTCATGCTAAACCAGCAATCATCAGTTGGTCCAGATTACCATCTCTACACATATATGCTATAAGTGCTCAGATATATATTAAGATAGCCAACCCTCATACTTTAATGGACAGGCCTCAATCTACTCTACACTCCAACTCTTCAACCGTCCATTCAGTTGAAAATCTTATGATGGAATGCTCAAAGGTCACCCTGAAGCCGAGATTCTTGTCACACCTATGTTGACCTAAGGTCAATCTGACCCCTCATGTACAGGACATAATCCATTTAATACATAACAAGGGAAAGGCAAACATCTCTACTGTGTAATAACCGAAACACAGGCTTATTATATACCTGTGTCTTTATATGTAATAGATGATTCAACTGAAATTAGTTTATTGGTAAATAATATATATTTATCTTATTCTTCAATCTTTATAAACAATACTGTATTTATTTTATTTATTTAGTACTGTTTATATATTAGTAAAGGTCGCATAGTACAATGAATGTGTGTACATTTCCCCATAACCTAGATTCACTTTTGAGCTGATTAATTTGAAAATTATTTTAACAGGCTTAGATTTATTTGTTTATTTTCAGATAGTTGACTGTAGCCAGTCAGCTTAACCAATGTTGATCAGTAAATGGATATTTAGCTATTCTTAGATAGAGATGAAATAAGAATGAAAGACTATTCAAATCCTTTACACTTTACAATTGGCAACCTTTGTCACTATTATTTTATCTATTATTTCTTTATGAGAGGCTGCTAGAAGGATCTCTTTCCTGCATGCCCAGTTTACTTTTATCTATTATGCTTCTATAGGAAACTTTTAAATGTAATGGATAGTCAATGTGAAAAAAAAGTTGTTTTTTTTTTAAATAAAAAAATGTACTCAAGCCCAGCTTCGAATCATAGGGATAGAAGACGCATTATTGTTGCTCCCTGAGATGTACAAGACATTGTTTAGTAATTATGACAAATATCCGGAGGTTTTAATTTAAAACATTGATGCCTTGAAACTATAAACAAACCATTTCAATTTCGGGATTAGTCAAAACAGGTAAATAACTCGTGTTTCGAGTTATTTCTCAAAAACATGCTTTAAGAAATAACTCTTAAAACAACATGTGGTATTTGTAAAGAAACTAAACGTTAAAGCTTTAGACAATGACTGCATGTCATTTATTTAAAATTATTTCTAATAAATCCAAATTAATATGATCAAACAATTGACTGTAGCTTTACGAATTAATTCTTTTAAGAGCGCAGACGAGAAAAGATACTCGTACGAATTCAGATTATAAGCAATAATAATCCGCAGCTACTTCTATTTTAAAGCCAGCTTTTATTTTTATTCAAAAGCAATAATTACAAATATCTTGGGGGGGGGGGGGGGGCGCAGTTAGTGACTACTAAGTTTAACATCTCCGAAGTTTTACTCTGCCATTTCGCAAGTCTGGAGTCACGTGATCGTTTGAGCGCAGAACTATTCTTTTAAATCCAAGTTGCTGCCTCCCTCATTTATTGTTCGTACTATTTATCTTAAACTAAAATCTACACTGTTTCATTTCACTTTTCTAACAATCTTTACAAGGAGGGTCTATCAATTTCTTATCTTTTTTATCCTCTTTCTAGTTTTCTGTCTGTGCTTTGTTTCTGATTCTTAATTTTCATTACTAATATCTATATTGGGAAGCAGCTATATAAGATGATGTTAATGACAATTTTGAAAACATAAACTTGCCAGTCTGTTGTTTTACAAATTAATACTGGAATTAATACTTTTTTTTAGACATTCATTAGACTAGAAATTATCCACTTAATGAATAATATTTCTGTAGTGTAGTTTTCACTACACCACTTTCTCACAAAGTAGGAAGTGGTGTAGTGAGAATTACACTACAAAAATATTATTCATTAATTGGATAATCTCTAGTCTAATGAATGGCTAAAAAAATTTATTAAATATACTTCCATCAAGCGGTCAAAGTTGTGAAGGCAGTAAGTTTAACACATCAATTAAATTGTAGTAATTGGCTGAATATATATATATACTGAACAATGATAAGGATATATATGAGATGGTGATCTGGGCCAACTGATAAGTGCTAGTTTAGTACAAAATGTACATTTTGGGGGATCATACAACTTTTTCATATCTTTGATCATATGTTATACTATAGAAATATTATTCATTAATATTTGGGATTGCAAACAAAATATTAGGTGATTAAAAAAATGACGAGATAGAACTCATTATTTTGTTACAACTTGCTTTCAACATTAAACATTTTAGAATAATACTAAGTGCGAATCTCAAAATTAGGTGGGATGTACAATGTTCCACATTGATAATAAATATATACATTTTTCTACTTATCTAAGTCATTATTAATTAATAATATTTACTAAGGCTGTAACCTCAGGAATATGCATCTGAAAAATGCGAAGGTAGGGACCTCTACATGTCTTAACCACAATTAAAAAGTTATATTCATGATTCTCATATCTCCAGTAGTTTATAATGATTTGTGTTTTATTGCAGTGGTAGAATGGTAAACTATGGAGCTTAGGTTCTATGGATCATAGTTTCAACTCTGACCCCTCAGCTGCTCAAACTTTATATGAACTCCTGCACAATAAACCATTCAATAATTTATTAAATAGAGGGATTTGAACTTATTATGATCATCTCACATTCCATCTCGCACAACTGATACACATGACCACACACATGTGAAAAAAATAAATGATCCCTATTATATGTATTTCATGCAGAACCAGAACTATCATCAGTTGGGTCAGTTCATCACATGCCACACATACATACAATCAGCACTCAGCTTATATTAAGATCGCAATTCCTTAAACTTTAATGGACAGACTTCACTCTTCTCACTCTTCCAATCATTCAACTATCCATTTCATTGAAAAGTCAATGATAAAATGTTCAAAGCCCTTGATGATTTTGATATTGGTTGATTGAATTGTTGGAGATGTGAAAGATTGAAGTCTATCCATTAAAGTTTAAGGAATTCCTATCTTAATATAAGCCAAGCACTGACTGTATATATGTATGAGAGATGTTGATTTGGACCAACTGATGAGAGCTAGTTCTGCATGAAATACGTATATTGGGGATTGTATATCTTTCACATGAGTGCGGTCATGTGTATCGGTTGTTTGAGATGGAGTGAAAGATGGATATAGATTGAAAATCCTAAGTTCAAATTCCTCTATTTACTAAAGTAAACAGTGCACAGAATGAATAGGTTGATTACATTAAATAGTTTATTTTAGCAGTTTATAAATTCAATAACGATCTTTTCTTTTTCCCCTCCATTATCCCATTCATTTTTCTTGCATCTACCAACGTCTTCATTATCAATGGTTGTTATCTCATTAAAGTGATAATAACTCAGACAAGTTATTATTTCAACTGAAAATCTTTAACAAAACATTCTGGTAAAATATAATTAGTTCTGCATCTTCTACCTGTTGATCATTTATAGCGGGAACATCACGCACTGCAGCTTATTCATTGAAATTTTTTCTTTTTAAAATTGGGTGAAAACTACAAGCATGACATCAATAGAAATCCCAGCATTCATTGCTGCTTAAAAACCTCTTTCAAATGGCATATCTCATGTTGAAACTGATAAAATTTGAATTTTTTATTAAGGTTCATTTATTTTTTTTTATTTTCTGCCCAGTTTACTAGTTTGCATGGAAAAGACAAAAGCAGAAATTTTTAATCGGCCAAAGACATTACTAAAATGGATTCAAAATGTGCCAATAATTCCCATTTCAAGGCCTTCTAAATGCAATCAAAATATCAGGTTGTAAGTATACAATTTTTATTTTTTAATTATTTAAATAGTATTTAAAAAATTTTTGAATTATAATTTTGATAAATCGTATAATTTATTAATATGTTTTCATTTGCATTGGTGTGTTTGTGTATTATATAAATTATATAATATTAAATCACTTATGCTCTTTATTATACAGTAAATAAATTTGTATTCAAATATAACAAAAGTTTATATGCAACATAATTTTGAGGCTCTGATCCAAGTTTAAGGCAATATAGACATAATGATTCTCAATTGTTTTAATAATTCATTAGTATGCTTATACTTGTATTAGCGTGTTTGTGTTTGCACTTGTAGCTCTGTTTTTGTATAAGAAAATTACAGAGTAGTGCAATGTAAATTTTAAGACTGATTATCATTTGAAAGGTTACAGTTAATAAAGCAATCACAAAATTTTCTGGGCATAGTACCATGTAAAAATATAAACACTTAACACCAATAAAGAGAGATTTCAAATGGCATGGGTGTGGTGATAGTGACAAATTATGCGTATACCACATGGAATTGTATGCAGGCAAAGAATCAAATTCTGATTTTTGTCTATGCCTTCGTACTCATGCTGTGGAGTCAGTAGTTTTGCCTCCTCTTGCATCACATTATTTTTTTAAGTCTATAGCTAGCAAATGAGCTATATGCAAATAAATTATATGTATATGGGACAATAGACCTAACAAGATAGCATCACTGGTGTGCATAAAGAATATAAACATCACTGGTATATATACAAAAAATATAAAATGAGATCATTGATATTATAAATAACTTCACAAACTTCTTCTAACTTCTTTTCAAAAACTTTATTTCCATATATAAACTATATGAACATATATATTGAACCGAGTTCGAATATGTGTATTCGAAACACCGGCCTCTTATGCAGAGAAGAACATACTCGGAGAGTATGTATACCCAAACGATAGCTATAAAATATATAACTAGCTTTACATTTCCAGGACATAACTTCTTCTCGGCTGTTGAGTTCAACATCAAGTTCAAAGCACCTTTTTTTGTTTGTGTATAAACACGGGTGCCAGCTATCTATTCAAGGATGAATAAATAATGCACTTTGAGCAATGGCCACTAACTCAACACCTAAATCCACGACTAGCTCAGCTGTTTGTAATCACTAATAGATTATACATAATTAGTGGTTAAAAGACTTGATAAAAAGAATTTGATAAAAGGAATTGATAAAAAGAATTGAATGACAAATAAAGTTTAATTTTAAAGATAATTTATTAACTAACATTTATTTACTAAATTTAAACATTTTATACTTCTAATAAAACACATGCATATTTTAAATTAACATTCTAAATAGTTTAAATATTCTTGAATATTTTCATACCAGAACATTGGGAATTTATCTACTTTGACTAATAATATTGATATAAGGATCATGCACATATTAACTCATGCACACACATAATAATGATAATAAAGGACTACATAGCATTTGAAATTTAATCACACACATCAAGAGTTCATTTATGTATGATATTGAGTTCATATAATTAGACTCTTGGAGGATTTGCACGAATTAATGAAATGCAATGGCTATTACAGTATAAACGAAAATAAGCAAATGTTTTACCTAGGATTTTGAACGTAGATTTAACACTTTGTTTTCTTCTTGTTTGTTGTTTCTTCTAGTATGAATGGTTCCAGTATGAATGCTTCCAGCCGGCTGGGACATTTCTATGATGAGTTTCCTTATTATTCATGATTATTACTATTGGAGACAATTAGATATTGATGGAGATTTTCTAAGTTGTTATGTTGACATTATTTCACGAGCAGATCTTGCTGTTTTCATCGGACTTTTTAGGCTGTGGAGAGGCGTGAATTTCCAAAATCTTCTCAACACTGCATTTTGTTTCTGGGTATAATTAACTCAACTGATTCAATTAATTTGTGAACTGCACTCAATCAATTAATTTGTGAACTGACTTGTCTCAACTGCTTGTCCAATAAAATATTCAGTATTTATACCAATGAAGTGTTTTCTTTTCAATATCCTCCGGCAAATATCTGTTGTCAAAATTCTTTAACAATTAATCCTTTGATAAACGTGTTTTGGAAGATTGCTTAATTAGTAATAGCCATGCAAAAATGTTGCTTGTTATTAATTAATAACCATTGCCGTGTTTTTTAATGATAATTTTCTTTAACTTTCATTTATTTAAAATAACATTTATTCTATTGTTGACAATCGCAGATATATACGCACATATATTTTTAATATAATTTACTATTTAGTTTTACCATTATTTTTTCTTTAATTAAACTTGAATGAAAAGAGATTTGTATGTTTTAACTTTTTAAATTATATTTTTACGAATACTAATAAAAAACTCTTTACTTCCTTTTATAACCCTTAGTTTAATTTCTCAAACCAAGACTCCCCCTCCCCCCTTTTGATTAATTAATTGTAGCTTTTTATTTCAAAACTAACGCTAGAAAACTATTTGATTTTTATCTTTTTCAAAAACAAACTGAATAAACTCTTCAACATTTAACTTTATGTTTTTCTTTAACGAAAGATTATTTTAATAATATAATTTTAGATAAAATTATGTGCCTATATCAATATAGGTACATTACACCGCCCTTCCTTTTGAGAGTAAAATGCATCATTTTTGACCATTTTATCTCTGACCACATTAAATCTTACTTTATTATTCTTTCTAAGTTTGCTTTTTGGTATCTTTTCCTTTCCATGCTAAAGGCAATCTCCAATTATGCTTTTATTCTTTCTATGCTGGTAACATTGCTTACAATGGTCATCCTGGATAATGACCACGAGGACAAACTAAATTTGTGGCACCGGGATCTTTTATAGACGAAGCTTCGGCTGCCGATTCTCTTGATTGGACATTAACTAAGAAAAGGTGGCTGCAAATGGCAGGAATTTCAACTGTCCATTTCCGACTTACACCCTGGAAAACGACTGCCGATTCTCTTGATCGGACTTTGACTAAGCAGCTGCAATGGCAGGAATTTTCAACTGTCCATTTCCGACTTACGCTTTGGAAAACGAGGTACGAGATATAAGGATTCTCCCCTGAAAAGTGACTTACGACTTACTCTGGTTGTTGCCAGTGTGCTTTTTAAAAGAGGAATGATCCCGGCCAATCCGTCGCGGGTACTAGAATTTATCCAGTCGATAGCTTTAAACTTAACCTTAACTAAAATACTTCTATACTACCCTCATTCCCATTAGATTCAAACCCTTATACACTCCTAATATAACTTAGATTGACTTTATATTATTTATCACTAATCCTACAATATTATTTTAAATACACATGAACATATTTATTTATATTATTACGAACATTATTTAAAATATTTATTTACACTAATCTTATAATATTATCTTTAAACCAGTATGAACATTTTAAATATTAGTTTTATGATACTTATTTTAAACCCATACGAACATTATCCATATCTTTATTTAATTACACTATTATTTTTAAACAATTACTTTAACTTCTTTATTTACGTGCGTATATTCTAAAAAAAAACTTTTATTTTATTTAATCTTACAATACTATTCTAAACTCTTACGAATATTATTTATATTACAATATTATTTTTTAAACATTTGTTTACCTTATATATTAACGTACGTGTACTCAGAGAGAAAAAAAAACTGTTTTACTTTATTACAATTCATCATTATACAAATATCTATTTGACTAACTTAATTTTATTCTAGAAATTCTGTTATCTTTTCATTTATTTAAATCTACAACTTTACTTTTATATCATTAATTTGACCCATTTATTTAACTTGATTTTATTGATTTTTTATTTATTTGAACTGTTTATTTACAAGCATTTCCTTAATTAATATGTGCGTGGAGAAAAAAAATATTTTATTTTGCGAAGCCTCCATTATTATTATTTGACAAAACAATCCATCATTTTAAATAGTGAAATTCTAATTCAGGCTTTTCACCTATGCCAAAATAATTATATTAGACTCATAGTCCATTTGCGGTCCTTTTTGTTTATTTCCTTTATTATTCTGCCCGTTTACTAACTCTTAAACTATGTCCGGTGGCTCCTTTTTTCTTTCTACAAATTCTATAATATAAACTAACTTTCCTCTCTTATCGGTTCCGCTTTTATATTTTATTGCTTTATCTCTTTCTCTTTCCATTCTGTTTTCGACTTCGTAACTCAGAAAACCTTTATACCTAGACAAACTCCGAATTACTTCAATCTGGGAATATTTTTTTCTACGCTTGCTCTTTGTTTTAAATATACATCTACAGTGAATGCGAACATTTACTTTAACCTTTTTAAATTTTTGTAAAAACTTTTCTACACTATCTACTACCTTGAACTTATGTTTTTCTTCTATTTCTTGATCTACATTTGTGTCTACTTTATTTATCACAACGCTATCTGATTCTAATTCAATTTCTATGTCTTTTATCACCTCAACTTCCTTTTCAACTTCCTGACTTTCTTTAATTAAATCTAACTCTATAACTTCTTGGTTCTTCTCTACCTTTACCATTATCTCACATCTTATTTCTCTTACTTCTGCTCTGAGTTCTTTAATTTCTGTTTTAATGTGACTAATTTCTTCCTTCAATTCTGCTTTGAGTTCTAACTGACTTTGTTTAAATTCTTGACACATTTCTTCCATCATATTCATCATCATTTTCATCATCATTCACGTGTCAGATACTTCTTTTTTCTCCTTTTCTACTAACTGGGGATTTTAAAAATATATTGGGCTTTCTTTCGGATCCATTTTCGAAATTTTCAATTTCAAAGTACTAGCGCTTATGTTAAACTAAATTTAAATACAACTTATTTATTTATTTTTCTTACTAAGATGGAAACTCACGCTAACTTCACCCTTTTAGTCCTTTTCACTACCCAATCTTAATGCTTTAACTCCACCCATAACATCTAATTGACTCTGATTTGATAGCATAAATGTCAAAATCTCTTTTCATTTTGAAAAAAAAAATTTTCGGTCAATTCTTTTTTTTTTATTAAAGCACTTTTACATACGTAATTTAACTTTTTAGATTTTTATTTTCAACAAGAACAAAGTATTTAATTAACTGTCATTTATGACAAGTTTGGCCCACATTGGGTAAAGCCATTTGAACCGAGTTCGAATATGTGTATTCGAAACACCGGCCTCTTAGGCAGAGAAGAACATACTCGGAGAGTATGTATGCCCAAACGATAGCTATAAAATATATAACTAGCATTACATTTCCAGGACATAACTTCTTCTCGGCTGTTGAGTTCAACACCAAGTTCAAAGCACCTTTTTTTGTTTGTGTATAAACACGGGTGCCAGCTATCTATTCAAGGATGAATAAATAACGCACTTTGAGCAATGGCCACTAACTCAACACCTAAATCCACGACTAGCTCAGCTGTTTGTAATCACTAATAGATTATACATAATTAGTGGTTAAAAGACTTGATAAAAAGAATTTGATAAAAAGAATTGATAAAAAGAATTGAATGACAAATAAAGTTTAATTTTAAAGATAATTTATTAACTAACATTTATTTACTAAATTTAAATATTTTATACTTCTAATAAAACACATGCATATTTTAAATTAACATTCTAAATAGTTTAAATATTCTTGAATATTTTCATACCAGAACATTGGGAATTTATCTACTTTGACTAATAATATTGATATAAGGATCACGCACATATTAAATCATGCACACACATAATAATGATAATAAAGGACTACATAGCATTTGAAATTTAATCACACACATCAATAGTTCATTTATGTATGATATCGAGTTCATATAATTAGACTCTTGGAGGATTCGCACGAATTAATGAAATGTAATGGCTATTACAGTATAAACAAAAATAAGCAAATGTTTTACCTAGGATTTTGAATGTAGATTTAACACTTTGTTTTCTTCTTGTTTGTTGTTTCTTCTAGTATGAATGGTTCCAGTATGAATGCTTCCAGCCGGCTGGGACGTTTCCATGATGAGTTTCCTTATTATTCACGATTATTACTATTGGAGACAATTAGATACTGATGGAGATTTTCTAAGTTGTTACACTGACATTATTTCATGGGCAGAACTTGCTGTTTTCATCGGACTTTTTAGGCTGTGGAGAGGCGTGAATTCCCAAAATCTTCTCAACACTGCATTTTGTTTCTGGGTATAATTAACTCAACTGATTCAATTAATTTGTGAACTGCACTCACTCAATTAATTTGTGAACTGACTTGTCTCAACTGCTTGTCCGATAAAATATTCAGTATTTATACCAATGAAGTGTTTTCTTTTCAATATCCTCTGGCAAATATCTGTTGTCGAAATTCTTTATCAATTAATCCTTTGATAAACGTGTTTTGGAAGATTGCTTAATTAGTAATAGCCATGCAAAAATGTTGTTTGATATTAATTAATAACCATAGCCGTGTTTTTTAATGATAATTTTCTTTAACTTTCATTTATTTAAAATAACATTTATTCTATTGTTGACAATCACAGATATATACGCACATATATTTTTAATATAATTTACTATTTAGTTTTACCATTATTTTTTCTTTAATTAAACTTGAATGAAAAGAGATTTGTATGTTTTAACTTTTTAAATTATATTTTTACGAATACTAATAAAAAACTCTTTACTTCCTTTTATAACCCTTAGTTTAATTTTTCAAACCAAGACTCCCCCTCCCCCCTTTTGATTAATTAATTGTAGCTTTTTATTTCAAAACTTTTTCAAACCAAGACTCCCCCTCCCCCCCTTTTGATTAATTAATTGTAGCTTTTTATTTCAAAACTAACGCTAGAAAACTATTTGATTTTTATCTTTTTCAAAAACAAACAGAATAAACTCTTCAACATTTAATTTTATGTTTTTCTTTAACGAAAGATTATTTTAATAATATAATTTTAGATAAAATTATATGTGCCTATATCAATATACGTACAATATATTGTAATGGTCAGGTTTGTACATTTGCTCAACAGACCGAGAGTCTGAGCCAGAGAACCAAAAACTAACCAAGTCAGGATAGTACTATCCTATGTCTGATAATACCTCAACTCTCTTACCCATGCTTCCAAGTCGACCCATAGCGAATGACATGCCTGAGGCTATACTCGATATCTTCTTATTCACATTCCAGCAGTTGCAAAGTGGTAAAACATGAGACATTTCCCCTCCCACAGATGATTATATAACTTAACTAGTGATTCATAACTGCAATAAGCAAGAATGGAGATTGAAAGGAATTTATAAAATTTAATGTAATAATCAATAAATGATAAAACAATGTCAATTATATACATTTGTTCACACTATTTGGTGGTGGATATTCAGATTTACAAAGAATATTTAATGTAATAATCAGTAAATGAAAAAACAATGCAAATTATATATATATTTGCCCACATGCAGGTGAGTGAATGCTTAGGTTTACAAAATGTTTAAATAGATTATGGATTTACAGAACTGACAACATGCATACATCATCTTTTATGTTACAGAAGTATATACACACAATTAAGATATAGTGTCTAAAGTTTCAATGACTGAGTGATTTGGCTTCCAACTAAACCCATTCTAAGGTTAAGTCGATTGTGAGACAAGATATTTCTGATCACTTATGCCAGAATTTATGCTATGAACTATGCCAGGAAATTTAGTAACAGCTAGAGTGATCAAATTAATTGGAAACTGCTTGGAGTTATATTATTAAGTTTAAACATAGTTTATTACACAGATGAATCGGATCAAAGCAAAGATTGATTACTATGAGACATTAAACTGATGCAGGGCAGTTTAACATCTGATTCTACAGTGTTACAAATTATGATAATAGAGTAGGTGCATCTCAAATGTGCTCCTAATTAAGATTCATTACCCCAGTAATCGGTTCTCTGAACCATGCTGCTTGCTGTACTAAGAAAAGGTCTTTTAGTCTGCAGTCTGCATAAGCAACACAATTGCTTAATGAGTCTTTGGAACACTTCGGTTCCTTCCAAACACAAAATGTGAAACATCCCAGTTGCTTGAAATAAGATGCGTGGTTTGACATTAAATCCACCTTGAAGCAGGCCACTATAGGTATAGCGAGAAGCTAAGCATATTTATGCGAACTAGTAACACATTTAACCACACTAACTCCATACGATTAACTAAATCAATTATGGTAAATCTATAATCTATCAGTGCCACCACCACTGGTCTGTTCAGAAATGGCATATGTAATCATACTACAGAGGTAAAATAGGAATCTGATTTAAAGATATCTGTATAGCTTAACATATAAGTAAGGAGAGTTACAGCAAATTTAGGGGTTTATTAACAGTTAGACTACTACTTATATGCTGCATAGCATCACTCCAGCCTAATACTAAGTAAAATATTAATTTCTAAAATAACTTATTTAGTACATTACAAATAGCTGGCTCAAACCTAGTGCAAATAATAGTTTGATTTCAGAAGAGAGTTTTGCCTATGTTTCTTTATTTTACAATATTCTATCATAATGGAAAAGTGCCTAATTGCCTCTCCAAGAATTATTAAATCCCCCTAAACTCTGTTCTGATGAACATAGCATGAATTAATAAACATGAATTTAACAATTAAATATGGACGGCATAAGAACAAATTGCAGAAACCGATAAAGTTATAATTTAGAAAAATAAATAAGAACTCATGTTTTAAATGGTTTTATAGAATTTAAATACTTATGATCAAGCAAGAAATTTAAGATTGCTCTAAGTTTAAAATAAATAAAACATAAATGGTTTAATGTAAATTTAAATATTGTAGAGATACGATACTTGCTTATTTAGCTAGCATCAATTTAGTTTGTTTATGAAGGAAATTCACATATTCTGCAGAATGATTTACTCGTAAAGCTTGGTAGTCAGTCTTTCAAGGCATTCTGTACTGGGTGCCTTCTCTCCATTACTTCGAGGTGTGGCTTCTCCACTACTTGGCCAAGGCTGAGGTCGAGGTTCTATCCATTCTGCAGAGCAGTTTTCCATGGGAAATAGACAGCAAGTCTATCGCCCACTATCCCACAGTTCTCATCTTAACAGCTTTCAATGATTTATTGGTCCAAATTCAATTTGGCAAAAAGTAATATGGAAACAAACTTTAATTACTATTCTTCAACACTCATTTGGAAAAGAGATGTGTCTAACTAACTTAAAATGACCACGACAGGTTTTATATTATGTATTTGCCAGTATCCCCCCCCTTTTACTCTAGCACTTCGAATCTTGCCTTTAACTAAGTTTTCTCTTTCCTTTCTCTTTTCTTCTTCTTTTTTTAATTATCCACAGCTAAATTTGGAGTTAATAGCTCTTTTCCCTTGGGTTCCCCAATTCCACTTAAAATAAATTTATGCCTGACTAGGTTTTCAAATTTTTTTCACCTATAATTTAAATTAGGTCAATTTTCAGCTAAAAGATTATTTTTAGACAAAATGTTAAAATTCGTAAACAACTTACAGCCTGTGTAATTTTAAACAAAACAACAGAAGTTAAAAAATTATTTTAAATAAATATTAAAATATAAATTTTTAAATGAATAATTTTATAAAATCTAAATTTATAATTTTGCTATATACATAAATTCTAAATGCACACTGCCAGGTTTACTTTAGTTTTAACAAAGAAATGGTGGTACGTGTGTAAATGCTAGCCCTGCTTGCATCTGCATATTATAATGAATGAGGTGATTATACATGCACATACTTAGCAATATTAAAAGCACAGGCTTGAAGTTTTACTAAAAGGAATATACACAATTTGAGTTTAGTCGGATGTGAAATAAATATACTATAGAATATAGTAGGTGAAATAGACTGCCCGATAGATATGACTTTCAATATAAAATCACATATTATGCATTTCCAACATTTTAAATGCCCCCCCCCCCATTACAGTCATTTTCAAGGACTTACAACAAAAAAAAAAATACATATCTCTACATAACATTCTAAATACAAATCTCTTTCATATATTAAACATTAACACATCAAATTCACAATAATAAAATATATTAACTATACATTATTATATTTTACTTTCATCTTCCTCCCTCTTCTCCCTTTATTATAAAACTTCCTTTTTATATACAAAGTATAAATTTTCAAAAAAATATTAGAAACCATCTAAAACATCAATAAACAAAATACTATTCAAATCCATTTAACCCACCCCCAAATATAAATTTATTCCTCCTTTAATTATTTTATCTAACTTCCATATCAATTATCTACAATTCCTATCTATACTTCTAAATCTATTTAAAAACTAATGTAAATTATTTCTCTATCCTTTAACAATTTACTTAATTAAATACTATTTAAACATTCCATATTAATTACATTTTATTTTATTTACATTAGTTTTTAAATAGATTTAAAGGTATAGATAGGGATTGTAGATAATTCATATGGAAGTTAGATAAAATAGTTAAAGGAGGAAAAAAATTATAATTGGGGGTGAGTTAAATGGATTTAAATAGTATTTTGTTTACTGGTGTTTTAGATGGTTTCTAATATTTTTTTGAAAATTTATACTTAGTATGTAAAAAGAAAGTTTTATAATAAAGGGAGAAGAGGGAGGAAGATGTAAATAGTATAACGATCGAAATGAAAGTGAAGATCGAATTTAACCGCAAAAACAAAATCTGCAACTACCAGGGCGCCATCTAAGCATTTGAGCCTAGAAAAATTTATAAAGTAGGCAGATACGCGCTGTTAAGATTCCACTTTATTTAAATATTCCGATCGTTAGCCCAAGTCACTAGCTCAGTGGAGACGCAGAGATAAAATCTATATCTTAATTTATATCTTAAATATCAATAAATAAAAGCCACTGCCAGAAATTAACACATAAAAATATTTATTTACGCACATATAAAATAACATTTAAATTTTGAGGAATAAATTCAACATTTTAGATTTTTCTATTAATCTTTTAATTTTACATTTAACTAAGTTTCAATGAGTTTAATATTTTATTTAGATAGTCAAGTATGAATAGACTACATAGATCTGCATTTGAAAAGAAAATATTCTTCCCTGATTTAACCTTAGCAACAAATTTCGCAATCAACTGGCGCCAATCCATCTGATACATTCATATATTCAATGTAGCATGATACGACAACACAAAATACTATACTATCAGGAATGGACATCTGATCAGTAAGTAGATTAGAGAAGACATTGTCTCTCCACCAACAGGAATGTGACATCTGTTGGCGAGTAGAACAATAAACATAAAACTCCATAGGAATGGACTGCGGTCCTTTGCCGTCTTACAAATCCATCCATAGGCAAACAGAGGGTGTGTGGCGTATATCTATAATCCTGCCCATAGCGGACCTCATACTACATCTACAATTACACAAATATATCCAATCCATTGAACCAATTCAACTATGAAATGAATAACCTAAGATTACCCTCCCTTAATATAACTTTACAAAACTATATAGCCATTCATGCCCGAGTTAAATTTAACATTTAAATACGTTCGCACAGATTTGTTTAAAAATGTTGGGTATAGATTGATTACATAGATTCCACGGTCAAAAACATTTCAAAATAAACATAAATGATCAAAATACAAAATTATTGATACCGACAATCGCAGAGGGAAATTTATAAGTAACCCAATAGTATTCACCATAAGATACTTGCGTTGTCACCAATAACTTAAAAGACATCCGAATAAATACATTTTAAATGCCGTACGGTATCATTATTTATCGAATGTCTATATATTTTGATCAAATATGAAAACCAAAATATAATTAACCGCGAACGAATCCATGCAAGCATCTATAAACAACTTAAATTTCATGCATTTAAATAATCTTTACAATAAGAAAAAAAAAATGGAAATGATGTTTATCAATCGGAAAACATATAAAATTAAACATTATTAATTTGATTTAAAAACTTACAAAAGTCAGATAAGAGTCCGTTTTAACATTTAAGTTGGCTTGTTTATCAATTTATAAAACTTGATGAAAGTTCTTAATTGATTTTAATAATTGTTCATTTCATATAGCTTATGGTAGAAGAGTCCAGGTTCCTGTTTTTAATTCCCGTGACGCCTCCATTGGAAGATAATGTTCTGGAGATGGCAATAGCTGGTTCAAGGTATCACAGTCTTTTCCTTTTTCTTTTTTTAAATAGAGAGTGTGGTATGTGCGTCCTACCACAACTCTCAAACACACAACGCTGGAACTGCCCGAAAAAACTGTATTTCCCTTTTTATATTATCCACACAGATTCAATCAACAAAACGTCACTAATCCATCACTTTCGTTAGGGTCTGAGCCGAGGCTTGGTGCTTCCATTGGTCAAGCTAAAATCTCTTTATTCTCTTATCTAATCTACTCTCTGACTTTTTAATTAGACAGCTTTTGGATAATTAATAAACAATCATTTCCATTTACAGATTACAGGAATTAATTAATACCTGTTTTTATTTTTACTTACGTTATTTCTTTTTTAAACTATTTTTATATTTAAATCTTTTTTTATATAAAAAAAATATATTCAAATACCTTTTTTTATTTATTAAAAAAAAAATATTTTTAAAGTTTAGCATCTGTGCGAATATATACGTTTAACAAACATTTTAATTTTAGCGTTTATTTTTTTTTTCTTTTTAATTCACTTATTTTTATATGCAAACTTAAAAGTTTTTATTTCAATTTAATGTAACGACATATTTATATATCGTTACAATAGTTAATATGTTTTATTATTGTGATTTTGATGTGTTAATGTTTAATATATGAAAGAGATTTGTATTTAGAGTATTACATGGAGATGTGTATTTTTTTGTCATAGATCTTGAAAATGACTGTAATGGTGGAAAAAAAACAGTTGAAACATTGGAAATTTCATATAGTTTATATATGGAAATAAAGTTTTTGAAAAGGAGTCAGAAGAAGTCTGTGACATTATTTATAATCTTGGAGAACATATATATTTTAAAAAAGAAAGTAATTGTTTAATTTGTTATTGTAATATTTATCATTGATACAGACAATAACCTACAATTTCTAGTTTTAGATAGACAATAAGCCAATTGCTATGATGACAAATGCATATTCACCTTCTGAAAATAATTTGTTTTGTATCTTTTATTAGGATGAATCTTTTTCTTATAGACGCCTTGAGATTTGTTAACTTTTGGGGCACAAGATAATAATGAATTCTTATGCAACTAGTTTTGGAGATTCTGAAGCTATGGATTATCTCAGGTAAGAAGTATTATATATGGTTTGAAAGATAATTTTGTGAGGAATACAAAAAAATTATCAATGAAGATGTAATTTAAACTTAATTAATGATAAATTAGAAATTATGAACAGACAATAAAGTAATAATTATTTTGGATGATGAAATTTTTTTCCCCTTATTTTTAAAGATAATCATTATTTGCATTAGCCTTATTGTTTTTCTTACTTTTTCTAATCTCTGTCAATGTAAAGCTTTTAGCTCCAACATGATTAAAACTGAAGTTATTGTGAAAATTGTGTCTCAAGTCAGTTTTTGAAAAAATTCAATATGGCACCAAGGACCATAAACAAACTTGAACAACTGCATGATAATGCATTTAACATAAATTTTTATTTTTTTTTGTTTAGTATAAATTATGCATTCAAAATATTTGATGATAAAAGAATGAAAAAATGAATATATATAAATTTAACAAAAAAGCATAATAATAATAATAATAATAATAATAATAATAATAATAATAATAATAATAATAATAATAATAATAATAATAATAATAATAATAATAATAATAATAATAATAATAATAATAATAATAATAATAATAATAATAATAATAATAATAATAATAATAATAATAATAATAATAATAATAATAATAATAATAATAATAATAATAATCCCGCAGCAAATCTCTGCTGAGGTAAGAAGCAATCCTTAACTTCTCCAATGTAAGTATTTATTTTTTTCTTTTGTTCAAACTTGTTATTCGCAAAACAAACATAATACAGAAAAAATCGAATCATATAATAGATTAATAGTTTTTTGAAAAATATCGGTGTGTTTTCATATCTTTTTTTTTTTAAAAAAAAATACTGACTTGAGCCAGAATAAATCATGGCTACTGCCCAGTCAAGCATGAGGAATTAAGCACCAATACGAAATTAACAAAATCGTTGGTTTCAACATCGCCTATTTCGTATGCAAAAGTACTTAAAAGTAATAACAATACTACAGCACCAACCCAAATACCGCGTTTCCGTAGAACAAACACAAATGATATAAAAAATCTTGATCTAAACACTCGAGAACAAAATCAACCCCCAGCCACAATCTGGACAAAAGAAACGCTTGAAAATGTGACGGACCGTTTCTGTAATACGGTGCCTCATATGTTATTTGAAACATTTCACAGGTTTTTTTCACCAACATCGTTAGTACTCGCAGTAACCGATAATCAATGATCATTATATCATTTCCCAAAAGCTTTATTATATGAAGCAATCACGCAAAATGCACTATGGGAAACAATCTCTTGTATCGCTGACCATCCAAATTCTCGATATATAACCATTGATTTTTATACTCAGCAGCAAAAAGAACGTTTTCAATCCACTATTTTAGCACTTGATAATTATGCACTCGTAATTATAGATGAAAACCGAAAAAATATAATTACTGGAGTGCTTAAAAATACTTATTTTAAATACAACGTACAAGATTTTCAAAAAATGATAAACCCGTTTGGAAAAGTAATTGCCCTACAGCCTATATATTTAAAAGACACACCTATCCCGATATGTAGTAATCGTTTTGAATTTAAAATAAAACTACATAAAAACGTAAATGCCTCATTGATTCCAACACAGATTACAGATCAAGAAGCGACACTCTCGCTTCACATAAGAGGTCTAAAGCCACATTGTTTTGGCTGTGGACAGACAGGACACCTAGCAACTCAGTGAGATAACACAAAAAGCAATCACTGTGAGCAAACTAAAATCCTCTCCCCAGAACAACCCAGTGATGATGAAAATAAAATTTATAATAACACTACATCCATTGGCAACCCAATAATAGAAGGTGGAAAAAAACATGTTCAAACACCCACAAACAAAAATGATAACGGAGTAGAATTGCCTATCCCAAAGACCAACCAAAAAAATAATAACACAAAAACTAACACAGACACCCAAGTTTCAAACGAAAATAACTCACAAGAAACCACAACACAAAATACAGCAATTACATCACATGATCAGCATCTCAATAAAACAAAAGGTGTTCCAAGTAAAAATCAACAAACAGAAAATAAAAACACACAGCTATATAATGAAAATATAAATCCAGATAATATAAAGATACCAATAATAAAAAAAACTACAATTATAAACAAAACTGCATCAAACATAATGGATGCAATAGAAGCCCCTCTTCCACCTATTCAAGAGAATACACCAGAGGGAAAAAGAAAGCCAGGTAGATCACCTAAAAACCATGAATCCAAAAAGGTAAAAAAACAGACCAAAAGCACAACTCATCAGACATATACAACTTAGAAAATGATGAAATAGAAATGGATGTAAGCCAACAACAAATGGACACCTGTTCAGTTTCATCACAAATTGCCTGTATAGAGTCTGAACCAATATTAAATGAAAGAAAAACTGATAATAAACCCAACAATGTCTTAAATATGTATCAGCATCCATCTACTGCAATATAAACAAAAATTTAGTATTAAAAATAAATAAAAATCTATACCCTGTAAAAAAAATTATCCTAAAAACATGAAGATAAAAATTGGATCTCTCAACATTAGAGGCTTAAATGCCATCAAAAAACTTTTTGATCTCAAAAAATGGTTACATACAACACAACCACACATACTGGGGCTATTGGAAACAAAAATATACAGCAGCTCTCAAATTGATCCATCAAAATATTTAGTCAGCGAAGGTTTTTGTGCCTGCTCAAGGCAATCAACATCACCATCAGGTGGCACAGGCATAATTATATCCCACAACTGCCCTTTCGATTCGTTTAAAATTATATAAATTGACTCTAATCTCATCATATTAACACTCCATCATAAAAATATCACACTTAACCTAGTATTTGTATATATACCACCAGGCCATGTCATCATCTCCAGAATAATAGCACCAATAAATTCAATGCTTACAGCAACACCAAATTCCATAATACTCCTGGGAGATTTCAACATGACCTACCAAACTTTTGTCACCAAATGGATCCTTCAAATAACAATCCCACTTATGAGTGCTGAAGGTTTTCTCCCATCAAACTCAATATCTTTTAATAACAATAGATATAAGTCACTTATTGATTTGTGTTTCTACTCACCAATGTTACATCATTATTTTAATCTTGAACTCTGTCCATCTATAATCTCAGATCATGCTGCCCAGTTCATCACCCTCGACCTAACAAAAATACAGAATACAACAATAGCCCTGCAAAAGACTATGCGAATACTTCTTCCAGCACAAACAACTGAATTCTTATATTCAGAAACATATATAATGCTCCAAAAACTTCAAAACATGGCACTCGATCCAGTACAAAAGTATATAGCATTCATCAATATACTTTCTTTCAACATCAATCATATTACTTGCAATTAAACACCCCCCACCAGATTATTAGCTTTGGAGATGAACTACATAAAAGAATAACCATTTCCAGACCAACTACAGATAATCAAACACAAATTAAAAAACTTACAGAAATGTACAACAATACATGCAACACCCTAAAGCAATATGTAGCAAGAAAAAAGAAAAAAATATATCTTACACAACAACACACTTGGACCAGAGCATACATATGGTGGGCACTGGGATACCCATCCACAGTCAGAGTGCCTATGGCACTTGAAATAGATGGCTCTATAACAGCTGGACATAACATGATAAACCCAATATATCAACACTTTAAAAAAAACTGCAAAAACAGAGAGTGTACATACCAAATGAAGACATATTTGGAGACCCTGAAACAGACACACCAATGACAACAACTGAGATTGTATTTCAACTTACAACAATAACAAACACATGTCACCCAGGACCACAAGGAATTCCCAAATTTGTGTTCAAACATCTTAGTCACTTCACAGCAAAATACCTGTGCAATCTAGCCAATTACATATCCCAAACAATTTACAACATACAAAGTCTATAACCAATTGCAATGGTTCCATTTAACAAAAAACCAACAGCAATATCATCTTTATCTAATCTACAACCAATTTCAATGGGACCTTTAGGAATAAAAATTCTTGAAAGAGTGATAAAGGAAAAAATAGAACAACACATACTCCCTGTGTTATCATCAGCACAATATGCCAAAAAAGGATGATCCATTGATCAGGGTGTTTAATGTACAAAACAATTATCAAAGTAGTAAAAAAAGAAAGAAATATGCACCAATTATAGTTCAATTAGACATTGAGGCAGCTTTTGACTCAGTGCCTATAGCCAAATTATTAGACATGCTGAAAAAAACAACAACACCTCCATCCCTACTATATATAATAGCCAATCTGCTACTCAGCCGTGAAATTCACATCACATTGAATGGGAAAAAATCACCAGCCTTCAGACCGAGTCAATCCATCCCACAAGGATCCCCCCTAAGTGCCTTGCTCTTTACAATATATATAGATCCTCTATTAATAGAGGTACAGAAAAAAATAAAAGGCATTCAAATTCCAAACACTGCTTTAAATATATCATGCATTGCCTATATGGACGATGTAACCGTTTTCCTCCCCTCTAAAAAGAACCTCCCCATATTACAAGAGATAATCAAGAATTATACCTCAAATTTTAATTTAAAAATTAACACAAATAAAACTGCTGCATGGTCAATATACACAGGCAAGCACTGTCCAGAGATGTTTAATGGTAAACCATCTGCTTTCCTTGGTTTCCCATTCTACCTTGGAACCAATGGAATGAGGCAAAAAATTCAAAATAAATTAAAAAAAGATGCTGAACAAATCCCAACCTCACTTGAAAAGTCATACCTGTCAATATACGCAAAGGTAGCACTATTTAATCAACTTATAATTACAAAAATTACATACTACACACCTATAATCAAATTTGCAAAAACATTCATATCTAAAATCTTGTCAATCTGTAACAAACTAATATGGAAGAGAAAGACAGTGGCGATCTCTTTAAAAAATCTGAGCAGACCACCACATAGCAATGGACTTGGACTCCATACAATCAATGTTTTTTACACACAGAAATCAGTAAATCTAATAACAGCAACCATAAAAAGATTTCCAGACCTGGAGTGTGTAATCAGTATAATACCCACAGACAGACCACCCTCTTCATAAGGATATCTATCCACACTGATTGAAGAACTCAAGCCAATATACAACAAAATATCACCCAATAATGACAACAAGGATACATACTGGGACATTTATAATATACTATATCCAAACCAGACACCTAATCTACATCCAACAGTTCTTGGAATAGACAACAGGCAACTACTGCAACAGTTCAGAAAATGGTCATTAGAACCAAAATTATTTGATTTTCTATTTAAGCTTAATCTCAATGCTCTACCCACAACCCATTTTCTTAGATTTCGTAGATTCTATACAAATATAGACCACATGTGTGGGCTATGTCATAGAGAAGAAGAGACACAAGATCATTTTCTTCATTCCTGCAGTGCCCTAGAAACAATACGTCGCACAATGTTTACCACATACAGAAAGGCTATCATTTCAATTGATGAAATAATAAATACATTTAAAAAGGCAACAGCCATGCTATTCGTGCAACAACATACAGCCTTTATGCCTACTGGTGTACTAGATGCACTTTTGCACTTGCCAATAACCCTCGACGCCATCCAGCAACATATTCAATAAAACTAGAACTGTTCAGAAAAAGAGACAGCATCCTAGCTCAACCAGATGTGTTTGCAGCCACATGGTCACACTTGAAACAAAGATCCAGTCTATGAAATATAAAGGCCAATAAGATAGATGATGACATTTTCAACATCAGCATTTTTTCCAACTTCAAAAAGATGCAAGCAATAATTGAACTAAATAGAAGACCAAATTTAAAAACAAGAAGAAAAAAAAAGTATGCAGAAAAGATAAAGACTTATATACTGAATGTTGTAATTTGTTTTTCATTTGTGACAAATCAATATATTACTAGATGTGACTGTAACTTTTTAGACTCAATAAAGTTTTGCTTTGAAACATCATCATCATCATCATCATCATCATCATCATCATAATAATAATAATAATAATAATAATAATAATAATAATAATAATAATAATAATAATAATAATAATAATAATAATAATAATAATAATAATAATAATAATAATAATAATAATAATAATAATAATAATAATAATAATAATAATAATAAAAAAAAAAAACTGAATCATCAGTATTAATAATCGTTTGTGGCAGACAACCAATATTCAAATATGCATTCAAATTCAAAATTATTTAACATAGTTTTTACATAATGTAGATAACTATGATGATGATGATGATGATGGTGATTATTATTATTATTATTATTATTATTATTATTATTATTATTATTATTATTATTATTTTATTTTGTTATTATTATTATTATTTTCTTAGCACCATATGAAAGTTTTTTTGCTTATTATGTATTATTTCCTTTCAAGTTTATTTATTTATTTGCTAATAATTTCAATTATGGAAGAGTCTATTTGTATATTTGTTACTATAAGAATACAAATATATTACATGTATAATAAAATTGTTTATATAAATATATTTCATCATACATTATAGTACTAATTACACTTGCATAATCTGGCACAGTTGGTAGAGTCTCCAACTTGGGATTGGCAACTGACTTGCAATTGGGAGATCCCAGGATCAATTCTGGTACTCACATTTCTTATAAACTTCTGAGCAATAAAGTACACCTGGGTCTCATTTTATGTGGTAGATAGGTTCCTCAGAAAACATGCACAAAAGAAATTGCACAAAAATAGACTTAACTTACCTTGAAAAATGGGAGATACGTACTGTAATTTTCCAAAGATCTCATAAAAGCAAAGCAACAATGTAAAATTACTTTAAAATTCGCATAAAAAAAAATAAGAAAATAAAATATGACTAATAAAAAATTTCAAATTTGAAAAAAATTGATACAAGACAAACTTTTTTTACTTTTTTTATTAACTACAGTATTTAATTTTATTCAAAACAATATATTTTTATGTGTAATTTACATTTTTTTCATACATGTACGGTATTTTAATCATTATCGCTATTTGAGACATCAGATTCATCATGATGTGATGTGAGGTACTGTAGCTTCTCCTTAAACGAAGTCAAGAGGAAATACAACTAAAACATTTTCCAATCGCTGTTGATCCTTCCCATTTCGCTAAGCGATCTAAAATTGAAATTTTTGTTTCCAAAGAAATTCATTTTCTTGGGTGTTTTTTTCTCTCCGTTAGAGTAAACTAAAAGTTTAAAATAAAAATAAGAACTTAGACTTATGATAATAAAAAGACACCGACTCACCACTGTTGGGCAAAATTTAATTAAAACTAACAATTAAAAATTAAATTCTTATTTTTGTCTTTAATTTTTTAATTTTCAATTCCATTTAAAAATCAAATTTCATCGTTTCACATCACCTTAATTTCAGATCACGTTACATAATTTTTAAATTGTTAATTACAATTAAAAATCAGATTTTAATTGTCAAATTTAATTGTGCCCACCGCTGTTACTCACCTTTTAAAAATAAACTTGCGGACACTAAATGATTAATTGATTACGTACTCTTTTTATAAAAAGCAAAAATAGAATGTGATTTAAAATGCAAAAACAACAACATACATAGTATTTTTCATCTATAATGTTTGAACAGATTTACATTATAGTCTTGTAAAATTTAATGTGTGTATATAAAATGGGGAAATTCTGATTTTAAGTGAATTATGAACTTCTTTATTGCATAAAATCTATTACAGTACTATTATAAAGCGCTGAAAATATTGAAATTATTAGATGGAAGTCGAACTCTGATAATGCGCTATTACTTTAAATATGACGTGAGTGTGCGAAATTTATAATATTCAAAGTAATAGCGCATTATCAGAGCCAGACTTCTGATCTAATAATTTTTATTGCATAAAAAAAACCGCATACAAAGATATTAAGAAGAAACATGAATCGCATAACTTCAAAATCACATTAAATAAATCCGCATAAAATGAGACCCGGGTGTATTAACATTTTTGTTCTGCATAGTTTAGTGCAGTTGATAGAGCATCCAACTTGGGCATCGAGTGATTCCGGGATCAATTCTGGAACTCACAGTATTGGTGCTCAAACTTCTTATGAACTTCTGAGCAATAAAACTATATGTTTTTTATATATATTAATTATAATTATTTATTAAATGTTCAAACATTTAACAGCAAAACAGGTTATTTAGTAATAAAGAAATTTATTTTAAGCTAAGCACTTTCAATACTGAAAAGTAACATAATTATAGCATTATACAAGTAAAGACAGTGGAGATTTTATTTTAAAGTTTTTTGCATATTATAGAATGAATTAGCATAAAATTGAATATTTTTTAGGAGTAAATTTGCATTCTAATAACAGAAATAGCAACTACAAATTTCATTGTTTAGAAAGAGGGGTGCGAATGTTCTTCTTATTTATGATGTATATATCCTTAACTATTGACCACACCTCCTTCGTTTTTTTCTTCTGTCACCTTTCTCAAAGCAAACAATGTCAGCCATAGAGAGATTGAAGTTGTGGCCTGATTGCAACTTGTGATGCAAGAAAACAAAAGAGTGTTCACTGTTTGTCTTAACCCTGTTGTATAGATAATTGTCTTATGGATAAGTTAGCTCTCGCTTCTCCATAATAAGCCTTTAAACAATTTGATCCTTGGCAATCATTTTGTACACAACTTGATATGATGCCTCTTCAGCTATTTTATCTTGCAAATTATTTAATAATTTATTTAAAGACGAAGGTGAGCAAAAATTGACATTGTATTTGTCAGTACAAATATTTTTTAATTTTTGTGCAACTTTAGAAACGTAAGAAAGACTGGACCATTTTTTGTCTTCAGATTGGATGTTTTACAGGGTGCAAATCATTGCTGAACTTATTTTTTTTAGAATTGCACCCTACATTAATTAAATTTTTAGTGTATATTTTTTATATTTTTTCTTCAATTTGCTTTGAACTTACACAACTTCCTGTTTCTATGGAGAAAACCTTTTTGTCCCATGTATTTATAGAAGAAGGGGGTAATAGACTTAGAGTGTATGATGTCTCTCATATTTAAGAGTTTTTAAACCATCGTATAATCCAAAACATTATTATGTCTAAGGATTTCTAAGTCTAAAAATTTTATATTAAGATGAAACTCATCTTCCTTCTCGACAGTCCACATCAAAGAAGTGGTAAATGCTAACTCAAGATGAATACCCATTAATATTTTTTATATATTTAATTACATGTAAATAAGGCCTCAAGTAAAATGAATTATATTATAACAAATTGTAGTAGTATATACAAGTGCTTTAACACGCTGGTTGAAGAAGCTATTAATGATAAGAAAACAATCAAAGTAAATTAATGCAGGCCTAGCACTTTTGAGGTTTTGTCCCTTATAATCATAGCCAAAACAGATTTTAAATCATTGTTGTGATATTGATAAATGGTAATGTATGTAAATGTATATGTAAATTAACGTCCATTTTCTGGAGATAGCGCAACATGGTCATGTCTATTGATCGCATTGCAAATTATAAATGTCATTATTTCAAAAACATGTAATAAGCAGTTTAGATATTAACTTAACAGATAAATAAACTTTGACTATCAAAAAAGTTGTAAATTGAATTTAAAATGGTTAATCATATAAACGATATATACTGAATATAATATAATAAATATGGCTTTATTTTAGCCCTAGAGTTAGACTCTAGGCTGTAAGATCTTTGGATTGATTCTAGTTCAGACACTTCTGGCGTCCAAACTACTTATGAATTCCCAAGCAATGAACCCATTTGATTACTACTGTTAGTATTATTTTTAACTGTTATATGTAATATTTGGTCTTAACCAATGAAACCAAAGCTGCTGAAACACATTTCAGCACCACTACTTTACTAGATTGCTCATACAACACAGAATGACCAAAAATGGCTATTTGTATTTGCTGCCCTGAATATATATAAGGGTTAGAAAATCTAGTAACTGAACAAAAACCATTTAGATGGAAACACAACCTCATTTATATGCATCTAAATTCAAACTTTCATGGAAATGTCCATTTAAAGCCCACACAAGTAAAGATTACATCAAGTATTTGTAATATGTAATCTCCAGTTTTGATCAATGAAATCAAACATTGGGGGTGCTAAAATGTTTTTCAATAGTATTTGGTTTCATTGATCAAGACAGAAGATTGAATATAATACAGAGAAGATCATTCAAATTCACTCTAGAATTAAAAATCTAAGGATCATCCCTTCAGTTTACCTATTTTCAGTACTCATACTTTTTATGATTTTTGAAAGATAAACAATTTAATTATTTGATTTTTATTATTTATTGAATGTAATATATCAATACAAAAACAAAAAAATGAGAGAAAAATTGGATTATTATTATAAATATATTAAATTGGTATTGTTTTATATATTTATATGTTGGCTTACATGAAAAATCACTTATTATTGCTAATCATCATCTGAAATTGAAAAGTAGCGCACTAATAACTTAAAACATTCTTTATAAGCAGATCAACTAATGCAGGATTATCCAATATCTAATGTAGCTGAAAATATATACTAATTTCTAGAAAGTAACTCAATTGTATGCATCAAATAGGATAAAGGCAATAGATTCGTCTTGATTTCAAGAGCTGAGTACACAAACAAAATGGAAGAGCAATAAACTTAAGTTCATATGCATAACTGAAAACAATAATAAAATCAACAAAGATAGATTTATATCCAATATATTAAGTCTCATAAAGAAAAAACATTGTCTAGGGCTGAGTATTTTAGAATATATCCATCATCTTCCATACCTCCTAGAAGGTTTGCCAACATAAAATTGTATAAAGAAAACTCTCCTCTTAGATTAATGCTCGACTTTGGAGGCGTCCACTATTTCCAAACTGCAAAAATGATTAACCTATGGCTTATAGATTCCCTGGGATTTGGAAACCACACTATCAAATCTTCATTTGAATTCGTGGAAAGAATAAAAAATGCTAAAATAAATTTGGAACACAAAATGACTGTATGCGATGTTAATGAATTTTATGGCTCTATTAACAGAAATAAATCCATTACCATCATCAAAGATGAATTAATTAAGAAAAATTATCCAAAAAATCGAATTGATTTTATAATAGAATTTTTGAAGTGGCTGGATAACAACATAGTTGCTAAATTTGAAAACAAATGGTATGTGATGAATGATGGTTGGCCCATGGGACTGCCTATGAGTGGAGTTGTTGCTAGTGTTGTCATAAACCATTATGAGAACCAAATTCTTCCAAAATATTTCACAACGGATCCAACTTTCATATACTCTCGATATGTTGATGACATTTTTATTGCAGCAAAACCTTCCACCACTATTAACATACAAAATGAATTTCAAGCCATCTCAGGATTAACCCTTAGTAGAACAGAGGAAAACAAGGAACAAGAAATAAAATACCTAGACTTGTTAATAAAAAGAGAGAATACACACTTGGATTATAAAATGATGATTAAACCACTGCACATACGAGGTTACACAAGTCCAAAATCTAACACCCCCAACACATATAAATGGGCAGGTATGAATGCGTTCCTTTTTAGAAATCACCAATTATGTAAATATATAGCGGATAGGAAAAACAATATAGACAAATATACAAAGGAAATGACTAACATAGGCTTCAAACCTAATACAATCAATCAGAAAATAAAAATATTTTATAGAAAACTAAGAAATAAATTGCCTAAAGACAATATGAAATACCTAACAATTCCTTTTGTACCTAATGTAACACCAAATATTGCAAAAACATTGGCTAACAATTTTAAATTTAGTTTCAGAACACCTCCCAACACTAACCGGCTGATAAATAATGCTAAAGATAAAACAGATAGAGATCAAGCCCCTCATGTGGTCTATAAAATGGCATGCCCTCAATTAGGCTGCCATGCATCATATTATGGTGAAACTCGGGCTAACCTGAACACAAGAATTTATCAACATAGGTATGTCTACAATAGGGTCAAAAATAAAAATGAAGGATCATCAGTATTCTGGGACCACCAAGCAGCTACAGGCCATGTATTTGAACCTAGTTCTGCCCAAATAATTTGTACAGAAAAAAATGATGCCAAAAGAAAAGTTAAAGAAGCTTTCTATATAGCAAATGACATTAATGCCATTAATAGAAGAGAGGCATGTTTTGCTCTCTCTAAACAATGGACTAATTAAAAATTCAAACGCATTTGCATAATCATAACAATCGTTAGTTACAAAGCTATGAGTATGAGATTCAAACATGAAATCTCGAAAGCGCTTAGCAAAGCTATTATAAATTAGAGTAAAATTATAGCTTCACTATTTAATGCGAAAAAAAAAAGTCGCATACTTATAATTACAATTTTACTAGTGAAGAGAAAAACAATTTATTACATAAATATATGATAAGATTAATTTATCATGATAACACTGTAAATAAAATATATCATGATGTAAATGAAAAAAATTATAACAACATATATATATTAATACATACCACAAAAAAAGTCTTAAATTACCAAATGATGATTTTGAAAATATTAGTTTAACTTCGGATTGTAGAAGCTTTTAAATAAAAATCAATGTAAAGTACTAATGTTTAAATCAGTTTCTCCCTCTTTTCAATAAAAGATTGCATTATTTATTTTATCTACCACTTTTCTATTTCAAATCAATCTTGTAATCTATTCGCAATAGGGCTTTGGCATTGGGTCCAAATACAATATAGATAAAATAATTCTGAGTATCTTTATTCAATCACTTAACTTACTTTATCACCAAATCATTTTCAGATGACTGCAAGATTCTTATTACTAACACAATTTCTGTTAAGGAATAACGCACTGCATAATCTTCCAAAATGGTTGGACATCAAAAGAGCACAGCAAAACAACACTATTGAGAGCCTATGGTCCACTATAAAATATATAATGTGCACCCAACTGTTGGAAAATCAATTCAGCCCCAATAACCACTATGGTGGGAATGGAAACCAATTAGTCCCTATAAATCACAAAGTGAGGCATTACCCTACCTAAAAATATGAATAAGAAAGTCCAGGCACTCTTACCTCTTAAAACCATCACTTAATATTATACTAAAGCATACAAGAAGGTCATTCTCGTTGATATTCCATCTTCAAATATATTTATATATTACTAAATAATGGCCGGCATATTAAATTCTGTAATTAAATTTATATTTAAAAAAAAATCCAATCTCCCAAAATAATATTTAAATTATATATCTGCGGAAATATAACCTTTCTAAATATATTAAAATAACATAAAATATCGTTAAAAAAAAAATCTAAATAAACACACTCAAATTAATCAAATTTTAATTCTATTAATTTATTCTTTATAATCATTATTTTATTCTTTAACTTTTGTTATAAATTCATTTAACTCTACATTTATTCTTCATGAAATGGGTAGGGGGATGGGGAAGGGAATAAATATTAAATTTTAAATTTTAATATTAAAATATATTAAATATTAACACAAAAAACAAATTGAGATTCAGGAGCAAAAAATAAATAAATAAATATTAAATTATCTCAAAATCTATTTTTTACTTTCAAATGTTTACACTGAATTAAAATTTTAAAATTCATCTTTTCTTTTGTTCTTGCTAAAATTTAAACAAGGAGAAAAATGGATCGTCATATCTGCGATTTCAATTTTGTTTTGTTTTTAAAATCTGAATTGTCCCTTTTATATACCTGATATAATTTATGACAATGATACTCTTGATTATACAATCCATAAATTTTATAACTATTTTAAATTACTGCTGTACATTATGCACTGCTCTCTCCTTAGGTGAGATAGATTGCAGGACTACCTGCTCAAGGTGTTTTGTTTCTCTTCTCTATCCAGACTCAAAATCAACGTATAATTCTATTTTTTTATTATTATCTACTCCTCTAAGATATTAAACGTGTTTGACTTTAATAACAGTTATCTCTTATCAAATAATATAAAGTAGTTTCATGAATCTATTAATTAATGCATAATTTTTTTAAACTTCATTTTATTATATATATACACACACAGTGTATAATATAATCTGCAAATATTTCAAAATAGGTTTCACTTATTTAATTAAATATTTAGATCAGGTAAATCACTTATATTTGTGTACTGATATTTCTGATTTAACAAGATCATTGAATATATTTATTTTAGTACTTTAGGAAGATTGGTGCGGTAGTAAAGTAATACACTTAAGAGGTAATTATTCATAAATCACAGTTTAATTATTTCGCTTCTGTTGTTTAAATATCACATTACTCCTAAGCAACAAATTATGTTTTTTACTTTATACATGTTTACATTTATTT
This sequence comes from Epiperipatus broadwayi, assembly GCA_028023455.1. Taxonomy (NCBI): domain Eukaryota; kingdom Metazoa; phylum Onychophora; class Udeonychophora; order Euonychophora; family Peripatidae; genus Epiperipatus; species Epiperipatus broadwayi. The sequence continues at coordinate 16,355,730 of JAQFVV010000006.1, forward strand.
CTAAATTGCAAGCACACATGTACATGAGGTAGGGATGCCTTTATCATATATTTATAATACTCAGCTCAGAATTGATTCTGAAATTTTTAATATTGAATCCCAATTGCACTAAACTATACAAGAAAAAACACCCAGTTTCTTTTAGTCAATTGAATGAACTCATGCGAACATCACATGATCGCCAGACTTACTAACTACATGATTATGTTTTATTATATGAGACTAGTATCTGATTTGAATATTGAGTTATTTAAGTTTGATATTAACATTTATTTTGAAAGTTAATTTTATTACACAATGACTTCTCCCCCACTTTTTCCTAATTTTGTGTAGACATAGTTCTATTTTAAAACGAAACTCAAATTTGAGTAACTGATTTGCATTATTTGATAAGAACCATCTAAAATTAAAGAATAACGTTTTTTTATATATATTTAAAGACTTAATAGCCTGTTAAACAAGCAATTAAAGTTATTTTTGAAAAAGTTTTAGCTGAAAATATCCAAATGACTTCTGTAATTACTAAAGAAGTAGAAAAAATAATTTTATTATAATTTGGAAGGAATAAAATCTTGGTGAATAGATTACTGCTGCAAAAGAGTAGATAATAGTTGAAAATAAAATGGACTGTTGCTGTGTACATGTTAACACCATTCACAAATACTTAGAAATTTCATTGTCCAAAATATGTTTAAAATTTGTAATTTAATGTAGTTAAACATTAAATTAGCATAATATGTATAAAATTAATGGAGTAAACCATCTATAAATAAACAATACTCTATTGACAAAGTTGAAAATATAATGGATCCACCTATTCTTTAAGCTTTTGATGTTTTTAAGTGTGCCCCTCCCAACATTGATGGAAGTAAAGGGTGAATTCAATATACTAGTCAGATGAAAACATGGTATTATTAATTAATTAACAGCAATTATACAAAGGTAGAAATTGAATCTCACTTTTAATGAAATTATTTTAATAATTAAACAGAAATTAATAATTGTAAACATTAAATTAACATAGCTCAGCATATATTTAATTAAGAGAGTAAATGGGCTCTCCTTTTCAGATTATGAATTATTTATTATTACAATTGTTTTTTTGTTTGTGAATTTGATAAATTTTATTATAAAGTGTGTATTACAGTTCGAATGTTTTATATGTAGAAATTATTCATCGTTAAATATTAGTATTTAATTAGATTTACTTCTTAAACCAGCAACATCCATAGTTTATCTCATTTGTTTACTACAAGATTTAGTATAAGGTAAAGTTTATATTTAACCACTAAACATCACATGATCACCATTTCCTAAGTGTACCCAAACTGTTAAAACAGTAACAAACTCTCCCTATAATAGTGCCACCCAGTGTAAGTGATAGTAAACAATGGATGCAAGAAGGTTTATGCATAAAATTCCTATCTAGTACCTATTTATCCAATTTCCTTAGACTAGTTTTTAGCTTGTGGCTTTCATCAGTGATAAGCTATGGATCTGAGAGTACTGTATTTAGATTTTAGGACCTAATGCAACCCTCCCAGCAATCATCTTTTATATTTTTAGTTAACAATAATGGTACGAGTCCAAAATGAAAACAATAATGTTTTCAAACCAAGCATCTAAAATATAATATGTACAATGGTCAAATATCCAATATAAAAATAATTATTTGTCCACACTGTTGTTATTGATATATATACCTAATATAATAATCAATTTAAATAAAATTGAAACAAACAACTAATTATCTTTATAATTATTTAATTATCAATCCGGCTTTCATCTCTTATTGAGATCTTTTCAAGATATAAAGTTTTATACATCACATGACTTATTAACTACATTTACTCCACCTATTAGACATTATTTTACCTTCAACAATATAAACAAACAACATAAAATAAAAGTACATAAAAAAATAACAATCATTACACATATAAATGCATAAGCAAATAACATAAAATATAAAATAAAAGTACATAAAAAAATAACAATAATTATTATTTTTATGTACTTTTATTTTTTATTTTATGTCATTTGTTTATGCATTTATATGTGTAATGTTAATTATATTGTTGAAGGTAAAATAATGTCTACTAGGTGGAGTAAATGTAGTTAATAAGTCATGTGATGTATAAAACTTTATATCTTGAAAAGGTCTCAATAAGAGATGAAAGCCGGGTTGATAAGATTGATTATTATATTACATCTAAAATGTAGATGGTGTTCTAGATCCAAGACTTCTCAAAGCCACAAGATAAAAACTAGTCTGGGGATATTGAATAAGTAGGTATTAAATAAAGATTTTTTATGCACAAACATTTTGCATCCATTGATTAATATGGCTTGCACTGGGTGGCGCTACTGTAAGAAGAGTTTGCTACTGTTTTAAGGTTTATATTTGGTTAAATGGTAAATTGAATGTTAATCCTGGTACTTGTGGTGCATTAGGATGTGGAAAAACCTTTTTATCCTAGGTATCTTAAGATTTGAAATGACTTCATGTTAGTCATTTCATTTATGGATTTTTTTCCAGATCATCAGTGAGTGGTTGAGAACTTTGTGATAAGGAGTTATGCTAAGAGAATCCCTTTGAATTAAGATATCTGTAATATATTATCAATATTTGTGATAAAAATCAAAACACCATGTTAAAAAAAGTTATATAAAACATACTTTATGTATTTTATTGCAGGGCAAAACTCTCCAACTGTCTTACAAATAAGAGTTAAAATTAAAGCACAATCCACAAGGTTTGCAAATTGTCAGATCAATGAATGTTTTAGTATTTTTTTTCATTCTTGGCTTATTCCTAGTTAAAAACAGTTAAATCACTCAATTACCAAACAATAATAAGATGGATAACTGAGTTGGCTAAAATGCCTATCTTTTTATGTAATTATCTATTATTAATCTCTGTCTGTTTGTCTATCTGACATATATCTATTTATCTGCATGTTTTTCTGACTGTTTATCTGTCTGTCTATCTATCTATCTACCTATCTACCTATCTATCGGTCTGTCTGTCTCTCTTTATATATACATAAACTATTTATTCATTTTTTTGTCCATGTTTTATAATAACTACTTACCCATTTATTTATATACTTATCTATTTACCGAATAATCTATCTATCTATTACTTACTAATCTCTAAATTTATTGCTCAATTTATATGTCTGCCCATTGTCTGCCTGTCTATCTATCTATCTATCCATCTATCTTTTTATCCATTTATCTCTATACCTTTCCACTTACTTGCCTATGTATCTGCCTTTCTGCTTGCCTAAATATCTAGTTAGCTGTTTGTCTGTTTGTTTATTTAATTACTTACCTATTTACCCATTCTGTCTGTTCCTCTTTCTAGATACTCATTAATTTATCTATCTACATAGCTACCTATACATTCATCTACCTATCTATCAATCTATCTTTCTATTTAGATATCTATCCATCCACAGTTGATCTATTTATCTATCTATTTATCTACTTACTTGTCTTTCTGTCTGTGTCTGACTCTTTATCTTTCTGTATATTTACCTATCACTCTATTTATATAACTATTTATTTGTCATTCTATTTATCTATCTATCTATCTACATACCTTCTATCAATAATTATCCCTAGAAGCATGACACCTTTATAACATAAAATAAAAGGCACATCAAATTAAAATTTATTTTTATTTTTTACAGAGAATCTGATACTCATCTGATTGACTCATACTAATCTGTGATCTTCATTCTCTAGTAAAAAGTATTAGATATCTGTTTACTGACCACTATTAGATTACTAGACGGCATTGTGATATACAAATTATAGCACATTTGACATTCTATTCATAGATCTCGTAATTTATAAATCTTGTCATATCTTAGTTTTTACTCTACTTATAATACTGTTGGAAAGATCTGTGTCCTGCCATGAATTATACAAAGTCTACTTTGTGTATTCCCCCCCCCCCATATAGTATTGGATTTTTATCATATGCCAAGTGAAATTATTTTCAAAAGATTTATGATTTTTCTCATTAATAGCTGACCCATAATCAACCAAGTCAATCACCCAATGTTGGTAAGCAAATTATATCTACCTATCCTTAGCTGGAAGATAGACAGGAATGGAAAACCTAAACTTATTATCTGCTGATTAGCACTGGCTTCTACTCTCTATTCCTCGAAAGTTATAAAAGCACTAAAATTCTGCCCATAGGATTATGGTGACTGTGGTTTTTAAAAAACCGAAGACACCAAAATGTATATAACTACACGAGTGAATGACTTGGATTGGACTCATTAGTGCATTTTTGTTTTGGGTTTATAGCCTTATTGTTAACTAAATAGGTGAAAAGTAGCCAAAGGGTTGCATTAAATCCTAAAATCTAGGTGCAATGGTCTCAGATTGAAGGCTCTTCGCGGATAAAAGCCACAAGCTAGCACTAGTCTGGAAATATTAGATGAGTATGTACTAGATAGGAATTTTATGTAAAAACTTTCTTGCATCCATTGATTACTAAGGCTTGCACTGGGTGGCACTACTGTATGAAGAATTTGCTATTGTTTTCCTGGAAGGTGATTGGAGAGATTTATGATTTTGAAATGAAATATTTCTTTAAAAAGAAAATAAAAAGCTGTTTTATTTACTGGATGTTAGATGGGTTGCTTGCAGGTTTTTTTCTCTTAAAAAAAAAAAATTAAGCCTTTTTGAATCATGGAAAAAATTTAAAGTTTACTCCGTCTGGAATCCAACACCAGCTTCTGGACATGACAAGTAAATGTACTAATTACAATGTCATGAAACTATTTAAGATTCTAGGCTGAAAAAAAAAATCTCAATTTGATTAACTAAGTGAAACTTATACTCAAATTATTACTTTGGCGCTAACATATCATTTGTCTTTTCGAGCAACAAAGCATACTATTATTTTTATTTTATTGTTTGTACGTGTATTTATAGGAGAAAATTAAAATTGAAAATACATTTTATTCTTTTCTTGGATGTATTAGAGCCGTTTTTTAAAATGAATGATCTTTTTCATTTTCTTCGACAAAACAGAAATTTTATCAAATTAATTTAAGACCTAAAATAATCAAATCTTTATTAATGGCGGCCCAATAGTTTGTTGATTGCGTAAATCTGAATAACATATTTGACGTTTTATTAGACCTTTCTCAGAGCTCTTTGAATATTCGATTGATAACAGAAGTCTCATTTCTGTTCAATGTTAGTTTTATTCTTTAACAAAGAAAAAAAATATAAAGAATTAAAAAAAAAAAAAATCAATAATAATAAAAAAAAAATGCTTATGATTTAATACAGCTAAAATAAAATAAAAAACAAATAGAAAAAGCGCAACAAGAAAAAATCTTTATAGATTAGAAACACTTGTTTCTCAATATTTGACTTCTTCTTTAATAAACAATTCATAACAAAAATTATTCAATATATATGTAAGTATATATATGATGAACTCTTATCAAAAGCAAGCTATATAGTATAGTAATAAAGTAATGTAATACGATCCCGTAGTAACTAATTACCTTTTAATATCGAGAATGCTGAATGTGCTCATGCGTTGTTCAAGCCACCTAGTGGTAGCTTGTAACACTATTGCTTTTTTCAAATGACTAAACTGATTTAAAAAAAAGAAAAAAAATTTAAATGAATTTTATATTTATCCTATAACCTAATATTTCTTGGGATTTAAATTTTCGAGAATAATTTAGGAGTTTACATACATGCAAGCTAATCAAACTGTACACAATTTCATCTTTAATTACATACATATGTATAACAGTAACATAAGAAAAGAAAGGCAGGATTGTACCTATACAAAGACACTTTATGTACTAGTCTGAGCTCTTATAGATTTATGAGGACAGAATTAAGTTTGGCAATGGTTTTTAAGATTTTATGAGTGTTATTGTATCTGAAGCGCCAAGTCCCCAAATCTTTAAATGCCAAGTTCAAGGCAAACAACCTCATCTAAAAATTCCCATAAAAGAATTGTGATGAAGAAGGCATTTGTAAACAGGCTTGTCAATTACTTTCTTTTTGATACATTTTCCTTTTTATACAACTTTGTGTCCCTTGCAATCTTTATTTTATTTTCTAAGTAAAACTCCAGGATTCACAACCACACATGAAAAGTAGTTTAACAGTATATCATAGTAGTAATATTTTTAAAACTAATTTTCAACTTTAAATAAATAAATAATCATATTGTTAAATGCTTATTAGTTATGTGTTGTTGATCACCTAAAAAGGGTATTGAGCATATTATTTCTATTCAATTGATCAATATGGGATTCTTTTTTGAACAGAGAAGATTTCGGAAGCTTCAACTCTTAAGTCCATAATTCTAACACTGGACCAATTCATGCAGGGCATTTCAGATTGTGGAAAGGAGGAAAATATCCATTTACTACCTGATATTGGTACAAAGTTGAAAAAAATATTCATTTTTTTATCTAGCTTGTATTCAAACTCAATTAAGATTCAGTAGGATAATATAATATGACACTATGAGGCCTATAGAGAAACTTTTTTTTGTTATAAATTTCGTAAACATAAGTCCCATTATCCCACCAAAATATAACTATTTCTTCATGTAATGGTATGCTGATCTTGTTAAAGTTTATATCATAACTTTAAATATTGAGATCTTAGAATACACTTGATAATAATCAATTGCGTCTTAGTTATAGTATCACATTGTCTAATTACCACCTTGTTTGCTGAGAAATTAACATATTCTTATATTACTTGTAGTCTTTATTTCATTTTCTAAGCAAACTCCGGTATTCACAACCACACATTAACTCTAAGACTGTTTTTACGAGGCTCCTCGTAGACATCTGACGTCACTCTAACTCAGCCGATTCTTATGCTAAAAAATTCGTTCGATACGTTTTGAAGAGGTTTTTAAAAGTTCTGTAAGATGGTGACCTCTTCCGACTTATTTTACAAGTAAAAAATAAAAAAAAACGCATTTAAACCTAAACAAAGAAAGAACATTATTTGTGATTGGTTCTTAGCAAGCTCTCAGCCGAAAAAGACATTCTGATTGGCTGGAAAGAACAAAGAAACCGCCTGATCAAAGAAAATAAAGAAAAACGCTGAGATTTTCATTTCGAATCCAATTTTAAGTATTATAAAATTATATTTATGGAAATTAAAAATTATTTTCAGAGAGAATAATAAAAAAACAAAATTATTTTCGAAAAATATTGAAGATTTTAGTAAAAATATTGAAGATGTAGTAAAAAGAAATATTTACTTTTCTATAACGTAAAAGTCGATCTTTTTGTTTATATTATAGCTTTAATGTTGCCGAAATTGAATATTTTAGAATAAATAAATAGCAATTTATTTTTGAAAGAACTTTCGTTCTCTTCATAACCTGAAAAATTAATAATATACTTTTTATAAACGTATCTGAGTTGAATTTAATATTATAGGCGAATATGTTTTAACAATAGGCTTTGTCTTCAGTTTATGAGTTGGCCAATTAAAAGATTTGATTTTTACCTCATACAACCAATAATATAATTAGCGGTTAAAAGGTTAAAAGTAAGTTAACAGACTATCATAGTTGGTAAGATTTTTTAGATCAATTTTCAACTTTAAATAAATAAATAAACATATTGTTAATTGTTTAGTAGTCAGGTATTGTTGGCCACCTAAAAAGGCATTGAGCATATCAGTTCTATTCAATTGATCAGTACAGGATTTTTTTTATTTGATAAGAGAAAATTCCAGAAACTTAAATTCAGTCCATTATTTTAACACTGGGCCAAACCACACAGAGCATGTCAGATTGTGAAAAGGAGGAAAAGGATAATAATTGCTGTCCCATAAGCTGAAATGTTTTCATCTATCGCTTTGATATTTAATATCGCTGATGACTTCCTAAATATTTAATAATACAAAAAGCGAATAGAGCTTTGCTCTTTAAACTTTATATATTCTTGTGTTTAAAACGAGAAAACAAATGGTTTAATGTTTATAAGGAAGTTGGAAAATTTTAAGATGGTGGCCAACAATGGCAAACTATCATCACTAATGCATGAGGAAACTTGATCTTACTATCCATACAATGTCACTTAACTATCAACATTTATTATCTTAATAGAAGTGTTTTCTATTGTGTGTATTCTACTACCATATATTATAAACAAAGGCAAAACTCTCCATACAGTAGTGCCACCCTGTGCCAAACAGAGTAATCAATGGATATTGGATGAGTAGGCACTAGATAGGGATTTTATGCACACGTCTTCTGGCATCCATTGATTACTCTGTTTGGCACAGGGTGGCACTACTGTATGGAGAGTTTTGCCTTTGTTTACAACAAATTATGTGCTAGTATAGAGATGGTGATCATGTGATGTTTATTGGTTTAATACCATATATTATAAGATTGGGTTATCAACTGAGCTAGCTATACTGACTGTGCAATCGGTACAGTTGCATAGGTTGTCAAGTTTTTGAGGATGACAGAATTGATTTAAACTATGCAAAAAATAAATCAAGAAAAAGGTATCTATTTCTTCTTTGTAGAATCCCAACTTTAGGATTCCATTGACTAAATTTTTACCTGATGAAACGTTATTGTATATTTTTTAAAAATCATAATTATTTAAAATAATGTAAATATTACACTTCGTTATTAATATTAGATAAAATTCTTTCTATCTTGTATTTATTTTCGATTCCATTTTTGCACTGAGTTGGCTTTGACCTGAAATTAAAATCACCATCATTATTTTTAACTATTATTAATCCACTGTGGGATGAAGGCTCTCCAAGTTTAATCCACGTTTTCTGATCTCTAATCTTTCTTCTCCACATCACTCCAGTACACTTCCTTATTTCATCAATCCATCTCGCATGTAGTCTTTTTATTGGTCTTTTACAATATCTTGAAGCCCAGTTTGAGATTTCAGCTGCCCATCTATTATCATTTCTTCTAGAAATATGTTAAAAGATATACATATATATCAAAACTGATTAACACCAGTGCAGTAATATATTCTTAATAAATATAGAATTAGAAGATTAGATTATATGTAAAATTTACAGAGATTAAATTAATTAAAAATTTTGCATATTGCACCAATAATCATCATTCTGTCTTCTATGTGCAATTTTCATCATTTTTAATTCAGGTTTTATTTAGAAAATTTGAACCCAGGAATGCAGCCAGTCCTGAATTAATCTTCAGTGTTAGTTTTAATGTCTGTTAAATATAAACTTGTATTTATAAATATGCAATTTTTTTGCAAGCGTTGGTGAAGCTGTAATTATAATATAAGGTTTAATATACCAGCTTAGTGCTTTCAAGATTTAGTATTCAAATCTCATCCTCATAGCTTTACGAATGAAGATTGTTGTGATTTATTGTACCCACATGCAAATGAGCTTGAATTTTTAATTAGTTAGTCCATTGTTTGGAGAGCTTTATGCATCTCTTCTATTAATGGCACTGAGGTCATTTGCTATGTAAAAAGCTTCTTTGACTTTTCTTTTGGCACCGCTCTTCTCTGTGCAAATTATTTGGGCAGAACTGGATTCAAATACATGGCCTGTAGATGTTTGGTGATCCCAGAAGATCGATGTTCCTTCATTTTTATTTTTAACTCTGTTGTATGCATACCTGTGTTGGTAAATTCTTGTATTGATGTTATTCCGAATCTCACCATAGTAAGATGCCTAGCAGCCAATTGAGGGCATGCTATTTTATAGACCATATGAGGGGCTTGATCTTTTTCTATTTTATCCTTGGAATTATTTATTAGTCGGTAAATGTTGGGAGGTGTTTTGAAGCTAAATTTGAAATCATTAGTCTTCATTCGTAAAGCTATGAGTATGAGATTTGAATACTAAACCTTGAAAGCACTAAGCTGGTACATTAAACCTTATATTATAATTACAGCTTCACCAATGCATGCCAAAAAAAATGCATATTTAGAATTAGAATTTTTATTGTTGAAGAGAAAAAACAATTTGTTGCATAAAGTTGTATATATTATTTTTTAAATATTACCGAATTTTTTTTGCTTATGAAACATTTATATAAATGTATATATTTTAGATCAAAGATTGGACCAATGAGATAAAACAATCATAATGAGATAATTGACTAACCCTTTAGTTGTCTGTATTTTTTCAGAATCCCTAGTGGCAGGTTGGATTAAATTTATAACTTTATTTATGCAAATTTGCCTTTATTCTTTATTATATTTCAGAAATTTTGAATTATTTATTAGAAATATATGTTTACAATTAAAAATTATTCTTAAAAATATCATTTCAACTTTGCAAATATAGAAAAAATATTAATTGCATTAAGTAGTAAGATTTATAAGGAACTTTAACTTTGCGCTTATTGGATGGTTAGTATGATAAAAATATTAAATTTAAAAAATCTGAATGTTTTTCATTCAGTTCGTAAATCGTGAATGAATTATTGCTCAGATTACTTAAAACTAATGAAAGTGTTTAAATTTAAAATGATAAAAATGAATTTGCATTAAATAATATGAATACATTTGCATCCCAGTTAATTACAAATTTTGGCAGTACATTATTGATTTATTTTGACTTCTCTTCTTCTACAAGTCAGATCATTATTTTTTATAAAACTCCTTATTGAAGAAAGCCACAGTCTAGAAACTATCTGGGGATATTGGATGAGTAGACACTATGCACAAATCTTCTAACATCTATTGATTACTATGACTTGCACTGGGTGGCACTACTATATGGATAGTTTTCTAGGGTGGGGAATGGAATGGGAAGGTAAAGTGGCTAATAAATTTCTCTGGGCATAGTTGCTGAGAGATTTCTGACTCCGTATAAGGAGAAGCCACTGTACATCACATCATTACTGGTTCTCCTATAAGTAAATATTTTAAAATAAAATCTTAATATAACCGGGTTATTCTTCTAAAAAAATAAATATTACAAACATATTTTACAAAAAAAATAACTACAAATATGTAAACAAACTAGGAAAATATGTCTTCATTTTCAAAATATAGCAAAAGAATAAATGTACATGAAGTTCTCACAAGTATTAGTAAATTAGAAACCATCAATCAGCAACATTATAGTCTGTCAGTTTGGTTTGTAATAATTTTTTCTGTACAATAGTGACATTTTGAAAATTAATTTTGAATTAATATTATTTTAGTTTCAGTTTGTTCTATCAAATGAAAGCAAAACCAACAAATAACATTTAAAAAGCTACAAAAGAGGATTTGAAACCAAAGCACTGCAACACTATCACATATTCTGAGGTTTTCCCATTGAAATCAATTAAAAAGTTAAAAGTAAACCAAATAAAGAGATAAAATCAATATACATAGACTTGAACAATGATTTCTAATAATTTTTTTAATTCGATCATACTGTGCTATTATTCTGATAATTTTTTTTGTCTTCATTTGCTGCAATGTTTTGTTTTAGTATTAAACCATTATTATATATTAAAATATAATAAATTTGACTTCATTTGATAAATATTTTTGTTTAGAAATTAAATAAATTCTAAAAAAATCACATTTGACTTTTTGCAATTATTTTAAAAATTAAAATCTTAATCAAAACTAAAGCAGATTGATTTTTGCAAAATGAACAAAATCTTCTTTGTTTGATGTTTGTATTTAAAATGGGGATTTGGTAATCTATCAACTTATGCTTTAAAAGTTTAAATTTTTTTAATAATTTTTATGATATTGCTATATTTTTTAACAGACTGGGAGTGATGGTGTATTATTAAACAGATTGTAATTGAAAATCCCATAACTTCCATGGTAATGTTATTCAGAAAAATATAACTTTTTATATTTAATAATGAAACATTTCTGTAGATATAATAATATATATTCTTAATTTCTAATAATTATCACACAATTGTTGTGCAAAAATAAGCATAAACTTTACAAAAAGTCAAGTTTTTAGTCATTCAAAATATTTTCTCAAACTAATGTCAAATTGAGATATTGCCAAATCTCTAGCACTCGTTACAATATATAACTGACAGCCAATCAAATATCAAGGATAGCTGTCTAAAATGACATCCAAACCTAAACACACAACAAAGATTTTACGAGAAAAGGGCGGCCACCCTTCACTCAACTTTTCTTTCTATATATCTAAGCCAGTCATTAGCATTTAGGTTTGAAAGCTTGAAGCTTTAAATACCTTCACAATTAACTCACTGAGTCTAAATCATAAATGTACAATGCGAAATCCTATGATTTACTACAAAGTAGTTTTTGGAATACATAACAAGCAGTAAAGTATGTAAATAATATTTTAAATTTGCAAAGAGCCGATAGTTGAAAATTGAAATAAATCGAGATATTTAAAGCTTCAAGCTTTCAAACCTAAATCCTTACTACTGGCTTAGATATATAGAAAGAAAAGTTGAGAGAAAGGTGGCCGCCCTTTTCTCGTAAAATCTTTGTTGTGTGTTTAGGTTTGGATGTCATTTTAGACAGCATCCTTGGCATCTGACTGGCTGTCAGTTAAGTATTGTAATGAGTGCTAGAGATTTGGCAATATCTCGATTTATTTCAATTTTCAACTATCGGTGCTTCACAAATTTAAAATATTATTTACATACTTCACTGCTTGTTATGTATTCTAAAAACTACTTGCTAATTATTTTTAGTATAATATTATATAGTATTCTTTATTTAAAAAGGTTCATGATAATACATTCATTAGCCTTGCTTATGATGTAGGATTTAAATCCATTTCAGATTAATTTTTCTTGCAAGCAATTTAGGCTAACCTCTAGTCTAATGAATGAGTAAAAAAAATATTAATATACTTCATTAATTGGTTTGTGTCAAAGTTGTAAGGGCATTAAATTTGATACATCAATTAAACTGTAGTAATTGGTTATCTATATATAATGATAAAGATATATGTGATTATGATCGAAGCCAAACTAATGGGTACTGGTTCAGCATGAAATGTGCATCTTGGGGATCATATACCTTTTTTACATGTCTTTGGACCTATGAGTATGATTACACCTTATCACAAGTTGGCAAAAGCGGATAGAAACCAGTCTTTACTTGCTTGAGAGTGGAGAAGTGAAAATTACACTATAGAAATATTATTTATCAAGAATGGAGAAATGTTCAAGTCTTCACCACATGAAAATAGCATAAAGCTTTTATTCTGAAATGGGCTACTTATTTAAAAAATTATTTTACCTCTTTATATTTATTTTTTTAATTATATTTTTAATGAGATACCAAATATCTTTTTATTATGTACACTAAGCCCAAAGTGAAGCTAATCCTGTCATTTACAATGGTAGCTTAATATTAATTGTTTGAGGTTTATTTCCGGTTCTTAAACAGCAAACAACGTGAACAATAGCTCTCCTCAAAATTGAAATCAGCAGGAAAGGGGGTATCAAACCCCATTCCAAACCCCTAAATACAAGGTAAGAGAAGTTTTATATATTTAAAAATGGAATGTGATAATGATATAGATAATATACATAGCAATTCAAGCTTAAATTGTCACACTCAGTCGTTCAACAGAAACGATGGCCGAAATCTTCATAGCTATAATAACAAATCTCAGGCTCCATCTGAGATCAAAAACCTTCCCATTAGCAATGCTAAGCACCAAATAATTACTGACAACATTAAAATGCAAGAAATTATACAAACTTCGTCAGTTATATGCAATAGTGTTGGTTTCCCATCGGGCGAAATAACAGCCAATATTAATAATACATATGAAAACAGTAACAACTCACACCGTATTTCCCAAACTCCTTTAGGAGAAGTAAATAAACACAATTCATCCACAACCGCGAAACACTCTCAGAATAATTTGGAACAAAAAATAAAATATCAGCAAAATCTATTTGAAGAAAGGAAAAAAAATTTTTTTAAATCACCAGAGGTCACCAATTTCGCTGCTGTATTACCAGAGATTGTCAACAGTATTTTGGGAGAAAAAAACGAAATAACAGATAAAAAAAAAATCAACAAAACCCATTCACAAACTAATGAAAATTTCAAACTAGATGAACCTTTAATATCTACATCGTTCGCACATTTCAAAACAGACTCACAAATACAAACCCTTCCAAAAAAATCTATATCCTATGCTAACGCTTTATGTATCAACAAAGACGTTAAAACCGCAGAGACTAACTCGGTCAGCAATATTAATGAAATGCTTATAGGCATATCGGAATATGAAAGAGAAATCACACCAGAAGACAATCAACACCCCCAATCAATTAAGATATTAAATTATAATATCACCGATGAAATGCATCAAAACATAAACTATAATTTCAACAAAACTATTCCAAACATGCTCTATAAATCTTTCCAAAATTATTACAATGACAAAACTCTAATCCTAGCAGTAACGAATGAAAACTTATCATTATACAAATTCCCCATGGAACATTTATATTCTGTAATTAAACAACATGATTCAGAGTTGGGGATTTATCAAATACTAACACATCCTAATTACAGATATGTGGCAATAGAATTTAAGACCTGGGCAGACAGGCTCCAATTTAAAAACAATATTAAAATACTGGGAAATAAAATACTTTGCACTGTAGAAATGAACAGACCTATGATACTACAAGGGAAAATCAAAAACTGCCTAACAAGATTCACTGAACAAGAGCTCCAAAATATCCTCAATCCCTATGGCACTGTATCAAAATTTAAATTCCTTCCAGACCCCATCTTGAATGGAAACATAATATCAAACGCAGCAATCTTCTCACTAGCCATGAAAAAAAATGTTTCTCCCACTGACATCCCTACTGTAGTTAATGCAAGAGGTTCACCAATGGTCTTAACATTCAGAGGGGTGCAGCCTCAGTGCTTTCACTGTTTACAAAGGACACACTTTATAAAAGACTGTTTGGCATGTATCTGCACTACCTGCAATCAAAAGAAAGGCAAGTTCCACCGCTGCAATGGAAAGAATATAGAAACAACAACCACTACAAACACCAAACAGTCACCTAAAACAGACAATAATATTGAAAACCACACTGATAAACACAGGGCTTCAACATTAAACTATACCGAATCTATAAACATAACTCCCACAGATGTAACACCAGACCACATAATATCTAGAGATGAAGATCAAGATGAAAATCTTTCCCAACAAACTGAAATGGAATTCCACAACAATACAACCAAAAATAGAAATGATAAACAAACAACTACATCAAGTACACCTCATCTCATTTCAAACCAATACACAGATAATATTCAGTCAATAAACAGTACAACATTGGAAAAAAAGGGCTATGAATCAATGCTTGACAATCCTTCAAACTTGAAATCACTTCCAATAGAAGAAACAGACACCAGAATCAAAATAGACAAAAATAACACCCAATCACCTAGAAAGTCACAAAGTAAACAAAATACAATAACTCCACATCCTCAAAAAGAAAGTAGCAAAACCAATAAACCAAGGAAAAAATTCAATCCAGCACACACCAAAACTCAAAACCTGGGGGAGAAGGATGGTTTATCTGGACATTGGAATCAGGATTTTTCACAAGAAGTAGAGCTAACACGACAAGCTATACCAAATATTAATAAACAGAAATCAGATGTTCCAGATAAATCAAGCTCAGATGACGATATGAATTCTGGGTTTATAACACAACTACCTACATTAAAACCAGATTCACAAGAATCACAAAGTAAACACAAAGTGTTGTGGGAAAAAAAAGAAAAGAAAAACCTCTGAGCACTCTGATAGAGATTCAGCACCAATGGAAGATGATCCCTATTTGGAATTACCAGATTCTATGGGAAATGAGGACCTTCCAGTACTCATGGAATCAAATCTACATCAACTCTCATTGGAAGAAGCATCAGATCAAGAAACCAATTATAGTCATTTACTTCCAAATTCTCCCTGAGACCAGGGGCCGGCTGGAGGGGCAGGGACACTATATTATGAACTATAAAATTGCAGGGATTAATGTCCGTGGCCTCAACTCATTGGCCCGTGCTCACGCAATTAGAAATTGGATAAGCATTAACTCTCCCCACATCCTTCTAATGGGGGAAACCAAATTCCATAATAACACTGACACTAAAATAGAAACATTAATTGCCACTATGGGCTTCACTAAATTTTCAGTTGGACATTCAGCAGCTGGAGGGGTTGGAGTATTAATTAACAAAAAATTTCCTCCAAACAAATTCTGTATTCTCTATTTGGATAACAACTTAATCTTATTAGAAATAGACTATTGGGGCTACAGCATAAATCTAGCTTATATATACACTTCAAACAATCCTACTATCTATCACAAAATAATTCAGATTTTAAATGCTATCCTTAGCAACAAATCACGCTCTTTACTTATATTGGGAGATTTTAACACCACATATGGTCGCTTTAATCTAAAATTTCTTCCACTGATAAATAGAAACTTGGATTCCTTCCTCCCGGATCCTACTCCTTTTACACCAAATCCCACCAAACCCTAATAGACCTATTATATTATTCACCAGATTTACATTTTCATCTAAATGCAAAACTTTTACCGGTGTCGTTTTCGGACCATATGGCCCTTGTAGTTACTCTTGAAACCATGGCTGGCCTCCCAACCCCAGAGGCTCTTCACAAAACCAGGTGGATGGTAACAAAATCAAACATAACAGAGGCCATAGTGTCCGAATCTTATATATATTTTCACAAAATCAACATCCTTTCAAGACCAGCTGAAGAAGCCTGGTTTTCATTTATAGGCATCCTACAGACAATATTAAAACACCACACCATGAAAGTCAAAGGCCCTAATGGCCTCTTCAGAGATCTTCTACAAATAGAGAATCAGCTTCAGATGCTCCAAAGTCAACCTATCAAAACACAAGATATATATAGTCTTAAAAACCTATACTGATCAAGACAAAAATCCCTGGCGGAATACCTATCCATTAGGAGAGCCAAATGTTATTTATCACAACAACATCACTGGATAAAAGGCTACTTGAGATGGGCACTTGGAGGGAAAAATAACAAAACCACTCCCACATCCATCATTGCAGATGGGAAAACCTTACTGGGAACACCTATGATGAACACAATAAAAGAACACTTCTGGAAAAGAATGCAAACCGCAATCTTCAATGGCACACAATCCTGGTCTGAAGTTGATCCACAGGCAATACATGGGATCACAGAAAACCTACTCCAACAGAAAATATCTTCCCTTCCAGATGGGGTACATCCTGGATTACATGGTATTCCCAGATTCCTAATCCTACA
This sequence comes from Epiperipatus broadwayi, assembly GCA_028023455.1. Classification (NCBI taxonomy): domain Eukaryota; kingdom Metazoa; phylum Onychophora; class Udeonychophora; order Euonychophora; family Peripatidae; genus Epiperipatus; species Epiperipatus broadwayi. The sequence continues at coordinate 16,373,049 of JAQFVV010000006.1, forward strand.
CTTCAATCAATTTGCAATTCCCATAATGAAGAAGATGGTGGATTACCTAGCAACTGGTAATAGAGTGATACCTAACCTTTACCCAGTGGCGCTAGTTCCATTTATTAAAAAAAAAAATCAGGTTATGGATCTCTCAAACATCAGACCTATTTCCATGACACCCTACTAATTAAAATTGTAGAGTCTGTGATCAAAGACCTCATCCAACCAAATGTCTTAAAGCACATATCTAACAACCAATATGCCAAGAAGGGATCCTCTACTGCACATGCAATGGGCAACATAATCTCCATCATTGACTATGTCAAAATCCACCGGAAGTCAGGGCCAATAGCTATTCAACTGGACATTGCTACAGCCTTTGACTCAGTACATATAGACATACTCTTAAATATTTTGGCCGAGTATGATGTTCCTGCAACTGCTGTCCAGATCATAAGCAACTTACTATACAACAGGGAAATTTTTATCACTATGGATGGTAATATCACCTCCGGATTTAAACCGACACAAGCTATCCCTCAGGGTTCCCCCCTCAGTGCCCTATGCTTCATCGCATATATAAATACTCTCCTGATGGATTTGGAAAAAAATCTACCAGGTCTTTTTATACCCAATTTAAGCAGAGAATTCAACATGTTTGCCTACATGCATGATGTAATTATCATCCTACCATCAAGAAAACATATTCCTTTGCTACAAACAATATTAAGCCGCTATACTGAGAAATACAGGCTGCAATTCAACCCCAGAAAGTCTGCCTCCTGGCAAATTGTTTCAGGAAGGAAAATTAACACCCTCTTCTCTGCCAAGCCACAGAGATATCTTGGGTTTTCCATATTCAAATCTACCACAGCAATGACCAAAGAGATTCAGGATAACATCCTAGAAACAACAAACAAATTCATCACTTCCTTGTCACAAGTCTACCTTTCCCTCCCTGGCAAGGTAGCACTAATTAACATGAATGTGATGCCAAAAATAGCATACTTTCTTCCATTTATCAAATGCAACAAAAGCTTCATAAATAAAATAAATAGCTTGTGCTCAAGGTTTTTCTGGAAAGATAAAACGGTCGCGATCAGCCTCAAAGGCACTCAGCGACCAAGAAAGCTAAATGGTCTTGCTCTCCACTCCATTCAAGCATTGATTTACCAAAAAACCCACAATGTCATACACAACTTGGTAGCATCATATGGTTTTAACACAATTCTCCAAAAAACTTTCCTTCAAAAGGTAACACCCACTGACCGACCCCCACCAGACAGACAAACATGGATCACTAGAAACACAAGCTTTATCAAACAGCACTGCCCAATAAATGACTCCACATTCAATTCTAAAATATCATTATGGCAAGCATACACAATCCTCCATCCAATCTTACATCCTATAATCAACACATTTTATTACAATAATCAGAAACTGGTATCCAACTTTAAAAGATGGAGTCTAGAGGCTAAATACCTAGACTTCCTCATTAAATACAACATTAATGGACTACCTACTAATCACTTCCTCTTTTACAAACGTGGTCATAACATAGACCCTACTAGCAGCATTTGCATGAATGGCGATGAGACATTGGAACACCTTTTCTCACAATGTATGGGATTCAGAGTGATCCGAGAAATCATACTCTCCAACACCAAGATAGATTTCCAACTGATCTCATCTCTGAAAGATAGTATCAATACTAAAACCTATCCAATAATACGTCTCTCGGTGTTTTTAAACTATGCCATATGGGTTACACATTGTAAACTAATCATGGAACACCCACAACCTAATATAAAACAGGTTTTTTTCCAAAACAATGATTAAAATCCAGAAGAGAGACCAACTCCTGGCATCGTCGAAAACATTTGAAGACACTTGGACATTATACAATATGCCAAACTAACAACAAGGCAAAAGGGGGGGGGGGCTAACAATCAGATAACAAATATGTGAAAGATCTAATGTTCACACCATATTGGGCAACATAGACTCATCAGAACCCAAATGGAAATAACAAGATAGTTAGAACAACAATGTAAACCCCAATTGTATGATTACACATCACTGTATACATTAGAAATAATAAATTATTATTGAAACTAAAATACATTCCATACAAGCTTTAAGACTTCTTTTATTATCTTTTATCTCCAACAACTTGCGTCACTTAAATACACTATAACTACTTCTCAAGTTCATTTACCCCCCCCCCTCTCCCACTACATTATATGTTTTAAAATAAATCTGTTTTGGAAAACTTGATAAAATCAATTTGTTTTTCTATTTATACTTATTTAATAATAACCGTCCCTAACCCTCTCCTCTTTTCTTTCCAGTTCTTTTAAATTTTTTTTTTTAAATCCTTATTGCAAAAATGTTTTTTTTTTATTATTCATTTAAATAGCTAATCAACATTGTTTTCAGGTCTAATCTTAGTTTTCCACAATAATTCTTATATTTTCTATAGTGAAATTTTCTCATTCATTCTAAACTTATGTTTATTACTATCTCTATCAATTAACCACTTTATCTAAGCAGCTAAAGGCATGAGTTTGCTATTATATTTCATTCTCAATTATATATACTAAATTGTTTTTAGCTTATCAATTTAATACCCCCCCTCATCAGCATGTTTTTTTCATGTGTCATAGCATTGGCCAGGTAGTGAACCAGCTAACCCAGGACAACTGCTTGTAAGGCAGCTGTACTGACCTCTCTACCACATACTGTTCTGTTTAATATTATTTTAAAAAGAAAGTAGAATGTGAAAAAATTACAGAACAATTCATTAATTAGTAATCTAAACAAAAGTCATAGTTAACTAGTAAATGAAAGATTAGAGAGTGACGTAAAAGAACACCTGATCAAAGAACAAGGGAAGATGCATATATTGTTAGATGTTTTCTAAAATTCTAGAAAACTTTTGATATCAGTATCCAAAAAATGAATTAAACTATATTTAAATCACATAGAGTAGATAGTAAACTAATCAATCATTTAAAACTATTAAAAACAATTCAAAAACAGGTGTGAGAATGTGTGGAGTAATTGGACACTATTTTGAAATTGTAAAGACATAAGGAGATCTAATCTTGTCCAGAAATAGTAATGAATAATATTACAGATAAGTATGAAGAAACATCAGTGAATAAAATATCAAATAATATAGTAATAATAAAAAAAGATGAAACAATAAACTCAAGTTTGGAAATGATATTGATTATACATAAACATGGCCAAAATAAAAACAATGGTATTTAGGGAGGTAGTGGGGGTGGGGTGAAAATAAAAATCAAAATTAGTGGAATGGACTTGCACACTGTGAAAATGTTTGTTTCTTTTGTATAACATCAGTATCAATAATATCACATGACTTTCTCATACACTTTCAAGAGAAGATTATTTTCATCCTGATCTAAATTTATATATAGTAATGTTAAGTAATTAATGAACAACAAACAGTATCGTGATATAATATTCACTAGACTGACATAAGTGCCTTTATACAGCTTTAAATCCTACTGGTAAAAACAAAATCCAGAAATCAGTCTATGGATAGAGATATTATAGTGCTATACTATATGGTGTCTATTGATCACTCAAGCTTACAATAAAAGTGTTAGAATAGAATGAAAATAACTGACAGTGGATTAATATCTTTAGTACTGTAGACTTTTAAAAATGTGAAAAAGTAAACACATCAAATGACAAAACAAATAAGATATTTTGGACAGACATATTCAGTAGTTTATTATATGGTTGTGAAACATGGATGCATTTAGTGAGAACAATTTCAGCATTTAAAAGAGCTTGATACAGAAAGTTATTGAAAAGTAACAGAATGCTAAAAATTTCTAATAAAGAATTCTATAAAAAAAAATCAGAGAGAAAAATTAAAGAATTGCACAGAGAGATAAGTTACAATTATTTGGACTTAATATATAAAATGAATGATGGGTCAAACAATTAAAAAGAACTTCATTTTTAGTATTGACCCAAGACACAGACAAATGAAGAAAAATAGTAAGGGTATTAACTTGTAGTTTCTGGTGAAGATGCCATTTTCTGATGAGTTCTTAAGCTCAACTTCTTTCTACCTGATATAGGTAAAACAGTATTTAAATAGAACACTACAGAACAAAAACGTCTGCAGGATTCAGTCACACAGAGGCTAAACTCTCCTAAAGTAATGCCACTCAGTGCAAGCCAGAGTAATCAATGGATGCTAGACAGTTTGTGCATAAAATCCCTATCTAGTGCCTACTCATTCAATATTCCCAGTCTAGTTTCTAGCTTGTGGCTTTTATCAATGAGGAGCCTTGGATCTGAGAGCATTGCACCTAGATTTTAGGATCTAATGCACCTCTCCAGCAGCCACCTTTACCTTATTAGCTAACTACAAAGCGTTGAGTCCAAAATGAAAATACAATAATGTTTTCAATTCAAGCTCATTAGATTGTATAGTCATATCAGCTCGGTATCCATATGTTTGGATTCTTTAATAACCACAATCACCATAACCCTATTGGGCAGGATTGGTATTAAACCATTAAACTTCACAAGATCACTATTTTTATGCTTGCCCAAGCTGTTTACACAGATGCTAAATTTCCATACAGTAGCACCACTCAGTGCAAGCCAGACCCAAGGCTCCTCACTCAAGAAATCCACAACATAGAAACTAGTCTGGGGATATTGAATGAGTAGGCACCAGACAGGGATTTTATGTACAAACCTTCTTGCATTCCATTGATTATTCTGGCTTGCACTGAGTGGTGCTTCTGTATGGAGAGTTTAGCCTCTGTGTAAACAGCTTGTGTAAGCATAAAGAATGGTAATCATGTGATGTTTTATGGTTTAGTCAGAGATAGAATGGTATTCTTCAGGATTCATGGGTTTATGGATTGTGGTCCACACTTCTCATAAAGAAATAGTAATGAAAAACTCTCTACCTATCAGACTTGACAATTGCCAGGTTGGTGACTTGAAACAATCTCCATCTTTGTTTTACCATATAACTAAGAATAGTCAGATAATCATTGGCTGATTAATATTGGATAGTTAATCAGTTTGTTAGTTACGGGATGGGAGCTAAAAATATCAATACCGATTGGAACCTGAAAAAAAAATCAAGTTTATTTAGTTAGTATTTGGAATGTCATACATAGGAATTCCTATTTTTATATACATACTTAAATGACATTCAGTTAAACCCTCTCCTCCCTATAATAATTTAATGCATGTAGTAACTTTAAAAACCAAAATTGCGTATCTAAGATTTTATTATGCTCTGTTCTAATATAATAAATTAAATCAACTAACTGTGCTATCGCCCCTCCCCTATTTCATATTATAAAAAAATCTATCAGTCACTTTATTTGTAATCAAATTTATTCTATTCATTCACGACATCAACTTAAAAACTAGTCTCTTTTTTTTTAAAATCCATTAAACGTTCCTTTTTTTTTTTTTACTGACAGAAATTTCAGTTTAGTAAATCTTTATTGTTCTTCTGTTGCTCAGCGGTGTTTATGTTTTATTCTTTTTAAAGCTAAGAAGTTATCTGACTGATGTAGTTTTAGATCTATTCAAGTTAAGATTTGTTAAGTTAAGTACTGCTTGGTTTTAGGTTGTATTGACGAGTAAAAGCGATTATTTATTTTTTATATAAGTTTTTTTAAAAAAAAAAAAAAAAACACATGCGGTTTGGTATATATATATTTGTAATAAAAATCAAATATAAAAACATTTTAGATAGAAAAACTAAACCAATAACTTAAAAGCAACTTCGTTTGAGTATTTCCTTATTATTTTACCAATCATCATCATTTTCGACCATTACCAATCCATTACAACCTTAAGATGTCTCTGAATTAAATCCGGTTTCTCCAAAACATAATTTCTCTCCTCTAAATCTCTCCAGGAAGCCTTTTTATTTTATCTCCTCACCGCACAAGTGATCTTTTTCTCGGTCTCTTGCAATCTTTTCTACGATCTCCAGTTTAAGAACTTCATCAGTTGTTCATCTGTTGTAATTTTTTTTGTCATTTGTCTAACCCATTTCAAATTTCAAACTCAAATTTATTTCAATAAAATCACTAATGTCTGTTTGTTCTTTCAATCATGTACTTTGCATTAACCCTCTTTTTGTTTAGTTCTGTGGTATATTAAAATAAATATTTATCGTGTATAACAGTTTCTTAACTATTATGAATCAATATAAATATGGTCAATATTACTATATATCTATTGTAATGGCTTATTTATAAGTAAGAAACAAATATTTAATCTTAGTATTAATTTAATGAAAAGTCTCTAAATTATTTTATAAATCCTGTTTCTATTCATCATTCATTAAATTTGTCTATTCGTAAAAATAACAAATTTATCTTATACATTGCTTTTACAAGAATCTTCTAATTTTATATGTTTTCAGAATATCTGTTGACCTTACAGTCTATACGTATTCAGGACTGTACTTATATTTTTTGGAGGAATAATAGATTCTTCAACCAAAGTAAAATGTGTCATTTTATTCTATATTTTAAGATCATTTTATCTAAATCTTACTTCTTGGTCACTTTTTATATATTTACAGCTATCTTAAGATCTAGTCATCAAAAACTTTTCTAATTCATTTTCTTTTGTATTCTTCTATCTCTAATTTCATGTCTAAATCAATTTCCTTAATTTTTTATACTTGCTTAAAAATAAAAATTAGTTGCTCAGGAGGTCATGTGATATTTGAACATCAAAGTAGCAATTTGAACATAACAATTTTATTCCAGCAATCAAACTGAATATTACTATTTTGTAGCAGATATCAATCCAGGCATTCTTCCTTACTAGAAAGTTACCAAAATTGTCCAAAATTATTATCAACCTCAGAAAATATTAACTCATACCTTCAGGCATAGGATACTTTCTTCATCAACTCTCTTCAATATTCCATCCAATAATGCTGACTAAATGCAGATCCATTTCACATTAGTCTTTTATGTCACCTATATTTATTTAATGGCATTGATTTTTTAATATTAAGTGATTCATCTTTTTTATAACATTCAATGTTATTTTTTTATAATTTTTTACACCAAAATATCCAACATTTTATTCTATTCATTGGATACTTTTATATCCATTCAACTCTCAATAACTTTTGTAACATATTCTTTCAATTGACAAGCTTCTTCTCAATGTATAATCAATACCCACGTTTCACAACTGTATAACATACTAATAAAGTATATGTGTCCAATAAGTTAAAATTGTTTTGCAATCTGATGACTATGCTTTTTGAAATCCATTCACAGCTGATAATAATATTTTTCCTTGGGCTAGTCTTAATTTTATTTAGCATTCAAGGCCACTACTTCCAAAAGGGCGACCAAAGATAGTATAAAAGTTAGACCATTAAAATGTATAGAGTCTGATATAGTGTTAGACTAATGTAAATATTCAAGTAAATGAAATGAGATTCAAAATTTTAGAATCATTTTAAATTTCAGGGTTTTTTTTTTCCATGTGTCAAAGCATTGGCCAGGAAGTGAACCCATGAACCCGGAATAACTGCTTGTAAGGCAGCTGTGCTGACCATTTGCTTTTCATTAAAGGAGGCTAATAGCCAGAAAAATCTGAGATCTGGATATAACATCTAATTGGCATTGATTTCTTAGCATTACAATTTAATAACTCTGGAGTAGAGTACATAGAGTAACTTACTACTCTTAAAACAGCTCTTAAATCTGCAACAACTCTTACTGATCTGAATATTCAGGAAAGACTGAGGATTTTTTTATCTATCAGTCAGACTTTCAAAATAGATTAAAATTTAAATATGATTGTTTTTGAGTTTCTTATCAAATTAGAATATCTATTAAATAAATTTATGACTATTTATTTCTTTAAGTGATCAAAACTACAAAACATTTTCACCAATAATAAATGTGACAATATACACATTTTTTTTAATGTCCTTTTTTAATGAAGCCCAGCATGCATTATATTGATATATTTCAATTATATATTATACAAAAAATATATAAATAAAACAACAAAGATATTAAAATTTTGTAAATTTAATAAATTTTACATTATGACAACAAACATTTTTCCATCTCAGAATGCACACATGATTACATTAAAAATATTAAAATTCTTAAATTTAATAAATTTTACAAGAAACCAATTTTTGTCTCAGAATATTTTATCATCATCATCAACCACTATCAATTCACTGCAGGATGAAGGTCTCTCCAAGTTTAATCCATCTTCTTTGATCTTTAGCTTCTCTTCTCCACATCACCCCTGCATACTTTCTTATTTCATCCATCCATCTCACATGTGGTCTCTTTCTGGGTCTTTTACAATCTTTTGGAATCCAATTTAAGATTTCAATTGTCCATCTATTATCATCTCTTCCAGCAATATGTCCAACCCAACTCCACTTCAATCTTTTAATTTTTTCAATGAGGTCAGTAACACCTGTTTGTTCTCTTACCCATACATTGTGTTTTTGATCTCTTCTTGTTACTCCCAACATGCATCTCTCCATACTTCTTTGAGTGGTCTGGAGTCTCTGTATTGCTCTTCTATTAAATGTCCAAGTCTCAGATCTATAAGTAAGAACTAGTCAAACACATTTGTTAAAAACCTTTCTTTTCAAACACATAGGCATATTTCCTTTTAGTATCAAGTTATTTCTACCAAAAGCATTCCAACCAAGTTTAATTCTATGATTAATTTCATCCATTATGTTTCCATCTGTATTAATAATCTGACCAAGGTATTTGTAACTGTTAACTTCTTCTAATTCATCATAATCAATCTTTATTTTCATATTTTGAGCATATTGATTAAACATTACTTTAGTCTTTTTAAATTTATCTTTAGTCCTACTTTCACCTGATAACTCCTGCAACATTTCCTGCAGCTCTGAAGCATTATTTGCAAAAACAACACAACAATGTTTATTAATAACCTTTATTCAGCCTACATTGAAAACACATGCATCTTATACTTCACTTTATTATTTTTTCTGAATTTAATGCATTACAGTATTTCATGCAATAAAAGGTTTTGTAAGCATAAAACTATAGTTTTATGACAATTTTTAAAGTATTTTTCTTAAGTGATAAAATGAAAGATATCAATTTAGTAATAGCAGAAAATAAGAATATCATACATTTCTTATATTTCATCATAAAACTTGAAGACTTAAACTGAAAATCTGAAATGGGTAGTGACAAGTAGGAATACACAATGAAGTCATATTTGCTTTAAAAAAACATTAAAACAACTGGAGACTGCAGTCTACTAATAATGTGACTACCATTACATTTACATAGAAAAAATAATTATTGAAGATACAGGATATTATCTAGAGACTGTTTCATTGTGACGAAAGTCTCAGATTTTGCTATTCATTTTATTTTTTAAAAATAAACATAAGGGATAGTAAGTTTTATTATGATTAAGTGTGAATATATAAACACAAACACTGTAAATATATTCAGACATATGCTCTCTTTATTTATTATTAATAGCTATATTAATATATTTTAAACTTTTTAATATATTATAGTTCTCATTTGTATAGACATACTATACACATAAAAAACATCTGCATTAAATATACATATGTTGAAAAGTGCCACCATCCAGAAAACAAGATATATTCTGCTATAATCAAACATTATGGACAAAATGTGAATTACTATACATGATGTATGCAAAGGGAGCTTAGAATAAAATATAGCAGATATCATGATTCCATATAAGGATTATAAAGTCTTATATGATAATTAAGAGAGTTGTCATTTAGGAGATCAGATAAAAATTCACAGCATTTAGGTGCAGAAATGACAAAAATGAGTTACCATTCATGAATCTTAATTTACTTCAGCAGTGTTTTAAATTATATAAGATATAACATTTAACAAAATTCAGTAATAGAATATACATTTAACAAAATTCAGTAATAGAATTCTATAAGCTTTAATTTCAGACAGTTAATAAACTCTTTATTAAATTGTAAAAAAAAAAAACTAATTTCGTATTACTTAACCTAAATGGTGTGCAAAGATTTAGATGATAGTCCTTCACTATTAGCTAGATGTTCAAGTCTATGTTATTTGTGGTTTCAAGCATATATTAATTTGAACCTGATGATCAAATTGATTTACAATAAGAGTTTGTGTTGAAATAAGACAATACACGGAACATGAATTATATTTGTGGATATTCAAAACAATTTTTTTTCTAGTTTACCTCTCTCATTGTAATTTACAAAAATATTTTTAATAGTGATATTAGCGATTAAGAAAATGCACATGCACTTCAAAAATAAACTATAAATGAATACTCTCACTTTTCCAGACCCAAGATATAGTTTTTTAGAAAAGATGGAATGAATCCACCCATCCTTTCAACTCAAACATTTATGTATGAGAAAATCTTAAGGGTATGGAAATAAGAACATGAAGATGTTAAGCAATCACTTTAAATTACATTTATTCTGCTTGAACGAATGACGGAAAATTTTTACAATTTACGACATGTCATTCTTTAGTTGAAATTGAACATAGAATAAATGTAATTTAAAGTGATTGCTTAACATCTTCACACTCTCACTTTTGCGCATACATAAATGTTTGGATCGAAAGGATGGTTGGATTCATTCCATCTTTTCTAAAAAACTATCTTGTGTCTGGAAAAGTGAGAGTATTCTTTTAAATTTATCTTTAAAGAGCAGGTGTATTAGTTTAATCACTAATATCACTATTACAGTATAAAAACATAGCACTATATAAAATAATATCTCAAAAAAAAATACTTTTCGTAACACTACTATTCTTTAAGAGCTTTTCTTGGATATATTCTATGAAGAACTCATCTAAATTTTTATAGCTCATAATTTTATTTATATGAAAACAATATATTTTAACTGAAGTTTTGACCAGCAGGTGGAATATTTTGTATTTTAAAAAAATTGCATTTACACAATACCAAAGATGAATAAATGCCAAAAAAGAAAAAAAATCCAGTTTCAATGGATAAGATTTGTAAAAGAAAGTTGAAAAATGAATCATTTTTTTAATGTTATTTAAAACTGCAATATATGGTTAAAAAGAAGGTTGCCTTGACAACAGTTTCAGATTGTTGATTATTATTGATAGTGGGATTGTCTAAGTGTTCATTGATACATTTAAATTATTTTTATTTATAAATTTGATATGAAAAGCATGCAATCACAGCACTGCTTTTATAAAGTTATATATATATTGAAATGAGCCTACAGTTTACTTTAAAACAAATTTTATTAGGTCTAATAAAGGTTACATTTTTGTATAAAAAACATAATTAAAGGAATAAAAAAAAGCAACAACACACATTTGAAATGATTGAGACTATTGTTAAACAATTGAAATTTGAAAGACTCAAATTATATAGTATTGACCAATGTTGACAGTTGATGTGATTTTTTACATATATTTGAGTGGTTGGGAAGTTTGTATAGCTTCCAAGTCTCTTCAAAAATAAATTTTGAATGAGCCTATAGTTTTACTCCCCTTTTTAGATATTAAAAATGTATAAGAATTTAAACTCTGGGAAGAATGAGTGTTAGGGATAATAATAAATTACTTTTAAACTCAATTTTCTAACTAATGAAGGTCAGTCTGAATAACCAACCATATTACCTGCCTTCATTCTCATCAAACATATCTACCCTTTGTCATTATAGATGTCATTTATTTAATTAAAACATATCTTTCATACTGCAGATGAGGATGCCATTTTTAAAATAAGAAACATTTAACAATTCAAAACAAAGCAAAACTCTCCATATAGTAGTGCCATCTTGTGCTATCAAGAGCAATCAATGGATGCCAGAAGGCTTGTACATAAAATCCCTATCTAGTGCCTACTCATCCAATATCTCCAGACTAGTAACTGTATAGGTGCTGAATTGAGTTCAGACCCATATGACTATATAAGCTATTGAGCTTGGATTGAAAATATTAATTGTGTTTTCAATTTCATTCTCATAGTTTTGTAGTTAAATAGAGTTAAAAGGTGGGAGGGTTGCATTAGATCCTAAGATCTAGGTGTGGTGCTCTCAGATCCAAGGCTCCTCACTGATGAAGGCCAGAACTAGTCTGGGGATATTGGATGAGCAGACACTATAGGGATTTTATGTACAAGCCTTCTGGCATCCATTGTCTGCTCTTGTTAACACAAGATGTCACTACTATATGGAGGGTTTTGCTTTGTTTTGAATTGTTTAATAGCAATTATGTGCTAATATGAAATAGTGATTATGTGATAAGAAACATTTATTGGTTGGGTTCAAATCTCTTCATAGTTTAATAATGTTAACTCCATTTATCTACTACTCTCTCAAAAGAAAGACATGGCAATGCATCAAAGGGTGTGTGTAGATATATTTAATTAAGTTTGGAATGAGAAAGAAAAGAACAATTAAAAATAATTGTATATATAAAATATGTTGTTGTCTGATTGGTGAATGAATGTTTGTCCGATGTGACATGTCAAATTCACAAACACTACATTTATGCAAAGGAAGTAATTTGCCAATAAAAAATGCTGTGGAAAAAAATCAGTATGAGTTGTTTTAACTACAGAGAATAGTCCTATTCAGCATCATAAACAGCCACAAATGCCAATTCAAAATTGAATGTTAAAGTGTTCCATAGTTTCATTGTCTGTCAATTCCCTAATGTAGTTCTTACGAGTGACATACTTAGTAATGTTAATTTAAAATGTAATAAACTTTGATAAATTAACAATGTTTTATAAAAATATATTTACATTAAATCTTAAAAAAACTGTTAAAGCAATCAATTAAAAAAATATTACAAATATTAAATTTAATGAAAAAAATATTACAAAAACAATCGGGTCAAAGGTTGGCATTTTGTATTCCAACATTAATAAATGGTAATTATTGATAAAGCTTAAAAAACTTATTACAATTAGTAGCAATGCTGTCAAAAAATAAAAATAAAAACTTTTTATCAAGAGAGTGATCCAGTAAATATATATTTGCACCATCAAATATAACAGGTGTATTTAAAAATGTAAATTTTAATTAAGTTTTATTAAAATTTGGAAATTTATTTATATAATATTAAAATGTTTTGTTTAATTTACATTAAATCTTTAATACTTAAATAAGGCTATAATGTTAGTACATGCACCTTGAGTGCTTAATTTATTACAAGAGAGACCTCTACAAATCTAAACACAAGATTCGACTTTATAAAGATATGGCCTCTTATCTTCACTCTATTTTTCTAAATATATAGGCAAATCTAAAGCATTTTGATTTGAGAGCATGAAGCTAATAAATTCTTCTCTGATTAAGTCCACTATTTCTGTTAAACATTAATGATCATGAAATCTTTCAATTTAGCAACCAATTAAAAAAAAACGAGCCTTCATAAAAGGCCAGGTTAATATATATATATATCTTAAACATAAATTACAACTTTATAAATTCATCAGAAAATAATTTCTAAAACTATAATTTACTTAATATTTTTCTACATTAATTTAAAAAATGTATTTACAGTCAAACTAGATTAAAAATTTAGAATAGTTTAATTGCTTTTCAAAAACAAAACCACTCCCTTGATATTTTTATTCTTAAAAGTTACTTTATGACTGTAACAAATGAATATATTAATTTAAAAATTACTACAAAATTTACTTCCTATTATAAATAATAATCAAATTTAAAATGCATGATTATAATTAAATACAGAAATGAATAATAACAACAATAACAACAATGGTAGTAGTAGTAGTAGTAGTAGTAGTAGTAGTGGTAGTAGTGGTAGTAGAGATAGTAGTAGTAGTAGTGGTAGTAGTGGTAGTAGTAGTAGTAGTAGTAGTAGTAGTAGTAGTAATAATAATAATAATAATATAAATAATAATAATAATAATAATAATAATAATAATAATAATAATAATAATAATAATAATAATAATAATAATAATAATAATAATAATAATAATAATAATAATAATAATAATAATAATAATAATAATAATAATAATAATAAAAACAATAATAATAATAATAATAATAATAATAATAATAATAATAATAATAATAATAATAATAATAATAATAATAATAATAATAATAATAATAATAGAAATCTCTGCTAAAATAAGAAGCAATTTTTAAGCTCTCCAATGTAAGTATTTATATTTTTCTTTTGTTTCAACTTGTTATTTGCAAAACAAATGTAATACAAAAAAAATCAAATCATATAATAGATTAATAGAGTATTTTTAAAAAAAATATCAGTGTGTATTCATATCTTTATTAAAAAAAACTGACTTGAGTCAGAATAATAAATCATGGCTACTGCCCAGTCAAGCATAATCGGGTTAAGCACCAATATGAAATTAACAACATTGTTAGTTTTAACATCGCCTATTTTGTACACAAAAATACTTAAAGGTAACAGCAATATTACAGCACCAATCCAAATATTGCGTTTCCGAAGAACAAATACAAATAATATAAAAATCTAGATCTACATACTCAAGAGTCATGTCAACCCCCAGCCACAATCTTGACAAAAAAAACGCTTGAAAATGTGGCGGACTGTTTCAAAAATATGTTTCCTCATATGTTGTTTGAACCTTTTTGCAGGTTTTTTCACCAACATCTCTAGTACTCGCAGTAACAGATAATCAATGCTCATTATATCATTTCCCAAAAGCTTTATTATATGAAGCAATCATGCAAAATGCACTATGGGAAACAATCTCTTGTATCACAGAGATCCAAATTCTCGATATATAACCATAGATTTTTATACTCAGCAGCAAAAAGAACGTTTTCAATCCACTATTTTAGCACTCGATAATTACGCACTCGTAATTATAGATGAAAACTGAAAAAATATAATTACTGGAGTACTAAAAAATACTTACCTTAAATACAACTTACAAGATTTTCAAAAAATGATAAACCCGTTTGGAAAAGTAATTGCTCTACAGCCTATATATTTAAAAGACACACCTATACCGATATGTAGTAATCATTTTGAATTTAAAATAAAACTCCATAAAAACGTAGATGCCTCCACGAACCCAACACAAATTACAGATCAAGAAGCAACACTCTCTCTTCACATAAGAGGTCTAAAGCCACATTGTTTTGTCTGTGGACAGAGAGGCCACCTAGCAACTCAGTGCGATAACGGAAAAGGCAATCACTGTGAACAAACTAAAATCCTCTCCCCAGAACAACCCACTAATGATGAAAATAAAATTTTTAATAACACTACATCCATTGGCACCCTAATAATAGAAACTGAAAAAAAACAGGTTCAAACACCCACAAACAAAAATGATAACGGAGCAGAATTGCCTATCCCAAAGACCAACCAAAAAAATAATAACACACAAACTAACATAGACACCCAAGATTCAAACGAAAATAACTCTCAAGAAACCACAACACAAAATACAGCAATTACATCACAGGATCAGCATCTCAATAAAACAAAAGGTGTACCAAGTAAAAATCAACAAACAGAAAATAAACACGCACAGCTACATAATGAAAATATAAATCAAGATAATATACGGACACCAATAATAAAACAAACTACAATAATAAACAAAACTGCATCAAACATAATGGATGCAATAGAACCCCCTCTTCCACCTATTCAAGAGAATACACCAGAGGGAAAAAAGAAAGCCAGGTAGACTACCTAAAAACCATGAATCCAAAAAGGCAAAAAAACAGACCAAAAGCACAACTCATCAGACATATACAACTTATAAAATGATGAAATAGAAATGGATATAAGCCAACAACAAATGGACAACTGTTCAGTTTCATCACAAATTGCCTGTATAGAGTCTAAACCAATATTAAATGAAAGAAAAACTGATAATAAACCCTACCAAGTCTTAAATATGTATCAGCACCCATCTATTGCATTATAAAGAAAAATTTAGAATTAAAAAATCGGTTGTCATCTGATCCTTCGTGTTAGCCGCCAGAGGTGTGATTTCTAGCTAAATTTCTAGAAATATGCCGTTTCCGCGGCCGCACCCAAGCCTTTAAGCATTCTTTCTAAAAGAAATCCTAGAAAGATTGTTAACTCGGAGTTAAGTCTACTTTCTACACTAAAAGGTAGAGTATTAACTCGGAAGTTAAGTCTCCTTTCTACAATAAAATCTAGAAAGAGTGTTAACTCGGCTTAGCGGCTAACGGTGTGGCTTTTTCCGATGCTAAAAGTAGAGGAAAATGCCGTAGTTGTTTGTGTCACACACTATATCGTAATGCTACGTTATGTATTTGATGTAACAATATCGTACTAGGGTGTTTATTTTGATCGTGTCACGATTATTTAAATTTTCATCGGTGCCTTGTTTTTTTTAAGACCAATCGATGAACTGTTACATTTTATCAATTTTAAGAGTATCGTGATTGTTCCTCATAAATTTGTATTCCTCCTAAATTTTCGATTAGGGTAGAATAGCGTAAAAATTTAAAAATCACGCTTTGAGTCACGTTTTAGTGAGAAATTTTCCGAGACAAAAAGTATGGATAATTCCCACAACAGAAAACTTGGAAAAGATGGGAACTGCCAGACACAGGCCAGCGCTGGAATATTTCTACAGCAGAAAAAAACATCCTGCTGCGGAAAGAAAAGATTGGATTGTGCGGCAAATATATGCAGATTTGAGGTCCAAAAACATCTGCCGACGGAAAGGTTCACTTCGTAAAGACAAGCTTCTTTGAGGGATTCTAAATGATCTTCGTCAAATGTCAAAAATAAAAGAAGTAACTTCAATTTTTATTTAAACGTACATCCCTTCTTCTCCCGATAATTGTTGGCGTCGGCAATCAAATGTAAAATAAAAGAAATAACTAAAATTTTTATTTAAACGTAACCCCAAAACCCCCTCTTCTCCCAATAATTGTTGTCGTCGGCAATCAAACGGTCAAATAAAAGGAACATCAATTATTCTTTAATCGTATAGAAAAAACAAAAAAAAACCCTCCCACTAATTGTCCTGGCCAATCAAATGTAAACCAATCGAAGTAAGACAGTAAATTATTAGTTAAACATAACCCAAATTACTATTCGAACGTACACCGAAAAAGACTCGCTCTTGTCAATCAAAATTAAAGAAACCTAGACTATTATTGTCCCATTGTCAAATCGAATATTATTTGGGAAAACCCAAATAATTTATAAACAAAAAAAAAAAAAAGAAAGTCAAATCGGTTTTCAATCAAATGGTAACCGATAAAAGTAACTTAAATTTTGATTTAAACATACACACGAACAAAAACAAAACGCAAAACTCTCTCTCCCAATAATTGTTGTCGCCAATCACCAAAAAACACCCACCCCTCTCACTAATTATTGTCAGCAATCAAATGTACACCACTACTAAAAGTAACGTAAACTACTATTCTTTAAACGGTTACACCCCTTCTCCCAATAATTGTTGTCTACAATCGTACACACAAAAAAACACCCTTCCCAGTAATTAGTGTCGGGAATCAAATGTAAACCGATCAAATTAAGACCGCAACTTATTATTTAAACGTAACCCAAATTACTATTTGAATCTACACCAAAAAAAACACCCGCTCTTGTCAATAAAAATTAAACAAACAACAACTATTATCGTCCCATTGTCAAAAATATTTATTTGTAGAACCAAAACCATAATTTATAAACGAAAGGAAGTCCAATCGGTCGTCCATCAAATGTAAACTGATAAAAGTAAAGGTTTTAAATTTTATTTAAACATAAACACACGCGCGCGAAAAAAAAACAAAAAACACTTCTCCCAATAATTGTTTTCGGCAATCAAATGTAAACCTATCAAAGTAACGTAAATTATTATTTAAAGATCCATCATAAAACCCCATTCTCTCTTGAATTTTGTCAATCCAGTTTTACAAAAACTAATATTATTTTTTTTAAAAAAAAACACAAATTACTATTTGAACACACACCAAAAAAGACCCTTTGGTAAAAAAAACAAACCAAAACTATTATTATCCCATCGTCAAAAATATTATTTGGGAAAAATAATTCAGAAACGAAAAAAAGTAAACTTTGTAAACAAACCAAAAAAAAAAGTCAATATTAATAGAGAATCGCTATCCCGGGAACTATATATTAATGTGTTTTTCAGTTAGAAATCGCGCCTCTGGCGGCTAACACGAAGGATCAGATGACAACCAAAAAATCCAATAAAAATCAATACCCTGTTATAAAATTATCCTGAAACATGAAGATAAAAATTGGATCTCTCAACATTAGAGGCTTAAATGCCATCAAAAAACTTTTTGAACTCAAAAAATGGTTACATACAACACAACCACGCATACTGGGGCTATTGGAAACAAAAATATACAGCAGCTCTCAAATTGATCCTTCAAAATATTTAGTCAGCCAAGGGTTGTGTGCCTGCTCAAGGCAATCAACATCATCACCATCAGGTGGCACAGGTATAATTATATCCTACAACTGCCCTTTTGATTCTTTTAAAATTATATATATTGACTCTAATGTTATCATAATAACACTCCATCATAAAAATATCACACTTAACCTAGTATTTGTATATATACCACCAGGCCCTGTCATCATCTCCATAATAATAGCAACAATAAATTCAATGCTTACAGCAACACCAAATCCCATAATACTCCTAGGAGATTTCAGCATGACCTACCAAACTTTTGTCACCAAATGGATTCATCAAATAACAATCCCACTTATGAGTGCTGAAGGTTTTCTCCCATCAAACTCAATATCTTTTAATAACAATAGATATGTCACTTATTGATTTGTGTTTCTACTCACCAATGTTACATCATTATTTTAATCTTGAACTCTGTCCATCTATAATCTCAGACCATGCTGCCCAGTTTATCACCCTTGGCCTAAAAAAATACAGAATACAACAATAGCCCTTCAAAAGACTATGCGAATACTTCTTCCATCACAAACAACTGAATTCCTATATTCAGAAACATAAATAATGCTCCAAAAACTTCAAGACATGGCACTTGATCCAGTACAAAAATATATAGCATTCACCAATATACTTTCTTTCAACATCAACCATATTACTTGCAATTCAACACCCCCCACCAGATTATTAGCTTTGGCAGATGAACTACATAAAAGAATAATCATTTCCAGACCAACTACAGATAATCAAACACAAATTAAAAAACTTACAGAAATGTACAACAATACATGCAACACCCTAAAGCAATATGTAGCAATAAAAAAGAAAAAAATATACCTTACACAACAACACACTTGGACCAGAGCATACATATGGTGGGCACTGGGATACCCATCCACAGTCAGAGTGCCTATGGCACTTGAAATAGATGGCTCTATAACAGCTGGACATAACATGATAAACCCAATATATCAACACGTTAAAAAAAACCCACAAAAACAAAGAATGTACATACCAAATGAAGACATATTTGGAGACCCTGAAACAGACACATCAATAAAAACAACAGACATTGTATTTCAACTTGCAACAATAACAAACACATGTCACCCAGGACCACAAGGAATTTCTAAATTTGTGTTCAAACATCTTAGTCACTTCACAGCCAAATACCTGTGTGATCTAGCCAATTACATATCCCAAAAAATTTACAACATACAAAGTCTATATCCAATTGCAATGGTTCCATTTAACAAAAAACCAACAGCAATATCATCTTTATCTCATCTATGACCAGTTTCAATGGGACCTTTAGGAATAAAAATTCTTGAAAGAGTAATAAAGGAGAAAATAAAACAACACATACTCCCTGTGTTATCATCAGCACAATATGCCAAAAAAGGATCATCTATTGGCCAGGGTGCCTTAACGTACAAAACAATAATCGAAGTAGTAAAAAAAAGAAAAGAAATATGCACCAATTATAGTTCAACTAAACATTGAGGCAGCATTTGACTCAGTGCCTATAGCCAAATTATTAGACGTGCTGAAAAAAGCAACAATACCTCCATCCCTACTATATATAATAGCCAATCTACTACTCAGCCATGAAATTCACATCACATTGAATGGGAAAAATTCACCAGCCTTCAGACTTAGTCAATCCATCCCACAAGGATCCCCCCTCAGTGCCTTGCTCTTTACAATATATATATATATATATATATATATATATATATAAATCCTCTATTAATAGAGATACATAAAAAAAAGGCATTCAAATCCCAAACACTGCTTTAAATATATCATGCATAGCCTATATGGACGATGTAACCATTTGCCTCCCCTCTAAAAAGAACCTCCCCATATTACAAGAGATAATCAAGAATTATACCTAAAATTTTAATTTAAAAATTAACACAAATAAAACTGCTGCATGGTCAATATACACAGGCAAGCACTGTACAGAGATGTTTAATGGTAAACCATCTGCTTTCCTTGGTTTTCCATTCTACCTTGGAACCAATGAAATGAGGCAAAAAATTCAAAATAAATTAAAAAAAGATGCTGAAAAAGTCACAACCTCACTGGAAAAGTCATACCTGTCAATATACGCAAAGGTAGCACTATTTAATCAACTTATAATTACAAAAATTACATACTACACACCTATAATCAAATTTGCAAAAAACATTCATATCTAAAATCTCATCAATCTGTAACAAACTAATATGGAAGAGAAAGACAGTGGCATTTCTTTAAAAAATCTGAGCAGATCACCACATAGCAATTGACTTGGACTCTATACAATCAATGTTTTTTACACACAGAAATCAGTAAATCTAATAACAGCAACCATAAAAAGATTTTTAGACCTGGAGTGTGTAATCAGTATAATATCCACAGACAGACCACCCCCTTCATATGGCTATCTATCCACACTGATTGAAGAACTCAAGCCAATATACAACAAAATATCACTCAATAATGACAACAAGGATACATACTGGGACATTTATAATATACTATACACACACCAGACACCTAATATACATCCATCAGTTCTTGGGATAGACAACAGGCAACTACTGCAACAATTCAGAAAATAGTCATTAGAACCCAAATTATTTGATTTTCTACTTAAGCTTAATCTTAATGCTCTGCCCACAACACATTTCCTTAGATTTCATAGATTCTATACATATATAGACCCCATGTGTGGGCTATGTCATAGAGAAGAAGAGATACAAAATCATTTTCTTCATTCCTGGAGTGCTCTAGAAACAATACGTCGCACAATGTTTACCATATACAGAAAGGCTATCATTTCAATTGATGAAATAATAAATAAATTTTAAAAAGGCAACATCCCTGCTATTCGTGCAGCAACATATAGTCTTTATGCCTACTGGTGTACCAGATGCACTTTTGCACTTGCTAATAACCCTCGACACCACCCAGCAACATATTCAATAAAATTAGAACTGTTCAGAAAAAGAGACAACATCCTAGCTCAACCAGATGTGTTTGCAGCCACATGGTCACACTTGAAACAAAGATCCAGTCTATAAAATATAAAGTCCAATATGATAGATGATGACATTTTCAACATCAGCATTTTTTCCAACTTCAAAGACATGCAAGCATAAACTGAACTAAATAGAAGACCAAATTTAAAAACAAAAAAGAAAGTATGCAGAAATGATAAAGACTTATATACTGAAAGTTGTTGTAATTTGTTTCGCATTTGTAACAAATCAATATAGTACTAGACGTGACTCTGTAACTTTTTAGACTCAATAAAGTTTTGCTTTGAAACATAATAATAAAAATAATAATAATAATAATAATAATGATGATGATGATGATAAAAATAAAAAAGAAGAAAAAGTTTTAAAAAATCGTTAAAGCAATCAATTATTACAAAAATGTCACTTTGTATTCCACCATTCTCACATTTACAATCTTTTGTTTAATTAACATTAAATCTTTAAAAAAAATTGTTAAAACTACCAATTAAAAAAAACACAGCCTTTACAAGGTGGGTTCATCTGGTATAAATATAATAAAACAACATTTATTTACAATATTTAGATACCTTATGTGATACTTAAGGATGAATCCAATGCATAAAAAATAAAAAGTAAATATTTTATGTATGGATTCATATTGGAGAAAATTCATTTAATTAGACTAAATTTACTTATGAGCTCCAATATGCTTACATTCAATATAAAACAATATTCTTCTTTTCCTTCTTCTTCATTATTATTATTATTATTATCATCATTATTATTATTATTATTATTATTATTATTATTATTATTATTATTATTATTATTATTATTATTATTATTATTATTATTATTATTATTATTATTATTTAATTATAATAATATAAATAAAGATTGACAAAATATCAACCAATCAATAAACAATATATCAAAGTTATGAATGAGAAATTAATTTTAAATTCTATTTGCTTTAGCACTGGTAAAAAAAAATTGTAATAAAAAATATATAAATACATATTTAAAGTGAAAACAAAATGTTAAAATTATTTAGAGATTATTATTATTGTTGTTATTATCACTGTTGTTGTTATTGTTGTTGTTGTTATTATTATTATCATCATCATTATTATTGTTGTTGTTGTTGTTATTATTATTATTACTACTACTACTACTACTACTATTACTACTACTACTAGTACTATTACTTAAAGATCTTTTATTTGAAATAAAAATGTTTCTTAGTACAGCATTGGAGTTCTGATTTTATATTTTGCTAAAAATATAGATTCAAACTCTTTTTAAAACTTGATCTGCAAAAGCATTTTAAAATTTTAAGGCTTCATTTGATATACTTCTCTTGGGTTATTCTCCAGATGGAAAATAGAAAGCCAGTATGACTGAATTATGCATTAATCATGAATAGGTTGATAAAAATCATGAACAATGACTGGTAATGCTACATGTAGATCCTCAAAAGATGTTACATGTTGGAGTGAGAAACTTTTAAAACTGGCATCTGCAGAAAACATTATGATTTCAAGTTTATTTAGTTGTGCACTAATTAGATTTTTTTCATCCTGTCGTAATGCATAGTTTTCCATATCTGTATTAATAATTCACAAGTTAGCTCTGTCATTTTAATTAGCTTAATTTTCCTGGATGCTGTTAAACTGAGTTTTTGCTGTTGAAATAATCAAAAGTCCTTAATTATGATAATATTACAACTTTCTTAAAGCAAGAAAGCTTTCTCTCAAAGCTTTCTTTTTAATCACCAAAATTTAAAAAAGTAATATTGGCATCTCACACAACTTTTTTTCTTTAAACACTACTCCAAATTAGACATAATAAATTGGGGAACTTTTATTACTACAAATTAATTTAAACAAATATAAATAAAATGTCCTTTAATTAAAAACTATTGTAATATCAATAAAAATAATAAATATAATGGTAATTAACTATTATATACAGTCTCTCAATCTGCAGAAGTACTTTTGGTTAATTTCTTAACCCTTCTCAACTGCCATTAAATTCAAAAACCATAATGGAAGCAAACATCATTAACTCAAATTCCATGAATAACAAATTTTAATATTAATAGCTTATCTATTAATTATATTCATTTTATTTCCATTTATTAAAAGTGCCTACTTAATTTTTCTTTTATTATGGTTTCTCTCTTCATAAAGAATCTTAACAATTTCAATATCAAACTTAAATTTAAATTTATATTTACATGTCCTGTCATAATCCAAGAATTTAAATTTGATATTGAAAGTGTTAAGATTCTTCATGAAGACCGAAACTGTAATAAAAGAAAAATTAAGGTGGAAATTTTAATAAATAGAAATAAAATTAATATAATTAATAGACAAGATGCTAGCATTAAAATTCAGGATTCATGGGATTTGAGTTAATTACATTTGCTTCCATTATGTTTTTTTTAATATAATGGCAGTTGAGAAGGGTTAAGGAATTAACTGAAAGTACTTCTGTGGATTGAGTGACTGTATATAATAGTTAATTACCATTACATTTATTATTTTTATTGTTATAACAATATATATATATCTTTTACAGTTTATAAATAAGAATGAAAGAAATAAATAGTTTGTGGCTTTTAGGAAAAAAAATCCAACTTGGGTACTTTTGCTTATACCATTTCCCCTTCTTTTTTATATACTTATGTTAGTTTGTGTTTGAAAGGCTTGTAAAGACAGAGTAGCTTTTATTTCAAAAAGGTGTTTGAGTCGGTACAATATTTTGCTATAAATTATTATTATTATTATTATTATTATTATTATTATTTATCTATATTTTAAAATATTGTTTATTCTATTTATTTTACATTATATATAAATATATATGCAAATTTTAATTAAATATGCATTAGTAGTAAATTCACACTCTTTCTTTGCTCTAGAATTGTTTACAGTAAGTTAGAGTAATCAATAGACAAACAGAATAGTATCTGATTATTATCCGTCCTCACTAGAAAGTCTGTTTATTCATATATCTAAAAATTGCATTATCTTCTTTTATATTATTCAAGTTAATGATTTGAATGTGTAAAAGCTTTAAGTTTCAAACCCAAGCCAATTTACCATAAACATTTCAGATTGTGTAATGAGCATCTGCATTTTAAAGCTGTTTTTTCTTATAACAATATCTGCTATCTAGGAACAAAACCAAAATTAATCATAAATTTATACTCATTAATAATATGAAACAATTCAACATAATATAGAAAAAGATTTTGAATTAGTACCAAAATAATATTATTCCAGATTACTATGGATCTAGGCTATACAATACAGTGATAGAATTATCAGATTATAGTATTATGGCATAAATTTTCAGGACCTTTAAAGGCTATTTATAGATATTCTTACCACACACACAATTATATATCAACCCAGCTAATGCTTAAAATTAAGCAATCAATAATATGCTGTCAAAGTAGCACTAAATCCACTTATTATGAAGTCCTAAGATCTTAAACAGATCTTGAGTGTCAGCAATTGATTTAAACAGATTGAGATTAAAATTTCTTAGAAGTTAAACTTCATTAAATAGGTCAGGATAAAGGGTTGAAAGTAGATGAGTAAGCAATCATCTTTCAGACAAACTACTGCTCACTGCTTTAAGTAAACCATAAGAGCACATACTTCATGATTTATCATATGCAAATCACTTCATCCCAGCCAATTAAATATATGCAATCATAGATGGGATTGCGAATCCAGATCATAGGTATGGCAGAATATGCTATCGTTATACCACGGAACTTTTCAATTATTCCTAAAACAATTACTGTTGTAATTAAATAATACTTCGGTATATATAAACAATTAGTCTAAAAATAACTGTCAGATTAGTAGACAAAAAAATTTTATCTAGGAAAAAAAAAAAAAAGAAATAAATATGATAACGTGAAGTTTGTTTAGATAAAAAAAAAATCATTCCCCTTCCCCATCTTTCCAGAAGTCTGGTTGAGACATTTTAAAAATACAAATTGGATTACATTGTTAGATATTTTCAAAGGAAAAAAAAATTGGAATGATTAAAAAAATAAAAGAGCATAATATGAAATTTGAATATAATCAAAAACTAACTATTATAATAATAATAAAAAAGATTCACCGACAGAAGTAAAAAAAAAAAGAATAGTTTACGGCGGCGGAAATCATAAGATGTTCGAGCACCGGAAGTGATAGTTGGGGTCCGTGATCCATGAACCTTAAGCTCCTGCATCCAGCATTGTGCTAAATCATACAAACAACAACAATGAATAAAGCAGATGGGTAAATAAGGTGTATTGTTTTTTTTATTATAATAATTCAGTAATTTGATTAGACGATTCATTCAAGTAATATCTATAAAAAATAACCCAAAGATACAGCTATGTCACCTCTCTATTAATGGCGAAGGCCAAATCATATATTACAGTACTATTTTGTATTTTACAGTCAATGCATTGACAATTATATAACAACCCAAGATAATATGGAATCTTTACACACTAGCTAATAGTAACCTAACACCCATTTACTGACCAGTACTTGATTTATTTGAGGTAGATATTGACTGATTACGTGGAAAGAAAAAGTTTGTTTATGACTTTAAAAACCCTCAAGATTAACCTGACCGAACTTGAACCCAGATTGTGACACAGCAAGAGATGGCATTATCTGTTACACCACACTTATCTGGGCAAGTAATATAAAGGTCTATAATCTCAACTTTTGTTGATGAGTGTATAATTACCTTAATTTTATGATATCCACTTTTCCTTATCTTGCTTATATATTTAGATGAAAAACTTAAGTAAAATTGCCATTCAGCGTTATGAAAACTCATTTATTATTTTTAATTTGGAAAAATATAATGAATTCATTTTTATTGATAAAACTGCCATTTTTTTAAATAAAAAAATGTATTACTGTAATTTGCAGACTGAATGCCTTGTGATATATTAGTTAACACCTTCACCTTTTATGCCCATAATCTGGTGTTTGATTTTAGAACAGGTAAACCTTGAATGTTTTTTTATAATCGTGATGAAGCTTAGCATTTTCTTTTAGACAGCATACCAATTGCTAACTAGCCATCTGATATTGGTTGGCAAAAGGATATCTAGCTATTATTAACTGAAAAAATAAAGTTTTCTAATATCTGTATTGGTAGATGAATGCTGGTATTCTAACTATATAATTAAACAGAATGATTGTAATATATGATGACATTTAATGGGGTATCATACTCCTACAGATTTGCTGAGTCCATGGTTTAACTTTAATATTGTAACACAACTCAAAATAATACAGCATCATATAATAATAATATTAATGGAAAACCACTAAACATCACATGATCATCATTTCTTATGCTTGCTCATAACTGTTATTAAAACAGACAAAACTCTCCATACAGTAGTGCCAGTGAGTGCCAACCAGAATAATCAATGGATGCCATAAGGCTCATGCATAAAATCCTCATCCAGTGCCTACTCATCCAATATCCCCAGACTAGTTTCTGGCTTGTGGCTTCTATCAGTGAGGAGCTTTGGATCTGAGAGCATTGCACCTAAATCTTAGGATCTAATGCAACCCTCCAGCAGTTTTTTTTATCTCTACTAGAATAAAATTGAAAACAATAATATTTTCAATCTAAGCTCAACAGCTTATAGAGTCATATGGGTCTGAACTCAGTTCAATAACCATACATTTTGATGTCTTTGGCTCTTTAACAACCATAGCCACCACTAATGTATGGGCACTGAACTGAGTTCAAATCATATGGCTATATAAACTATTGAGCTTAGATTGAAAATATAATTGTGTTTCAATTTTATTCTCATAGTTTTGTAATTAACTAGAATTAAAAGGTGTTTGCTGGAGGGTTGCATTAGATCCTAAGATCTAGGTGCAGTGCTCTCAGATCCAAAGCTCCTTACTGATGAAGGCCACAAACCAGAAATTAGGTTGGGCATATTGGATGAGTAGGCACTGGATTGGGATTTTATGCACAAGTCTTCTGGCAATCCATTGATTATTCTGGTTGGCATTTAGTGGCATTACTGTAGGGATAGTTTTACCTGTATTAATGGAAAACTATTCAAGAAAATTGAAAAATTTAATGAAAATAATATATAAGCATTGCTTTCAACCAATTCGTTCATAATCATAGAACTACAATAAAATATATAAATAAAATAAAATTACAAAGAAATCAAGGCATATGTCACATGACCTAAATTAACAAGCTTGTATTACAACTGTTATATATAGAGCTTGTAAATGAACTCTAACATTTGAATATCCTAGCACCTCATGGAGGAAGCCAGTAGCAGAAACCTGTCTAGGGTTGGGGATATTCTGCAAAGCTTGCTAAGAGCTTATTTGCGAGCTCTCTATATAAAATAAAATATATACATTAAAATTAAATATGGCATTTATGTCATAGTGCAATGCATGAGTCTTTCTTGTTTATTATGTGTATACCTAATATATCGAAAAGGTTGAAAACAATTTGTTCAAACAATTATAATATCAGTTTTAGTACACCTTCTAATCTTAATCAAATTTTCAACAGTATTAACAATAAATTATCTCCAAACCAATTTCTACAAATAGTTTACAAAATTAAATGTAATGAACCAAGATGTAATGTGATTTATTTTGGAGAATCTTGTGCCAATTGTGCTACAAGATTACCATCCGATAAATATGTATATAATCATGCTAAAACAGACTCAAATGTTAAATCTATATTTTTGGAACATGAAATTAAATCTGGGAATAGATTTGATCCTATTAATATTGATGTTGTTTGTACTGAACATAATGATCGAAAAAGAAAATATAAAGAGGCATGGTTTATAGCAGATAATATCAACACAACAAACAAGGAAGACTAGTGGAGTGCATTATCACATAAATGCCATATTTAATTTCAATATATATATACATTATTGTAGTTCTACATTTATGACCACTGACCTGGTCGAAAGCAATGCTTAGATATTATTTTTATTAAAATTTTAAACTTTCCTGAATAGTTTTCCATTACTATTATTATTATATTCAAATTAAGGAAAGAAAATATTTTATTAAATAAAGCATTATGTTAAATGATCAATGTAGTAATACTGTACTTACATCCGTGCAAAGTGGGTTATGGTTTATCAGTAATAATAGCAACTCAAAAACAAGTATGGCCATTTTAACTCTACAAAAAATTTAAAAATAGAGAGAAAAAGAAAGAATAAAGTTGATAGAAAAGACTGGCATCACTCCGGTTCTGAGTATAATTAAAGACTAGAAATAAGATTGCACAAACATGCAATCCTATTGGCATAAGTAGTACAGAGGAATGATTGATGTCTTCAGATGGTCGTGCTGGCCAAATATAAAAAATGGAGAAAATAAGAATTCATAGTATAATAAAGGAAGAAGTTTTGAGAAGTGTTAATAAATAGGATTGTTTGAGGAAATTGAAAATAGAAAGTGAAACTGGATTGGACATATATTAAGAAGAAACTATAGTTTAATGAAAGATGTTTTGGAGGGAATGGTGAAAGGGATCAAGAAGAAAGTATGGAAATTATTGATATTTCTGGATGATATAAGAGATGGAAAGAATTACATGAAATTGAAGAGCTGGGCAATGAAAAGAATGGAGTGTGAAAATGAAAGAAATTGATGATATGACTACTCTCTAGAATTGTCCATGGGACAGAATACTATTGATGATGAGTATAATAAATAGGCAAAGAATGTAAAATTACTATTTTACAGAATATTCATAAATTACATAATTTTTTGTTTACAAAAATCTACGTTTTAAAAAATTGCTTACTAAATCAAAAACAAAACAAAAAATAGCATGAAAATTAAAAATTATTGTCAGTGTTTCAACCAATTATTATAGTCTTTTTCAAGTATATACACAAATACAAAACACTAGTAAATTAATTTAACTGATTCTTGTCTATATGAGTATTGTATAATGCTGTTGTGCATTGACTTTAAATCACATTCTCATGGCTATCTTTAGCAATATACCCATGATTTTATGTTCATTTGACAGTAAAACTGGAACAAAAGTAAATATTGGTTTGTTTTTAAAAAAATCTGAAGATGTCAGTAGTTCACATAAGAATAATACAAATTACCAAGAAAAACTTACACTGTTGCTGATTGGCAGATTCTTTGATCTTGGATCTATAAACAAACTTGAGTACTTTTCTTCAAATATTCACAATTAGAAAAATAATGTGTACTTTCTGTAGTTTTTAATCTTTAGTGTATCATTTAATTTTGAGAATCTTTATAGGCAAATTGATTTAATTTTCAAACTTTTGATTGGTCAATTACAGAATCACAGTAAAAATATATTTGTTTTTTAAATTTATATCTATTTTAATTTAGTTTTTAAAACAAATTAATAATTTGTCAAATTATTAAAGTAAACAAAAAATTTTAAAAACTAAATTTCTATTTATAATTGACAAAAATAATCTATAGCGATCAATATGAAATGTATTTTTGTCACTCAATTACAAATTGCAATTGTATATTATTGATTTCTTTCTCAATTTGTCTTCTTGTAAAAGTAAATATTTTCTAATAACATCTGGATTATTCTTCTAAAATAATTAATATAACATAAATATTTTGTGAAAAAATGTTAAACGTGTAAAAGAAAAATATAGAAATCATATTTTCATTTTTAAAATCAAAGTGATGAAATAAAACTGTCAAAATTGATGACAAGCACTCTCCTACAGAGAAAACAAGAAACAACTAATCATCACCTTCCAAAAGGCATGTAGGTTTCTATGTTTTGTAGTAGCATTAAATTTAAATATTAATTTATTAGTTCTAAAAAATTTATAGATGACAGGATTATTCAGAACAGTTTTTTGCTATAAAATGAATGGAAATCAGCAAAACAATGTTAAAACAGCAGTTAGAGCATGAGATAAAACTGAGAATATAGAGATATATTCCATGCTGTCACAATGTTAAATATTTGTGATTATTTTTACAAAATATTTGTGTAATAAATATTAAAAAAGAAATATATTCATGTTTACACTTACATTTTTTTGAAATACAACTTTATTTAAGTTAAAACATTTTAAACTGACGAAGACTACAAGCCAGAAACTAGTCTGGGAATATTGGATGAGTAGGCATTAGATAGGGATTTTATGCCCAAACCTCTGGCATCCATTGATTACTCTGGTTGGCACAGGGTGGCACTACTGTATGGATATTTTGCCTTGTTTAAAACATTTTAAGTAATGATAAAAATAAGACTATGATCATTATGCTTTGTCAAACACTATAATACTGAATTTTTGTGATATTTTGCAATTTTAAATTTTAGAATAAAATTTCATACTTTATGATATGTAATAATAATTCTTTCACATTCAAAAAATGAAATTCAGTCAACAATAATTTTATTAATTTATTTTTTATCAGGTTTGCTGTAATTATCCAATAAGAAAAAAAAAAACTTATTGTTCTCATTAAGTATTTCACTTTATTTTTATATTCAGAAAGTGCAATATGATTTTTTTAAGGATTTTTTTTACTTTGTAAATGTATATTTCCAATACATCAAGTACAATTAATTGATTGATAATACTGAATCATGGTTTTAATACTAAAGTAAAATGTTGAACTATTCCCTCAAATTTCTAGTAGGAGAAGGTAATGCTTAGAATTCAGTTAAGTTTAATAAGAAAAATGTGTGATAACCAATGATTTTTGGATCTGTAATTTAACATAACTTGTAGTATGCTGTCTTGCATTGGTGGTCGAGAGGTCAGCGCGACTGCCTTATGAGCAGTTGTCCGGGTTGCGGGTTCACGTCCCAGCCGATGCTATGACACTTGGAAAAAAAACCTTGTAATATACTCTTACCCAGAGTATGTTTTCCTTCTAAATACTGTTTTTAATTGTAGGAACAAGTGCTGAGCCTTTTGGTATAATATAAAACATTAAACAGAAAGATTTTGTAGATTTGATCACAAATGGAACTTTAAAAAGAATGAAATATTTGCAAACTTAGACAAATATCATTTCTTCTGATAGATGAATTCGACCATTATATATATATATAGGGTCTCACAATGCAAAAATAGTTCATCTGTCTGCCATGTCTATGATCTAGTGTTCAAATCCAGACCAAGTAAAAATTTTTTCAAGAAGCTTTAGCTCTTTAACCAATTAATCACTCAGCATTGTTGTTAAAAGTCGCTCACACTCTTCTCACCATATATTTGGAAAATGTTGAGAAGTAGAGGAAGTCAGATTCTGGAAATAGTATCCTGGATTGATCCTAGTACTTCCGGAGTTTTTGTGAACTCTCAAACAATAAAGTCATCTGATTATTAACTTTTTTTTTTTAATAATGTAAATTC
The DNA here is from genome assembly GCA_028023455.1 of Epiperipatus broadwayi. NCBI lineage: Eukaryota > Metazoa > Onychophora > Udeonychophora > Euonychophora > Peripatidae > Epiperipatus > Epiperipatus broadwayi. The sequence continues at coordinate 16,405,002 of JAQFVV010000006.1, forward strand.
AGTTCCTAAAATCTAATGATTTCTAGACACATCTGAACAAAATAATTGGGGGGGGGGGTAAACCTGCCAGAATATTATTTTAGGATATTAATAATTTTTACTAGTCAATCATTAGACTAGAGATTATCCATTTAATGAATAATACACCCCATCCCATAAGCTGGGAATTTGTTTCTATCAGCTTTTAACACCCTGTGGAAAGCTGTAATCATAAGCATATGACCAAAGATATGTGGGAGAGATATATAATTCCTAAAATGCACCCATGCTTAACCAGCACTCATCGGTTGGCCCAGATCGCGATCTCTTACACATATCGTTATCATTATTCTGTGTATGTATATAGATAGGCAATTATTACAGTTTAATTGACAAGTGTCAAACTTCCTGTCCTCACAACTTTGACCCAAATCACTTGATGGAAATATATTAATAATTTTTATTAGTCATTCATTAGACAAGAGATTATCCATTTAATGAATAATATTTCTGTAATTCAATTTTTACTACACTTCTCCCATGTGACATAGAGACTAGTTTCTATCCGCTTTTAATTACACATTACATAAATGTTATTTTAACATGATTTAGAATTTACTTAATTAACATTTAATTAGTCAAGCATTGGTAGTCGAGAGATCAGCGGGTTCGCTTCCCGGCTGATGTTATGACACATGAGAAAAAACATTTAATTACAGGGGATTTGAACACAAAATCACTCCATCTTATATAAGTGATACACATGACTATATACGTGAAAAAGATAAATGATCTCCAATATGAGTATGACAACAATATTGGCATCAAGAAGGGTTATGAGCATTCCATCATTAGATTTTCAATAATATGGATGGTTGAACAGTTAGAGGGTGGAGAAGACTGAAGCCTATCCTTTAAAGTTTGAAGTTTTGCTATGTTAATGTCAACCGAGTACTGATTATATATATGTGTGTGTGGGTGATAATGATCTGGACCAACTGATGGATGCTGGTTTAGCACAAAATACGTCTATTGTAGATCATTTATCTTTTTCATATGTATGTAGTCACGTGTATAGGTCACATAAGATGGAGTGGATCCACTCTAATTAATTGCATCTAAATTTCAGCTATATATTATACTTGTATTCAAACATTATTAACGTTTTTTTTTTTTACGTGCATCATATTGAAAATATTACTAGTAATAAATAAAAATTATATATTTTTAAAATAAAGATTAAAAACACTCACATTTATGTAAATTAAAAAATAAGCCTTAGTGATGTTGATAATCCTATATCTCTATTTTGGGTTTTAAGAATTTATTTAATGGCTTTACTTAGGGGGTGAATGGGAGAAGAACTAACGTCTAAAGATGGAAGTAAGATAGCTTATTTAAATATTAGTTCTTTTTTTCTTCGCTTTCCACATTGGAAAAAAAAAGGAAGAGGGGGAGTTAAGATACGCTAATCTTTTATTTTAAACTAGCAAGGTAAAAAAAACTTAATCAAAAATAATTTTTATTATTATTTTGTTTGGTTATAAGGATATAAAATGCTCTGTACGGTATAATACAGCGGTCAATTAATTGTTTCCAGAGCTAAGGGTTTTTGGATAGAAACTCGATTTATCACTTAAGGCGCTTGAACATTATATGACTACGAGATTAACTATTAGATTAATTAAAAAAGATAATAAATATATTAAAGTGATATTTATTAAACTATCTAATATTTTTAAAAAGTGTGAAAGGTTTATAATGATAGAGAGGGGGGGGGTCAAGATATGGTTGAATTATTGTCTTTCTTAAAGTTGTAGAAAAATGACTATCGGGGAAAGAAAGCTGGGGGAACCAAGAGCGTTAGACTATTAGCGTCGCAACTGCACTTTGGCAGGGGGGAGGGGCGTTAACATATCCATGCTTTTCCTTAATAGATTGATTACTAGCATCGCAACAGCCTTTAGTGAGGAGAGGGGTGGCGGTTAACATATCCACGCTTTTTCTTAATCTTAGACATTTTAAAAAACTTTCAATCGCCTTATATCTGTATGACTTCCGTAATTTTTTCCCCACCTGCTTTTATTTTAATTTTTTTGTTATAGATGATATTTCATAATAATCTTGCGTTCGACGTATGTGCAATATTAGAGATATTTCAGTTACATAATTTTTGTTGTTGTTGTTGTTGTTGCAATAAATAAATTAGTCATTTGCCGCTATTCCAAATGTGTCAATTTTTTCTTACTTTGTTTATATTATAGGTGTTTTTTTAAGAGAATAATATAACTACTCCCCCACCCCCATATACACATTACCCATTGTGAAGTTAGATACTCTTAGGATATTGCCAAGCAGAAAAATATATCTTTTATAGTTTTAATATTAGATTATAAAATAAAGAGAACTATTTTGTTCTTTATTAAAGTGAACATTTTTTTATTATTTTTAATTGATAACTTAACTACCTGCTATAAAATTACAATATTATATAAATATATTTTAAAAAAGTATATTGGATTAAAGATTAAAATAATTTTTAAAAAGCTTTTTGCATGTAAAGGTCTTTTAATTAACATTTCCCAGATCAGTAATTCCCTATCTGGGATATACGTCCCTTCAGGGTACAAACCAAGATATTTAAAAAATACGCGGTAAAAATAAAAAGAATAATGGGGGGGGGGGGATACCTACTTTAATGAATTAATGTAATTAATGTAGTTTTTTTTTTAATGCAATCTCCGCTGTATTTATTTGAATTCATTGTATATTTTGATTACATATATTTATAGTGTTTATTCGCTTTATTTCATCATTTTTTAAATTCCATTATTAAGCTATTTATCCATAGCTACAAGAATTAAATGCGAAATAGCAACAATTATATTAATTACAAACATTTTGCTAATATGATAAATATAATTTATGGAAATGGAATGCGAGTGGTTAGCAAGCGAAAAAAGGTTGAGTGGGCTGTTGTTACAGAGAAGTAATGAATAGATAAATAAATAAATACCGAATTCGTTACAGTTTGGCTTTTCAACTTGTTAGAGTAAATATTTTCCCATTCTTGTTTACTCTCCAACTAAAAATAGTTAGATGCTCATTTACCAAATAATATTGTTTGATTACTAGAGTTGGCTATAAACCATTATCTAAGCTGAAATAAAATTTTAAAAAATCTAGTTTATCTGGCAGTGAAATGAACCAACATCATATAGGTATAGAAGATGAAAACACAGCTGCTGCATGCAAGGCTTTCTACCCAAACTTCCAAATCTGTATTTACTTCATCATCATCTCACCGTGTAACCTTGAAAGGTTATAATGACATTATGTAAATTCTATTATCCTTTCCCATATTTCCTGATTTGGAACTTTTATTTAACATCTCATCACTTCACCTAAACAAAAAGCATGTAACCTCTTTGGGATAAAATTTTTTAATCAGATTTCATCCTATTTAAAGGTTTTTCCAAAGTGGTAATTGAGAGAAGTAGCTATCTTTATCAAGTTTCAAAACCACATGCCTTTCCTATGTCTATTTTTTTATATATTAAAAACAAGAACAACAAACAACAAATGTACCTTATGAAACAATAAAATAATGACCATATTTCAAGGAAAAGTGAAAACTGTATTTCTCTTACTCCTACAATTCAAAACAGCCATTTTAATGCAAGTAACACTATTATGATTTAGTCTAGGCTTGTCTATAGGAAGTCCAGTTTTGCTTGGTAACCATACAGCAGCCAGATATATTCTTATTATAATAGTAAAATCAATGACTGATATTTAAAAAGCCTAAAGATTTGAATCAAGTATGTTTACCTGACTAGTTATTATAACAGTTCAAATGTGCTTGTGGTTTGTTTGGAATTACTACATATATACTTCCTATTCACATACAGTACTTTATCCAAGAACCAGGTTTAAAACTCACCATACCCTAATGGATAGCTTTTATATAAAAGCATCATCAATTTCAACTACTATCAATCCACTGCAAGATGAAATCTCTCCAAGTTCAATCCAGTTTCTCCAATCTCTAGCATCTCTTTTCCATGTCATTCCAGCACACTTCCTTAATTCATCAATCTACTTCAGATGTGGTCTCCTTTTAGGTCAATTATAATCTCTTTTTATGTAAAATATAGTGACTTAAATGTTTCTGATAATGAGTAATTCTATCCAAAATGGCAATTTTTATTGTGTACTCATTTTATCATCAGTATTATTTGAATAATGATCGATATAAGTTAACTTTAAGTGTGCTACGTTAAGATCCAACCTGTTTAGTTGGAAGTAGACAGTTCAGGAGAAATTTATCAAATGAAATTAATTTTAATCAATTAACTAGATTAAAAGTTTTTCATTTTTTCTTCAGTTTTTGCCCTTTTTTGGACTCTTAAGGTATATATATATAGTCTAGCTATCATCTGTTGCACATCCTGTAGCCAACCCTGGATAAAATACTATTGCCAATTTAAAAATAAATTATTGCTGTTGTTTTCCATACAATTATTTCATATATAAGTTACATTTTGAAATAATTTAAAACAAAACAATACAAATTCCTTTGACTTCGCCTCCTTAAAAAAAACAAAAACTTTTACTACTTCATATAGAAAGAGAAATGGTTCTTAGATTTCATTTCATTTTTTTTATTAAGTAATTTAATAAGCAACTTACATTACAACAATTATCCATACACTTTTATTCTTAAAATTCACCATTTTAGCATTAGTTTTAGTTACGTTTATCTTAATCTTCACTGTGGATGGTTTAATGCATTGGTAAAATGGCAAATTCTGAAGTTGAAATTGCATAGATCAGTACCCCAGATTTGTCACTTCCGGTGAGCAATAAATGATCCAGTAATTTAGTTAACATTTTGCTAAAAATTATTTTTTGCCGTATCACCAGCAACAATAATATATTCCTTTTCCATCTTAGATTCAAAAAGTCATAGGTATATGGCAGAAAATAATAAGATAATTACGTGAGATAATTTTAAACTGAAGTGTTTTATTATACATTTTAAACAATCTATGATTGAGTGAGCTTCTTGTAGTAACATATTATAAGAAAAGAAATTAAATGGTTCATCACTTGGGAGACTAGAAGATGATCTTCAATCCAGGGATCTTTAGCTTTTGAGTGTACAAATGAAAACTATATATACACTGGCTAAACCATCAAACTTCGATTATCTTAGAGATTGCAAAAACATTTTAATTAGATAGATGGAGGGTTAAGACAAATCACAATAAAAATTGTTTCTAATAGTGTTTCAGGGGAAGCAAAATCTGAACAGCATGATCTAGTTATTCAATACATTGAACATAGTAGTTCTCTGAAAGTTTGGAATGATGCTGTTCTAGCAATAATTATATATTGCACTATTTCCATTAGCTAATAGTAACTTTTGAATAACTTTAAAAAAAAATAATTCAAACTTTATATTAAACGTTTTAATAACTGAAACACAGGCTTATTATATACCCGTGGCTATGTATGTCAGTGTTCTTCAACCGCGGGCCGCGGAACTTTTCTGCAGGTCCGCGTGCTAGACGGGCAGTAAAAAGTTTGTAATAATAAATAATAAGAGTTTAAACTTTTAATTAATATAGCCAATTTTTATTTATTTTTTCATCTCATTTTTACCCAATTAAAAAAAAAAAGAAAATAGAACGAAAACAAAATCTAATCAATCATTCATAAAATAATTTCTTTTTCTAGTTATCACAGATGTTTATGGGGGGGGGGGGGTAGAATTAAATTTTTTATTACTTTTCTAAAAAAATTTTTAAAAAAGTTTTTTATTATATAAACTTCATATATATATAAAACTTTATCTTATATATTTAACATTGTTGTTTTGATCAGTTATAACAATTATGCTTATCTTTAAGAAAATCTATCTATAGACTTCTGCCGGTCTACGAACTCTTATCCTTATTTTTGCTGGTCCGCGGAACCTTATCCTTATTTTTACCGGTCCGCAGGTGTGAAAAGGTTGAAGACCACTGATGTATGTAATAAATAAAATATATGAGCACAGACTTTCACATGACCCACCACTCTCCACTCTATCTCATAATACTGATACATTTGAACACATGTATATCGAAAAGATAAATAATAACCAATATACGTATTTCATGCAAAACCAGCAATCATCAGTTGGTTCAGATTACCATCTCTACACATATATGCTATAAGTGCTCAGATATATATTTAGCCAATCTTCATTACTTTAATGGACAGGCTTCAATTTACTCCACACTCCAACATTTCAATTGTCCATCCAATTGAAAATTTGATGATGGAATGCTCAAAGGCCACCCTGTGGCCAAGATTCTTGTCACACCTATGTTGACCTATGGTCAATCTGACCCCTCATATACAGGTCATAATCCATTTAATAATATACAAGAGATGGGCAGACATCTCTACAATGTAATAACTAAAACACAGGTTTATTATATAACTGTGGTTATATATGTAATATATAGAACATATGAGCACAGACTTTCATACAATTGTTAATAATAGCACACAGATTACTGTATAACACAATATTTCAATTGCATTAATATGTTTTTTTTTTCAAGTGTTGGTAGACCACTAGCATGGGAATCAGACCTAGACTCTTAGATTTGTGATTATTGAATTTAAGGTAACACTCTAACTAAACCATGCTGCCAAAGTTACAGTTAGTAGAAATTTCATATACATATCTATGAGATCCCCTGTGATTTCTCCACCTTTTTTAAAGGACAAAGTTTATGAATGTTTGGAAGCCAACTTATTAACCTTGCCCTAAGAAAAAGTGGAAGTTAGAAAAATTTCATAGGTAAGTATATGAAATTACTTATTGATATCTTTGACAAAATAGTCTAGATGATTAGAGCATTGCCTTTAAATTCAATATTTATTAAAGTCGAGTTTGATTCCCATGCTAGTATACCTATCACTGGTTAGGCCAACAACATCTGAAGAAGAGAGAATAATAAACATCAAAACATTGTCTTATATACTAACATGTGTCCTATTACAACAGTTAAATATATATATATATATATATATATAAACTTTATAACTACATATATATATATATATATATATATATATATATATGTAGTTAAAAAGTTTAAATTGTTCTAATGTTATATGATGGAAAGAGTTCAATATATAATTAATACTGAACATTGTAATTTTAGTGAACAGCTTGATTTTGAGATTTGATTTGCCTAGTAAATACCCCTTCTACACCTCTAATAATAATCACAAAGTTGTTTGCTTTGGAAATCATATGATGAGTTGTTTTTAATTATGCTAAACTCACATGAATTTTATTTCCCAGAAAGCCTTTCTTCCTAGCAAAACTTAGAAGCATTACATAAGAGTTTTGTTGTTGGTTATCCCTATATTAGCTTCAATAAGTGTCTTTATTCAATCTGTTATATTTTTTATTTATTAGTAGAAAGTAAAAAGACGGGAAGAGAAATTTTATAGCTACCACAGCATAATAACCATTCATTGAACATACTTTATGTTTTTTTAGTGAAATGTGTATTTCTAATAGATTCAGGAATTGCCTTGTCTTATGTGGAAAGAATTATGGGAGAAGTAGCAGTGATTGTTTGTTAAGAATAGTAATGTAATTGTGATGCTATTTATCTTGCTAAGGATTTTAATATTTATTTCTATTGTTATCAGTACTACTACTACTAGTAGTAGTAGTAGTAGTAGTTAGTAGTAGTAGTAGTAGTAATAATAGTAGTAGCAGTAGTAGTAGCAATAGTAATAATAGCAGCAACAGCAGTAGTAGTAGTAGCAGGAGTAGCAGCAGCAGCAGCAGCAGTAGTAGTAGTAGTAGTAGTAGTAGGTGTAATAGTAGTAGTAATAATAGTAGTAACAACAACAGTAATAAAATAATAGATGATTTATTATTATTTGGCTGTTTCTAGGAAGTCTCAGCATTAGAAGTGATAGGCTGGTTTGTAATTCACGGACCTTAAGCGCCAAAGGTTGCCATTCTTCCACTCTATTAAACTATGCACATTTATAAAAAGATCAAGCATTAGAAGTGACAGAGTTGAGTCACAATATATGGATCCTATTGTCCGGAATCTGCCACTAAACACAGAGAACAATATTAGCAGTTATTTTAAATTACAAATTCTATAAATTATTAAAAACATTTAATTGATAGATTGATTTCAAATTATAATGTCATTTATCAAATCATTAGAAAAATCACGTGGTCAGTTAGTTATATGGTTGAAAAGAGATAATGAAACTGAGCACAAAATGATAGTCTAAGCACAACAGTGCCATTCACTTGACCAAATGGAGGTATTTAAAAAAAACGTTTGTCATGAATCTTTACCTCTTGAATACATTGCATTCATTTCTTTGCAACTACAGAGGAGGTCAAAGCATTAGTTCTAACAAAATCTGCATTTTTTGGTGGGGGATTTTCATTAATTTTTCTTGATGTCTGCTTTGAATAACATTCTTAAATTAAAATCCTTGCTGTTTAGCATAGTTATAAAAGTAGTAATGATTTCTGGGTTATTTTTCTGGTTGAGGAAGGTGAAGCAAAATCTCAAATGAGCCAATTGAATGAAATTATGTTTAACCCGAAGCCTTGCTGTTCAAATATCACTTGACCTCTCGTGTAACTGATCATAACATTTTTTTTACTATGTTCATTTGCATGGGAGATCAAATAACATTCGACCAGCAATTAAAAATTTAACTGAATCATATGAATATTTTTTTTTAAATTTAGTCGAACTGTCTTTTTAAATAACCATTTCGACATCATTAATATACAGAGTAGTAAGAACTGTGGCAGCAAACGGATACAAGTGATTATTATGACTATTGGCAGAAAACTCTGTTATTTGGACATGTCTTAATGAAAAGATCACGTAAACTTCGAAAAAAAAAGGTGAAAAAAGTATTACAAATTAAAAAAAAAATAAAGCTAAAAAAATCTAAGAAATAGATATTTTTAAAAAGGAAAACAATTTTTTCGTTTTATCTATGAAGTTGTTTATGTTTGCTGTTTTTTATTATTCACTGATTGTTAAATATAAGGGATTGATATTTGATTTTTTACACAAATGCTTATTTTATGTAATCTTAAAATATTAGCAACAAATCAAAGACAGATTTTTTTTTAGAAATTTTAACTAAGCAAATTTAACACATGAGGCAATAAACTCAAGATACGGGACGGGGGTGGGGGGGTGGGGACGAGAAGGTGAGTCATCTCCTAGCCATCATATTTAATATTGGTTAAAAGATAAATTTTTTTATTAATGTGTCTTAAAATTTTAAGTTGTAAATCCATTGAAAAAAATAAACCTAATCTGAATAAGAGTAACAAAATATTTTGGAAGGCTAGTAAAATATGAATGAATGAATAAAGAGATATTTGATTAATTTTATTGAACAAATTTTGATAAAATTGAGCTTAAGAGGCAAAAAACATTTTGAAGGGTATATAGTATTATTCCAAGATAAAATAGAAATGAAGAAGAACGGTTAAGTTTTTGTATATACACATAAAAAAAGTTATAAAAAAGATTATATATACATTTATTGCAATTCTTTTGCTTCAACGTTTCGAATGTTGGCTAAGTAAAATGTTTTTCCATTTGTTAATTTTGTTAACTGTAGCTAAGCGCGCTTTCGGCTGGTGAAGCAAGATTCTACCTGCAAAATAATTCTGAGTAATGTATTTGGATTGAGAGTGTTCCGTGACATGATTGTAATCTTAAATATTACATATGCAAGCAGTAGTAAGTTATTTACGTGCTGTTGAAATTAGTAACATTTATTGTATATATATATGCTCTCCTTTCTGGTTAAGATAAAACAATATCAGCCATACTCATGAAACCGGGTTTGAATTCAGGTTAGATAAATTTGAAACTTTTTTTCTAATTCTAATCAGATTTAAGATCTTTCTTTTAAGCGGAAACTTATAAGTAACCAATCTAACTAGTCTTGCATTGGTGGTCGAGAGGTCAGCGCGACTGCCTTGCACTTGCAGGCAGTTGCCTGGGTTGTGGGTTTGCGTCCTGGCCGATGCTATGACACTTAAAAAAAACAAAAAAACAATCTAACTAATCATATGTTTAACTTTTTATAGCTAAAACAGAGGTGGCCAATGTTTTGTAGCCAATTTTCTTATTTTTTCATCTATGAATTATAGTTGCATTATACTATTTTTATGCTACTATTCAATTTTTAAATAAAATACAATGTGGCACAAAACAAACAAACAATATTTAACATCTTTTTCATATAATTTTAAAGTATTTATAGAATGTTTTTTTAGGAGTCCATTACTATATTATGAAAAAAAGAATTAAATTTTAAGTTTAAATATTGCTTATTTTAGTGAGAATTTTGAAACCATGTTGTTTTCACCAGACTTTTAGTTTGGAACTAAGTAGGACATTTTTCAGATTTTTTTAACGAATAATATTTCAGTAGTGTAATTTTCACTACACCACTCTCACAAAAGATAGGGGTTGTTTTTTACATGCTTTAACACCTTTTGGAAAGATATAATTTTGAACATATGACCAAAGACATGGAAAAAAGTACTATACCCCAGATTCACATTTTGTGCTGACCCAGTGCTCATCAGTTGGCTCAGACCCCAATCTCTTACACATAACTTTATCATTGTTCAGCATATATACATAGCCAATGACTACAGTTTAAATGATAAGTGCCAAAATTACTGCCCTCACAACTTTGACACAAATAACTTAATGAAAGTATATTACTAAATTTTTATTAGTCATTCATTAGACTAGAGATTGACCCACTTAATGAATAATATTTCTGTAGTGTGATTTTCATTACATTATTCTCACACAAGGTACGGACTGGTTTCTATACACTTTTAACACTTTGTAGAAGGGTGTAATCATAGACATATGACCAAAGACACGTGAAAAGGATTCCCAAGATGCACCTTTCATACTGAACCAGCATTCATCAGTTTTAATTTGTTTTTTATTAATTTCAATGATAACTAATTAACGCTAATCTTAGACCATTACTATGCCAAAATTAATGCATCAATGTGCCTCAGGAGTAATGTTTTTTTCTTTACAATTATCTATAAGAGGTTGTCCTTAAGGTCTTTGCACTGAAGTGATCTATTTAAATTAACGGCTATTTATTATCTACCTCTATAATATCATTTTCAACAATTATTGATACAATAGGCTGAAGGTCTATTCAAATCTAATCCAGTTTCTTTGATCTCTAGCTTCTCTTTGCCACAACACAGCAGATATATTTTCTTCACCTAGCTCACACATGATCTCTTTCTAAATCTGTGACAGTCTTTTAGGATCAAATTTAAAATTTCAACTCTCCACATCCCTTCTAGCAATATTAATTAATTTTGCCATTAAAAAATGTTTTGTATATTTAGCTAATGAAGTTTTATTGTACAAAAATATTATAGAATTAGCTTATAAAAATATGTTTTTGACCATTACTAACATAATAAAGATTGTAATACACAATACCTATAAGCATACTTTTTAACCTTGCGTTAGATATATTTAATATAGTTTTCAGAAAAGGTTGATGGAATAAGTAATAGACTGTTATGTCCATGTGAAAATAGTTAATCATCATCAACGATAACTTAGCATTTCTTGCTGTCTTCTTGACAAATCTTGTCTAGCATCTTAATTTTAGTTACATTGCACACAGAAAAACAGAAATGAAATTGAATTACTCCATGTGTGTTTAATTTAAAAAACAATAATTATACAATTTTTAATTGTGGTCTAAAACTTATTTCTGAGCTAGGGATAATCTCTAATTTAATAAATGATTAATAATAATCATTACTGTATTTATTTAGAATGGGTCATGTCAATGTTGAGGGTGGAATAAGTTTGCTACTTGTAAATCAAAATGTACTAAACATAAATAAAGATATGTGAAAGAGATTGTGATCTGGGCCAATTGATGAGTACTGATTCAGCATAAAAGGCATCTCGGGGTCATTTGTCATTTACGATGCCTTTATTCATATGTTTCAATAATATATAATGTGATAGGGATTATCAAGAACTTCCACATATCCAAGATCTATTACAAAACATGTTAAAATATAAAAGTGGTTTATCATACAAGGCATAAGCATATAAAAGAATTAATACCTAGTCAATGTATTAGAGAAAACCCAACAACTATTTCATTGCTATGCAATACTTTATTAAGAAAAATGGAAACTTGTCATCTGAACACAGACTATGTCATCAATCTCCTCATATACCACATCATCCTATTGTTGTATGGGAAACTGATGCTATATCTCCAGGATTGGCTAATAAGTTCCCAATTTCATAATAACAAAGTAGTTATTGTTTTTCTCTATGCATTGATATGGGTATCATAAATTTATTTGCATGAATCAAACAGAGATCAAAGTTGTAAGCCCCCCCCCCCATTCAATCTCATGGCTTCCACAAGAGACAGGGCTGATTATATATATTTATTGCACAGCTAGAGTTTAAGGTTGATAGTAATTATCTTCACTTTGTGTAAAATAATCATGAAAGATGGGGGTTCAACACTTTTTCCTTTGAATATTTCTTTCTGCAGTATAAATGCTAATTATTATATATAAGTATTAATTTAAGCACAGATTATGCATGCAAATGTCCCCTAGAGACAAATACTATTATCAAATAATTAGTATTCATGTAAGAATATATTTATCCAAGACCATTGAGAACAGGCTTAATAATTCTATTAATAAAACACAAAGAAAGTGGATGAATTCTGTCATCACAATAAGATAAAGGAGACTTTAAACAGCCTAAAACAAATAAACAATAGGACATTCTATAAAAATGCTTTTTGTATAATTTTATGTCTTGTTGAAGCCAATAGTAATAGTAATAATAAAATCAAATCACTAGAAACATATTCATGATAAATCTAATGTAGACTGGATCTCTCATCAATTTTTTTTATTTTTAAAACTGGAATATTTGACCTGGTATCTTTTAAAAAAATAAAAGATTGAAGTGGAGTTTGCTAGAAGAGATGATAATAGATGGACAATTGAAATTTTAAACTGGAGTCTAAGAGATTGTAAAAGACCCAGAAAGAGACCACATGTGAGATGGATGGATGATATAAGAAAGTGTGCAGGGGTCATGTGGAGAAGAAATGCTAGAGATCAGAGAAGATGGATTGAACTTGGAGAGACCTTCATCCTGAAGTGGATTGATAATGATTGATGATGATGATCAGAAGTAGTGATCTGTACTTAAGTTTTTTCCATAAAAGGACTAGGAATAAAAGTGCTCTTCCATATAATACCAATTAATTAATTATAGTATTGATCTTTTGGAGATGTTCATATTTTATAGTCAGTGCTTAGATTATTAAGAATCTAAAACTGTTTTAGTAATGAACAAACAGTTTTCTGTTTCTATTTTCAACTTCTGCAATAGATGGATGCAATAGAAAAATTATATATTTCACTACCAAAATCTTTTCATCTTACTTGAATATTCTTTGCCAGAGTAGAAGATCATGAAATCTTCAAATTAAAAAGGGTTTCTTCTTAACCCATTTTAATTCCTTTCTACTTAATGCAAATATTTATAAAAGATAAATATATAAAGCTTGAATATACATTTAAGGAAATGCTTCTCTGGGTTTAGTACATAGCATGCATTCTAACTAATAAATAATCACACGATTAGATGATGAGGAGGTCATATGATATTTAAACTCTAACGTGGCAGATTGAGCACAACAATTTTATTGAGCATTTTCAAACTACTATTTATTTATTATTTCAGCTGGAAAATCAATCCAAAAGACTTGGTTATCAAATTCTCCATTGAAACAGCAGAATGTGTTTATCAATAAAGATTGGTAAAATGGCCTTATAAAATAATCCACTGCCTCTCCACATAATTCCACTATCAGAATAGTGAAGGAAAAGACATTACTCATTGCAAAATGATGGAGTTTTCTACTTATTTTGTCATTTATACAGAGATCCAGTTACTAACCAATAATGAATGGTTAATTGGCTTCACTATAGGCCAGCTCTTTGAAAAAAAAAAAAATTCCAAGACTGATTATAACAAAACAATTTCAAGTTTTACATGACTTGGATTCGAACTTAGATTGAGATATAACAGACGAATGTGCTACCACAATCACCACGAGTCCTTCAAATGTATCTATATTGTATAATATAAACGTTTAGTGTCTTGATATTAAACTAATATTAAAGTTTTTTCCCAGATGCGCGCGCACAACACACACACACACACTGTTTTTAAAACCAATCTGATAAAATCTACTGTTATTAAAGACTATGAATGATTTTTTTTTTTTAAAAAAAAAATAATCTTAAAACTATAAATAAGAGATTAGGGAGAATGGATAAAAAATAAACAAATATTTATTTATTTATTTCAAATAAGATTTTCCTAATGTATGTATTAGCATGACCTTCTGTTGTCAAATTTTTCATTTATTGATTTAACTCGACGAGAATTAACGTGTCATTTATTATCATCATAAAATCAAAATTATATGAAACAACAATCCATTTTGATAACTCTTTATAACAATCTTTTAATTTTAAAAAGTCAGGTAAACAATACAAAAATTAATAACAAAGCAAGTTTAATTATAAATGATAAATTAATTAGAAAGCCGATAGTGTTTTTGCTCTCTCCTTTACACCTTCAATCTAAAACCCATAGATTTTTACTTACTTTATTTAGGACATTACTTGTAAACACCTTTTTATTTAAAGTAAAATACACGATAAGTTTTTCATAATTATAAAGAACCGATCATTTATTTCTCAAAAGAGAAAGTTTTTATTATTAATGTTTTTGCACTAAATAAAATCTATTTAATTAAAATACTCTTAAATCGCTAAAACTTTGCACTACTTTAAACATACTTGTCTTTTTTTTTTTTTTTTGCGGATGACTACACGGGCACTGTGCTGAGTTTTGCGGCCATATTGTATTTTCCGCCATTCGAACAATCAACATTAGTCAAAGTGTCGAGGTTGGGTTTAATCGTCGATGATTTTGTGAAAATTTGAACATAGGTGGGCCTGATTTTTGGTTAAATTTCATCATAAGGATATTCTTAATCTTAAGGAGTACCTGATGTGACAAAATAAGCTGGATTTTGGCTATTTGAAGCCGTTATTACGATGGAGAACGAAGCTAAACAGCGCAACCAACGAAATAGACGAAGGGAGCGAGCGCAGCAAATGCAACAGCAAAAGGAAAAACAGGGGGACCCTGGTAGTGGTGACGAAGGGGACGATTCCCCTGTGCGGGGGACTCGTGAACGCTCTCGACCTCGAAAAAGAAGAGGCAATAGCAATCCGTTCGATGAGGATATAATCGATGGATTTGCAATTTTAAGCTTCAAGACATATGAAGAATTGGAGGTAAGTTATGCAGCTATAGCTTGTTACCACCTAGCTCCATCTACGTCAACGTACACAAAGAGAGGTTGATTTTAGTATTTATAGAGTCATTTAATTGAGATTTTAATTTTTGAAACTTTATTTAATATAATAAATGAAAATGGAGCTAAGTTGTAGTAAGGTTCTAATAATAACGTTTACATAGTGATGGCACAGACTCTTATAGCCGCAGGCACTTGGCTACAAATGTATAATGTATATCAATATTTAATTGAATCCTACTCTTCTTGTGGAATGATCAAATGAAAAATAATTGTATTTAGATTTACTATATTTGTTAGTTGTTTTTTCCTATAAAAGTGCATGAATTAGTAACTAGTTAAAAAAATTTATTGAAAAAGTTGTCCCATGGCGGGGGAGAAGGGCTGTTGTAAAGAGCCGGGGAAGTCATTGTTGAGGCTCTACGTTACGTTAACTCTGTCGAAATGCGCCCAACAATAGCTAATCTAATCGCAGGAAGTTAAAAAAAAATAACTAGGTTTTGAGGATATTTAGAGTCAGTATTTATAACTTTGATATAATTGGTTATTAATTAGTAAAATGATGACTATTTGAGTCATTTGAATTTATTTAAAGATTATCTATACAAATATTTTGACCGCGTTTTGCCCCCTTGGTGTGTCGACCATTTTTGTTGAGCGATAAACGTTAGTTGAGGCCTAAGTCCATCAGAACGTTAAATAGACTGAATAGTTCTTTTCGTTTGCATAAGAATGATTCTCTGCTAAATTTGACGTGTCATTGACATTATTTAAAAATCGAACTTACAAATTTACTGTTATTAATACTCGCTTAAGTATTATGTAATAGATATTTATTACCTAAGTTAAAAATGAAACTTCATTGAAATATTTTTATATTGTCAAAATAAAAAGCTGAGGTTATTTATCGAGTTGTAGCCAAACCTTTAATCCAATTTAGACCTAAAATGTTTATACTGTAAATACTGTATTATTTTTCTCTCCAGCTTTTATTGCTTTGGACCCTCCCCCAATATTCAAATTCCTATAGATGCGTGTTTTTTTTTTTTTAAATAGATGTTGATATATATATACTAATATTTTGCAAAAGGTAAGCTAATTGAATTAGTCTTATTAATTATTTTTAATACATAAAATTAAATGTGTTCTTTGTGAAGTGTTAAGCACCGAGTGATTTTATATTATTATATAACGAAAATTATTTTTAATTTATATAAATCTATTAATAAGTAATTGAAGGTATTTTTAGGTGTAATCTGTTGCAAAAAAATAAAAGCATGTTTTTATAGGAATTTGGCACACTTTTTATTACATTTAATATCTATTTATATTATTTAACAATTTATCTTAATATTATACTCATTAATTATACTTTCTGCAAAAGTAAGTAACAATTTTTTTTTAATGATAAAAAAATCTCGAGTGTGTGTCTATATATAAAACACTCTATACACACATATATATATAAACACAAAATATTGGTACCCTGCAAGTAAGCAATCTAAAATTTACTTCTAAGTAGTTCTTTCATTGTTCATGCTCTACATTAATTTTTTTTTTTACAATGCAATAAAGTAGGCTGAAAAATAGTATTCAGTATTTGTACATACACCATAAAATGTATGTCATCTATTAAAATATTTTTTTTTATATATTATTACTATTATTTATTACAGTAAACTGAAATGTGTATTGTATTTAAACTTTTATGTAAAAATATAAACCCAGTTAGTAAAAGGTATGTTGAAGTGCAAAAATTATTTATGTTTACTAATAGCAAATCAAATTTAACAATTTCATTTTATATATACACTTTTGCCAGTACATCCCTACCCCCTTTCATTCATACATATATATAAGTAAACACCAATTTTAAAATTTGGATCAACTTTTGCTGATTGCTAGAGAAGAATTAAAGATTGATTATTCTAACAATTGAAATCTTATGAATATTTAACATTTGATAATAGTGATGTGTGCATATATTTGTGTTTTACAAAGTTGATATATTAAAAAGAAAAATAAGATTGGGTATATTAACAGATAAATTCTGTCAAATCTGCATATAAACATATTTATTCTTTAATAAAAATTAATATTTGGGTTTAATTAAAGAGACAAAAATTTCTACCCTTATAAATAGTAATCATTTGTTTATTTATTAAAAAACTCTAATAGTGAATGAGTATATACTAGAAATAAAATTCATTTAATGTAATATAGAAAAAGTTTTTAATTTAGTTTCATTTGCTTCAATCACATATTAGGCCTCAAACAATTTAACTTTTTATTGTTGTGATCATTTTCAAGAATGTAATGAAATGGTTTGGCTAAGATGTTTAATGCTAATGTATTTTAATTATAATTTATGGCTTCTATCTTTGTGTGCATACATTTAATTGTGACACAATTATAAAGTTGTAAAAGATTCATTAAAGTTTGTGGCTGAACTTGAACTATTGGTATGTTTAGATAAAGAAAGTGGCAAACTACAGCCAATGTTGGTCATGTGTTATCATTTACATAATTAGTCAACTGTGTTTTTTGGAATCACATTCATATATGAGTATCAGTCAGATTTTTAATGTTGGTATTATTTTTTTGAAATTTCTTCTTTTTTATGTTAACTATTTAACTAACTGTTAGTTAAAGAATTAGTAATGGTTTTTTTCCCCTTTATGTGATAGACATGTATTTTAAGACTTTATATGTAATCTCTGGTGTTGATCAACAAAGCAAACACTGTTGATAAACATTTCAGCACCCCACTTTATTACACATGCTGAAATGTTTATCAATAGTGTTTGGCTCGGGCCAAGACCGGAGATTACATATAAAGTTGAAAATAATGTATTTATTATATTTCAATTATTTCTAAGACTTTACACATCTGTATATTTAAACTAATATAAAATGGAATATTTGTATATTTGCATATGGATATACATATGCACACATTTTACTGAGTGATGTAGTTATAAACAAATGTGGTCATTAATTTTACAGTAGCATGAACATGTAAATATGTATGTATGAAATTTTTTTTTTTTGCAAATCATCATCATCATCATCAACTATTATCAGTCCACTGCAGGATGAAGGTCTCTCCAAGTTCAATCCATCTTCTCTGATCTTTAGCTTCTCTTCTCCACATCACCCCTGCACACTTTCTTATTTCATCCATCCACCTAACCTGTGGTCTCTTTGTGGGTCTTTTACAATCTCTTGGAATCCAGTTTAAGATTTCAATTGTCCATCTATTATCATCTCTTCTAGCAATATGTCCAGCCCAACTCCATTTCAATCTTTTAATTTTTTTCAATGAAGTCAGTAACACCTGTTTGTTCTCTTAACCATACATTATGTTTTTGATCTCTTCTTGTTACTCCCAACATGCATCTCTCCATACTTCTTTGAGTGGTCTGAAGTCTCTGTATTGCTCTTCTATTAAGGGTCCAAGTCTCAGATCCATAAGTAAGAACTGGTAAAACACGTATATTAAAAACCTTCCTTTTCAAACACATAGGCATATTTCCTTTTAGTATCAAGTTATTTCTACCAAAAGTACTCCAACCAAATATAATTCTACGATTAATTTTATCCATTATGTTTCCATCTGTATTAATAATCTGACCAAGGTGTTTGTAATTGTTAACTTCTTCTAACTCATTTTCTTTATATTCATATGGGAAGAGCCATTTTAAATATTAGTTGTTGCATAATTTTATTAAAATAATCCAGTAAAGAGATACCAGTAAAACAGATGGGTCATTTCTTATATTACTTCAGATAATTTTATTATTTTGCTTTCTAATTTATTCAGATATATTCAATTGATTTTAGCCTAGAGAACTTGCAATCCAATTCCTATACTCAATTTCCCATTTTTGATAGCATATTGGTTTAAAGAGTGAATTAAAGACCAGTTATACAGCTTTAATGACAGCATGATTGATATAGTATTTGTCCAAAGCATTAAAATGCCATTTTCAGAATTTTCCTACTTTTATAAAACTTGCTTTTTGTATGCATTTATTAATCAAGAGTTAATAAAAGTGATTAAATTATTTACTTGTTTAATTAATGTGATCTTTGTTTTAACTTATACATTTTGGGAATTGATTAGATGACTAATTTTGTCATAAGAATTTGATTATTATTTTGTTTTGAGTTTATTTTATGAACTTGATAATTAGAAACTAACTGAACATAATGCCATTGAGATATTTTTTTGAAAATGATTAATATATATTTGTTTGGTAAATATAATATTTATCAGTCATTACAATGGGACTTCATATTTGTACCATTTGGTTCCAAAGATTCAGTGGATAAACTAAAATTTATGGATAATACAGAACGCTTTATAATGTGTTTTAAATACACGTACACAGAGTAAACATTTTTAATATATGTATACTCATGTATATTTGAAACATTTAGAGATATTAATGTTAAAAGATATTTTAGCTACCTCGCTGTCTCAGTTTGGCATAATTTTATTTTCATTTAACCATTGGAATGAATATCTTAAATGATTTAAGAGAAAATAAATCTTTTATTCAGTAATGATTTTTTTTTATTCTTGTGATATCTATATTTGACTTTCGTTACACTGTAATAGTCAATTTTCATGATAATGAGTACATGATTTCATTTTAGTTGTATATACTTTTGTCTCTTCTTTTTGCATTTAGAGTAAGCTGTAGAAAGCAGTCATAGGTGTGAGATGAGATGATGGTGCTTAATAAATCCCTATCATGTGCTTCCTACCAAAATTCTCAGACCAGTTTCAAGCTTATGACATTTATTAGTGAAGAGCTTTGGATCTTGGAACAATGCAACTGAATCTTTAAGATCTAATGCATTTTCCTTCCAGCTCCTACTATTTACTTGTATAATCAAGCTATTAGCCCAAACCAAAAAACAAATATTTTCAATCTAAGTCAACTTGCTTGTATAGTCATATAACCTTGAAACTAGTCGGGGGATTTTTGGATAGAAAAACACAGGATAGGAATTTATTAAACACTATCATCTGGCAGCTATTACTGCTTTCTCAAATTAATTGTAAGTGGCATAAAGAAGGTGAAAAAGTATGTAAGTTGAAGTCATGATAATTAGATTATATTTTAGATGTGTGCTCAATACTCTTTACATAATACTTAAGTAATTGTTTGCTTTTTGCAAAAAAAAAAAATTGCTAATTTGTATATTAAAAATGTGTGTGTTAATGAATATGAAGCTGATTTTTGATTTAATAAATACATCATGTATAAAATAAAAAGGTAAAAAGCTTAGACGTGGCCCAGTACAAGTCAAGATACCTCTAATAGCCTCTTGCAGAGAATCAGTAATGAAGACAGTACTCACTAAGCTTTTCAATTACTGGACCATGAGGGCTTGAATGGTTAGTCATCCTTTTTTACCTTTAGCTAAGAATAGTTATATACCTTTTACTAAATAGTATTATGCTGTATATAGTTAGCTAGGATCTTTATGGACAATTTTTTTTGAAAGAAAAAATCCTAAACCTGTTTAGAATATTTTTTTTTTCAAGTTCTCTCTGGCCTAAATTTGAAACCAGGTTTTAAGTCGTGGTAGATGGATGCATTATTAGTGCACTACATGGCTTATGGATCAATATGTATGCATATTTATATATAAATAGAGGGATTTGAACTTAGGATTTTCAGTCTATATTCATTCTTCACTCCATGTCAAACAACTGTCACACATGACCACACATGTGAAGAAGGTAAATGATTCCTCTATTTACTATAGTAAACATTCAGTATATTGAATGAATAAATTAATTACATATATATGTATATCCTTGTGTGTACCAATTTACATTTATTTATTGGCTCAAAAATATGATTGGATTCTGAAAGCATCTGACTGGAATTTTCAAAACAGTTGATGGGTCTTAAGAAAAAGTTACAGAGTTATTGTTTTATTAAAATGCTTATTTTATTTTAATTAGAAGATAAATCATGGCTTATCTATCATTCATAGGACTGTGTCACCTCTTCCAATAGTGGTGAATAGCTACCTCATATAATTATATTTTACTATTTTTGTACTTAATTGATTATCCAGCATTACCATGGGATTTTTCACCCCTCATTTATAATAGTTAGATACCCATTTACCGATCAGTTCTGGGTGACTAGTTGAGTTGGATATAGGTTACCTGAAAGAAAAATCTTAAAATTGTTTGTGGTTTGCAAAAGCTTTCCATGTTCTATGTGACTTGGATTATAGTCTCTCTGTGGGTATAACACCTGGATTAGTCTCAGTTTGTACTCACAGTAGTCAAAAGTGCTAACCACTATTCTGTGAGGAAAGAACACTTATGATGTAATTCTAAATATTTTGATGTGGAAAAAAAAAGAATGTTTAAGATATGGAAACAATGGAGATTGTGCAATATTATTACTTGGCTGTATTATTCATTTCCTTAGTTACATCAACTTTCTTTGAGCCTAAAGAAGTCGACATATATATATAATGCATCTTGATGAATATATTCATTACAATTTGATGAAATTTTTTGAAAAATATAATTAAAAACATTTTATATAAATTCAGTACTCCGTCTTACTAGGTCATTAAGATGCATTAAAAAATAATATAGTATTAACTTTTAATTTTTAATAAAAAGAAAAATATTAATTTTAGTTGAATATTTATAGCCTGTTTATGAATAACTAGGCTGTAGAGTATTGCACTAAGGGATAACAATGTAAGTTGGCCAATGTTTGATACCCCCTTAACAAAGTTTTCTCTAGCATCTCTTTTATATTAAGTTATTTACAAAAATATAATTTTTTTAAAAAAAACTTTATTAATTAAAAATCATGTGCATGCGAGATTTTTTTATTTTTTAACGTTTAATTAAAAATCATATGCATACTAGAATCTCTGCAGAATTGAATCTCAGCTTTCATTTTTTTTGTGGTCATCAAACTGTAAACATACAAACTTGGCTTATTATGTATGTGAAAATATTTATTCTGTACATTAATTTGAAAGGATTGCTTTTTAAGAGCATTGTTTAAATGCCCCTCTATTGACATTTCTTGCGATCATTTAAATTAAATAAAGGTTGAAATAAATTTGACAACAAAAAATTAAAAGTTAAAGAGAGAGTGTGAGAGAGAGAGAAAAACATGTTGCCTTCATGTTTTTGAACGAAACACCGCGCAAGAGTAATTTCTAAGAGGGGGAAGGGGAAAGCTAAAATTAACTCGCTTTTGTAAAAGCTTAATAGTTTTTCAATCAATCATCAGTAACAAAGTGTGATGTGTATGTTCTCTGTTAATTTCTGAAATGTGGTAAAAAGATCTCTGGACTTTAAATAAATTGGGATTTAGAATTTTTTAAAAAATAGATTAAAATGCAATCTAAACGTATAATTTTCAGTTATAAAATAAGTAGGTTTGCATTTAATATATTTATTTAAACGACACATTTATATGCAAGGGCTTTGCAGTGCGGTAGAAGCTCCTGCAATGACCCCCTCCCCCCGAGTCTTGGTCAGGTGAATTTTGACATTTTTTTTTAATGAGGTAATAGAACAGGCTGTTTTTTAAAAAATATAGCTGGCCCATAACCAATCTAGCTAGTCATTGCTTAAAAATAAAAAAAATATATAATTGTTATATGATACAGTCGCCACTAATACTTGGGGTGAATATCATAATCCTAGGGCGTTAAACCTAAGTGACTGATATGTAAGAAAAAGAGCAAAGGTAATGGTTTGAAAAATTGGCTCATTGAATTTATGCTTATTTAAAATTGATTCCAAACTGTTATGTTTCTGCCTTGGAATATAGATTATGTGGTATTTCATTCTGATTTCCTTGTGAATTATTGTTTTTATAAAATAATGAGTTTAAATATCTCAATATTAATACAGGGAAATTTCAATCTCCACTCAGCTGTCTATCTCATACAACCGATACATATTGCCACACACAAATGATCTCCAATATAGGTATTTTGTGTATCAGTTGTATGAGATAGAGTTGAAGACTGAGGAGAGCTTGAAAACCTGTATCCAAATTTCCTATATTACATCTAGACTCCAGATATATAAAATATACTTGTATTTAAAATGTCTCAGTATTAAATTTATTTTTGCAATAATTAATGCAATGAAAGTTCTCCACATAGTTGCATAAATATACATTTGTTTAAAACCACACACACGCACATATTAATTTAATGAAGTAAATTGTTTTATTTTCCAGATGTAATATTGTTTATTTATATATTTGCATGTTTCCTGTTGCTGCTCTAATATGCAATCTGAATAATTTATAAAGCCAAATAATCTTTTTAAAAATAGGAAACCATGTAAAATGCCCCCCCCCCCGCCTTAAATATAGCATGTTTATTAAAGTGCGAATTATATATTCACATTCCAAGCAGCTTGAACATATATTGATAATAACCATCAACTATCATTTGTCCAAAGATATATTCCACAAATTATTCCAGAACATCTGCCACATTTTTTTATTTTATCTCTTGTTTTATTCTAAAAAGTAGGAACTCTTCTAATCTTTTCCATTTTTATTCAAACCCATTTAATTTTGAAAATTCTCATTATGTATATAATATTACATTCAATAAGAAATTTTACAAGTTTGTTTTGTAATTATGAGTTTAGAGGTCAGCAAAATAACTTTAACCTTTTGCAAAAAAATTGTTTAATGTATTATAGTTAGTTTTCTTTGTTATTTTATCATTCTCTTATAATTTCTGGTGATTGAATGTCTCATGATTAATCAGTCAGTTATCTCATTTAGTTTCAGCGCATTGGAGAGGGGCAGACTCTAAACGAAAGATATTAGATTAAACAAACAAAAAGGGAACTTTATAGTAAATCTGCTAGGAGAACGGTTGAATATCCCATGATTTCCTATGCAATTATTTGAAAGTGCTAATTTTTTCTGTTTCTGCAAATATCAAATCTCTTTAAATATTTCATTTAATTATTAAAGAATTTATTTTCATTTCCTTATTAAATTTTATATCCTATTCACATTTTTGTAATTTGCAATTGGAGTGTATCTACAAATCTTTACTTAGTATTGCTTACTTCATTTAAACTTTCTAAGAATTATTTTATAATCTCTTCTAAACATTAAAATAAACAAAGAGATTCTTATCGTATTGCTTTAAATCTTCTATAAACAGACTATTTTAATCACAATTTCTTTTTGATTAATATATAGGTTTCATAACTTTTTAATATATCTTTTTTAAAATTACCTAGCAGAATAATCCAGAGTTTACTCTGTCATCTTTTTTCATGATCAAGGTAATTAAAGCAATATTTTCTTTTTTTTTTTAAAAGCAAACATATTGACTTAAGACTAGTTTATAATTATTCTGATTATAGTTTTTAATATCATAATTAATAAGAAAATTTATATAATTAAATTTAGAATTAAAAAATTACTAGTATAAATAAATTACATTATAATAGAAGTTTGAAATCAAACTTTTAATATTATATTGCTTTAACATTTTTTAACAGATAATTTAATTTCTATTAATTTAAATAGATTTTGAGTAACATTTGAATATGATTGAAATTAGAAAGATAATTGATGTACTAATTTGTTGGATTTACTATTAAAAGCAATAATAAGATGAACCCAACATGAGATGGATGGATAAGGTAAAGAAATATACTGGAGTGATGTGAAGGGAAACTTTATCAGAGAAACTGGATTAAACATGAAGATAAAGGATCTGTAATAATTGAAATTGATTAGAAGTATAGTAATTGAACCATTCTACAAACTCAATTTTGAAGAAAATGAATTTTATACATTAGAAGCATATTGATAGAAATATTAATAGTTTACATAGATAAGCGCTGGCTTTTCAGTTGGTATTTTTGATCGTGTCAAAATGTTCTAGCTCTTCACTGAGGTGAGAGAAAAAGCTCCAAACCGATAGGTCTGAGGATAGGAATAATTCTAGTTAGAGATATTAAATGCTTTCTCTTCGGCACTTATCAATAAAAGCTTGTTAGAGCTATTGGTACAATCCCTATATTACATTTCTGTAATACAAGCTTAAAAAACAAAGTCATGCTATATATGTCTTTCTTTATTAATTATATTAACAGTTTATATGATTTGTTATTTAATCTTTGTTAATGAATTTGAAATTAAAGTACTATATTTTGTGGATCTCATAGCATAGTACTACATTTGCTATTTGAGCATTTATTTAGTTTGAAGTTTATTAAAAATTTACTTGTAAAAGTATAATAAAGACATTGGAAGCTGTTGTTTAAATTACAAAGAAAAATGCTAGGTGATGGTAATTACTTTAAAGAAATTGGATCCATAATATATATTGCTATTTGATTTATTTAGAATATGTGGTTTAGGGCTCATGCATCATCCTCAAATGATTACGAAAATTCACAACAGAATAAATGACTTTCTACATTTTTCATTGATTAGTACTTGAAAGAATAAGAAAACTTATCAACAATAAATGACTTATTTATCCACTATAAAACTTTTATTTATGATTGCAATGAATGACACAAAATTTGTATTTGTACAATAATGTAGTTTGAAGAACTGAAGCCTGAAATTCTAATGCTACCCCCCCCCCTCAACTGGCATCTATGTTTTTGATCTACTTAATACCATAAAACTTCACTAAAATAGTATGTTACTGATAAAATTATTCTTCTTATGGTGATATCATTTATTTTTGATTATGAACTGAGTAAATTTAAAAAAAGTCAATTTGGTCTGTTGAATCGATTTACATATTCTGCATCCAATCTGGGCAGGTGTTCAAAACTTCATTCTTGGTAAACAGCAAGCATGTTACTAAAGTAATATGATTTATTAAATACGTTCTATTTCTATATTGATTAATGTTTAATACTCATTTTATTGCGAACTTACGTTTTTTTTTTTTTTGTTCTTGTTAATGCATCTTTTATGTTTTTTTTTTCCTGGTAATATTCTATAGTTTGTAATTATTATAATCTTGTAATCAAATTTTATTACTGCTATACTTTTTAACTTCTGTACTGTGTTTTATACTTGCAACAGCACACCGAATGTGAGTAAGATTTTTTAGCAATAAATATACATATTTTCAAGTAATAAAAAATAATCTCTATAAAAAGAAAAGAAACTAAAAGGGAAAGTTAAACAAAAACATGTTGTTACAAGGTTTGTGAGCTTATGCACATGATATATTGCTTTGTATGATTTAGTAATAGAATAATGAATTATGAATATAAAATATATATATATATATAATGTATTCTGGAATTCAAATTTCATGGTTTGGGGCCCTGCACTGTCACTTCTGGTGTTCAAATTTTTCATGAACTCCTGAATAATAGACCATTCTGTTATTTTGCTTTGCATGGTTTATTTGCAATGGTAGTAGTAGAATAATGGATTTTGGAGTTCAAATTCATGGTTTGGGGTCCAGTTCTGTTCCTTCTAATGTCAAACGTTTTATGAACTGAGTAATAAACCATTCCATTATTTTGCTTTGTACAGTTTAGTTGCAGTGGTAGAGTGATAGCCTTTGGATCACATGATCTATGTATAATAGCTTCGATTGACACTTGTTGTTTGTGTATTTAGAGTATCCCAGCCATTCTGTTAAAAATTATGAAGGCAGTAAGCATAATCAACAAAAAATAATATATTTTTTATATCAAATTTATTATTGCTAAGTAGAAATAGAATTGCACTAATATTTTTAAATCAAATTTAATAAATTCAACTCATATCCAGCAAGGAGGGAGAGGGGAAGCTCCAGAAAAGAATTTGATATATTTGGAATATTAATTTTTCTTTTGTATGTTTATAAAGTGCCAGATGTGTTTATCTTAAGCAAAGAAGATGATTATTTATAGATGTAGGAATAAAGGCATATTTTAACAATCAAAATATATTTTTGACTACTCTTTAAATTTTTTTAATAATTATTGGAATAATATGAACTGACTTTGACTATTATGTAATTGGGTGTTAAAACTAAAATAGCAGTGGTGAATTTAAAATATTTCAAAGTAATAAGTCAGTACTAATATATATATATTACACTCTTTTTAATATTTAAACAGGTAATGAATAGGTAAAATTGATCTGAATGTGTTGGAATAAATAATTATTTCCAAGTTAAGCAAATAAATGTTTGTCATAGCACTATTACGTGATTAAAAGCCCAGAGCTGAAATGATAATATTTCTACCTGCCACCCAATTTTAATTTTAAGTGGATAAAATTGGAAATTTGTTTTTCAGGTTTTAATCAGACTTGGCATTTTTCTTTCAGGTCGTTGGTACACAGCCACTTCAGCTATGTATATGTCTCCATTTTTAACTAGAAGGTAAAATATAAGAATGTAATTTTGTAGCATGATAAGTAGCACCTTCTTCATTGTGGTATGAAATCTTTATCATGCACTGAACTATTTACTTACAACATTCACATTGTAATAAATTTAAAGATAATGGCTAAATACTGTAATTTTGATTGGAAAATAATTTTTGGGCAACTTTTGTGACAGCAAAAAAATCTAAACGTTTTTTCTGTTGGGAGTTTTAGAGTTAATTCTTTTCATGTATTTATAAATTTTTATTTATATCATATATTTATCAATCCCATAATGTCTTTATTTTTTATTGAAAAAATAAATTTGATATGTCTATTCTCATTTAATGTATAGATAGACATTTTTTTTTATTTATTGTACATGATATTTACTAATTTGTATGAATCTTAAGATAACTTTCTAACTATTGTAAGCCAAAATGTCTTTATATTTTTTAAATTGTAACTTATTATCATTTTCATTATATCTATTACTGTTCCTTGTTTTCATTCCTTAAAAAAAAAAAAAAATCTTTATTGGTATAATTAAAAAAGAAAGAAAGACTCAAAACAAATCATCTCTCTCTTAATGAATAATTAACTATATCCTATCATATGGCACTGCATTAAAAGGGAAATGGTTCCAGTAGCCTAGTTATTGCAGTCATAATCATTTTTATAAAGAAGTAATAAATAAATGCATTATTTATTCTAATATGCCTAATTTTATGAATAGTAATTTTTTTTTTAAAATTGTAAACCAAGTTAAATAAAATTATTCTAAAAATAAGTATGCTACAGTAATGAACCTAACACTTTTGTCATATTAATTCCACTGCATCAAAAGCAAGAACAACTCAGGGAACTAACATTTTTAAAGCAAGGATAATGCAAATGAAACATTGTTTATAAAAATAAATTATTTTATAAATAAGTAAATTATGAACAAATAAATATTGTATTTATTGTTATACATATTTTTGGAAAAGCTATGTGTAATTGATTCCAAAAATGTTTAGTATTGATGCATGTGATTTGATACTTATTATTAGCACTAAGTATAGCCATAAAAAATAGCCATTGCATATGATAATGCTTAATAACCACTAATAAGTATATACTCTGCCATTCTAGATATTAATATAAAATAATACTCATACAAAGTTTGAATATAAAATTTTTAATAATATTCTTATACCAAGTATAATTTTAATTAGATTGTTTAAACTGTAAATGCTATTATAGTAAAAGATACACATTTCTTCAAGTCATCCAACAATATGGTAATAAGAAAGCAGCAGCCACTTTGAAATTGATTCTCTTTAAGAAGAAATATAATAAAGTGGCTGTCACTTATTACTATATTGTCTGATGACTGGAGGGATTATAACAGTATTTACTGTTTAAATGATCTATTTAACACTATATATATATGAAAAACAAAAAAACACAAGTTAAAAAACTTGCTAATGCTTGTATTTATGATAACAGATGGCGTTCTACCAAAAACACCGTTAAGCGTAGTTTTCTGTTTACATAAACGTCAGAGCGAGCATTCACTATCTCTAACTTTAATTCCACTTTCAGATCATGATTTCAAGCTATTTGTTAGAGATAGTGAATGCTCGCTCTGACGTTTATGTAAACAGAAAACTACGCTTGACGGTGTTTTTGGTAGAACGCCATCTGTTATCATATATATTGTTAAAAGAAGGTTGCCTTGACAACATGTTGAGATTGTTGATTGGTATTGATATTGGGTAAGTGTTGATTGATTTTAATGATTATTTGTATAATAATATCTCTTATTAAGCAATCTGATTTTGAATAGACAAAGTGTTATTACTAATTTGCAGAAAAAGAAAAAAAGATGTAAAATGGAAAACGGATTTTATCATTTAGAATTTTAAATTTCATAGTTTCTACCTTTGACTAAACATTGTATCACTGCTTCAAAAACAAAAAATGCATTTTAGCTTAGCAGCATATTGCAATAGTCAGCCCAAATGTGCAACTTATCTTTTTTTTTTTTTTTTAAAATTATGTTCAGTGAATGAACTTATCATGTTACTACCATGAATGAAATTCATTTGATGAATGTATTTATTATTAACATTTTAAAATGTATCGGTGTTTATCTTTAATTTCTATGAATAGATAATAGTTCTCTTCTCATACTTTAAAGCCAGCTATTATAAGCTATAAAGACCTAGAAAAAGACCACATGTGAGATGGATGGATGAAATAAGAAAGTGTGCAGGGGCGATGTGGAGAAGAGATGCTAGAGATCGGAGAAGATGGATTGAACTTGGAGAGATCTTCATCCTGCAGTGGATTGATAATGGTTGATGATGATGATGACTATAAGCTTGGGTCATCAGGACACCAGATATAGTATTATATATCCATAGTCACCCTGTTTTCTGGCTTTTGCTAAAGAGAAAGCTATGCGTTATTATTGTGAATAAATACTTTTGATAAATAACATTTTTTCATTTTGTATTTAACATGTACTGTATCTATGCTTTGCTTCTATTTTGTTAAAAATACATTCATAATTACTGATAAAAGTGAATACATATTTTATACCATTTTGTCATATGATATTTTGAAAGAAACTTTATATGATAATAGAGGTTGGATTTGGAATTTTAGTAAAACATATTCTTCTTTAGTTAAAGAACCATGTGATCTGCCTATCATGAATCATTTTTAGACTATCTATTATGAAATGTAAATACATTAAAAAATAATAATCTATTTATTACATCTAAATCCAAACAGGAAAAACAGTTAAAACAAATTTATGTAAATAATATTAAATTTCTATAGTGTGTATATATATATCGTTATTTCAGCATATTAATTTTTATTTTCAAGTAATATATTTATATGCATGCATTAACTATTATGTAATGTCTATTTTTGTGTCGGATTCTTCTTTATGATCAAAATATAATCCAGAATTGTGGTTAGTTATTAAGTTTGTAGACATAAGAGAGATACACTTATTAAATTAAAGTTAAATGTTAGTAATTGTGAATACAGACATTTTTCAAATATGTTAAATTTTTTTAAGAGAAAAATCCTGATGTGGTTAATTGCTGTTTAAAAGAATTTATTGATGAAATTACGAAAATTAAATGTGGAATTAATTCAAAATTTAAAGATTTTGAATGAAACTGAACTTAATGTTTATTTGGTCAGTATGGGGGGGGGGGGCGTCTTTGTTTATCGTAAGTAATTGATTCCAGGAAAAGACCATGATAAATGAATTTGTGTTTAAAAGGTTCAAAATTCTTACTGTAATAATATTAAAATGTTTTTTAGAGAGCATGTTCATTTAAAAACATAAACAAATGAAATACTGTATATTGATTAAATAATAATAGTAAAATATTATAAAATAATTAGTATATAAAGAACAAATGTATATTAATTAAATAAAAGTTAACATATGTATAAAGTGGAAGCTTCTTGTAATGTCACTCGTTCCTTTCAAATATAGCAATCATCCATATTGTATTTAAACTTCTTTTCCCAAAGGTGATTATAATAATTGGGTAACTGACTTTATGACTCATTTATAATGCTCGATCATCATCATCGGTGGTAGTAGCTAGTGATTTTCACTTTTTCTATTTATTCTAGCATTTCATTTTTAAACCTATCATCTAAAATATACATATATCTTGTAATGATCATTGTTTTTTTCTTCTGGATAAGCAAAACTGATAAGCTTATATAGTTGATAAACTATAATTTCTATATTATGATTTGTTTATCTACTCTATCGTTAATTCATAAGTAAGTTCTAATTATATTCCCAAAATTGTAATATCTACATTTCATTCATCAACTTTTTTTTATTTTTTGTTAATAATTTTAAATTGAAAAGATATTCTGGAAGAAAATTGCACTACAATATCTGTATCTAAATATTTAATATGATAATATTGTACATTATTGTATACTGAAAGTAGAACCTATTAGGGATCTCGGTGCAGTATTTTTAGTTGTTGTAGGCTTACAAATAGCTATATTTTTTTTGTGCAATTTTAAAAAATGTAATTATTTAATATTTATGAGAGGGAAAAATGTTTTAAATTAAAAAAATTTACCGCAAGAAATTGATGAAAATATTTCGCGTTAATGATGTCATGTGTGACAATTCCTTTATTATTAAGTTTTTGCTATGTAGTGGTATTTTTCACTGAATTCTTTAAAAAATTGAATTAATAGCATCTGGAATATCCTGTATAAAACTTCCCATATGAAAAGCAGGATTCTGCTATTTAAATCTAGTATTGGCCTGGCATTCCCAGTAGATTTAAACTTTTTTAATGCTTTTGCTTAAATCCTTGATACCGATTTGTTCTTGTGGTTAGTTAGGATGAGTCAAAAGTTTTTAATATAAATCTTACTGCAAAAGCAATTTACGGTTTTTAAAGTAAACACAGCTATCAGTTATCCAAAATTAGTAATTTCATCATTATGTTCTAATATTATTCCATTTTACTGTAACTCTCACCAAAATTTCCAGTTTTGAATTATAAAAAATTTAGAATTTCTTAAGCAAATTTAGTATTTTCTTAAATATATATATATATATTAAATTCATGTTTTAATTACATGAATTGAAATTACTATTGGGTTTAAAATCAGTATTGTGCGAGCGACTTGATTTTCATCTGATTCATATCAAACAGAGCATCACATTATTCTCTTTACATTCAATATTTGTTGCATTAGAAACGTTAAATTTTTTTTACTCCATTTCAGAGTAGGATTAATCCAAATAATACTAAACAGTGTTGACAATTCAATTTCCAAATTTGTTTCTTTTAGTGAGGACATTGACAACAAAGGCCAAATAACCAGCAATTAGTCTGGGGATTTGATTGGCGCTGTCAATTTTACTGTCCAAGAACAGTAGAGTGGGTTACGATGTTCCAAATTTAGATCTCTATACTATTGTGATGACTCAAGTACATAAATCTGTGGATTATTAAAATATAGTAATGGGAAAATAAAAATGCAGCCATGACAGATTAAAAATAATATGAATGAAAAAATTGAATGGGTTATGCAAAGTTTGAGTACAGGAAATGACAAAACTGGACCATGATTCATAGACTTTGAGCTCAAAGGTTGCCATTTTACCACAACATCAAATCACTTGAGGCAAAAATACAAATGATTTTGCTGTAATAAAAGTAAATATATATTTAAAAATCATCTTTTATATAAATTCTTTAATATAGAAAAATTATAAAGTATGTATAAATCTATAACAACTGGAAAAGTTACTAAAGTAATAAATGTTTTATAGGCATAGGCATAAATACAATCAGCGGTTTAATTTATGGTGAGTGATTATATCTGACAGTGTGCAACAAAATGTAATTAATCCTTGTACTATTACAAGCCCAACCATTTAAGACAATACTTTTATGCCTAAAGAAACAATAATAATTTATTACTTGATTTAAAATATCTACAAACATGAAAACAAGAAACAAGCTGTCAAAACAGAGGCATTGGAAATTCATCCAGCCAATGATTATGTAGTTTATTAAAAAAATTCAATGCGTAAGTACCAAATTATGTGAGAATAGATCTTGAAAATGATTATAAAATATGGTTGAAGGATAGGTGTTTGTGTGTGATGACACATACTATATGTATTGATGAGAAAATTACATTTTGGTTTATATTGTCAAAAAAAACACAACAAAAACAGATGAGTATATGGAGAATTATTTACATATTGGAATAATAATGAAAGAAAGAGAAAAGGAGAGATTTCTTGATTGATTTATTAAAATATAATTATAATTGGTGAAAAATATCAAGATTAGACTATAAATAATAGTTTATAAACTTAGTTTAAGTTTATAACTAGAAATTGAGTAGTCTGATCTCAGGTGTGAAAAGCACAATTATTTGAAATAAAAGATAAAACAACTATTCTTAAAAATATTTATAAATTTAAACTTGGATAGATCTAAGTTTCAATCACAGTGCTTGAAACATTCATTGTTTGATCATTTTAGATAAAAAAAAAATCTAAGCAGTCTCTCTACAGAATATATATATATATTTTGGGATATCTTGTCTTATCAGCTGATTAGGGCACTGCTAGTCATCCATATAAATGTAGCACTCATTTTTATAGTAACATTAAATCGACTGCGTCAGTTTTAATGTTAATGTAATAATGATTTCATATTTATATGGACAATTGATGGTGCTCTAATAAACTAAGGAGGGAGCATTTTCCAAAATATATGTATTCTGCTGAGTTTTTATTGATATGGTGATCAAACAATGAATATTTCAAGCATTGTGTATCTTATATCTATCTAAATTTATTGAAAGTAAATAGTAACTTTTTAACTTTTTATGGTACTTCTGAGTTTTCGAGTAAACCAAGATGGCAGCCCATATTTTTGATAAATCTGCAGTCTCGGGGGCCCCAAAAAAAGTTTACAAAAAATGCCTGCTAGGAAACATATTTAATAATTATAGTTTATTTTTTATTGTTATTTTTAAAAAAGAAATTGTGGAGAAATCAATTACTATATTTACAGTTTTTTTTTTTGGGATTAATTTATTAATAAAAAAATGAAAAATACATTATTTATATTTTATTCATGTTGGCAGCATGATCATTAACGTAAACTTTTCAGGAGGGCAAGATCCCAAACCTCTGGAAATAGTACATTGCATCACGTTAGGTGATAGGAAGGTCTCAAATTTTTATCATTATGATAATTTGCCAAAAAACTGCCTACAAAAAGAAACACTGAATTGAATTAAAGTGCGACAATATTAAAAGTATCTCATCGCTTCTCATGTTAAAAGTAAAAAAAATTTGAAATTAAAGTTTCTTAATGAAATTTATTGGATTTTATTCCTTTTTTTTAAATTTAGCGGTAGACATTAATTTTGTTTTGATGTAACAACTAATACATCTTCAGTAGATTATAGGTCTCAAAACATACATTTATCAAAAATATGAGATGCCATCTTGGTTTATAGGAAAACTCACACGTATCCTTTTTACATAGTAGCAGAAACATTTTCTTTGCCAAAAAAGGCTGACATTGGATGGTTTTTTTAAAAAAAAGTTAACTAGCAAATGAAGATTGTGAATCTCAGCTAACCTTTTCCCATTAAGTAAATCCCAACTTTTCTGTAGTATAGTAAATATTTTTAAGTCTATAATTTTATTCACTTTTATAACTTTTATATGTTACTTTAATCTTCATGTTTTAAATGCACATGTTTTATATTTAAAATAAATGGTTGACATTTATTTGTGTGTTTACCCATAAATAGTAGGAACGATAGTAATATTGTGCCATTAGCCCACAACCAATTAATTATGATTAAAGATAATCTCATGATCCTCATTTAATGCTATCAGTTTGTTTTAATTCTACGGCAGACAGTTTAAATTTAATTGGGTTGGGTCAGAGTTACTATATCGCCATTAGAGTGCTGAAAATATTACCTTTGTCAGCAGCCATTTGTAAATAAGCATGGCTATTCTAACCATTTCTAAGGAAAAAATAAAACAAGAAATTCAAATTACAGTAATAATACATGAGAAATAAGTTTTGCAATGACCATGCAATCCATTCTGTGACCATAAATATGAACTTATGTAGGACTTATTCTGACCTAGCCTCCAGAGTAGTAAAAGTTGGCATTATAGAAGTGTTAAGCCTATAAATAGGAAACATTTTAAAAAACTGATATATATATATATTTGTTGACTTTACTCAAATTGAAAAAGAAACTGATTGACTATATAAATAAAAATTTGAAATTAGATTCAATTACGTGAACTTAAAGGGAGAGCAAAAGGTAGAGAAAGCTGGCTATGTTTTCTGTTCAAGATTTTTTATTATTATTTAATTTTATAAAATATTTATGTGCATTTTTCCCACTTTGCAGAGGGAGAGAGAGAAAAAAAGAGTACTGTTATTGAAAAACAATAGAAGATAAAGAATAAAAAGTTAAAAACAAAGAAAAATTAAGATCAGAGTTCTATGTGTGAAATTAATGGATATAAATATGGATGCACAAACAAAAAACATTACCACATTTAGTGCAGAAAGATCCAAACATATGTCTGAAGACAATAAGGTTAAAGAAAATGGGGATGGATAGAAAAAAAATGATGATTAACTTAGTAGTGTTAGTTATCATATACATATTCCATTTTGCATAAAATTTCAAAACTGAATACTGAATAAAACTAATTGTCAAGCATTGGTGGTCGAGAGGTCAGCGACATCTGCTTACCAAGCAGTTGTCCCGGGTTAGCGGGTTCGCTTCCTGGCTGATGCTATGACACATGAAAAAAAAAAAAAACTAATTAAATTGATTATCTATTTATTTTTCTGTATATAGTTCTATGACCTATACAATATAATAACTAGGGCGAAAAAGTCAAAAGCATTGATTTAATAATTATAAATATGTATTTGTAAAATAATGGATAGGGCAAAACATTTTCTGGGTAGAATTTATTTTCTATAATACAATGTTGCTACTTGTTGTCTGTTGAAAGGAAAGTAGAATAATAAATCCATAAAAATTTTAACATTTTTAATGGTACAGTAAAATATTTCACTTAAAAATATACTGTTTATAAGCTGAACAAAGCATTAAAACTAATTTTTAAAGGAAGTCATTTAAATAGGCTGGTTTGATGCCATGGAAGAATGGTATGCTCAACATGCTCAACACGCTCAGTTCTACCAAGGCTGATGATTGTCACATTTCTTATGAGGGTCTGAGTAATTAACCATTTGAGTATTTTTTATTTTATTTCAATAGACTATGAGCCAGAAGGGAAGGGAAAGAAAACTAATAGCACAATTTCTTAATTTAGTAGTTTCCTTATTATTAAAATTATTTAGAACTGTAAATCTAAAATTAAAATCTATTCTTTGATTCTACTGATAGCTAGAAATAAAAGCCATATTTTTGTAGGAAAGCGTGGATTTTTGTCAGAGCCCATTATGGAACCATTAATTCAAAGTAGTATTACATATTCAGCTGCTCTAGATATTAAATCAAAATTCTATGATCACTGATTTGCAAATGTAATCATAAGACCATGTCTGAAAATGGAGACATCGTAATCATAAAGCATAAGCTCACTAATGATGTTTTAACTCTTCAATTTTTTATTGGTCACAGGGATTCCCTATGCAATTTAGCATAATGGAAGTAAACTCAATACCAAACGGTTACTGGATCAAAGCTTCATATCGATTCTTCCTGTGTTAAATGTCCTTCTAAGCAACTATTTAATTATTTCCCACATGCAATTTAGTGCAATAGTTGGGTGATGGAATCAAAAATTGTAGTTCCTGGGTCGAAACTGTGATTTTGGTGCTCAGATATCATAGGAACTTTTGAGCAATAACTATTCAATATTGTATTTAATGACATTTTGTTTTTTAATTTCAAATGTAAAGCTTTTTTTTTTTTTTGTCTATAAAGAAATAATGAATTCTTGGTTTTAATAATTCTCTTAGTTAAAATAGTTTGTACTGAAAAGTGACTTTTCTCACTTAAAAAAAATAATGCAAATTAGGTATTATTTAATACCTGAATTTTTCTATAATACCAGTGAAGCGTATTGTGGACACAAAAAGTTTTATATTTTAATCTATTTAGTAAATATAAAAACTTATGTGAAACTTGGATTCCCTATCAACACAATATAAAGGCATGAGAAAAGTTTCATTTAAGAATACTTCATGAAATTTTAAAAATATAGTGGCAAGATCATAAAAGAGTATTTTTTTCAACTTACAGGATGTGATACTTTTAAAGTTCTTTACTATAAAATCACATCTTCATTGGATTAAACATGTAAAATGAGCAAACAATGTAAGACTTCCTAAAATGTTGTTTTATGATGAATCAGAGAGATAAATGTTGTCTATATTATAAGAATTATCCCAGACATTCTAAATAAATGCAATGCCGATTGTTTCCATTGGAGAGTTACAATTGGATACGGTATTGAAGGGTATTAGATAGGAAAGTTTTCTGTTATAGAAATTAAAAAGACAACATTGTAAAATATCATGTAAACAGAAAAAAGGCATGTTCCGTCTGTGGACTTATTTCTAGAGTAAGTTTTTTTTCTCCTTTGTTTTTGGAATTAGAATGACCATATTCATTTATGAGGAGCGGTTTATTATTATTATTATGCATAGAAATGATAACTATGAGCTCTATAAAATGTAAGTAATAAATTTGGATGCTCTATAAAATTTTAAAAATGGCACGATCGTAAAAGCAATCAATATATTCTTCACTCGCTGGATATACTACTATAGAGTCCACTATTATAAAATCACTTCTTCATTAGCTGCTTTATGGTGAACTTGAGCAAAGTTTTCATTGGAGAGGTAGACATTGTTTAATTGAAAAGATTATCTTAAAGATATCCTAAAGAAACACCATGTTGACTGTTTCCATTGGAAAGCTGTTAAAGTATTTCAGAATGAGAAATTTTCTACGGAAGAAATTAAAAGACAGTATCCCAAAATGGATTAGCATATTCACACATTGGTTTGTTTAGTCATTACAAACTCATCTCTAGTGTAGTTTTTTTGTCTTCTTAGGAGTTACTGTTGTATGTATGACAGAATATATGATGATTGAAAACTAAAATGTTCTTCATTTAATTCATTGATAGTTATTACTAATTAAATATTAATATTCTTTTTTCAATTTTATTTTATTATCTTTAATTGCTTAAATCCAGAGCACATTTGTTATGAGACTTTACTATGTTTTGTGCAATTGCCCCCCCCCCCTCTTTAATTATACACCCAGAAATGCTCACTTTAATCTTTTTTACATTTTTTTTTTTTGATTATTTGTTTTACCTTTTTTGCTTTTTCTTTTGGAGTTAGAATGGCCAAGTTCCTTTATAAATGGCTGGTAATAATAGTGATGATAGAAACATTGAAATTTGAAGTTATTTATAAAACAAGGGAATAGTTTTAAAATTGTTTAAAACTATATTTGTATTGCAAACAAGTGATAGATTTTCATAATTTTTTTTCCTCATGTGTCATAGCATCAGCCGGGAAGCAAACCCGTTAACCCGGGACAACTGCTTGTAAAGCAGCGGTCGCTGACCTCTCGACCACCAATGCTCGACAGATTTTCATAATTTTTATGAAAACTGAAAAAAAAAAAAAACCCATTTAATTATTGGAATATAAATAGTTTTTATTTTTTTAATGAATGTAAGATTATTTTGAGAGGAGGCTTGAGAAATAAAAATGATATATATATTTTCATATCCATATATGATAATAGATGGATAATTGAAATTTTAAACTGGATTCCAAGAGATTGTAAAAGACCTAGAAAAAGACCACATGTGAGATGGATGGATGAAATAAGACAGTATGCAGGGGTGGTGTGGAGAAGAGAAGCTAAGGATCGGAGATGGATTAAACTTGGAGAGACCTTCATCCTGCAGTGGATTGATAATGGTTGAAGATGATGACGATGATTCATATATTTCAGTGCATTTAACCCTAAAAGAAGACTGTTAGGAAGAAATTAAATAAAAAACTGTAAAATGTCATTTGTTGGTTGAATTTATAAAGTCATATCCCCCCACTAAAACATAAAAGAAAAAAGAATTTGTAAAAACAAGAGATATAGTTGATGTATCCTGGATAATTGAAAAGGCATTAAAAAAATTTATTAGTGCTTTACTGGTTGTAACAAAGCCTGTGATTTAATTGGCCCTGCTAAATTAGGAATTATCAAAGCATTTCAGGATTCTTATAAGAATCTTTTTGGGACTAGAAACTGTAATTAAAACCATTTATGGTAAAACAAAATAGTTTCATGCTGGAAACCCAGTTTGATTGATGATAAATGAGAAATTTTGGATTGTTGGAAAAAAGATCCCTTTGATATGCTGATAATATAACATGAGAAATTGAAAGTTATTTGGAAAGTGTTGTATCTTACCTTGCTTTCAAATAATGGACTAATCCATATTCCATCATCGTTATCAGATGGAACCTTCATCACCATATACAATTGTTCAATAGCAAGAATGGGCCAATAGATGATGATGCTCATTAAATCCAATTTCCATTATTGAATCTGGCTATAAATAGTTTATCCATTTGGATGTAAGGCAGACACCTGTCAAAGCTGAACAGCAGCACACTGGTTGCCCACTATATGGTTAATGCAGTGAGGCAAGATTATGTCCATGACTAGAAGCTGCTAGAACTTAAATCAGACCCAAGGTGAGTGGTCATAGTACTTCTGTGCCACTGTACCTACTTTTGAGGCAGGCTGTCAGAGTACACCTTGAAATGACATACTCATGAGGCAGGCCGTCAGAGTACAGCTGGAAATGGTAAGTAAACTTATAAGGGCAATCAAAATTTTTTTTATAGTTGCATGGCAACTAGAAGCTAAAACTTGCCAATCAATTCACTGAGCACCTTTGTCTATTGGATAGATCTTGCACTTGGACGCTTGTTATCTATTTGTATATACATTGGTCCATGATGATGAATGCTCAATCTGATCAAGATGCGATGGAATCTGGGCTAGTTTATTATTTAAAAGTAAGGTGAGATATAACAGAAAATTAACCAAAAGTAAAAATAACAATATTGTCTGGAGTTTATATGAAGTTTGAGAATTACAAGTGACATCCAACCCCCTATTCGTGGATCTCTAGAATCTGCCACATTCTCACTACACTAACCCAAGCAGGGCTGCAATAGAATGAAAAGTATAGAGTTGTGACTGATTTTCAAAGATAAAAAATTATGATGACAGATATTATTAGCTGTTGAAGTTATGTCTTTTGTTTCTTTAGATAATTCTACAAAAGATCTATCTATTAAAAGTTTGTCATAGATTAATAGTAGACAGAGTGACAGTAAAAAGACTGGAAAAAATGTTTAGAAGTGGCGACATATTTTTTACAAATAAAGTTCAGATTTATTCCAAGATATATTATTTTCTGTGACACCATATGGTAATGAAACTTGGTCTTTAAAGAAAGAAGGGTATTGATGCTTGATGGTAAAGACTTTTGAGAATGTATTAGAGTTGAATTTTTGCCTGACTTTGGTAATAATATGTGACAATCTAGAGCAGTGGTCTTCAACCATCGATCCGCGGCCCGGTGCTGGGCCGTAGAAGTTCTTTGCTGGTCCGCGATAGACTGGCAAGAAAGTTTTAATAACAAAATAATAAGATTTTAAACTTTTAATTAATATAAACAATTTTTATTTATTTTTTTCATCGCACTTTTACCTGATTAAAAAAAAAGAAACAGAACAAAATCTAATGTCATACATAAATTAATTTATCATAGATATTTATGGGGGGGGGGGATAGAATTAAATTTTTTATTACTTTTCAAAAAAAATTCAAAATTAAAAAAAAAAAAGTTTTTTATTATACAAACTCCATATATATATAACTTCATCTAAGGCTAAGCTGTTACATCTTTAAGAAAATTTATCTATAGACTACTGCTGGTCCATGAAACCTTATCCTTATTTTTACCGGTCCGCGGGTGTGAAAAGGTTGAAGACCACTGATCTAGAGGACGACCAGCATTGTGATAGTTGAACTCTTATCTTTACAATAATAAAAGTGCTTTTGAGTTATCTAAAATAACAAACACCTGTTAGATAATTTCGGAAAAATGCTATTTTTATGCTAATAATAATATTTGATTAAATAGTATCTGTAATCGCTTTCGTAATTGATTATAATTTTTAGATATATATGTCATGTTAATTGGAGATTTAAAAAAAAAAAAAAAATATTACTCAAGTTTAAATTTTAATGAGAGTTATTTTTGTGAAACTGCTATAGTTTAGGTTGAAAACAAAACAAAACAAAAAAAAAAGTAAAAATGCCTGAAAGCATAATAATATAATGAACAGTAAAACCAGTTTTTTTTTTTTTATTCGTTTAAATATATACATATTAAATAAATGACATGCTACAACTGCCCAACTCTTCTATGGGTAGATTAATATTAATTATATATGTATATAAAGTATACCCCGAGGCATTAGAGTGTTCTGTAAAGACAAACTAATTCAAAGGCATGACAGATCTGTTGTTGTCTTGGCTACTGGGCTCTTACTGCCCCAGGTTATAATCATTCTTTATTTCTATAGGCATTGAGACCAGTAGTTTCTAATGTAGTTTATATATATATGAAAATGCAACAATATACAGTATATATATACTTTGATATGTAAATTAATGAAAAAAAAAACTGAGGAAACTAAAAAAAAAAAGACATATGGCTTTATTGCTCGGGAGTTCGAGGGCCAGAACTGATCCTGGCACTTCCCGATCCCAAGCTGGATGCTCTGCCTTCTAAGCCAAACCGTACAGGGCTGAGGAAACTATGATTATATCTACCTGCTCATTTATAAACTGTGTATATATTTATTAGCTACATATATATATATTTTGTAAATAATGAGTGGCTTTTGATTCCGGAGCTTTGTTAGAGGGATAATTTTGATCAATTTTATCTGTTTAAGAGTCATTTATTGACTATATATCTTATTCCTTTATACCAGGGGTGCCCAACAAGTCGATCGTGATCCACCGGTCGATCGCAAAGCCATTTTTGGTTGATCGCCAAGCCAATCTGGCAAGAGCTGTCGGGTAACGAGTGAAACAAATTAAATCAAAATTTTCAAGTTCTAATTTTTTTTTCAATTCTAGATTGGTGAAATCCACTAAGCCGTATCATTATTGAAAATAATATTTTTA
This sequence comes from Epiperipatus broadwayi, assembly GCA_028023455.1. Classification (NCBI taxonomy): domain Eukaryota; kingdom Metazoa; phylum Onychophora; class Udeonychophora; order Euonychophora; family Peripatidae; genus Epiperipatus; species Epiperipatus broadwayi. The sequence continues at coordinate 16,447,742 of JAQFVV010000006.1, forward strand.
ATCTTGACTTAATGTAGCCAATTTGAATTAATAAATATTGTTAATAATTATTCATGTTGCTTTAATTCCCCAGACATGAGTTTTTTGACCCGTTAAATAATTGTTATTTTTTATTAGGTAGATATATAAAAATAGTATGTATTTCACACCTCCCTTCACTTAGACTGCGCCTATGACAACAAGTCGGTCGCAACACATTTTTAAAATAATAAGTAGATACTTATGAACCCTAAAGTTGGCCATCCCTGCTTTATACAATTCAGTTTTTATATAGGCTGCTGGAAATTTAAAACAATTATTAAATATTAATGTTAAATAACAATTAATTAATTTAATGCCTATTTGCAAAGTGTTTGATATATTAATACCCATATTAAAAATTCACTTTACATTTAGTTAATTTTTTTGTGGTTTCTGGCAACTTTTAGATAATATTTAGCAATTAAAACTTTTTATGATTTCTTGAAGTAGGAGTTTATGTAAACTGAATATATTCTTGAGAAATATATTTAAAAAAGTTAAAAATTAATGTTTGTTCCCACTTTTTTTTTGATGTGCTTTGATAGTGCATCTACCTACCATGCATTCAATCTGAATTGAATATGGTCTGAGTAAACTTAAAAAAAAATTTTTTTTTTCAACAAGGATTTTTTTCCAGATACTCCAAAGCTAATTCAAGTTACTATCCAATATTAGTAAGCAAGAGCTATTTAGCTGTTCTTAGCTACATGATAAAGATGGGAAATGGCCGGAACATTCAATACCAGGCAATTAACATACCTAGTGAACACTATTGTTTCTTGAATCACTTTTTCAATGAGGGCTATTGGAAAGATCTTTATTTTGCAGCAGAGTGTTTTAAATTTAATTTATTGATTAACTTTTTTTACAGGAAAAAATAAAACCACAAATTATTAGAAGAGTTGGATAAATTTTTTTTTGGAAGTCAGATTGATAAACTGAAGCAAAGAGAACAAATTCATGTCAATCATACTTATTATTTACAAATTAACTGTTTTTAAATAAATCCCAATAATAATTTCATCAATTTTCCTCTATGAACTGAAATAAATATAGACGAATGAAATATTTTTTTGATTATTGCCATCTGATTTTATAATATCTAATAACAAAATATTCAATTGAAGGATGATGCATATTCTTTATGCATTGCATTTAATTACTTTTAGGAAAAAATGGCAAGATAACACATTTCATGATGAACAGATGAAAAATTATCTTAGGAATAATGTTAGTAAAAATAACTATATATTGACATATGGACAATATATACCTTAAGTATCATTAGAAGGTATAAAGTGCAGGTGTGCTTATAATAGATTATCTATGTACATAATCTTAAGTCATATACCTTTAATCTGAATTGATTTTTTCATGGTTAAGTCTTGAGTAATGTAGTATAAATTAAGTTGAAAATGATTTTTTTTCAGTTATAAACCATATAATTTTTTTTCTTTTATTGAAATCAAGTACTAATCGGATTGCTTTTTTTTTTTTTACAATTACTAATGTTCATTCATTTTCTAGTCATCATGAACCTCTTGTCACTAATTATATCTAACTGAAATAAATAAATAATACAAAAACTCTGTCAGATAATGAAAAATATTCTACACGAATAAAACATATAAACAGAGCGACCCAAATTAAAAAAACATTATTCACAAACAACAATTTTCCAAGCGCTTTTGGTACTGTATACCAGAATCATAGCGATATAGTGGAGTAGCGTGATAAATAGAGCAGCCAAAATTCAAAAAACATTATTCACAAACAATTTGATAATTTTCAGGACTGTATACCAAAATCATGGCGACATATGGAATTGTTTGGGAGTAATGTTTTTTGAATTTTGGTTGCTGTTTATCACGCTTTATTCGTGTAGAATAACTAACTGAAATAATGAAATTATGTCTTTGTGTAACCAATTTCCATCTTTCTTCAATTTTTTTGTTTCTCCTATATTAATTTTTTTTTTTTTTTTAAAAATATTCTGGAATTAGAATGACCATCTTTGTTCTAAGTGTCTGCTTGCTGAAGATATATACAAAAGTTAAAAAAGGACTTTAGATTTTGATCAAATTATTTATTGTTATTTTGATTGTTTTTGATAGGTAAAAAAATAAGAACTTACTTATTAAAATTCTTTGTTAATACCAAAAGAAGTTGTTTTTTAATGATTAGAAAAGAAATGTTTTTTTTTTTTGTGTATTTAAAAGAATAGAAGGTACCATTTATAATGTTGTTTTAATTGTTTTTATGGATAACATAGTAAGAACTGGTTTATTGATAGTAAGGAAAAATCATTTCAAAAACACACATGCGAATAATGATTAGATAGAAAATTATTTTTCTTTAATAAATTTTGTTGGAATGATTTTGAAAGGACATTTTTGATTTCATGTTTAATTAATTTTAAAATATATGTGTAGCAGTTTTTATTTTTACTGATAATATTTTATTAACCATTATTTATTAAAATTAGAGTTTGACTTTTGATTGTTGTTCTTACATAGAAAATCACTTCATATTTTTGTGAACTTGGATGGATATATGTGTTCCTGCATTCCATTACTTTTCAAGTGTGAATTTTTATTGGATGAATAATATAATGACTAAAGATTTGTTGTAAGTAGAAAGAAAATAAGTTTGAGTGGCAGATAGCAGGAAATTATAGAACAAAATAAATTTAAATATTTGAAATTACTTAGCTTGAAAATAGCAACAACAACAAAAATCGGAATAATTAAATAGACATCTAATAATGATAGCAAAAACATGGACACTTAGGAATAAAGATTAGGTATGCTAGATTGAAAGGGAAAACTGTATTGACTTGATCAGATTAGAAATATAGAAAAGTCATTTGCAAAAAAAATATTTATAGAAGAAATAAATTGATTAATATTAAGTATGTATCAATTGGAACTTAAATATTATGAATTAATGATATGGAAGGACAGTAGGAAAAAGTGGAATAAAAGATATTTTAAGAAGAGAACATGAATAACATAATATAAAGAAAGTGGCCTGGGAAATGTAAGACCTGCTTTTTTGATAACTGAGTAATAATGATATAATTATTACTAACTGTTATTCACTTGTGGTTTTGAATCTATTAAGCATAATACAGTATTGAAGATCATGTATTTTGTAGTCAAAATATCCCATTTTGATGTGCTCCATTTTAGATATTCCTATGCTTATTTTTTGCTTGAGAATTTTCGCAAAAAAAAAAAAAAAAATCTCCCAACAAATTTTATAAATCTTTCTGACAGCTATTATTTCTATTACCATAACTTAATTTATCCAATTGTTATTCAATTTTTTTTCAATGAAATCTTTGTACAATTTTAAAATGTTTAGTTTGATCAAAAACATTCTATACAGCTAAATAAAATAAACATTCTACAAAAATGAGATAAACATGAAATATCTTCCATTACTATGATTAATTAATTTTGAGATTGTCTGATATATCAGTTTTCTCAATGTTATTCTTCTGTCTTTTATTTGTAGCAAATGGTTCTTTACTTATGTCTTATATTTTTTTTTAATTTTTCTAAAATTTGCAATATTTCGTTTAATATTAGATAGTTCTTTTAATATATATAATCATTCTTCACTTGAAAGTGATCTACAGTTATAGTTAGTTGGTTAAACCTAGTTGAATTATAGAACTCTGCATTTAGTTACCAAATGCTTTCTAGTCTTAGGACTTTACAAGCTTTATGATATATCCGTAACTGATTTTTGTCTGTAAAGACTGTAATTATAAAACACATGCATGTATATATGTATATTCACTCTGCTTTCAAGGAAGTGTACCCAGTGGAGCAGATTTTTGTAGAAATCATTTTTTAAAATATCTTTTTATGTTTCTTGATGTTTATAAAAGGCAGGAATCCTTAAATGCAGCTTCCCAAATACAGGCATTTTTAAATCCCTATATTTAGCATAGAAATTCTGTTTATTTGATGTCCAGGTTGAATCTTGTAAACAATTTTTAACATCTATCAAATGGGGTTTCCTAAAATTTTGTACACATGTTAGATATTGATGATAATGCCATATGAAACTGAAATATTTTAGGGTTATTCATTCTAATAGTGTTGGTGGGCAAATGCACATTAAATACCAGTAAAAATTAAAATACTCCTTTAATGCTTTATTGATTATTCATTAAAAAGTATTTACAGTTAATTAAAATAGAAAAATAAACAAAGGATGGAATCTTAATTGCTCTCGATTGTTTAACTAAAAATTGCTTTTTTAAAAATAACATCGCCTTCGTAAACAAAAAAAAATATAAATAATTTTTAATTTGCATGAAGTTTTTATTTTAAAAATAGAAATACAACAACATTGTTTGCATTCTTAATTTTTCAATTTGTATGTAAATAATAGTAACAAAAAAATCGGTCACAAAATAGCCGAATACTAAAAAGTAAAAAAGTAATTATAAAGAAATGCTTTTATTTAATTGGATGAATAATGCACTAAAAATAAAAAAATAATTTTTTCTTTGATCATAATTTGTTTTGATATATAATTTGAAATAAAAGCAAAAGGCATCCATAAATTAATTCAATCAAACTAGTGATGGAAATAATTAATTTAAGGATCCCCCTGCTTTTATTTCAAGTTAAATCCAAATTATGGTTGAAGAAAAAATATCTTTTTTTTTTTGATTTTTAGTATTTTATTTATCTAATCAAATAAAAGCTATTTTTATAAAATATTTTTTATTTCTATTTCTATTGTAAATTCATTTCCAAGTTGAAATGCATAAAATCATGGTTAAAGATTTCTAATTTACTAAATATAAGGTTCTTTTCTGTTTTTCTAATTCATTGGCTTTGCAAGTTTTAAATTCTTTACAAAATTGCATCCAAAAAAAAAAAAAAAGATTGTAGTCAAGATTTTGGGAATATAATGAAAGGGCAAATTTAGTATAAATACAGAATTCCATAATCAGAGTTAGTGCAGAAATGACATTAAGTCATGATAAACTCATGATCATTAGGTCTTATATTCGAGTTGAATGACTTAAAATGAGATTAAAAAAAGAGCGAATAGAAGATCATATAGCAATCAGAAAAAAGAAAAAAAAACATTCTTTGGAATTCTATAGATTTTGTTAAGTAACATAAACTTCCAGGTTAGCAGGTTGTTAAGCGAACATCGTAATTCTACATGGTAGCAAGAGATAGACTTTACTTGGGTGGTGCTTGTTGATTATTCCCAAATTATGTTTTATTGCTGCAGGTGAACTGTGATCTTCATTGATGAAATACAAAAGTTTTTTATTTACTGAAAACATATAGCAAATATTGTATTAATGGATTGAAGTAGTCTTTGAATACATTCAAACAAATATTGCCAAATATAAAGCTAAGAAAGAATTGTTTTGATGTCTGTAAAAGTTTGTTTTGTAAATCACTGTATGGTCTGTCAATCATCTATGGGATAGTATTCTTTAAATATTATTGGATATGCTTATTAGAGAAAATATTTTCAAAATTAAGAATTACATTTGTGTAATTTAATTATACATAATGACTTAAAGAAGATAGAATGGGGGAAGGTATGAACAGAATAATTTGTCAAAAAATTGATTCACTTACTTAAAACAAAAAGATATAGTTATATTTCAGAAAGTATCATTAATCATCAATCTTTAATAATTGTTTTTATTTAAAAAGTATAAGTGAAACATTCATCATCATCATCAGCCATTATCAATCCACTGCAGGATGAAAGTCTCTCCAAGTTCAATCCATCTCCTTCAATCTTTAGCTTCTCTTCTCTACATCACCCCTGCACACTTTTTTATTTCATCTATCCATCTCACATGTGGTCTCTTTCTGTGTCTTTTACAATTTCTTGAAATCCATTTTAAGATTTCAGTTGTCCATCTATTATCATCTCTTCTAGCAACATGTCCAGCCCTACTCCACTTGTCTCTTTAATTTTTTCAATGAGGTCAGTAACACCTGTTTGTTCTAAGTGGAACATTACTGTTGTTTTATTAATGTAATGCTTATTTGGGACATGTTTTATTTCAATTGTAGAGTAACGCACAGATTTGAGTTAATTAAAGGTTCCTGGATGAATTCTCAGCTATATAAAGAGAAAAATAAAAATTTATGCTGTTTGCAATTTGGCTGCTCAAATATCAATCTAAATAACTCATTATTATTTAATGATTTTTAGGATTCATACTTATCATGAGCTTTACTCATATAAAAAATACCCCCCTCTCCCCAAAGTTAATGATAATGTAAATTATTTTTAATGTGAAGATTATATTATTTCTTTAAGCTAGATTTACCTTAAAATTTTATTCAAATAAAAGACAGAATTTTTGCACCTATGTTGTGAATATATATATACATGCAGATATAGTTTGGAAATCATCAACGCAACAGGGAGTCAAAGCTATTTTACTTACCTTTAAAATAATTTTTTTTTGAAGTGAGAAAAAAATTAATGCTTATGACTAATAATTTAATAAGCATTTTGGTTTTTATACGATTATCAGTTTTATTTCAGGGGATCAGTCCTTTTCTATTTATTTAAAAATTATGTACTTACTCTATTAGATTGTAGAATGTTGTTGGGGAAGTATTTTTTTTTTTTTAAAAAATTCAGTCTGTTGAGCTTTCCTGTAATACAAATTGTAAATATAAACTGTTAAGGGATTTCTGTACATTCGAAATAAAGTAATGAATTGGTGGAATTTTAACACTTCATAGAGTGTACTTTCTCAGCGATTTTGCATTCACCATGTCAATGAGTTTTTAATCTTTACTCTAGTTTAAAAATTGTGATTGCAAATCAAAATTTTCATTATAAAATGTATATATATTTCGTTAATGTTTTAATTAGTAACTTGTTTCACATATGTTTAAAAAAATAAATAAATTAAAAAAGAGTATTATTTTATAATATTAATTATAATTAAAACCAGCTTATATTAATTGCTGGCCTTTTTAGTTCGCTTTTTAAAATACTACATTCATTTACTTATATTTATGAAATAATGTTTGACATTTATGATTTTGAAATCGATGTTTTAAAAACAAAATGATAACAATCAACTATTACTTGAAAATATTTTAAGAGCTTCAGTGAACATTTTAATTTTTAAAATAAATTGCTTACATGAAAGAAAAATGCTAAATCTAATGTGAATTTTTCATTGCTTTCTTTACAGTATCTCACATATATAGCTTTTCCTCAGACTGAGGTGAATTGGTTTCCCAAAATAAAATGCCTTGTGTAAATCAAGAATTTTGTATAAGAAACAAGCAGTTATAATGATTTCCTATAGCAGAAAAAATATTTTTAAAATTAAATTCAAACAACAAACATTAAAAATCCAATTAAGTTAAAAAAAAGTTTAAAATTGAAAAAAGTAATAATTAATAATGAACATTTTATTAATCAGAAAGTGTGCAGGGGTGATGTGGAGAGGAGAAGCTAAAGATAGGAAAAGATGGATTGAACTTGGAGAGACCTTCATCCTGCAGTGGATTGATAATGGTTATTGTTGATGATGATGATGATTAATCTATTTATAAATAAAGTAGCATTTTATTTGCAATTTTATAATTTATGGTCACTAATTAAAATTTTCTACATCAAAGTGGGTATTTGGTTCAATCATGATTCATTAAATTAAAATGCATTTTTTTTTAAAAAAAAAGAAATGAAGTTAACAATGCATATTTTAAAATTTATTTTTGACACAATTTATAGTCTGGCATCAATATTTTTTGATTTTGTAATTATTTAATCAATAAAACTTTGAATTTATTTTTTGCAAACTGTTAAAAACATTTTTTTTTTTTATAAATCATCAGGCTCCCGTTTATTATTTTTTTACATAAAATATAATAAAGAAAATAACATATGATTATTTTTTTTTTTGCATTGATAATGTATTTTTGTCTCTAGGAAATCAAATTTTATGTAATGACATAATTATTAATTAGAAATTATATAATTAAAAATTGTTTTTGAGGTAGTATACATTTTTGGATTTGTTTTTAATGCACTTTAATTTTGTGTGTAGTCTGAAGTTTATTTTTAATTATTTATGGAATAAAATCTGTATTTTTTCATTTATTTTTTGTTGTTCTTTACCTTTACCTATTAATTCTGTATCAGAAATCCCATTTTCAGACTGCCATATGAAGTTACCAGATCAAAATTACACAAATAAATTATATATTCTTATTTTTTTATAATTTCACATTATTATTGCAACATTTAAATGTTTTTATTACATAATGCATTTTTTTCTAAAGATTGATTCATAAAAGATTTTATATTTTGTAAAAAAATAATATATTATTAATCTCTCCCATTATTTGAAATTATCCATTGGTGATGTTTTTTATTATTATTTTATAAAATTGTGTATTTAATCCTGCAATAATACAGTTGCACTTACATTGTTTAAAATTGTTTTTTTAAAAAAAAAATTCTAAATATTAGTTCATGAATAATTGTTACTGTTATTTTTTTAAAAAGCAAACTATCACAAATTCAGAAAGAGTTTTAATATATTATTGTATAATACTTGTAGTTTTTTTAAAATTTCATTTTGCTATAAAATTTGTGTCTATGGTTTGTCAGATGCTTCCTAATCTTCAAGTCTGTTATACCTGATCCAACATTAATTTTTTTTACAAAAATTAAAAGATATCAAAGAAAGAGATTTGAAGTTAGCTCCTCACCTAATAGTAAATTCCACATGGAATCTTATTAATATTGGACATTAAGTAATTTAATGGTTTATAAATGTATTGCCAAATTTAATGTTATTTTATAATTTTTTCTTTATTGTAAACATAGTTGAATAAACCTGTTTTTGATAAAAAAATATTTTAAGTGAAAAAATATAAATTATTAATAAATTCTCAAATAATGAAGAACATATTGAAACATTTAATAGCAGAACAGGTTTGATTTATAACAAAGAAATTTATTTAAAGTTAAGCACTTTCAACTGAATAGTATTGTAATCTTAGCATTAAATGACTAAAGGCAGTTGAGATGTGGATTTAAAATTATTTTGAATATTATAGAATAAATTATCATAAAATTGAATTTTTAGCAATAGATTTGCATCCCAATGACATAAAATGATAGCTACAAATGCCATTTTTTAGTAAGAGGAGTGCTAGAGTCCTTTTTATTAATGGCCTGATTATTTTTAGCTATTCCCCATGTCTCCTTCATCTTTCTCTTTGTGCCATCTCTTTCAGAGTAAACAATATCAGCTGTAGAAAGATCAAATTTGTGGCCTGACTGTAACTCATCCAAGAAAATGAAAGAGTGTTCATTGCTTTTCTTAACCCGGTCGCGTAGATAATTATGCTCTTGTAGATAAGTTAGCTCTCGTTTCTCCATAGTAAGTCTTTAAGCAATTGGATCCTTTGCTATAAATAATTTTTTAATCTGAATTGTTTTCAGGTTTTAATTAATGTGTTAAACAGCATTGCAAGTGACCAGTTTATTATTAAAAATATATATATATTTTAAACATTTTTTTAATTAATTGATTAGAATAAATAAAATAAATGACTTTTTTTTCTACATTTAAATTCTCTATTTGTAATACTTTTCAAATTGATATCGTTTTCATGCTTTATCACTTTAAATGCGTGAAATAAGAACTATAGCTTATATACTATACAGCTGATATATATTTTTTTCTTGTCGGTTTTTAAATACACACCAAGTCTTCATATTTATGCCTGAGATTATGATTAATTTGAGCTATAAATAATGCACATTTTAAAACCTATATAGATATTTAATTTGAAAATAATACATGTTATGACATCAGTAGAAATAATTAACATTAAAAAAGAGTATAGTAGCAGTAAATTGAGAGATGTAGAGAAACCACATGACCGAGTACACAAAATGAAAAAATGGCTAATTGAAAGTGATTTATGACAATATTTATAAAGGCAGGTGTATGCAAAATTTATGGTTCAAATTTGCAATTTTTTTTCATACAATATTTTTTTTTAGTTTGCTGAAATGCAATATGACGAATCCATGGCTAAGATAGACTACTGTATTTTATTTAATTTATAAAACTTTTTAAATATTTTTCCAGTTGTTAAATATTCAGATTTTTTTTTTCTTCTGGACTAACACATGTTTATAGCAAAATTGTTATATCTAAATTGGCATCTAGAAAGGAACACTACTTAAGAGGATGTATACGTTGTTTATATTATGATGAATTGATTTATTATTGGTTCACTCGTAAATATATATTCACATTTCTTATTTATTGAGGAGAATGGCCATGATTATTTTACTATTATCTGAACATTGACGAGTAAAATAATTAGTGATTGTAAGTTAATTTAGTAGTTTTTAAATATATATTTTACAAATTTAGATATTTACGAATGTTAAAATAGTAGTTGCCCTGCATCGTTTAGTGCAGCGATAGCTAAGAAGTTCCTTGGATTGTAACTCATCACTTCTGATGATTTAATACCCTATACTTGACTTATGAACTATTCAATTGTTTTTTTAAAAATAGTTTGTCAAAAATCAATAATGGTTGCTATTGATGGCAGGTTATTATGATATTGTATTAGATTTCTTAAAGAATTGGATGTAATTATACGATGAATGCTAGGGAATAAAGATTAAAAAAGGCTGTTATATACATTTACATAACCGTTGCTGTTATATCTGCTAAAATTAATATTAAAATACAATGTGATTTTGATCTGCACATCATTGCTCATTAAATTGTGAAAAATGTAGATTTTAGATGTATCCTAGCTATTAGCGGTTCATAACATAGGGTACATTCTTTTTTTTTGACAATTGGTGGTATGAGCATTTTTTTATTAAATATTTATTAAGTGACTAAATAATATATTTATTCGGTAAATACATTTTTTCTGATTTAATTTTTTTAAGTATTTTATTAATTTTCTACGGTAAGGTTCTCCACTTCAATGCAGATTGGATTAAGTAGGCAACAAAGTTCTACAACCAAACGAAAACATTACATCATCATTGATGATAGTATTCCATTGCTCATCATTCCTCTTAACAGAATTTATTCTAGAATCTCAATTTTAGAGCAATTAAATGAACTTTAATGAGCGTCACATCATTAAAGTACACCCAACCTGTTTTGACTTGCTAGAATCATTTTCACACCTATTTATCTCAACAAGATAATGAGAAATGTAAAAATAGTCAACAATCTATTGGGTATATTTTTTTATCCATTTATTTTTTGGAATAATTAGAATTTTTTTTTTTTTTTAATACTAATCCTGGGTGTATTTCTTTTATTTATTTATTTTTAAAATGCTGAGTGCTTTACTAAAAAGATCAATAACTTATATCTATTTAAAATTATTAAAAATAAGATGACTTTGTTATAAATTTATTAATATATATTAATAAACAATTTATTAAAGAATAATGATTTTTTATTTGATTAAGTTTTCCATCTAAAAAATGCTGTATGTATTTGGTAAGTGATCACTTATTAATTAATCTGTTCTTAATTAAGAAACAGTTAAAAGAATTAGGGTAAAGACATACTAAATTAAAATATTTAAATATCTAAGGTTTAAACTTTAAAATTCATAATTGCCTTAAGAGTTAAGATTTGATCAGTAATAAATAATTTACCAAAATCAGCTCTGAAGAAGACTGTAGGACAGTCGAAATGTAGGTGCATGTGCATATATGTACAATAAAAGGTTTTTGCTAAAAAGTATTGATAAATTAGATTTGTAATAAATAATTTTATAATAAATTATTTTCTATAGAGAGTGTGATTAGTAACTTGATTTTTACAAAGCTTTGTGTCTCTTTATTATTGTTATTATTTTGGTATTACAATCCAGCTTTAAACAAATGATCAGTGTTGTCTTAAAATTGATATACTTTACAAATGTGAATTGAGAAATGAATATAATTTTTAATCATTTTTACTGTTTCCGCAAGATATATTTTAGCATAGGGTTGCATAGAAAGAGTGAAAGCTCTTTCTATGAGTAGATATCAAAGAGTTTGTCAGGTTATAAACCTAAGCAAGGCAATAGTTTAAACATCATGACCTCACTTTTCTCAAATTCTATTATATTGCAATTATCCTTCTGGGCCAGATTACTTGTCAAATAAACTACAAACCCCAAACACTGTGATCATGTAATTTGTCAAATATTTTCCCATTACATTATTCTCTTATAAGATGGATCTATTCTTTTCATATGTCATAGCATCGGCCGGGAGGTGAACCTGCAACAACCGTCTGCAACCAACTGCTTGTTTGCAAGGCAGCTGCACTGACCTCTCGGCTAACAACGCTTGACTAAGATGGATCTATTTCTATCACTTTTAATATCTTATGGAAGGAGAATCACTTACAGAAATATTTCCAAATTTTTACATTTTTATTATCTGCTCACTCCTCATTTCAGGAATAGAAAGAAAAAGTGATATAAAATACATTTTCTGCTCATATTTTAGTTTTGAAGCCACATTATTTTACAAAATAGAAAGAATAGGTGAGATTTAATGCTATTTAAACCTGATATGGTCGATTCCTTGCAAATCTGATTTAGAAAGGTTGTTAAAACTTATGTGGAAAAAAGCGCTACTTAAATAAGATAAATTATGAATTTTTTATTTTGTAATTATTGAAAAGTCCAGTAAATGACATCTTCTACACCTACATGGAAGTTAACTTGTTTTGCATTGATGGAAGTTTACAGAATATTTAAAATTTGATCATTAGATAGAATTAAGATTTTTTCAATTATATCATCACCATTTTTTATTATTGTATGGAATACAGATATATTTCACTACTGTAGTCTTAATTGATTTACTCAAAATATTTTTTCCCTGTAAAATGAAATATCAGTTAAAATAAACAATTTGTTGTCTGTGTGTTCATTTTCTTTAATAAGAAAAACAATCTACTTTTATAGCTGGCTTATTTAATCCTCACCATTGGTAAGTCATTATGAGGGTAATTTGCAAATCAAACAATCATTCTTTCTAGAAATTAATCAAACAATTATTGTGAAATTGTAATTTTTATTTTTAAAGTTGCTAAATAAATTTGAAACTGATCACAGAAAAATAGTTATTCTATGCATTTAGTTAATTTGTATCTAATAGAAAACATTTCAAGATCAAGAAAAAAGAAATCATTGAAGTTGTATTTAAAAAACGGATTTGCAAAAATATGCAGTCACAATCCAAAACATGTAAAATGGATAGATTAACTCTTGTGATGGAACAGTCATTATTGCCTGTTAAGTTTGGTTGATAACCAATATTTTTATCTTAATGGATTTTAAAGGTGGATAAAAAATTAGATCTTGAAGAGGGGGATGGGGTGAAATCTAATCTGTATTTGTATTTTTTAAAATTCTTTTTTAAAAAATTTATTTCAGTTTAAATTTTTTTTTATTTTTAAAAATTATATAAATTTTCTTATTTACTAGTTTATTAAAATAAGATTTTTTAAAAATGTTAACATATTATTAGTTATATTAAAAACTATGAGATCTTTTTGTGTATGTGAATTACTAATTTTAATCCTATATCTTTTTAAATCAATGTGAATAAATGATGAATGTTGTTTTGTGTTAATGATTCATTTTACCTAAAATATTAAAAACCATAAACTGAATACATAATTTATCATCTATATGAAGAAGGTTGGTAATTATATCATTGTACATAAAAGAACATACATATAATGTACACTCTGGCATTCTGACTTAATAATGGAATACTTTTATATGTTTAATTTAGTTTGATAATAATAAATGTAAAATGGATTTTGCTGTAATTTTTAACTGGAGGATAGAATTCCAATTAATCTAAGTTTGGGAAAATAACAGATAATTAGATGTTTTCACCCATCACATTTAAAAAAAGTCAACATTTTTATATTGTAACAACTGATTATGTATTGTTTTATTCTATTTTTCATTGTTAATAACATGTGTAATGTGTCCTTCATATTTTGCATTTTTCAAGAATAATAACTATACCTTGCAAATACCAATTAGATTTTTAATATTTTGGATTGTTTTTAAAATATCTTTTTTTTTTTTGACTACTTTTCTTAGCTTTGTTATCCTGTATAATTCCTATTGGTCCTTGAATAAGATTTTTAAAATTTGATGGAATTATTTTATTTTTAATATTTTCAGTTGCATATATAGCTATATACTGCATTCTTTATAATAGACAAATCATAGCTTTGTAACCTGGGGGTGTGTGTGTACTGTATACAGAATAAAAGTGAACAAAAAGGTAAATGTAAATCATGGGCTCATATGCAGAAGTTTCTGAATAATTCAGATTAGCCTTAATCCATTTATTTTGTAGCTGATAGCAAATAGATACCTCTTTCCAACTACTATTGAATAGATAGATTAGATTGGTTGCATGAAATAATAATCCTTATTCATCTTTGCTAGTTATCTGATAAATTTTCAAGATTTTTTCTGATTTGAATTTAAATTCCAAATTTTCAGCAAAACAGATTGATGTATATTTAACATCACACTGTGATGTCTAAATGGCAAATACATGCATAGAAAATGAGAGGACCATGAACATGTATATGAGTATGTAAAAATGAATAAACATTTTACCATTAAATAAGGTGAATATTAATATATGTATATATAAGCATCTTTATAAATGGTGTGCTTATATATGTGTATATATAATCAAAATTACCCCAAATTCACAACTCAACTAGATTAGCCAAGAAAATAAACTTTAAACCGCTATCATTTGACTTCTCTAGTGTAAATTTGGAGTAATTTTGATTATTTATTGACTAGTTTAGCTTTATGCTTTTAATGTTTATATTTTGGTTAGTCTATAAATGATGAATATACAATCGGTAAAAATGTCAATATTTTTATGCATTTTAGTATACGTCTAGATTTGTTTTTATTATTAAAAATATGTGATAATAATTAATAAAGTCCTACAGATTCTTGTTATTATATTAGCAAACAATATCTATTTCATACTCCTTACTAAATGCCTTCTAAATATCACTGCTAACTTTTTAAAATTTGCTTATAATTTTTGCCAAACAATGCTGGTAATTTGCGTAATTTCTGTTTGAAGTGGTATCTTAATTAAAAGGTTTTTTCTTTTATGCTTTCTTGGTATTTTTAAGTCCCCCCCACTCTTCCACCGACACTGTCCGAACAGATGAGATAGAGTTTTACATTCTACCATTTGAATATCATTTGGTCTCGTAAACATACTATTTATTAATAACAAAATTAGATAGAAGAATATTTTTTAGACTGGGGGGGGGGGAGAGAATAGATTAAAAAAAAAAAAACTTTAATGTGCGCTATGTGTCATTTTCATGATTATTTGACACCCCCCCTCCCCAAAGATAATTTTAAATACAAACATTTGAATTTGTAAAATAGTGTATTATACATATACAACGTGTATGTACAATTTTTGCAGACTTCATTATAATTTAATTGACCATTTTTTTTTGTTTTGATGGGAGTGAAAATACACATCACAGTTAATTAAAACCTTTAAATGCCAACTGCGAGGTAACTTAGAATAGACCGTTTCTTACAGGATGTTGTGTTACTTTGTTATTAATTAGCTTTAAAAGATTTGTCCTTAAATATTGATTTGCATAATAATAAAGAGATAGAAATGTTTAATGTATATTTAAAATAATGTTAAAATTATTTTTCCATCTGAAAATTAAATATTTATTCACGGAAATAAAAAATAATCAATGAATCAGAAAAATGAATAATCCTGCCTTTTCATAGATGGATCAATGAATATTTTACCTGCTATTTAGCTAAAAAAGAAATATATATATATTGAAATTATGTGTAAAGAAATAATAATAATTGATGTTACTTTTAAATACAGTATATATTAAACCAAGCAGAATCTAATTTTTTTTATAATTATTGATTAAATCTACTATTTTTAAAAAATCTTTGTTGGACTTTGTAAGGTTTTAGGTAGTAGAAAAATCTAAATATTTTTCACATATATTGAAACGAGTGCAATAAAGATATATTGATAAAATATAAATTATTCTTTGGAGGATGGGGAGGGGAGGGAAAGGGAAACCAGATAGTGTTACAATTTAAGAGGGGAATTCCCTTATACCTTATCCTGCCCCAAATTTGATTATATGTAATTTGATGGCAAACAATTTTTGGTCACAATTTCTTCTGGGCTTAGATTTATTAACAATTATGTTTGAACATTTATGAAGATATTAAACGATTAAAACATCATATGATCATTTCTTATGCGTACACAAACTGTTAAAACAGCAGCAACTCTCCATACAATTATGCCACCCAGTGTAAGCCATAGTAATCAATGGATGCTGGAAGATTTATGCATCAAAATCCTTATCTAGTGCCTATTCATCCAATATTCCCAGATTAGTTTCTAGTTTGTAGCTTTCAGCAGTGAGGAGCCTTGAATCTGAGAGCCCTGCACCTAAGTCTTTGGCTCTAATGCAACCCTCCAGCAGCCACCTTTTACACTTTTAGTTAACTTTAAAGTTATGAATCCAAAATCAAAACACTAATGTTTTCAGTTCAAGCTCATTCACTTTTATATAATCTTGCAGATCTGAACCTAGTTCAGTATCTATACATTTTGGTGTTTGGATTTTTTTTAATAACCATAGTCACCATCTTTCGGTGGCCAGGATTGGTATAAACCCTCTAAAATCCCACATGATTATCATTTTTTATGTTTACACAAGCTGTTAAAGCAGTAACAAGCATCACCATATAGTAGTGCTACCTAGTGCAAGCCATAGTAATCAATGGATGCTAGATTTGTGCATCAAAATCCCTATCTAGTGCCTATTGTCCAATATTTCTAGATTATTTCTAGCTTATGGCTTCATCAAGGGCATGACAGCCATAACCTAGAAACTAGTCTGCAAATATTGGATGAGTAGGCACTAGATAGAGATTTTGATGCTCAAATCTTCTAGCATCCATTGATTACTATGGCTTTTACTAGGTAGCACTACTGTATGAAGACTTATGGAGATGTCTATTATATATAAAATATACATCTAGTGCATTAAAAGGCAAACAAAATGAAAGTGTAAGACAAATAACAGGAAGGAATTTGAGAAAAATAACAAATAATAGTAAGATTGATTCACTATCTGATGAAAGAGTATATACTATGTTTAAAACACTTAGTAAGGCTATCATTTCATCTTCTCTGTGACATCAAATATGTTATCTATTTGTGTGAAGTAACATCTGCATCTTAGAAAAGATAAGGTTGGTAGAATTTTAAGATTTAATTTGATTAAAAAATAATCATTAGAATTTGAAATGTCATATTCTATTATTTAGTAAAATTATTAAGATTTTAAAATAACTTTATTGGATTACCATTTTTTTCCTTCTGATTGATGTATATACAGAAGCAAGTTTATTATTACTTTTTATAGAGATATTTAACTTTTGAACTTTACAACTGGAAATTATTTTAAGACTATAGTTAATCTGTAGAAATTTATTTATGATTTTTTTTTTTTAAAGAAATGATATTGATATTTTTTTAAAAAAAGTAAGATTATTTTTTTAAAAATCTTCAAATAAATGTTAAAAAATAATTTATTTATCAGTAACACAATTCATGAAATTATAAAATATTGCTTACTTGATATTCAGATAAAAAGTTTCGCCATACTTATATTGCTTCACGTATTTAAATCCAAGGCTGCAGAAAGGAGTTTGCTATTAACTGAAAGGAGACCCTTTGATTCCTCTTGGAGGCCTTAAAGGAACTGAGCAGGGCAAATTCCTAATGTCCACTCCATACGTTCTTGTCGTTGCAGCTGTTATTACTATGTGATTATTCATATAGTATACGAACATGGATGGGCTGCTCACCAACACGCATTAGCCAGCGTGGTGAGTTTATTGGCTTTTTACCTCTGAGTTTAAGATCAAGAAACACCATGGTCTTTCTTCTCAGTGCCTGATAAGGCAGAATGAATGTTTGTGTAAATGATAAATATTTTTCCAATACATATATACAATTATGACAGACAAAAATAAAGCATGGCCCTTATTCCCAGGATGCTGTAAAGTCACCAACCAAGGCAGCGGTTGGTGGCCGAAGGCGGAGGGTGCTAAGAATCCCCTGATTGCGGACCCAGGCTGCCATTTGATGACGACTTTTTATTTAGGTACTTACAACTGCAGATCACTTTCAAGTGAAGGAAGATTGCAAGAATTAGAAGAAGAACTGTCTTATATTAAATGGGACATTATTGGACTTTGTGAAGTTAGAAGAAAAGGAGAAGAAACAATTGATTTAAAAAGTGGACATATACTCTATTATAAAGGCACACATATTGGAAATACAAGTGGAGTAGGATTCATTATAAATAAAAAGTGGAAGAACAATATTGTGGAGATTGATGGTGTATTGGACAGAGTGGCAAGATTAGTTATACAACTTAATAGCAGATACCAAATGCAGATAATTCAGGTTTATGCCCCAACAAGTTCTCATAGTGATGAAGTAGTAGAAGATTTTTATATGGATGTACAAAAGGCTTTTGATCAGAGTAAACAACATTTTAAAATTGTTATGGGGGACTTTAATGGTAGAATTGGTAGACAAATGAAAGATGAAATTGCTGTAGGTAATTTTGGTTATGGTAATAGAAATGAGAGAGGACATAGACTTGTGGAGTTTGCAGAAAAAGAAAAACTTTATATTATGAATTCATTTTTTGAGAAAAATGTTAAAAGGAAATGGACATGGAAGCATCCAAATGAAGGTACAGCAGAATTGGATTATATTTTGACTAACAGAAAATACATATTTCAAGATTGTAATGTTCTTAATAAATTTAACACAGGAAGTGATCATCGATTAGTAAGGTGTAAGTTATGCAGAAAAAGAAAAACTTTATATTATGAATTCATTTTTTGAGAAAAATGTTAAAAGGAAATGGACATGGAAGCATCCAAATGAAGGTACAGCAGAATTGGATTATATTTTGACTAACAGAAAATACATATTTCAAGATTGTAATGTTCTTAATAAATTTAACACAGGAAGTGATCATCGATTAGTAAGGTGTAAGTTACATGTTAATGTAAAACTAGAGAGACAAAAATTATTAAGAAAAACAATATTTACAGTTGATATTCCTAATCTTCAGAAACATTCTAATGAATTTAAATTAGAACTTACAAATAGGTTTCAAGTGTTAGTAGATTTTGAACATGATACAGATTTGAATGAAATTAATATGAAAATAACTGATACACTTTTAAAAACTGCAACAAACATAGCTGGTAGAAAAAAGCAGCAATTGACTAATAAAATTTCTACTGAGACTAGAGAATTTATGAAGAAAAGAAGGAATATGAAGATATACAAAAATGATGTATTAAAAAGAATTGAATATCTCGAATTTTGTAAAATGGTACGGAAAAGAGTTGAAAATGATATAAGAAAGTATAACTGTGAAATAGCAAGGAAAGCTGTAGAAGAAAATAAAAGTCTCAAAAATGTTAAACAACATTTTGGTATTGGTAGGAAATTTATATCTGCAATAAGAAAAAAAGATGGAATTATTACTAAAAAGAGAGATGACATCATGAAATTGGTAGAAGATTTTTATCAAGAATTATATAGTAATAAAGAACAAGTACCTCCTATATCTATTACATCTTCCGAATTGCCCAGAATCTTAAATGAAGAAGTGAGACATGCAATTAAGTGTATGAAGAAAGGAAAGGCTCCAGGAAATGATGGAATTATAATTGATATATTAAAAGAAGCAGGTGAAGAAATAGAAACAATTTTAGCAAAGTTATATACCAAATGTCTAAATGATAAAGATATACCGGAAGATTGGAAGAATGCAGTAATAATATTAATATTTAAAAAAGGTGATAAAGAAGGTATTAGAAATTACAGACCTATCAGCCTTTTATCAGTTTTATATAAAATTTTTACCAAGATAATTACAACTCGTCTACAGAGAACTTTGGATTTCCACCAACCAAGAGAACAAGCTGGATTTAAAAGTGGTTTTAGTACAATAGATCATATCCAGGTATTGAGAGAAGTCATAGAAAGGACAAATGAATATGAGTTGTCTTTATGTTTTGGATTTATAGATTATGAAAAGGCATTTGATTCTATACACATTTCTTCAATGATTAAAGCATTGGATCATCAAGGTATAGATCCAGGATATTGTCATATTTTAAAGAATATTTATAAAAATGCAACAGCAACAATTAGATTACATAATGATACTGGAAAAATCAACATTGAGAAAGGTGTAAGACAAGGTGACTCCATATCTCCAAAACTCTTTACAGCAGTGCTGCAAGAAGTATTTTGTGGATTAAAATGGGAAACTAAAGGAGTGAAAGTAAATGGAGAGTATTTAAGTCATTTAGATTTCGCAGATGATGTAGTTGTTTTTGCAAATAATGCTTCAGAGCTGCAGGAAATGTTGCAGGAGTTAACAGATGAAAGTAGAAAAGTAGGACTAAAGATAAATGTTAAAAAGACTAAAGTAATGTTTAATCGATTTGCTCAAAATATGAAAATAAAGATTGATTATGAAGAATTAGAAGAAGTTAACAGTTACAAATACCTTGGTCAGATTATTAATACAGATGGAAACATAATGGAGGAAAATAATCATAGAATTAACTTGGTTGGAGTGCTTTTGGTAGAAATAACTTGATACTAAAAGGAAATATGCCTATGTGTTTGAAAAGGATGGTTTTTAACAAATGTGTTTTACCAGTTCTTACTTATGGATCTGAGACTTGGACACTTAATAGAAGAGCAATACAGAGACTTCAGACCACTCAAAGAAGTATGGAGAGGTGTATGTTGGGAGTAACAAGAAGAGATCAAAAACGCAATGTATGGGTAAGACAACAAACAGGTGTTACTGACCTTATTGAAAAAATTAAAAGATTGAAATGGAGTTGGGCTGGACATATTGCTAGAAGAGATGATAATAGATGGACAATTGAAATTTTAAACTGGATTCCAAGAGATTATAAAAGACCCAGAAAGAGACCACATGTGAGATGGATGGATGAAATAAGAAAATGTGCAGGGGTGTTGTGGAGAAGAGAAGCTAAAGATCGGAGAAGATGGATTAAACTTGGAGAGACCTTCATCCTGCAGTGGATTGATAATGGTTGATGATGATGATTTAAATCCAAAAAATATTTTTGGATTTAGATACATGAAGTAATATTGAAGTTAGGGGGTTTACAATTAAATTAATTTTTGATTTTTAATTAACTATTTAAAATTTAAACATAATTTATTTACTTTATGAAAAAAAAAACCCCTACAGAAATAAGTTGGATGCCATTCCTGATATTAGAATTGAACTGTCCACAATTAAGTCAAATTTTGATTAAGATGAGAACTCCTCCTAACTGTTATGAAGAACTTAAATACTTTGTATTAGCCAGTTTTACATTTCAAGCCTTTTATAGTTTATTGGTACTTGTGAGTTTTCGAGTAAATCAAGATGGCATTCTGTATTTTTGATAAAGGTACAATTTTCAGAACCTATAATCTACCAAAGATGTGTTAGTGGTTAAATTAGAACAAATTTAATAAATCAATTGTTAAATTTAAAAAAAGAGATCATCATCATCATCATTATCAACCATTATCAATCCACTGCAGGATGAAGGTCTCTCCAAGTTTAATCCATCTTCTCCGATCTTCAGCTTCTCTTCTCCACATCACCCCTGCACACTTTCTTATTTCATCCATCCATCTCACATGTGGTCTCTTTCTGGGTCTTTTACAATCTCTTGGAATCCAGTTTAAAATTTCAATTGTCCATCTATTATCATCTCTTCTAGCAATATGTCCAGCCCAATTCCACTTCAATCTTAACATTATCGTACTTTGTTTCATTCAGCTTGTTTCCTTTTGTCAGCAGTTTTTGGATATATTGTCATAATGATAAAAATTTGAGGCCCTCCTTTCGCAGATCGTGATGCAGACCCTATTTTCAAAGGTACGGGACCCTGCCTTATCAAAAAGTGTGCATTAATAGTCACGATATTACACTCCACCGACACGAAAAAAATATAAATGTATTTATATATTTTTTTCATTTTTCTGTTAACAAGTTAATCCAAAAAAGAAAAAAAAAAATATCGTAGTTAATCTTTCCACAATTATTTCTTTTTTTAAAATAACAGCAATAAAAAATAAAATGTAATTACTAAATACGATGTTTCCTAGCAGGAATTTTTTTTTGTAAACATTTTGCACCCCCCCCCTCGAAACTGTAAATTTGACAGAGCTTAATATGTATTGCTATATATATATGCAATAAAAGTGTAAATTTTATTGAAATTATTAATATAAATGTTAATGATACTCTGATAATAGTAAATGTGTGTATGTGAAAGAAAAAAAAATAATATAGCAAAACTTTTATTATTTTATTACGGAACTTAAACAAACAACAAATAAAATAAAATAAAGGAATGAGAGAAAGGTTTGTAAATGAAAAAAAAAAAGATAGATCTTCAAACGCACTTCTATCAGGTATTCTCAAATCAAGTCATCATTTATTATATCATTTGTACCTCATACCTATATGTGACAGCCAGTGAAGTGGAGTTTGATTCAGGGAATGAACTTTAGTTATTTAAAATTTTATATATCTATATTATTAGAGAGGGTTTGAACACAGATTTTCAAGTTCATTCAGTTATTCACTCCATCCTATATTACCAATACACATGACCACATACATGTGAAGAAGATAAACGATCCACAGTAAATGTATTTCATATTGAACCAACACTCATCATTTGGTCCAGATCATCATCTTTCACACACAAAAGCAGTACTCAGTGTGCTGACCCAGCACTCTTCAGTTGATCATGTAAACTGAGCGCTGATTATATATATGTGTGTGGGAGATGATAATCTGGACCAACTGATGAGTGCTGGTTCAGAACAAAATACATATATTGGATATCTTTTTCACATATATGTGGTCACGTAAGATGAGTTGATAGCTGAAGGGAGCTTGACAGTCTCTCTTCAAATCCTCTCAAATTACATCTAAAGTTCAATATATACATACATTATACTTGTAGTCAAACATTATATCTATAGTATAGAATTCCATTTGCTAATATTTGATCTCGTCTTGCGATCTTCCACGTTTTTAAAATACATCTACACTTCTATACATTACTCTAAGTCTTCATTTACACCCACATCTATATGATACTCAAACCAAAACTCTTGCAAGATTGTTTTTGTACTTAGTATGATTTATTAAGATTGTCTTTTATGTCTTATTTTTTATTTGATAGATTTTGCATTATTTTTTTGCCCCTCAATTTTGATCTCATATTACACTTTATTATTATTATTTTAAAACAATTTATTATAAATAAGTTACAAAAGATATTTATATCACAATCATTTATATATATATAATAATTTTTTTAAAGTTAAAATAATTTTTTATTGATTAGTAAAATAGAGTTTGAAAGTCATTTTTTAAAAAAAAAAATCCGCATCAAAATTTAAAACTGAAACTATCTGGCTTATGGCAGAAGTTACTACTGATATGTATATATGTGTGTGTGTGTGCATGACATGCAGAAAAATATTTTTATATATTACTAAAATATTATAAAAAAAATATTTTTATATTTTGCAATTATATTCAAACATTTTGTGAAATAAAGAAAAATCAAATATTATTTAAAAACGTGGCTCCCCTCCCCTCAGTAAAATCAAATAAATATTTATTTTTTATTATCAAAATAAATTTGATTATCAATGAAATATTTATTCCAGTTCATTAAATTTCAACATTTTTTTTTGCTTCACTCAGTTGTAGTAAAAGATGTTATCGTGTAGTAAAATATTTTATCTATCAAATCTGTGTAGGAGTGCATTATCGTGTATGTAATAACATACAATCAACCCTCATTATAATGACGGGATATAAAAGGCAATAATATATTTTGTTTTTGGCCACATTTAAAAATAATTACAATTTTTTTTTTTAAAAAAGGTAAAAATGTAACTTCAGATATTGTAGTTTTAGCGCTGTTAAAACCTATAACACCTGTCACTAGCAAATATTTTATAAAAAATATTAGTTTATGTAAGCGATAATTATTAATGGCAATAATTTTAATTTACAGGAAATCAAAAGTCTTGCCAATACTGTAACTAATTTATTACAACTTTTTAAAATATAATTTTTAGTTAAGCAGTTGAAATATTTTTTTATTTTTAAAATAATTATATCATATAAATTATTGCAAACTAAAAATATTGATATACATATATATTTAAACTGCATCTAAATTATATCTGTCTATAAGAATAGCATTTTAAAATGATTATTTAAATCATTTTGCCATTGCTTAAAATTGATCTCAGTTATAGTAAATCTTCATTGTGAACTTATAATTTAGGACTGATAGTATACAGAGATTTATTTATTTCATAATATTGGAAAAGAGAAACAATTATATTTAAAAATATTGCTCTCCTCCTCTCCTTTTTTTTTTACTATAGCAATTTTTTTTTAAATTTTAAATTGATGTTTATGTGATTAGTTATTATATATTTACAAATAGTTTTTATAACAATATAAAATATCATTTTTCGCTTTGTCTAAATTTATCTTTTCTTGCTAGGTGGATACGATAAGTAATCCATACATTTTTTTTTTTACTCTCATTAAATCCATTTGCTTGATAATAAACATCTTATTTCACAATAAATGCTGATTCTGTTTATAGTGATTTTAAATTAAAATTAATTTATAAATGTGTATCTTACAAAAAGTAATGACGACCAGCTTTTTCGAAGAAATTAGTTAAATTATTTTGTTTATATCAAAATTAGATTAAATGAAATGAATAAATAATACAGGAGTTAAATCACATTCAGTTTTGTGGATTTTAAAATTATTTCATGAGATTGCCTTTCTCCTAATACGAAAAGAAATGCATTAAATGTAATGTTTGTGTGTATGGCATGTGTATTCATGAAAATTTAATATTACATTTTAAAAACTCATTTAGTTCAACAAAGCTTAATGTAATCACATATTGGAAACATTTTAACTCCATTTCATTATCACTTTTAGCTATTTCACAATAAACGCCTATCTAATTTTTTTTTTACAAAGAGCTGTTTTAAGTATTCCTTTTTCATAATGATCTAGCAAGACTCCTTATTTCATTCTCCCATGTCAAATTTATGTCTATCGATTCTGGTGAGGATTGATTATGTCAATAAATTGACATTTCTTTTTATGTGCCCAGTTTAAATTCTTTAATTTTCTCAGGATTGGTAATGGTTTGTGGGCTTGAATCTTTTCTTTCCTTAATTTTTTTGAAGTTTCCTATTGCCACTAATAATCTTTGTTCATTTTAGTTCAAAATTCATGTTTCACAACTATTAAACAACACAAAAGACATGTTTAAAAGCTTTTATTTTTAATTATAAAGATATATATAAGCATAACAGATGCATTTCAATCTATTTTAATTCTTTTATTTTATTTGCTTAATTTAAGTAACCATTTCTTTAACTTTCCTTTTATTAAGCATTATATATTTGTTATTTGTTTTCAATCCTCCCCCCTCACTTATATAAATGAAATTTTAAATTTTATGTCATTGATTGTTACATCATTTGCAAATTTGGAAGGAAATAGATTGCCACCATTTATGTTAAGACCTGACATATCTTATTAATAATTTTTATTAGTCATTCATTAGACTAGAGATTATCCATTTAATGAATACAGAAATATTGACATGTCTTAATTTATATGTTAAAAACTTTTAAGTTTCTGAAGGTAGGTTTAGAATATTAAAATACTTTAGTGTATACTTTCTAGAGCTGCTAAGAGCAGGGGATTTGTCCAAAATCATTCAGGGTTTAGAGCTAATTGATAAAGTTGACATAAAATTTGGGATAGATAATGGATAAATGATAAATATAAACATATAATATCAAATAATATACTTTGGGATTAGTATTGCTTTCTGCCATATTGATTCTAATTTTGCGAATATATTTGAAAGTATTGGTTTAGATTTAGCAAACTATATATACTTTAAAAATGGGATTTTGAGTTGATGTTAATTTAAAAAAGCAGTATTCTGAATATGATAAAAATAAAAGATTTAGATTTTAAATAAAACTAAACTTTGAAAATTGCTTTTGTTCCTAATTTTTTTTTATCCAAAAAAATCTTTTTATCCTATTGGTTGTTAGCCGAGAGGTCATCGCAGCCGTCTTGCAAGCAAGTAGTTGGTTGCAGACAGTTGTGGGTTCACGTCCCGGCCGATGCTATGATATATGAGCAAAAAAAAAAAAAAAAAATTAAATTGAGTTCAAAAACTCATTTTCTAAATGTAAATTTTGTCTTCATAATAATTTGTAAAATTTTAGATGAACTTGATTGAATTCTAAAACTAATTTTTTAAATATAAAGTTTTTTAATCTTTAAAGAAAAATAGGATAATGTAAAAGTGTTAGAATCAATGTGCCAGAAAGCAGTTCTAATCCCATATTACTCAAATAAGTATTTTTAAAAAACAGAATAAAATTAATGAATGTGAATCTCATATTTTATTTCTTTTGTTAATGAATAGATTACATAACCAACTCCCAAGATGGTGAAATAAGTTTTAAGATACCAATTTTGTCTCCCATTCAACAGTGCCTGCCTTCATACAAGACTACTTATCTTTCAAGGCAAATTATCACATCATTGCTGTGACTTTACTGTTTATATATATATAAATCTAGACTTCAAAAAGATATACAGAATTTTTCTCTGAATTAATATAATCTGGAAGCATGGAGAAACGACTATAGCTGAAGTATTGCCATATCCTGTGTTGTAAGATAAATATATATATTTTTTTGCATTCCAGAGCTGAAATTGAAAGATCATTCAGTAAACTTCCTCTTACAAAATGTTTTTTTTTTTTTTTTACCATCAATAATGCGAGAACAAGTACTTCGAAATCCATAATATGTGAAAAAGTAATCAAAGAACTTGCTAATACCAAATTTAGGACATGGATATTCAATAAATAAATCTTTAGATATTTATAAAATAGCCCTTAAATTTATAATGTTCAATTTAATTGCATGCACTTGTCCTATGTTCATTTTGATTCTTGACATTTTTGTTAATATTCCTCACACCTTCATAAATATTGTTTCATTTTTTGTAAAGTATTGTTTGATTCATTAATGATAGTTGTTAAGTGTTCTTTATAATTTTTTTAAAAATCTTATATGTATATATGTAATATATGATTAGCGTCAGTAATGGATTATTTATTTCTATACTTGTTTTAAAAAATATAATCATGGACTCGCCTTTTTTTCAGTAATTTTAAATAACTTTATAAATGAAGCAGTATTTTTATTTTATTTATTTTTAAAACATAATTTTGTTTTGTACCCTCTGATTTTTTAAAACTTTTTTTTCTCATGTGTCATAGCATCAGCCAGGAAGTGAACCCGCTAACCTGGGACAACTGCTTGTAAAGCGGCTGTCGCTGACCTCTCGACCACCAATGCTTGAATTGCTGCTAATACATATATACATAATCAAATCACTGGTTGTAGAAATGAGTTTGTTGTTAACTGAAAAGAATCTTTTATTTCCTCTTTGAAACCTTAAAGGAACCCGGTAGAGCATATTCCTGATATCCACTCCATGCATTCTTCTTGCAGTTGTTATTGTTGCATATTTATTCATATGGTAAACATGGATGGGTTACTCACCAGCATGTATCGGCCAGCCTTTATTGGCTTTTTACTCTTAAGTTTAAGATCAAACAATACCATGGTCTTTCTTCTTTGAAGTATCAAAAGTATAAAACAATATTGGAGTAAAAATAAAAGATAGAACTGGATGGCATCATGGATTGTGCCGAAGAGTTCTACAAAGAATTGTATAAGAAAAATGAAAATAACCACTACATTTAATAAATCTTTTGAATTCTCCAGTCTTTTAAACGAAGTGAGATATGTAATTAAATCTATGAAGAAGGGAAAAGCTCCAGCCAATGATGGGTTTATAATTAATATCTTAAAAGAAACAGGTGAAGAAATTGAAAAATTAATGGTAAAACTATTTACTTAATTCTAAATGATAAAAATGTACCAGATGATTGGAAGAATGCAGTAGTAATATTGATGATGATGACAAAGAAGGTGTTAAAAATTACAGATCCTATTACTTCCGTCATGTTTATAGAAAATCTTTACCAAGATAATTATAACACCTCTGCACAAATTGTGAATCCAAACCAACCAAAAAAACTCAACTGGTTTTAAAAATTTAGTAAAGTGGATCCCATCTGATTATTGAGAGTTGATGAATATGTGTTGACATTATGAAAAGACAGCGGATTGTGTAAGCAAATCTTCAGTAATTAAAGCTTTGGAATATCATAGTGTAAACCCAGAATATTGGCAATATTTTGAAAAATATCAAAATACAACAGCTGTAATTAGATTGCACTGGGGTACTGAAAAGATTAACATTGTTAAGAATACATGACAAAATGGTTCCATATCTTCAAAATTTTTACTGTTGTTTTACAAAAAATAAAGGAATAAAAAATATATGGAGATTATCTAGATTTTGCAGATGATTATGGGTGTTTTTGCAAATACTAATTCATAGTTTCAAGAAATGTAAGAGTTAAGAGTAAGAAAGGACTAAAGATAAAGTAAGTTCAATGAATAAAGATTGATTATCATGAATTAGAAGTTAGATTATTAAAACAAATGAAAATTTAATGGATGAAATTAATCTTAGAATTGAACTTGGATGGAGTTCTTTTATTAGAAATAACATAATATAGACAATTCACTTTATTTTTATTTGACAAAATGTTTGTTTGGATTGGGTTGGTAGTTATATATATATATGTCTTTCAATTCCTTTTTAAAAACATTAATGTGGAATTCATGATATTCTGCAATATTTATTATGCAATTATTTTTCCACCATAAAATTATTATGTAATTATACAAGTGTTCAATCAACCCATTTTTTGAAGTAATATAATTTAGAATTAACAGTATTTGTTAATGAATAATATTTGATTTAAACATTATCATAAATTATTACAAATTTGTCACATTATCCATGTTATTTCATACAATCAATATTGATAACAATATTGTAAATAATTTTTTATAATTAAAAATATCTTTTACTGATAACAATTTTTTTTTTTTTTACTTAAAAAAAAGTATTTATGTTATTTTATCTATACATTCAAAAGTTTTCTGACCATATTTTATTATATTTACTTTGTTTAAATTTTTGAGATTTTCTTTGAAGTTATATATAGTCATGATAGTATATATATCATTGCATTATATTTACATGCATACAAATGCGTTTTATAAATTAAAAAGCCAAAAGTTAAACTAGTTAATATAATAAACAAATTATACCAGTTTGATAATTAAGAAACTAGACTAAATGAAATGGTTTCAGTATCAAGTCAGGCTACTCATATGTAAAGTAACCCAAACGCAAAGCAAAGATATAATTCTAAGACAGTATGGAATTTGCTTATACCGAATGTTTCTTATATATGTAAATAAAGGATTTTGAACTTCGGATTTTTCAGTTTATTCATCCTCCATTCTATCTTAAGCAACCAATACATGTGATCATACACTTGCGAAAAAGATACACGATCCCCAATATACATATTTTGTGCAGAACCAGCCCTCATCAGTTAGGCCTGTCCATTAATATTTGACGAATTGCTACTTTAATATAAACGGAGCACTGATTGTATATATATATATGTTGGGGATTATGATTTGGCCCAACTGATGAGTGCTGGTTCTGTACGGAATATGTATATTGGAATTATCATTTTCACATGTGTGTGACTATGTGTATCTGTTGTTTATGATAGAGTCAAGGATGAATAGGCTGAAAAATCCTGAATTCAAATTCCTCTATTTACATATAAAACAAACATCTACTAACTTACTATCCCATAATTCTCTTTTACATTCCAATTACCTTTAATATCAAAATAATTTTTAAATAAGTTTAATAGCTTCAGAATCGTAAAATTTCAATAATAGAGATTCTTTAATTCTTCTTTTCAAAGACAATATTAACCCTCTCAAGCATTATCTCATGATTCGTATTTCTTTTATGGATATATAATACAGAACTAATATTTATTTTTTATTCTGTTTTTTCAGAACTTTATTATATATGAGCATATATATAAATATCTTGGTTCTCTGCCATTGTTGTGCCAAAACATAGTTTATATATTCTTCAATAGAATTAATTGAGCTGAGTATATTTTCGTCTTTTGTGCACCATATTCATGGTTATTCTGTTGGGAATATCCATTTTTTGCTAATTTTAATACTGTTTAATCTTTGAGTATGATAGTTTTGATTCAAGTATTATTAGAATAATATGTGTGGAAAGAAGTGACAGGAAATGTAACATTAAGAAGATGTGGTTCATTGCATTAAATGAATACATAATGAACCAAGTACCGGATAGTATTCAAATTAGCAAAAAATGGTCTTCTCAACAGAATAAGCATCAATATGATGCACAAGCATCCAAAGTATACTCGGCTCAATTCTATTCAAGAATATATAAACTCAGTTTCGGTGCTTTATATGAGTACCCTGTCTATGAAAGGCTTTGGTTTTTTTAATTAGTTGTTTTAACATTTTTTTAAAAAAGATTTAATGTAAATTAAACAAAAGATTTTAATGTTATATAAATGTGAGAAATTCACAATTGAAAAATTGACCCCCCCCCCCGATTTGTTTGATATACTTCAAAAATATTCTCTCTCTATCTATTTGATACACTTCAGAAATATTCTCTCTCAGCAAAGTATTAATAGTTTATTAATAGTTTTGTGCACCTAGCCTTAAAACTAAAGTAATAAAGCTAAATTTAAATTTAAATATATGTTACATTTGATATGTGAATTTGACAGTGTAACTTCCTTTGCATAAAATGCTCGTAATATAAATTAAGGTTTAGTTAGGTACAATTATTTATTTATAAAAACAAATTTAAAGTTTTTTTTTTTTTGATTTTTCACAACTACAGATGGTATAGACAAAAGAAATATATATATTTTTTAATTGGTTGGGAATTTGACATGTGTCAGCCTTGCAGTTAAATATATTCATAGGAAACATGTAACAAACTTACGGATAAACATTCACATGGATTATATATAGATATATGCTTGAATATTTACTTAGTTATGAGAAGATACTCAATGAAAATGATACTGCATTACTCCACTAGATTGTTCTTAATAATCAAATGGCTTTATTACTCCAGAGTCAGAATTTGAGTGTTGGAAGTTCCACCATTGGTATCGGTCAGAGGAACTTACGTACCAGATTCTGACATTCTATTACTGTACTAAATTATCCAGGGTTATCCGATTCATAAGTTGTATTTGACCACAATTATATAAATGCTTTATTTTTTAATTACATCGTCTATTGGGAGTCCTTAAATTTCAGTATTGCTTGGAAAGATCAAATCCAGCTAATTGTTTTGTTGGTCAGGAAAAATAAATTTGTTTGGAACTGCATAGGAGCACCCTTTCTGCACTTTATTTAGTTTGTTTGAAGATTTTCATGTTGAACTTTCTGAGAGAACATTACTTGAAGCATGTATCTGATGATTCTTTAAAACAATTTCTTTTTATATGTATTTCAATGTAGTCAAGAGCAAATTTAAATTTATCAATATCTATCTACTGATTTGGTCAAGTTAAGATTAGTGGAATATTTTTTTTTTTTTTAAAAAGACCATATAATTTTATTTTAATGATTCTCTTTTTGATTCCAAACATCTGATCCATAACATTGAAAATCTTATTGACTATGACAGTATCATTCATAGAAATGTTTTTATCATATCTAAAACTTTATAGAAAGGATCAGAATTTTTGAGAGGATCTCGTAATGTTTTATTATATCTCAACCTTTTTTTTTTTTAATCACCAAGAAATATTACAAAATTATCAGAAATAGTTGGATATTTAATAGGTATATTTATTAAAAAGAATTTTTTCTTTAATCTGGAATAAATTGCGTTCAATATGATCTTTTAACAATTATTGATCCAAATTTATTTAATTTTTTTATAGATTATAAGGATTTCTATTAATCAACTTTCCTTGGAATCTTGTTGGGATTAATTGCGTTTCAACTATGGTTTATGATTTCCAAGCGGAACAATATTTAATTGATACCTACAGAGAAATTGTCTGACAATATGAGATTATAGGCAACCTTAAATAGTAAACAAAAACATCAAAAAAGAAAAACCAGTTATAGATACTGTAGTGTATCCATTTTACCAGGAATAAGAGATAAATAAAATTTGCAATCAGTATTACATAAGGACAGCTTTCTAAAGGCAAAGCACATTACAAATGTTCCTAACCTCTGCAAAACCTAAACTTGAAATATTGAAAAATAAAATTGGTATTTGCAAAATACCATGTAAATGTAGAAGGATATATTGGAGAAACCAGTCACCTCATTGAAAAGTGATTTTAAAAGCACAAACTGATTATTAGACAGGAAAAAATAGACATATATTAAATAGCAGACTATATATTTACCAATGAATATATGTTTGCTTTGGGAAAAGACAAAAAGAAAAAAAAAATTAAAAAAGTTGCTCATTTGGCAATGGCCAATAACATAATTAACTTAGGGTGATAAATCATAATGTTTGGAAATCATATTTAACAATTAATATTGGATCCAACATACAATTAAAATACTATCATTGCAAATATTCAGATAAACAATATATCAGATGATGTTCCATTTTTTGAAAGAATGTTCCGTTCCATATCAGATGATGTTCCATTTTTTGAAAGAATGTTCCGTTCCTCTTTGGCTTGGCTTTTTAAAGTATGTGCAAATTGAAAATTAGTCTAATATTTAGTAATTTTTATTAGCCATTTATTAAACTAGAGATTATCCATTTAATTAATAATATTTCTGTAGTGTAAATTTCGCACCATTCTCACACAAGGTAGGGATTGGCATCTTCCACTTTGTGATGGTTGTAATTATAAACATATGACCCAAGATGTGAAAAATATTGTCAGGTTTTTTTTACAGGTCTTTGGTCATATGTTTATGATTACATCCACCCACAAAGATGTTTAAGTGGATAACACCCCCCCTTTCCAACCTTGTGTGAGAATGGTATAGTAAATTGAGATTATTCTTTTTCATGTATTTGGGCATACATTTATGATTACACACCACCATAAGGTGTTTAAAGCGAATTGCATGAGAATAGCATAATGAAATTTATAATATAGAAATATTATTCATTAGCATAATCTTTAGATGTATATTGCCACAGATCATTATGGGAATTGAAAAAAAAATCATCTGTGAATATAGATGCCACGGAGACCAGTAAGGGTAGATTAAGGACAATTTGTATTGGAAATTTTGTAAATAAGGTTGTAATAGATTTTATATCTAGATGCTGATTACTTTATCGGTTGATTTGTTGTCTGTGGAGACATTGTTTGATTTGTGATTTGAAACAAACAACCTCAGCAACGTTTATAACATTTTTTTTTCTCTTGCCAATGTGAAATCAACAATTTTTAAAAAAGTAATATTATTTGATGAATGCTAGATTTTTTGAGGAACTTACATAAACTTTCTGTTTTATTATTTTATAAATGTTTTCATTTTTATCCTTTTGCCTCAATAAAAAAAAAAAACGGCTTTGAGACATTATTTTGCAGTGACATTTACTATCAATTATTATGATTGAATTTGTTTTCCCATTAAAATTACTGTTATTTTGTCATTATTCTAATATATTATCGACAACCTTTTACTATAAATTTAACTTACTAAAATAATTATATTATGGTCCCATTAATATTAAAAATATTATTTTTTATAATATTTGCACATATTAAAGTATTTTATAATCATCCCAATAAATGGCATTCAATTGCGACCTCATTATCATTAGTTTGGGATTTCATTTATCACCCTATAGTTAGCTTATTTTACGATGTAGTTTGTAGCTTGCACTTACGGTCACGATTTAATAAGTGAACATTTTCTCTTACAAATTGGATATACAGTATATATAGATTTGTGTGAGTGTATAGCATCATTTGTCTCTGATCTGCATAAGATATAGAAATTATACTTTTTATTTATTACTTATTGTTAATTTTATTGTTATTTATTGTGCTTTATCATTGACATATAATCTTTTAATATTTATATTTTATTTTCAATTCTTGTCACTTTCATTAATTTTTTTCCCTGAGTTTTAAGCAGAATTTATTTTTAATATATTTAGATTTGTTTGTATTTGTTATTTAGATATTTGGTTTATAGTTTAGCTAACAATTTTTCTATTTCTTTACCTGTATCTTTAAAAATATCAACAATAATTTCTCTCCTTCATAGATTTAAATGTATGTCTCATCTCTTCCTTTAAAAATGCTTAGCAATTCAGAAGACAAATGGTGTAATAATTGTTATTACTTTTTCATATTATTTATGACCATATTCTTTGTAGACCTTTCCCTTGCACCATCCATCTTACATATTTTTTTTTCATTGCTGAATTAACTCTTCTTCCATTGTTGTCTTATAATTTTGAGACTTCTCTTTTATAGCTTTCCTTGTTAAATTCTTTTCTTCATCCATTGTCTTGTCTCAGTGAAAAATTTATTGGTAACTTTTTTTTTGTACCAGTTATCTTTACAGCAATTCTTAAGACTATTAATTATCCCCTTATTAATCTCAATTAAGTCTGTACTATCTTCAAAGTTCTGTCAGTATTATAAAAACAATTAGCAAGCTCTAATTTAAACTCAGTAGAGTGTGTCAATACTGTCTTTTTTTGAAATAGTTTTTATCTTTCCAGTTTTGCATTAGAATGTATGTTACATCTTAATATCAATGATCACTTCCTATATTGAAATCTATTAAAAATATTACAATATTGAAATACAAATATAACTTTTTAATATCTCAAATATTGTAATAATGCAGTACTGAAAATCCTCAGTGTAGTTCATTTATTGATGGTTAGTTTACATATAGCTCACAATTTTTTTTTTTCAAATCTTGAAATACATGTAACCTGTCTTCATTTGAATGTTTCCTTGTCCTTTAGAATTTCTCTCAAAGAAAAAAATTGTAATATACATTTTTTCTTTCTCTGCAAATTCCATGTACCTATATTTTGTTTTATTTCTATCATTACAGCCAAATTTATCCATAGCAATTTCATATTTCAATCATCTTCCAATTATAGCATTGAAGTCTCCTGTGACAATTTTAAAATGTGTAGTGTAATCAAAAGGGCTTTATATATCAATATAAAAGTCATCTATTTTTTCTGCAAATGATAACTTTTGGTGCATAAACCTGAATTATCTGCATTTGGTATTCATAAATTGAACAACTAATCTTGCCACTAGGATATATCATCAATCTCCATAATGTTGTTCTTCGGACTTTTTTTATTTATAATGAATCCTACTCAACTTAAACTTTCAATACTTGTGTCTTTATAGTAAAGATCAACTTTTCAAATCAATTTTTTCTTCTCTCTTCTAACTTCACAAAGCCCAACAATATCCCATTTAATATTAGACGGTTCTTATTCTAATTCATATGATCTTTCTTCACTTTAAAACGATCTGCATTTGTAGGTAGCTAAAGGAATAGTCATCATTGCTGTCATTGGCAAGAGGGCATTTTAAGCACCCTCTGCTTTGAACCATTAATCCCTCCCTGCCTTGGCTAAAGATATTACTCTCTCCTGGAAATGACTGTAATTTAATTTTATTTATCATAACTGTAACTATCTAAGGGGAAAATGTTCATACGCACATATTCTGCCTTCTAGAAAACTTAAGTGCTTCACTAAGTATTATCAGGCGATTGTGTAAAAAGAACACGGTGTTTTTTAATCACTAATTTGCGTTACTGGACAGTTCATCTATGTAGTTTATCGTATAAATACATAATCACAATGATAGAAGTTGCACTGATAACACTGTGTAGAATGGACATGAGCATTTGTCCTGCAAATATCTGACTTATGTTGTATTTTGATTATCTATTTCTTGCCGTCGTGAATTTATAAATCATTAATTACATCTTAAATCTTTAATAATTTATTCTGCATGCCTATTAAAAATTATCACTTTAATACTGCATAACTCTTTTAATAATTTAAGTTTCTTAGCACAATTCATAAATAGTTAACTGCACTAAAATAAAATTCTCCCTTTCTTCCTCCCAATTTCAATATTCAAATTACTCAATCATATACGACGTTTACATTTTATTGTCTTACTTTAATACGTTATAAAACAAACAATTCCTTCCCTCACCCCCTCCCTCTACACCCTCTCTTTCATCCCCCTATTAACGCCGCCCTGCTTATCTCAATAACAGGTTTATTGTAATTTAGAAATGCTGCTCAAATTCATTAATCTCCCCTCCCTTCTTTCCTATCGCCTTTCTCCTAGCTTATTCAAAAATTCAATTTTATTTTCAATAATTTGCATTTTTTAACCCTTACTTTCCTATTTGTGTTCTTAATATTTTTTCTTTATAAGAGTGTTTCAAAGTATCTGTTAATTTTTCTATCGCCAGAAGTTTATGTATGTGCATATATTTATAGCCAGCTTGGATAATCTTTTTCTATATATTCTATATTTCGAAAAATATTAGGGAACTGATTCTTTATCAGCTATACTGCAATTTCCTACTTCTAACTGTATGTTTCTCGAGCTCTTTTCCTGGTGAAAAGATAGATAGGTAAGTTTTCGTGATTCAGCAGTATTAAAAAAAAAAATGTAAAGAAATTGAATTTTATACAATATAATATTTATTGCATCTATGTTTATACATATTAAACATACTAAAGAAATAAATGTATTTAAAATATTTTTTTGCTTACTAGTCAAATATCTTCACGAACCAATGTCTGGACAATGAACCTGCAGTTGAGAAACCATTTTAGATTATTTTGTATCTATTCATATGTTAAAATCTTTAATAAGTAAGTGTAAATCCCTATAGGAATTTTGTATTTATTATTGAGTGAAATACCTCTACCATGTAATCTTTTTTTTTTCTAGTTGATATTTTATTTGAATATTACCAAATATTGATAGAAACAAAAAAAAATAATAGCTAGCTAAAACTAGTCAATTTTTTTTTTTGTAAGACTTCAGCATATTCAAAATAAGAGTCATAGATCACATGACCCTATCTCTTAAGCTTGTAAGTTATAAACAATGAGGATATTTTACGTGCTGGTTCTGGCTAAGCATTTATCACAAAGCTTGTAGAGAAATTGGCAATCCTCATTGTTTACTTCAGCATATGTTTTATCATCAAAATATCACCTTTAAATATAATTAAAGGGGATTTGAACACAGACTTTCAAACTCCCTTTAGCTATCCACTCCATCCTATACAACTGATACACATGACCACATACATGTGAAAAAGATCACTTGATCCAAATCATCATCTCCCACACACATATATATATATAATCAGTGCTCAGAGTATATTGAGATAGCAAATCATCAAACTTTAATGGACAGCCTTTAATCTTCTTTACCCTCCAATTTTTCATCCATCCATATCATTGGAAAATCTGATGATGGAATGCTCAAAGCCCTTGTTGATGCCAATATTGTTGACATATCCATGTTGATTTTAAGTCACCCTCACCTCTCATATATAGGACCTTAATATGTCCATTTAAATACAGAGAAGAGGCTTGGACAGAATTCAGGTTGAATCTGTAAGGTCTGTATATACATTATACTTATATTCAAATATAGTATATCATCTTTAAAATAATTACAAGTATATATATATATATTTAATATTACAATAAATTGCAAATTGATAATATTTGTAATATTTCTATATACATACTGAAAGTAATAATATAAATATTATGACTGTAGTTAAAGGGACTCATAATCTCGATTAAGTAAAATTCAAATTTTTTTCAGGTTTAAATCAGAATTAGAATATTTTTTTCAGATAGCTAGCTTATTCCTAGCCAGATACAGCTAAGAGCTAAAATGAGTTAAAACATTGTTATCTAGCCATTCTTATTTTAGGGGATAGAATGAGGATAGAAAACATATAAGAAGTAAAGGAACTCTGTATAATATGTTGGATGAGTAAGAGCATAAAAAATTGAGGGTTGAGAAAGAAATGATTGACTATAAACTTGTCAGGAGCCTAGCAATTAAATTAGCAGGAGCATTTGGGTCACAGACAAATGGTCTGACATGATGCCAAGACTTGTCCTTTGGCACAACTATGATGCTGATTACTTTGCAGCCGACTACCTCCGCGTCTTAATAAAATATTGCCGACAAATACAAACAAATAGATATACCAGTTGACTGTAAGAATACAGTAGTAATATTGATATTTAAACAAGATGATAAAGAAAGATATTTGAAATTACAGATCTATCAGTCTTTTATTAGTTTTACAGAAAATCTTTATCAAGATAATTACAATTAATCTGCAGCGAACTTTGGATTCAAATCAATCCAAAAATAAGCTAGATTTTTTTTTTTTATATGTCAAAGTTTCGCCGGGAAGTGAACCCGCAACAACTGTCTGCAAGCAACTGTGTGCAAGATAGCTGCGTTGACCTCTCAGCTACCAACGCTTGACAAATAAGATAGACTTAAAAGTGGATTTATTACATTGGATCATATGTAAATATTGAGAGAGAAGGATTAAAAATGAAACATTCCATAATAATTAAAGCTTTTCAGATTCAGGATATTATTGTATATTAAAGAATGTTGTCAAAATGTAACAGCTGTATTTTAGATAATATGGTAACAATAAAAGAATTAATGTTGACAAGGTTATAAGACAGTCATTTTGCTAATGTGCAATTATTGGTATTTTAGGAAATTGATACAAAAGAGACCATTCTACTTTCAATGATCAAAACACCACTCATTTAGTGACATCTTAAACTATAATAAATAAAAGATACTTTTTTTTTTTTAATAATTTTTTTTTTTCTATTTGTCAAAGTAATTCAATTTATTCTATCAAATGTCTTTTCAGTTCAATGAAAATATATCAATCTCCCTTCTTTCCATATATCTCTCAACATTAGTTATCATTTTTCCAAGTGCACCTTTTGTATATTTCCCTTTCTTCATCCAAATATGCTCTTCAGAAATATGCTCAATTTATATTAAATCTGCCTCTTCAAGGTCACATATATTATTGTAGTAAATATATAAATTCAACATTCCTTTTCTTTTTAAAACTTGTTTTATTCCAAACTATAATTTTCTTTCTCCTTCCATACAACGTTTCAACTACATTCTGTAGTCATTATCAAGTTTCCTTAAAAAATAATAATAATAATAAAAATAAAAATCAAAATAATAACACAAATAAATAAAATATTAATACATTCCAAATATATAATATTCAATTAAAACCATAATATTATTATAATCTACAAATACAATTATTTACCTCCTTCCCTATCTTTAATTATTTCTTTTAAATTAGATAATATAGGAATAATATATATAAAAAAAAAAGGGGGGGGGGGAGGGTTATAAAAAGAATGTTAATGATAAAGATTTAGAGAATAGATAATAAATTTATATAAGAAGAGTATTAATTTATAAAGGTAATTTAAAAGAAATAATTAAAGATAGGGAAGGAGGTAAATAATTGTATTTGTAGATTATAATAATATTATGGTTTTAATTGAATATTATATATTTGGAATGTATTAATATTTTATTTATTTGTGTTATTATTTTTGTTTTTTATTTTTATTATTATTATTATTTTTTTTAAGGAAACTTGATAATGACTACAGAATGTAGTTGAAACGTTGTATGGAAGGAGAAAGAAAATTATAGTTTGGAATAAAACAAGTTTTAAAAAGAAAAAGGAATGTTGAATTTATATATTTATTATCATGGAGCTATAATTTAAAAAGAAAAAGAAGTGAAAAGTTGTGTATATAATTATATTATTGTAGTACATGGTAGATTAATCTAGTTTGTCTAAATTTGCATATTTCTTTGCATTAGACTTTGTCTACAACTGTGTTTATTTACATTTGTAAAATACGTCCATATGGGGGTATTTATTTTCGAAACCACAGATTCACTTTAATTATGCTGTTAAATGTCTAATATTATTTTTTTTACACTTTTATGTATGTGTATAAGTTTGTGTTTAAAATTGGAAAAATAATCAATTTATAAAACAAAAGTGATACAGATCATCATCAGCATCAACCATTTTCAATCCACTGCAGGATGAAGGTCTCTTCAAGTTCAAACCATCTCTGATCTTTAGCTTCTCTTCTCCACATCACCCCTGCACATTTTCTTATATAGAATTAAACTTGGTTGGAGTGCTTTTGGTAGAAATAACTTGATACTAAAAGGAAATATGCCTATGTGTTTGAGAAGGTAAAAAAGTAGTATCTGTACATTGTATATAATTTAAAAATTAAGAAGAATGCACAGTTTGTACATATTACAGATTGTTTATTTGTTCATGTGCCTGTCCTACTGGTTGACTTTTTGTAGATAATCTTTAGTTGCTAGATATTTCCTGATTAAGAGATTACATAGTAAAAGTAAATAAAGCTTCTTTCCTTGCTCTTTATTAGATCTCTTTCTTATCTTTTAAAGATTATATGGTATTGGAAAATTAAGCCATTGTTAAATTTAAATAATAATTATTAATTTTAATATCCATTGGATGCATGTATGGTTTGTTTGTTATTTTTTAATTTGTTTTGTATTCTGTAAATTAATTTTTATATCTGTAAAATGATAAAGATGTACCAGATGATTGAAAGAATGCAGTATTAATATTAATATTTAAAAAAGGTGATAAAGAGGATATTAGAAATTAGAGACCTGTCAGCCTTTTATCAGTTTTATACAAAATTTTTTCAAAAATAATTACAACTCATCTACAGAGAACATTGGATTCCCACTAACTAAGAGAACAAGCTGGATTTAAAAGTGGTTTAGTACAGTAGATCATATCCAGATATTGAGAGAAATTATAGAAAGGACAAATGAATATGGGTTGCCATTATGCTTTGGATTTGTAGATTATGAAAAGGCATTTGATTCTATAAATATTACCTAAGTGATTAAAACATTGGATCATCAAGATATAGATCCAGGATATTGTCATATTTTAAAGAATATTTATAAAAATGCAACAGCAACAATTAGATTATTTAATGATACTAAAAAAGTCAACTTTGAGAAGGGTGTAAGACAGGATAACTCCATATCTCCAAAACTTTTTATAGTAGTGCTGCAAGAAGTATTTTGTGGATTAAAATGGGAAGCTAAAGGTGTGAAAGTAAATTAGAAGATTATTTAAGACATTTAGATTTTGCAGATGATGTTGTTTTTGCAAATAATGCTTTAGAATTGCAGGAGTTATCAGATGAAAGTAGGAAAGTAGGACTAAAGATAAATGTTAAAAAGGCTTAAACAATGTTTAATGGATTTTTTCAAAATAAGAAAATAAAGATTGATTATGATGAGATAAAAGTTAACAGCTACAAATACC
The DNA here is from genome assembly GCA_028023455.1 of Epiperipatus broadwayi. Lineage (NCBI taxonomy): Eukaryota > Metazoa > Onychophora > Udeonychophora > Euonychophora > Peripatidae > Epiperipatus > Epiperipatus broadwayi. Next base: position 16,489,604 of record JAQFVV010000006.1, read on the forward strand.
TTGGTCAGATTATTAATACAGATGGAAACATAATGGATGAAATTAATCATAGAATTAAACTTGGTTGGAGTGCTTTTGTTAGAAATAACTTGATATTAAAAAGAAATATGCCTATGTGTTTGAGAAGGAAGGTTTTTAATAAATGTGTTTTACCAGTTCTTACTTATGGATCTGAGACTTGGACACTTAATAGAAGAACAATACAGATACTTCAGATCACTCAAAGAACTATGGAGAGATGCATGTTAGGAGTAACAAGAAGAGATCAAAAATACAATATATGAGAAAGAGAACAAACAGGTGTTAATGACCTCATTGAGAAAATTAAACGATTGAAGTGGAGTTGGCTGGACATATTGCTAGAAGAGATGATAATAGATGGACAACTGAAATCTTAAACGGGATTCCAAGAGATTGTAAAATACCCAGAAAGAGACCATGTGTGAGATGGATGAAATAAGAAAGTGTGCAGGGGTGATATGGAGAAGATAAACTAAAGATCGGAGATGGATTGAACTTGGAGAGACCTTCATCCTACAGTGGATTGGTAATGGTTGATGACGATGATGACCTTGTGGAAACATGTCTCTCCTTTTAAATCTTTAGTGATTAATATATATATGTTGCCATGCATAAAATTTCTAAGTTTTAATTCAAAGCATTAATTAAACCTCATTACGCATGTGGTAACCCGTTCTGAAGCAGACTAACAAATAATATATATTAGTCAATTACAACATTCAGACTACAGTTATAATTTTCAAACTGCAACTATTAATAATTTTTATTAGTCATTCATCAGACTAGAGATTATTCACTTAATGAATATTTCTGTAGTGTAATTTTCACTACATCACTCTTATGGAAGATAGGGAATTGTTTCTATTTGCTTTTAACACCTTGCGGAGGGAGGGATGTAATCATAAACATATGATCCAATACATAAGAAAAAGATCTATGATCCTCAAGATGCACATTTCATGCTAAACCTACACTCATCAATTGGCCCAGACCAGACTATCTTTATCTTTGTTCAGTGTATATATGTCGATAGCATATATATGTAGATGGCAGAAGCATGAAGGCAGTTTAGAAATATATTTAAAAATTTAGTATATTAAAGATTGTTTTTATTTTTTATTCTTTTATTTGCTGTTTTAGATGGAAAAATGATAAAATCACTTTTTAAAAAACAATTAGGTAATTTTACTAGGTATCTCAAATAAACAGAAACAGATCTATTATTTTATTTATTGTTTATTTATTCATATATTCAAAATTAATTAGAACATAATATTGAATAAATCCAACAAACTAAGATAATAAACTCAGATAATCATAACGATTAGTAATGATTTTTTCTAAATTAAAAGAGGTGTCAAGTTTCTCATTTTGGTTGATTAATCCATATTTAATTTGTAATTGATAAAATTGATTAGCATTAAAAAAGACATTGTGATGAAAAAAAATGTGTTTTTATTTTCTCTACAAACAAATCTTAATTAATTCAATTTTATATATACTTTATACGTTTTTTGCTTTGAGCTAAATTCTTTTACAAGGAAATTGTCATTAAATATCCACTACTTGTTTTTTTATATATATATATAAAAACAACATTTCATGGCCCCGTTTTCTCTTTTATTAATGCTATTTATGTATGCACGACTTATTTTAATACAATATTTCTTTGGATAAGCCTTCTTATTGTAAGGATCGCTTTAATTTTTACAAAATTATTTGATAATTTACCAAATTATATTTCCTTTTACTGTAAATAACTATTTCTTCATAATTGTCAATTAACCTACTAGATATAATCCTATTAAAAAGAACTCCAGATACAAACTAGTATCTTCTGCACTTGTATCTGTTACGTATATTGCTTGGATCGAAAGCTCAAGGGTTAGCCATTTCAGGAGGGCCGGTTATTTATTGATTTCAGAGTATTGCAAAGGATTCTGAAATCAGATAGTAAAAAGTATTTTGTTTTGCTACTATTTCTTCAGCATTGACATATAAATTAATATATTTTTCTATTTATTTAACTAGGAAAGAAATATACTTTCGGATATTTTTTTTCATTTTTAAATGACATTATTTTGAATCCGACTATAAAATAAATTATTTAAGAATGTTTTGAAAAAAATTTCTAAATTGTTTATTTTTTTTTCAAAACATGAAAAGTGGAAACTTATAATTGAGTACTTGTTAGTAGACATTTCTATTATTTGATTTCAAATTTAGGCCAAGTAAAGTCATTCATTGTTCGTTCAATAATTACGTATTATTGATTGGAAAGTAAAACAAGGGTGGAAAAATATTAATAATTTTTATTAATCACTCATTACACAAGAGATTATCCAATAATGAATAATATTTCTGTAGTGAAAATTAAACTACATAAATATTATTCATTAAAGGATGGAAGGATGCTCAGATCTTCACTGATAATTTAAAAGCTGAAAATATTATCTATGAGTGGCTATTGGAGAAACTTTTGTCTTGTGGTGAGCTATTTAAAGACAGTTTTTAAACTTATCATCCGTTTATATTTATTGAAAGAAAAAAAAATTATGTAACAGTACAAAAAAAAATATTCCTATTCCTATTAACATTTATTCCTCCCATCGTAAAGATGTTTTTTATGAATAAACTCTCCTCTCCCCTGATTTGCTTTTCTGTCTATGCTTATTCTGTTCTTTCTTTATAATTTGTTATAGTATTTTGTATTTGATGCATTGTTACATTTCAAAATGAATTTTTATAATTTAATCATTTTTAATGCCCCCTACCTTCTTTTTTTGATTAATTATTTGTTAAAAATTACTTTGGTCACTTTGTTTGCAAATTTAATCAATAGATGGCAATAAAATGTAATTTTAGAAACTGACAGTAAATTTCTTTATTAAAGTGAATACTGTAGAGGAAAAGATGCTTCAGTGCGGTAATTAGAGAATGAATATTTTCAACTCTTTACGTGCCGTGCTGAAAAGGGAATGTTTATTGAAATTTAAATATCGCTTCTTAATTAATTCTCTATTTGTCAAAATGAATAATATGTATCAGCAATAAATGATTAAAAAAATTTTTTTTTAAAAATTTAAAATGACTCGTTTTAATTTAGAAGCTATATCTATTGTTTAAAAGTGTCACACACACAACGATGAATATATATATAGTTTCGGTTTAATAAAATCTGAGTATTATCCCTAGAATTATTTATTTGCCTTGAAGAAGTGGAATACAAATCATTGATGTGGTGATGTAATTAATTCCGGAAATAACTTTCCTTTTTGCAAATTGATTAAATATATGTACAAATTTACCTTTCATGGCTATTATGGGTTCGACTTCCCAAAGGAATAAAATTTGAATTTTTTTTTTAGGTATCCATAAGAAGAAAATGTACCTGTTTACTTGTCAAAATAAATAGCTGCTCACCATAATTAACTATTTCGTCGTTTTACTTTGGGAATTGACTTCCTTCTTCGTACAGCACCCATAACTTGATTTCATACCATATGGAATAATCAGTTATCTCCCTATTATACTACCAGATTAATAATTACAAGAACAATAATCAAGATTAATTTAATGATTGTATATAACTTCCATTATGATGTCACATTTTACAGTCGTAAGCCATATCTATTTAGTATGAAATTATGTTTTATATTGAACTGTTCCTTAAATATTTTAATGATTAAACTTGCCATCTATTTCTGTATCCAAAACTAGTTGCAATGTTTGTGAAAAACATTTTGCTACCTGATCAATGTAACCCTTAGAATCAAGACATAAAAACCTGTACTGCCTGATTGCACCTGTAACCCTTGCAATTAAAGTTATATGACTATATATTGTTGAAACACAAATAAACAAAGAAAGGCAGCTTAATAAAAAAAAAAAAATCTGTACTACTTTGAATAATTGTAATAAGTCTGGCAAATGTAATTTATTATATTGTAACAATAAAATTAACGTATTTCAAAAGGAGACTAATTTTTTCAAGATAGGGATGAATTTTTTAAAATTATTTACTACTGTGATAAAACCTGGAGGCTATCTTACTTCTGTGAGATACAAACAGTAAAATTTTTTATTGTATTTATTCTTAGATAAAAAAATCTTAAACTATTAATGTAAAACCCGATGCTATAAAACATCACAAGGCATAACCGTATTCAATTACGTTCACTTTGATAATTAATATAGTTTTTCTGCCCTTTTAAAAATCAATTATTAGTTGTCATCATTTGTCATGGTTGTATTAAAATTTTAACAAAAGAGTTCTATTATGTGTGATATGCAATAAAAAGAGAGCATAGACAATTTTGCACTAATAGAATGACAACAGGAGTCCACATAATCTATTGAATATTTTTAATTGAGGCTAAGTGCAAAATTTTAAAGAAAACAATAAATACTTGTCAAGAATTTTTCTAATCACATCTCAATTATTTTTATTGGAAAATTTCATTCTTGAATGATATTAGAAATATTTGCCATATGTGAAATTATGAATATTTTCCAATTTTAATTTAATTTCTTATAGATTAATTTAATTTAATTTCTTATAGATTGCTTTTATTTAACTTTTCTATGCTAAATAAAGTAATTAAATTAAGGCAAAATGTGCTAATTTTAATTTTTCATATGGGACTTTTAATGAATATTTCTATAGTGTAATTTTCACTACACTATTCCTACCCAAGATAGGGGATTGGTTTCTATCCACTTTTAACACCTTATTGAAGGGTGTAATCACAAACATATAACCAAAGATGTGAAAAAGATGTATGATCTTCAAGATGCACATTTTGTGCCAAACTGGCACTCGTCAGTTAGCCCAAATAGCCAATTACTACACTTTAATATATATATATACTGAACAATGATAAAGATATATGTAAAAGATTGTGATTTGGACCAACTGAGGAGTGCCAGTTGAGCATGAAATGTGCATCTTGGAGTTCACACATCTTTGGTTACATGTTTGGGATTACAACTCTCCACAAGGCATTAAAAGTGGATAGAAACCAATTCTTACCTTTCGAGTAGTGTAGTGAAAATTATACTTATATCCATTAAGTGGATAATCTCTAGTTTAATAAATGATTAATAAAAATTATTCTTCTAAAAGCACCAATAATTATAAGAATAAATGTATTTTAGATTTTTTAAATAAAAATTTCTTTCAAATTATCAAAAACAACCCCAAAATAATCTTTACAATGGTTTCTGCTGATAGATAAAATTTAAATAAATGCTGACATGTTGTGCAAATTGAGTTCTTCATTTTAACTTTGAATTATTAGAAATTTTATAGTTTGCTGATAATGTTTGCCATTATTAATAAAAATGAAAACTAAATATATATTTAAAATTTATTTGGTAGCATTTACCATAAAATTGCAATTTATCTCTAGATATAGGAATCATTCAAATGTTCAAGTAAACAACTAGTGAATTTATTCAGAAGTAACATTCCAAGATGGTGTGAAATTTTTTAGGAAAGAGTAGCATATTTTTTTTTCCATATGTCAAAGCATCGGCCGGGAAGCGAATCCATGACAACCTTCTACAAGAAACTACTTGCTTGCAAGGCAGCTGCGCTGACCTCTTGGCTACCAATACTTGACAAAAGAGTAGCATATTTATTATAGTCAATTGCTTTCTTAAGGATTACTTTCTGCATTGCTTTGCTTGTAAAAGCTTTTTTTTAAATATATTTATTGCTGGAAATTTTTATCAAATAAAGACCTATATTTAATAATAAATACAAACATTTATTTCCATAGATTACTTTTCTACTTTTATTTAATGTATTTATTAGTCAATTCTTACTGAATATTTTTTTGTATTGTTTGATTGTTAAATAGCTGTTAAGTATATTAATAATAAATACATTTTATTTCTTAGAAATATTTTTTCATTATTTTTTTTTCTTCCATATCACCATCCAGTAGTAGATTACATATTATATTTATCTTTTTTTTCTTCAAGTAAGTCATTCCCAGCCAAAATATCTAATCATCAAATATTAGTTATTAAACCGTTATCTCAACTACCTATAGCAAGAAGATGATTCTAAGATAGGACTCTGCTTTTTTACTTCATGACCCAGCACTTGGGAACTTAGAATTTTCCTCTGCAATGGGCTTTTATTTTTTACACACATCTCTATGTAAAAAAAAAGTCTTTGATTTAATTTGGTAGGAACACGTTCTTTACCTACTTCATGATAATTCAAAGAATTTTATGATTACAAATTCTTAAAAAACATTCTATTTAATCTAATATTTGAATAGGCAGATTGATATTCATATCTCATTTTGTTTTTCTGCCAAAGCAAATTGTAAACTTTGCTATGTCAAGTTTTTTTTTTTTTATCTTTCCCCATTTTATCAATATAGTAATTAAAAGATTTTTATAATGACATCTTATGATATTATTAGACTATTCATTCTCATTGTAATAAAAGCTAGGAAATTGAAGTAAAAGAAGAATATAGCTTAGATAAAACAACACCATTTTAATTAAAGATTTGAGGAAAACATAAACTCAACATATCCAAAATAAAATATTTTTGGATCCAATTCAACTAAATGAAATTAATCTTATCAAAGGAACATAATCTCTTTAAATATTAACTAAGTCTTAAAATATTTAATGAAAGCACTCGTCCTTTTTGTAGTATTGTAATTTTTAAAATCAAAATTATACATTCATTGTTTAATAAACACTTGGTTTGGGATGTGTGTGTATGTGTGTGAAATATTTTTATAAAAACTTCAGATTATTCAAAATTTGAAAACTAAATCACTATCTAAAAACGAACTTTCAAACTTATATTATCCAAACTTTTTAATTATTCATGTTTAAATTAACTGTTATATTGTATGTGTAACCATGCACACATTTGTATAAACATTTGTAAAACGTGTGTGTACATACATATATTTGGTATTCCATAATTACATCCAATGTAAAAGGGATGGAATATACTTGAAGATTTATGTTATTCATAGTTGTGATAAATAACGAAATTTAGAAGTAAAATGTAGAATGTGTGTATACATATAAATGAATAATAAAATTTAGGAATAAATTAGTGTTATATATATATCAATAATACAAAAAAAATAGAATTTTTTGTGATACATCTGTTTGGTCTAATCTGGTAAAGCAGTTACTAGATAAGCACAGTTGAACATTTAATACATATAGAAAATAAACAAAGTAGGACATAAATAAATTGTTGTCTTGCATTGGTGGTCGAGAGGTCAGCGCTATTGCCTTGCACTTGGAGGCAGTTGCCCGGGTTGCGGGTTCGCGTCCCGGCCGATGCTATGACACTTAAAATAAACAAATTGTTTCTATATAGTATTTCGTGATTAAAATACACATAATTGTAATTATGTCTTTGATGTGAACTGACAAGCTGTTAGATTAGTAGTATTTTCTAAACAAGCTAATAATTTACTAGTGTTTTTAAAATAACATCTTGTCATTTAGTCAGAATCACAAATAGTTGTGGGAAGTTGACCATCAATGATTATTTTTTTAGATGCAATTTATTTTTGCATGTGATCTTGATGTGAGTCTTCCCTTAGAGTTAGAAAGATGGGCATAAAATGTCAGGAAATAAATTCTAGAGGGAGAAGGAATCAGGGAAGATTTACTGTTAATTCTGCTGGAGTCCTTACTTTTTATAAGCGATAAAAGCAGTAGGGCAGGCTACAGGTTTATCCAAGTATTAGTGCCAAACTTGTAATCAGCCAACTTTTATTTCCATTAAGAAATTTATATTCTTTTAATGGAAATTTTAATATATAACATTTATATATTATTTATAATTTTGTTGTTGTTAATGTTAAGGAAACCCACCACTTTTATGATATATTGCAATTGGATAAGCAAGCTAGTATGTTTAAGATATTAGTCTCCCTTTAAAAGCTACAATTAGCTTTGAGTAGTCTTAATAGAGCAGAGAGAAAAGTCTGTATAAACAAGTTAGTTTAATTAAAATTCTATTCTCCCATTAAAAGCAATAATTGGCTTTAAGTAGAATTTTAGAGTAAATAAAACAAAAAAGATAAGTTTAAAAAAAAAAGAGGTGAAAGAAAAATCGAAAAAAAAAGTATATAATATATATTTCATTTTATTAAAAGGCTTGTTTTAATCATTCTTGACTTTGGCTTTGTCCAGGATCAAAAATATAAAAATGATATAACATAAAGGGGAATTTGTTAGAAGGGAAGAAAAGTCACTCCATTCATTTAGCAGAAAGGTTGAATATTTTAGAATATACTAAATCTCATTATATTTACATGTTACTTTATTCAATATAAAGAAGCTTTTTCTGATCATGGAAAAAGAAAAATGCAGAAGTGAAATGTTGAAAATCGGTCTGAAGTAATATTAGAGGCAGTGGAAGAACATCTGTTTTTCATACTTTATGAGGGTCACATCTACAAAGAGACTAATACATTTTTTGGCATCTTCACAATTTATTAATTTAGCGATCAATAAAGAAAAGAATTATAAATTAATAATGTTTCTTAGTGATAAATATATATATTTTTGGGACTTACATATTAAAAAGTCAAATTTTTAACAATATGAAAAGTATAAATTTGTACACGAAGATAATAAATACATTATGATACTAAATAAAACAGTTTGCTGCGACTTGTTAATATGGCATTCTATAAGCACAAACACCCTCCTCATCCCACTGGAGAAAGATACATCATTCTACTGACACAAATATGGGCAGCAGATCTAATACATAAGTATCACCCCCCCCCCGCTAATCTAAAGCTGTAAGATCTCAGTAGATTCCTATTGGTGCTGCAATTGAAATATGAGATTTCAACATCCAAGATCCATTTAAACACTTTAGTGATAAAGACTTTCAGTGAAAACATAATTTTTAAATAAATATCATGGTTGAAAAACATTTAACAGTTAAGATTTGGGTTATAATTGTTGAGTCTATAATTCAGCGGCAAAGAGTATATCAAGGGAGAAAAGGTCAATTTATCTTTAGGAAAAAATTATTCCTGTGTTTGCACAATTTTTTCAAGCCAGTTTACAGAAAAATTGGATCTTTTTGGTTTACGATCCCTCCACTCCCATTGTAAAATCATTAAATATTTTGTATGTAATGTTTACATGTACCTTTTGTTTGAATATATTTAGTTTGCCAAAAATATATGACAGGTTTTTATCTATAGCTATTCATTTTTGTTGTTTTTTAAATTGGAAAATTTCTTTTTAATATTTTAAAGATAATTTTAATTTGTAAAACTTCATGATTTTAACAAAATTTATCTAAAACAAAAAATTGTGAAAAAGAATATTTGTTTTCCATTAATCTGAATTTCATTTTTTTTTAAAAAATTTGCCAAGATGCTATTTTTAAGATAGTTTTTATTTGAATTTAAACTTTTAAACTCAAACATAATATTTTGATGATTGAGTTTTTTCATTAAATAATACAACTGAAGAAAACAAAAAAAGTCTAGTATGTTCAAAAACAAGCTTAACAGATTAATAGATTAATGCTGTTGTAATCTACTAATATGTTTGTGACAAGATTTTTTAGGATTTGTGCAACTGGGAAAAAGTTAAGCATTAAATCAGATGTTTTGAGATACGGTATAGGTAAAGATAAAATAGAACATCTTTTAAATAGCCAACTATAAGGCTAAGACATCCAGAGAAAAATAGTAAGGAGAAGATGAGATTAATCAGGTTTGCCAGTTACTAAAGTGATGAGGATGAATGTTTTTTCCATCTTTTAATCTCTATTTAAAAATACCTTTAATGTTGGATATTTAGCTAACTTGACTATGGCTGATCAGATACTTGAAAGAAAAAAAAATCCCAAATCTGTTAAAAAAATGTTTACTTTGCCCAGATTTGAATCCAGGTTATAGATATATCAAGTAGAGGTGCTATTATTGCATGGCGTCTCTTATATTAAGATATCTTTTATTTTTTATAGTTCCAATAGAGTGCCTACATTTTCTTTATGGTTAAATTTCATATATTTTATTTATGATTAGGAAAGGAATTATTCAGGACAAAACTATTGAGACAGACCAAAGAGTATGATCTTCAGTCAGTTATTGTAAAAGACCTAAGTCATAATAATGGCATTCATATTGTGATTTAGATCTGATGAATGGGACAGTTTACTGGGAAAGTTAGTAAATAACATTTCTTATTAGTTCTCCACATATGAGACGGATTAGTCAAATATAAACAATTGAATTGACTGCAACATTTGAATTTCCAGCATGAAGACAAAAGTAATAGTTTTTTTTACCAGAGGCATTTGAGGATGTTAGAGTGAATGGGTCTGGATGGTTTAGAAACTGCTTGTAACTAGAAACAAAACTGAAAGAAATACATAAAGAAAATAATTTTAGGTTAGAAAGAGATTTTCCTCCTTTCCCAGTTCACTGGATTGGGCTAAATAATTAAGAATGATTTGGGTAATATAGAAGCCTATGGGATATTGGTACTGAAAAAATTAAAATCTATGATTCAAAGACAGGCAATACAAGGCGAGCCCTAACTCTTAGAAGAAATATTAGAAAGTGCATTGTGGATAAATAAAGTTGAAATAAGACAGCACAACTAAGAAGTGGAACAAGACAAGTATTGAGTTAAAACAAACTTATTAGTAAATAGCACACCTTTACAACCCCAATAGAGGAACAATAAAGGAAAAGAGGTAACTGGAAAAGATAATATTTATCAGGCAATGAGAATTTGAGTTTGTAGATAAAGATATTCATTTTCTAACCAAGGTTAGTTGGTTAACTGAGTTGGTGACTACCTATCTGAGGGAGGAGGGGCGGATCATAAACTTCTTGGATAATTTTATTTAAAAGGATGGTTGAAAAGCTAGTAATAGAATAGGTTGGTTAGTGCTTTTAAGCAATTAGATTGTAAGCTGTCTGATGATGGAAATAATTTATATCTGCAATAACTAAACAAGTCATTTTATGACCCGTTAAAGTTGGGAATTTTGAAGTGATGAACAGAATAAATGAAAAGGTTGTTGATTAATGAATTCGTGAAGGTTGGGCGTAGACATAAAGGAATTATGAAGATTGTATTGAAGTTATTTGGAGAAAGAAAAAAAAGTTGACTAATAGCTAAAGGGGGAGGGAGAGTTGTGGATGGAAAACTGTATGGATGTGATATTTTAACAGATAGTTATGTCGATAATATAATTCATATTTTTTCATTACTTGGATGAAGTATGCCATTTTATTAAATTAGTTGATTAATTATGCCACCATTACAATTCTTATTATATTATCCTGCGCGGTTTGAAGCAGTTGGTAGAGTGTCCGGCTTGTCGCTCGCAGTTCTGGCAGTGGAATTCACTTCCGAGCAATAAAGCGATTAGCATTTTTTTTTTTTATTGTTATAACTGCCTTTATCATGTTTTTTTTTCTAGAACCATATTCTGTATTGTAATAAAATACAAGTGTTACATTGATGATCTTTATAACTATTTTGCGTCTCTGATTTTATATATTTGTATCTATTTTTAGTCTATTAATGCCAAATTAATACCTGGATTTTTTTTGTCTAAAAAGTAAATGAGATTAAGCTTTTAGTTAATTGTATTAATTAAATAACTTAAGTCCTGCTATGACAAGTTTGTTTCATTGATTAATTTTTTGAAAGGCTTGATAAAAAAAAAAAAAAAGCTTTCAAAATTCTAATTTACCCCTTGCTCCATGAAATAAGTGCATAACAAATGCGGTGTGAGAGGCTAAAAGCAAAACCTGTCATTCAGTGAAATGTAGTTTTATTGATACTCGAAATAATTAATCTATATTTTATTCAAGATTTACAATAGTATTTACAAATGTATATTAGTTTAAAAATTGATGATAAATACAGAATCTATTGAAAACTCAAAACATTTCAGCCATTACCTTCTCCACACACATAATATACGCATTCTTAAATATATATATATTTGCTGCTATCAGCAAGCAAAAAAAATAAATAAATGGACGATTAACTCTCAAAAGATTTAAATAATCAACAGTTGATAAAAGAATGAATCATGTAATAATTTGTAACTATTAAAATTAAATATTTTATCTTATAATTTTATAAACACTTATCAATTGCAAAAAATGATATTTCGTGTTTCATTCTTTTATCAATTATGATTATTTAAATGTACACACATAAAAATGTTAGTCAAACGTTGGTAGCCGAGAGGTCAGCGCAGCTGCCTTGCTTGTCACGTGTTCGCTTATCGGCCGATGCTTTGACATATGGAAAAAAAAAATGTTTTAGAGCAATTGTTCTTAATCTTTTCTCACTAGCATACTTTTTTTTTTTCATGTGTCATAGCATCGGCCGGAAAGCGAACCCGCTAATCCGGGACTACTGTAAGGAAGCTGTGCTGACCTCTCGACCACCAACGCTTGACTAGCGTATCTCTTGGCAATTGATCACCTTATATTGTACCCTTCATGTTTGTTCAGTAATGGATTAAAAACCATTGAATGAATAAATTTAAAAGTCATAAACGATTTTCAGAATACTGATTGAGATATTTGCGCATATATACACACACACACACACACACAGAGAGAGAGAATACCAATGAGTCAGCACTCAAATGTTCTGAAATTGGAAGAGATGGAGTAAAAGCTGAACCTGTGAGTAGTGTACTATATGCTCTGTAGAAGCATATAACATTAATTTAATTATAGGGGTTTGAACTCAGATTTTCAAGCTCCCTTTGTCTGGGTTCAAACCCCTATAATTACATCTAGCTTAAAAGTATATATAATATAGTTGTATTTAAACATAACATCTTATTTAGAAGTTCATCTCACTTCAAAAACATTAAAGTGATGGAAAAATGCTTTTCTCAAAGTTAAATATTGAATAAATTCATTCTGCCAATTAAACATTCAATTGTATTTTTGAGCACCTGATTTTTTTTTCTCAGTAAAATTTTCAATCTTTTTTTTTTTGCAAAAGTTATTATAAAAATCTATAAAGAATATTATCTATAATAGTAAAAAGAAAATATGAGTAAAACCGTCACTATTTTATACATCTTGTTCATTACTACTTTTTTTAATACATTATCTCATCTTTTACATTATTGGTGACATGAGGAATTCCAATCCTCTTGAAAGATTTTATAATAATTTTTTTTAAAATTCTGTTTCACGATTTTTCATCCACATACATACTGAACTACGAGTGCAGTCATAGGTCTTTTCACATGTACATATATGTAACACATGTTTTTTGTATGTATAGTATGCACATATAAATTGAGATTATAATATAAAAAATAATAATCATGTAATTATTAATAATAAAGATACACATACACATATATATTTACTATGTAGGATTATTCATTCACATTCATTCAAGAAATGAAAACAATATTTTTTTTTTATAAAACATCTAATATTAGATATTTATGACATTTGAATACTCTCTTAGAAGACAATCTCTTTGTTTTATAACTTTTTTCTCTCTATGGAAAGGTTATAACAATCTTATTAACAACAGGCTATACTCTCTTTAATTGTTTTTATGTTTTTAAATCCATATCAACTTATGAATCTATGCAGTTACCAACTTGTCATTAACATTTGTAAACTCTCAGTTAAACACTTCAAACTTTAAGCTTTCTGGTCAAGCATTGGTGTTCGAGAAGTCAGCACAGCTGCTTTACAAGCAGTTGTCCTGAGTTAGCAGTTCGCTTCCCAGCCGATGCTATGACACATGAAAAAAAAAACTTTAAGCTTTCTGATGCAATTCAAGAATGTTTTACAATTCTTTTTTTTCCCATGCGACTAATAAATATTATTTTCATTTTATCCATTGAGAAAAATACTTTTTAAATTTTGTAAAATTTTTAGCTCTACAGTTAGAAAACATTTTATTGTAATGGTTCAGTTTTAAACATTTTTGAACAATATTGCAGAAAAACAGTGTACATTTTTTTATTCTAAAACATACTATTGCACAAAATATTGTACATCATGAAAGAGTAATAAGCAAATAATAATTTTTTTTTTCATATAATCTATATTAAACATTATTAATAAATATGATCTTGCATTTATAGATGTAAAAATGGCTGCTGCCATATTGTAAAATTTATTAACTTTACGAATTTTAACCTGTTCAGGATCCAATTCCTCTCTTCTTATTTGAAAGACTCTAGTGAAAACTTCATGCATATTTGCAATGTTTTATTTTTGCAATTAAACCTTTTTTCTATGTCATGTATTGATAATCTTTATTTACTATAAATATAAGCTTTCAAATGATGGAGATTCTAAAAATTAATATATGAACTTTGTAAAATAAGAAAATAAATTATCAAATGGAATTCTTAATCATAATGATGATGCCTTAGGTATTGGACATAATTTTGTCTATTCATAAAGTTAGTAGGACAAAATATTTCTTATCTGAATTCCATTTTTTGAAATTAAAGAAAAAAGTAGGTTAAATATCGTTAAAGAAAGAAAACATATCTTAAAATTAATAATTACATTTATTGTTATTAAAATTTTAGAAATTTGTTTATCGGTATTTTGTTACTAATAAAAACTGCTTCAACGTTGGCATAATGAACTTTTTACGACCTCTTTTCTTAAAAATATTTGCAAATTATTTAATTATACTCACATAGATGGTTTAAAATAAGTCTTTTACTAAAATATTGCGTAAATAACATTTAATATGTAAACAAATTTACTAAAGGTTACAGCTTTTCTTTTCAAAATATGCCCAAAGGTTAAACAATCACTTCTATTGAGATCAAAATGGAGCAGGACTGTATTCATTCATTTGTAAATTATGTATTTAATTTCCTAAAGGTCCATATGATGCTGATATCTTCAGATTTTTTTCAACTAATAATTTTAAAGTGATATCTATGATTAAAAAAACTGCCTATGGTAATCTAATATTATAGATAAACACAAAATAATGTAGAAAATCTATAGCAATCATAGCATCATTGTAATAGTCAAAGCAAAATGCAGCAGTGCAATGATTATATCTGAAGAGATTAATGAAATTGAAGTAATGTTTATTAATACAACATACATCACGGCTTCACTGTATACAAATAAAGTAAAATTATATTTTTATATTGCCAAAAAAAAAAAAAAAATGTTGGGAAGAAATTTTGGTAGTCAAATCCAAAATAAGAGTCTTTATGGTGGTTATTTTTTCCATTGCCTTTAGCAGTCAATTTGAAAAATGTGTGTAGATAGTAAAAAGATATGAAAGATTTTTTTGGAAAATATACATCTATATCAAAATATTGTAGATATATTTTAACTTAAAATAAATATTTAAGGTTAATCCTTGTTTGGAAGATTCTATGCCAATTTGGAATTGTATTGCAATTAAATTTTACTTATCTATAAGTTAGTCTAACGATATTTGAACATTAAATTTACAATGAATGCATCGGGTAGAATAGTAATGAATATATTATTTCCATTTTTTTCTCTAGATATCAGGAATTATCAATCAAAAAGAAAGCTTTATTTTAGTGCAGAGGTCAAATTGCGCTTGCCACCAATTGTCACCATTATATTTATAAAATAGAAAATATTGTAAAAGTAATTTTTTTGTTTTAAGGTTGTTTTAACACATTTAAAAAATGTTTTTATATAAAATATATTTTGTAATTTTATATTTTTAGAAGGATTTACAGTTTTGGGAAACTAAAAAAAAATATAGCTATTGTTAAAAGTAAGCTTTGTTTTTATTTATTTAAAATCAAATTATAGTTGTCAGTATTTTTTGTTATTTAGTTATGTTTAAAATTAATTTGAATAATAATAATGTTTTATTTTGCAGCAAACTTTATTTAAGCAGAAGTTTATACATATGAAAACTTCAATATTGCAGAGTTGCTTTTGATTGAGTTATGTTATTTGGAAGCAAGGGTTAAATGAAATGTAAGAATGATTAAACCTTTCTCACTGTCTGACACTGCTCTATGTAGGGCAGGACTCCCAAAATTTCCCTAGGAATATATTTATTGTTTTTAGAATTAGCTGAAGCTCCCATGTATACTTATATAAAAAGAACTATAATGATAGTTTTTCTTGATAGATATAATCTATCAAAATAATCATGTTTGCATGATACCAAAGATAAATTTAGGTGTCAAAACATTAACTTAGTCAATTTGCAATGGAAAATACTATCTCTATCCCAAAAGAAGATAAAAGATATATATTTTATCTAAAACAATTAATTCTTTCCTAACGAATTCCATTTTGTCTAGAATTGTATTTCAGCTCAAATTCTTCACAGGTAATTTAACTCTGTTAGCGTTTGAATGATCTATATGGTCGTACTTCTATTGTCACCTTTTAAAATGGGCATAAAAATTATATATTTTAGTGTTTGTTTTTTTATTAATGTATGGCAGGAATTATAAGCAGTGTATAAAGTTTTGTCACAGATTAAATAAGAGAATTCAATTTTTTTTTCAAAATGGAGGCACATTTTTACATTTTATTCATTTGTCAAGTAGAAACATTTATGAAGGTATTTTTTTTTTTTTTTTGGTTTTAAATTGTTTATTTGCTCATTTGAAAAATGTAAAATGTAATTATTTGTATAATTATATAATATGTTAATAAATGAATTTAAACTTTTGTGAAATAGGAAAGAAGAAAAAAAAACCAACTCATTATTTTCATTGCTTTGTTTTTTTTATTTCCTTAAATAAATTTTTAACATTTGTGATTTTTTTGTTCTTTTATTTATGTTAAAAATTAATTTAATAACAAATTTGATAAAAATTCCTTGTATTTGGTGTAAACACTATTGAACTGAAGACCATATATATAGAAATATTAAATTTTGCAAAATTATTCATATATGAATCAATATATAAGTAAACCAAGTCTAATGCACATGCTCACACCACCGAATTGTTTTTTATATTTAATTTGAGTTGGGAAGCATGTTTTTTTTTTTTTTTTTATAGAGTTGATTGGAAACAAAACTTTAATTTTTTAAAATATATAACAAAATATTTATTATATTCTATTATTTTATGAAGTATGTATATATAAATATGTGATGAAATGTTTTGACATTAATTCACATGCAACACATTACTTTATTGATAAGCCACATATATAAACAAATCAATTACTAGCTGGAAATCCAAATATAGTAATATCACTATTTCCTCATGTGATGCACTGTGACTTCTTATACGAGTCAGGAATCTCTCAGCAACTATGCCCAGAGAAACCTGTTAGCCACTTTGACTTCCTTTTCCATTCCCCACCCCAAGTTTTCCCATATGAATAGATAAAATTCAGCAGCGCTACCTGGGAAACAAACACAAAGACTGAATAAAATAAAATGTAATCTTTAACATATTCACTGCAAAGGTGATACATATATTGAAAGTCAGACTAGTTTACACAGAAAGCGCTAAATTAAATGAGCTCAGATCTAATAAGGGAACATATATCATGTTACACACACTAAGCAAGATTAATCAATAGTTATTTTATGCTTTGAAATATAAGAAATAAACCAATTATGCAACATTTTCTGAAAATCCACATATAGTAATAGAGCTCCTTGTGAAACAAACACAAAGTCAATAAAACAGCATAGGTAAAAGGTAACCCTTTATATATTTACTGCAAAGATGATACATATATTGAAATTCATGCTACTTTACACAGGAAGTGAGAAATTGAATAAGCTCAGATGTTAGTAGCTAATAAACAGATGTATCATATTACACATAGAAAGCAAGATTAATCAATAATCATTTTGTGCTTTGAAAAATTACCAAATGTAATTATATAAGAAATAAGTCAATTGTACAATGCTAATTGAAAATCCAAATATAGTAATATCACTCATGAATAGATACATTCAGTGGCATTATTTGTGAAACAAACACAAAGTCTCAATCAAACAGCACAGGCAGAAGGTAACCTCTTGTTGGTTTGTTGCAAAGATGAAATTCAAGCTAGTTACCTTTTACCTGTGCTGTTTTATTCAGATCTTTTGCTTGTTTCACAGTTAGCATTGCTGAATTTGATATCTTCATGAGGAAGTAGTAATACTTCTATATTTGGATTTTCAGCTAGCATTATGCAATTGATTTATTTCTTCTTAGGAGTTTTTCAAAGTGTAATATGATTATTGATTAATCTTCCTTCACAATTTGATATATGTTAATTAATGCTTACGATTTGAGCTAGTTTAGTTTTGTGGGTACTTATGTATTAGGCAGGTGGTTTTATTCTTCATTTAAAATCATTACGATTATCTATGATTGCTTAATAGTACGTTTTATTTAATTAGTTAATATTTACTAAGGCTGTAACCTCAGGAATGTGCGTGTGAAAATGCGATTATAGGGATCTCTACAGGTCTTAACCACAACCTTACTCTTTGGAAGAAAAGAGGGGAACCCTTCTTTACTTCAACCTACTTTCTATATAAATAGGTGAAGCTGAAGCGGTTAGATCTGAGAGCGTGAAGCTATTCAATACTTCCCTGATTAAGTCCACAGATGTGCATTTAAATAAATTTATAATTAATTAGTTAATTAAATTTAACTTTCAAAAATAAGTTGTTGAAGATCTGTAGATAATTTTTATACCTATTATACATTCTTTATTAACTTTTAGTTACCACTGACTACTTATGCTTTAAAGAAAGTGGAGTTACTTTTTACAACTTTGTTGAAAATCATGCTATAAATCTTTGAACATTAAATTTGTTCTTAATTAATTAAATAAAGTATACTATCAAATATTTAGCAATCATAAATAATTATAAGTAATGAAGACTAAAATTTCACCAGTGGACTAAAAGTATTGTTTTGTGCTTTCTGTGTAAATTAGCCTCTATTCCAATATACATATCTTTGCATTGAATAGTTCAAGAGATCACCTTTTACCTCTGCTGTGTTATTCAGTCTGTATCTGTTTCACAGATAGCCCTGCTCAATTGTATCTCTTAATGAGATGGTATTAATATGATTAATTTTTTTGCTATACAAATGGACAGGACTAGACTATAAAATAATGATTTGAAAACAATGTTTTTTTTTAAATTTTTGATTAATAAAAAATTAATGGTAAAAAGAGATTTTTTTCTAAAAAAATGAAATTGAAAATCACACACACACAAAAAAAATAGGGAGTTAATCATTTATGTATTTTTTGAAATTTTATTGTATTTGCTAAAAGTATATTTGCTTAAAAAGATTTGAATTTTTAAAATTATCAATAGATCGAGCAAAAAAAAAAAGTAGATCTGTTTAGTTTGAAAAAAAAATTATGACGTCTGTTAACTTAAAAAGATATCTTGAAAGGCAGGCACACCTGATAAGACAGTAGGACTGTTTAGAAAACTTGAAATCTAAACCCAAAAAAGTGTAATTGTTTAGAAAAAGGATTAAATTATACAAGGTAGTCAAGCGTTGGTAGCTGAGTGGTTAGCACAGCTGCTTTACAAGCAGTTGTCCTGGGTTTGCTTCCCTACCGATGCTTTGACACATGAAAAAAAAAAAAAAATTATACGAGGTAAAATATTCTAATGATAAATTCCAACACCAACCAATAATTGGCAAATAACTTATTTTGCTAATTATTTTTCAAATAATAGGATATTAGAACTCATTTGAGCTATTTATTATAGTTACTGATTTTGAATTTGGAAATCAAAATTGGACAAATTAACAGACTACATATTTTGTTAATATATATAAATGAATACACCATTATATATATATATGGAAAATTATGAACTTTTTTTGAAAAGATAAACTGTGTAGATGTTATTTTAAAATTTTATTAATCTGTAAAATATTATTTTGAGATAATACATAGAAAATTATTATTGACTAAATTTTAAGTAGATCTGAAAATGTTTTTTTTTTTTAAAAAAAAAACTGAATGAATTTTCAAGGAAGATCTGGATTAGAAAGTATCTATATGTATAATGTTAGACATTTCAGATTTGTAATCTAAGTTAAATCTACTTGTCATGAAATATTACTTATATATTGTTATTTGAAAGTCTATTGAATAAAAGCATTTCATGATGTTCCAAAAACACTGTAAATATATCAGTTTTATTAAAAGCACTGTACTTAAATAATCTCTTTAGAAAAATGTGCAAGGATTTTTGAGATCAGATTACAGCATTATTGCATGCAGAAATAAAACGACTAATAGACAAATGTTTAGATGACTAATAGTTAAAATATGATGTTATTTTTAAACCTGCCTTGCAGCTTGTCTGACTTACAATTATCTTAATTATCAATACATTTGAAAAACTCAACTGCAGGAAGAAAATATGTATATTTTTGTTATGAAAAATAAAGTTATTCTTGAAGGAAAGAAATATAGAGGGGCCAAAAGTGAAATATGCATATTAACACACTTGGATGATTTTATAATTGCAAATAATTTAAGTTATTAATTAAACGTGTTTCAATTGATTATTAGGTATGCTTGGAAAAACAATTTAATAAATATATTTTTACATAATTTATATGCCATTCCTACAGAGTGTATGGGACAGGAATGTGGACAATGAATAAAAAAACAGTCTAAATTGTTTGCTATTAAAATGGATGTTTAGAGAAAATAGATAAGAATATTAAAACAATAAAGGATAATAAACATCTAAAAAAAAATAGTAGTGATTAAGATTATACAAGAATCTCTGAAGAGATTGGCCACTTATGAAGGATTAATGATGCAAAAATGATAGAGAATTGAGAAGTTAGAGAGATTGAGAGAGAGAGAGAGAGAGAGAGAGAGAAAGAAGTCAGTTGTTGACCAACTGGTACAACATTATCAGTGTAAATGGTGAGACTAACTAGAAAGAGAAAATGTTAATGGTTTAGAAAAAATGGAGACACAGCATACAAGAAATAAATTGAATATTATATATTTTGGCTTTATTTTTGTTGATTCTTAGGGAAGGAAAAATGTTTTTTTTTTTTAAATTTCAAAATAATATCATTGTTTACCACGAAGTCAAGAAAAAACATGATTATTCAAGAATAATTATGACTGTTACTAAATATTTTCTTGGGATAACAGCATATAAGTATTTTGTTCGCATAGTTATAGATGTGTAAGCCCATGAAAAGAAAAGGATAACAAACAAAAAAAGGTACTTTCCGATTTTGCCCCATGCCACCACTTGAGGACAGTTATTCCAATAGTCGGAGATAATTATGCAGTTGCAGGGACTAATGTTTAATGACAGTCAAAGTAAAAAAGACCGAACAACAATTTTGTATTCTAACGTTTAATTAAAGTAAAAAACAAAACCAAAAATGTAAGCACTAAGTAATATACTGAAATAAACAATAATTTGGTATTTAATCAAAGAATAAAAAAAAAACAAAATAAAATATGTAATTACTAACAAATTGGGTAGTATGTAGCGTAATCAGGAGTATTTAATGAAAATGAAAATAACAAAAGCAATTTTGTATTCTAATGTTTAAAAATTAAAGTAAAAAAAATAAAAATCCAGAGTGAAACTAATAAAAAAAATAGTTACACTCTAAAATTGTTACAAATAAATCTTCTTGGTGCAATCGCCACCCTATGAACTCAGTTAAATAGGAATCCATGTGTTTGTGAGCGATTTCCCTCTGTCTTTTATTGTGCCATTTAACTAGCCCCCAAAGTCTTTCTATGTTTTGGGTATGCACCCCAGTAGAAGGATCCACAAAATTATAACTGATTAATTTTAAAATGTTTAAATCTTGCATTTCTTAATTCATCAGTTGTATAGGCCTTTCAACAGTCAGAATAAATTGTTGATCCTTGTGCTATATTTTGTTGAATGGCATCAAGTACAATGGATGCTAACTGACATGGAACAATGACAATAAAACACTCTTTGGTTTCCCTGCACAAATCACCGAATAATCACTATTGTGGCAGTATTCTTCCTTGTTAGTGCTTTCATTGTGTAAAGAGACTTTCATTGACTTCTACAATTTTTCCAGGTCCTCCAATTTTGCATGATGGTCAAATCAATAAACTTTCTTTGCACACTTCTCTTAGATAATGGGTCCAAGAAACAATAGTATCTTTGCACAAATTCAATTCATGCTTTATACATTCAATTGTCATGGTAATTCTACTCCAATAATAAATAAATTAAACAGCTGTTAGAAATGTTATTTTAGAGTCCTCAAACCACATGTCTTTATGTAACGCTACACGGTGTTGGTAGACTTTAAAATTACATCACCATTCCGGGGTTCAGGCAAAGTACAATTTCATATCATGGCCGTTAGCGCAGACTTTTTGAGAGAGCAGGATATGTTTTCTTTGGAAAGATTCCATTGCCTCACGTTCTATGGCTAGTAGATCATAAATTCTCAACATCTTGAGCATAAAAAGATAATCAATGCAGCTTTTAATTTTAGCAAGCAAGTAATTCCATATTTGTGAAGTGCATTCTGATTTGCCATAGCGTATCATTTTGTTGTATTTTTATACAATAAATTTAAAAATTTACAAGTCACAAACTATGTGGTTTATTTAACATTAGTCCCTGCAACTATATAATTACCATTGACTATTGGAAATAAGTGCCTTCAAGTTGTGGCATAGGGGAAAATCGGAAATTACCCCCAAAATTATTATTATTATAATAGTTTTAATTAAAATTTTTTTCATGTATTCCTTGATTTTATGATAACTAAGTTTGGGTAATTTGAATTTAATTAGATTTTCTTCCAGTTCTTCTGCACACTTAATTAAATCTTCTGTTTTTCTCTATATTTTTTATAGTTCATTTATTGCCTTACATATTAAAAAAAATCAAGAATATTAATTAGATCAGGGGTGGGGAACCTCAGGCCCATGAATCAAATCGGGTTTCAAAAGCTCTCAATCTGGCCCTTGGATATTTTTAAAAATATATATCCCAGTATAAAACTTTTATTTAGAGCAAATATTGAATTAAGAACTGTTTCATAAAATAAAATATTTATTTTCTCTTTCCAATCTTTGTAATAGTTCTAGTTTATTCTATCAGTGGTGCAATATTCCCAAACATCATTTAAATTGTGTGGTCTATCTGACAACGGATTTAATCTAAGAGCATTTCGCTTGCTTTTATGATGACTTTAGCAAGGGAAAGTTGAAATTGGATTTCCAGTTGCAAAGGTTACCTACCCTTAATAATTAAGGGTAAATTAATTACATTTTTGATTAAATATAACAAATTAATTTTTAAATTGATAACTTTGTGTGGCCTGTTAATGACATTATAAAAATCCAAATGGTCCTTGGCAGAAAAAAGGTTCACCATCTCTAAATTCGTTGAATAATTGTATGAAAAAAATAAGTAAAAATTTAAATCTTGTTTCAACATTTCATTACAATAGACACACACAGTATTTGCTTTCCAAATCTTGTTTATTCACAATATGTATCTATATATAACTTTGTTTTTATTCTCTATGTTTCAATCATATTTTATAGTCATTATCAAGTGCTGACTTATTTGCAAAATACTGATAATTAATTTATGGAAAATAAAAAGAAAAATCCACATGAAATGAGTACATATCGTATATAAAATGTGTTATATTTATTGGCTATAAATTATGCACTAGTAGCCCTTGATAATGACTATAAAATATGGTTGAAGTAAAAGAATAAATATGTATATTGAAAAAGATTGAGAATAAACATTTGAAAAAGTAAATGATGTGTGTGTGTTGTAATCTTTATTGGAATTAAACATTTCAATTGCATATTTTTACTAATTTTTAGTGTGATCAATTTTTTTTTTTTTTAATTTAATAGTAATAAATTCTTCAAAATTTTTAAAATAAATAGTTTTTATTTATATAATTGTTTTATACTTTTATAGTAAAAGAAACATTTATTAAATTTATAAAATAATAAAGGTTCAAAGCTAAAATGAAATGAAATACTGTAGATTATATAGTGGATTATATTATCAAATTTCACGACTTCAGTTATATGCTCACCAAAAATCAAAGTAAATAAAACAAACAAAAAAAAAATGTAAACATATAATTACTGAAAATAATGAAATTTACAAACTTATTAAAGTTTATAAATTTCAATATGGTAGCAGCCATTTTTAATTCCTCGCTAAATGTCACATAGTCGAACATCTTCTTCACAATTTAAATGCTACCTATTCCATTTTGTACTAATTAAAAGCACATTTACTGATTTTTTTTTCAAAACGTTTTTTTTTTTCATATGTCAAATACGTTGACCTGGAAGCGAACCCGGGGCAGCTGTTTGGAAGGCAGCTATGCTAACCGCTAGGCCACCAAAGCTTGACAAAACGTTTTATTCTGTATATCTTACTAAATATCAATTTTTTTTTACAATCATGATTGAGAATTCAAAAAACATCATGAACTTATTTTCATTAAAAGGGAAAATGAAAATTATTTATTTAGTAAAAAAAAAACCAAAAGAAATCTTATTCAAAAGTGGGCCATATGTATCAAAAAATAAACCTTCTATTGTCCATTTTATATATAAAAAGCAAAGAAGTAAATTTTATTACAATATTATTTTTTAATGAATTTATTGAACACATATAACACAATTCTGTAAATATATATATGTGAATATGCTTTCTCAATTCATTATTAACAATTACATTACTATGTAATTTTTTTAATTTTGTCTGTACAGTATATGCACTTTTAATTTATATGCAATACATACACTACAAACACAAAACATCTGTTTTATATGTATATGCATGTTAAAATGTACTATCTTAGACACTTCAGTATAATAAATAGTATACATTCAATAATCATTGTTCTTCAAAGAAGGTGAGCTACATGCAAGGGAAGCCTGGAACAAAATATAGCAGTTTGCAACCTTAGAGGTGATGAATTTTGTCTTTTTCGTTATTGTTTCACTATACCCCAACTGCCTAAAGCTTCAAATTTAACTTGTCACATAAGACACTCTAGGAAAATATCAACACAACAAGCAACAAAACACACTCAGGATCTTCAATACAGATACACAACCATTGAAACAAAGAATTAACCCCCCTATCTAACACCCTACTAATCAACATGTAACAATAGTAGCAATAATACATTTATATTTGGGGGGGGGGGGAGGACCTTTTTTCTGCAGTGGGCTAATTTAAAAACAGGTTTTTAAAAATAATAAAATATTTTTACTACTAGGAATTTTTTAGAATAAAATTTTCATTTAGTCATTTATAAAATCTTTCACATGAATTTAAATTTTTGATAATAAATTTCATATTTTTGATATTTGTATTTTTTTCCTGCTTCAAAATACACATAGGATGTATGTATTAGAATATAATAATGACACTGTATATTTGCTATTTTTTTTTTTTTTATGTTTAATAAATTGTTCCATCTTTCATATATTTTCAAACCTACTATTATATCTTGTCAAATAAATTATTAGCATAACACAATGAAGAGAATGGTTTGATGAGATAATACGACTTCAAATATTTCCCTTTAAATTTGTTTTAAGCTCAATCTATTTAAATCTTTTAAAATTTTGTCTCGGTAGAGTGACAGGTAAAGCTTTTATAAAAAGTCTTTCCACATTTCAAGAATCAAGTATTATTTATTGGTATTTTCTTAGAGCTTTTGGACTTGACTACATAATATAAATAATAATGTTTTCCTACTCTTTAGTTTAAATTTTAATAATTCATTTGATTATCTGTTTCTAAAACTAATTTGATCCATTTCACTTAAAGAAATATTGAGGTATAATGAAAAAAGAATAATAACTTAAGATACTTCTCAGATGATTAAAAAAAAAATTTGAGTGGATGAAAGTTATATCTTTTCACATTGATGTTAAGAGCAAGTAATTTGGATACTTCTGAGTTTTCAGAATGACTAAGATGGCAGTCTGTATTTTTGATAAAATTTGATAAATATACAGTTTCAAGGGCTTACCAAAATGGCAGCCCATATTTCATTAACAATCTTCTGACGTTTACAAAATTAATGTTAAATTTAAAAAAAAGAAGTAATAAATTCCAATAAATTTCTTATAAATTCTGATAAATTTCACGAATAATATTTATTTCAATTTTTTTTTGGTTCAATGTGTTTTTTTTTTTTGGAATAAATAGTGATAATGATCAAAATTTGGAATCTTCCTGTTACAGAACAGGATGTAGTAGAGTATTTCCAAAAGTATGGAATCCTATCCTCCAGAAAAGTGCATTAATGGTCATAATATGAAAGTAAAAAACATCGGGGAGAACCGCTTGGCAACAACTGGATTCCTATTTGGCAGAATTGATATGGCATTGACTACAACAAAAACAATTTTTATTTGTAGCAGTTATCGGAGTCATTAGGGATTGCATGCTGCTGACATGAATAAACTGTAATTATTGTATATATATTTTTGTTCTTTTTTTTTTTTTTTGTAAATGTAACTTGGGAGGTTGCAGGCTTCTTTGGGAGATTGCAGGCCTTCCAGTCTTTTTTTAAAAACATAATTAACCCACGTTCAGGAAGTAAGTAAAAAAAAAAAAAAATGAAATAAAGATTGCAATTAAATTTATAGGAATTTATTCATTTTTTTAAAATTTAACATTAATTTTGGAAAATTATTAATGAAATACAGACTGTCATATTGGAAAGCCCTTGAAACTGTATAGCAAATTTTATAAAAAATACGGACTGTCATCTGAAAACTCTCAAATACCATAATTTGTATTCTACAAATTAATTTTTTTTTTCAATCTCATAACATATATACATTGTATTCTAATTTGAAATTTTAAGTTTTTCTGTTAAATCTAGCATAGTATTAATAAGACATTTAATTGGCATTCTAAGACTTGCAAATACTTACGGGAGCCACAGAACCATTCCTGAAAATAGCAAGCCATAAATGGAACAATAATGGAAAATGAAAATTAAGAAAAAAAAATAGTGTGTGATTTTTGCATTTCTCTGCGACAAAATTGAATGAAAGTAAACTTTTGAAATTTTAATGAATGAATATTAGAATGAAAATTACGAAATTCTGATCAAGTAGTCCCCTCCCCCTTAAAAATATCAATGTAAAAGTTTAGTTTCAAGGAATGAGGAGTAGATCTCCCCCCCCCCCCAACATTTGTATTAACAGTAGTAATTCCTTCCCTCTAAGATATTAATGCAAAAGTTATGTAGTTTTAAAGAATGAACAGACCTCCCCTCCCCAACAACATTTGTTTTAAGAAGTTTTAATATTCATAATAAAGATGTGCATTATGAGAACTTTCATTTTATTTCTAAGAAAAAAATCTCCAAACATTTTGCTGTTGGATTTCGGAGTGACCTTTTGTATTAGGATGGTGTTTTAGTTTATTTGTATTTATGACCTGAAGGGATGGGGGAAGTCCCTGAGTACCTATTAGATACAAAAGGAGGCTCCAAATTTGACATCATTTAAAATCCAATAGTAAAAGCATTTGAAGTTTTTTTTTCTAAAAATAAAATGAAACTTCTCATTTATAAATATTAAAAACATTTTAATACAAATATTGTTTAAAAGGGAGGAAAAAGTACTCATTTATCAAAACTATGCAATGTTTATATTAATATCTTTAAGAAGGGGAAAAAACTACATGTTCATCAAAATTTTACAACTTTCATTGTTATTCATTCTTTAAAATATAAAAAGTTTATTCACCCCCCCCCCGTGTCATAGCGTCGGCCGGGAAGCGAACGCGCCAACCCGCCAACCCAAGGCAACTGCTTGTAAGGCAGCTGTGCTGACCTCTAGACCACCAACGCTTGACAAGTTTATTCAATTTTATTCCAAAAAAGTACATAAAATGCATTATTTTTTATTTATGTTCATTTCTCATTACTTATTCCATTTATTGCTTTGAATTTTCAGTAGGGGTTTGACGGTTTACAAAAGTCCCTGATTGTCTACTACACGATTATCGTATTAGTATTTAAATAAGTATAAAGTTACTATATTGATGAAGTGTTGGTTATTTTTAGGACATTGAATGAAAGTGAAGTCCAAAAAATACAGTATGTCAAGATTTCTGAATTTTTTAAAATAATACATTAATGTATAGAAGATTAGAATATCCTCTAGCTGTCTCATGAAAATTTAATATCTCTTTAATTAATTACATATTAGTGATACTGATAAATTATTTATTTAGATATTTGAGGATAAATGAATTTTTTTTATAGCTTTGCCTTGTGTATTGATATTAAGCTTGTTAGAAATAAAGCTATATTAAATATACTGCTAATTAGAATGTTCGCCTTTTTTTTACCATATGTCAAAGCATCGGCCGGGAAGCGAACCCGCGACAACTGTCTGCAAGACACTGCTTGCAAGGTAGCTGCGCTGACCTCTCGGCTACCAATGCTTGACGAATGTTTGCCCTTTAACATCAAATTTAGCATAATGTTGGCAATTTAAATAAATATTATGTTGGTGTGTTAATAGAGAGTATCACTTGTTTTTAGAGCACATCATGTAGATTTAGCTTAAAACACATTGCTCTGAGATTGATTAATTTATTTAACATTAGAAATATTTAGAATTTTAAAAAATTCACTATATCAAGGTTGTCCAACCTTAATTAATCCAAGGACAACATAAAAAAATATTTGAGTGCTGCAACCTAAATAATCAATATAACACATTTATGTGTGTGTGGTCTCTCTATATATATGGTGTTTATAACAGTTTTTATTAAAACAGTAGACAAGATATACAGTTATTGTTTATAATCAACATTAAGAATATAGATTAGTGATAGAATTAAAATATCTAATAAGTATTCAATTCACATTATTATTTTATTAAACTTCTAAGCAGGCTGCATAAACTCTTACTGCAGGTCGCATGTGGCCCGCACTGTTTTGGAGAGCTCTCCTATAAATATAGGGCCTGAAGATGTAATATTGCTTCAATTAATTACATATTAACAGTACTAATAAATTATTTATTTAGACATTTATTTGGGCTGTAAGATTCTTTGCAAAGTTTTGATTTGCACATACACCAATTTAAATATTTAGCCTTTAAGATCAAATTGAGTATAGTGATAGTATTTAAATAAATATAATGTTGCAATATTAGTGCAGGGTCATTCATTTCTAGTGTACCTGATGATGGCTGAACTCAAAAAAGTGTGCTAAGATTGGTTATTTTTTTTTTTTTTTATCAATTGAGAAATTCAGAAAATTCTTTATATGCTATGCAAAGATTTAATATTCCTTAAATTAATTTCATATTAATAACACTGATAAATTATTTTAGAGATTTATTTAGGAGAAAAAAATTCTTTGTGAAAAAATGAGTTTTCAAAATTATATAAAGCCAGCATATATACTAATTGTATTTATATATACAGGTAGTTTATTCTTTATCAAAATTGTTAATAATAATAAAAAGGCAGGTTATATATACAAGATATGAATACATTTTTTGCAAAAAAAAGAAAGATTATATTTAAGAATGATTAGGCAAATTTAAGTATTGTAAATGTCACTCTACAAATTGAGTATCTATAGTTTTATTTTGAAAATATTTAAGCTAAAAGTGAGCAATTGAGCAATTAAAATGAACATTTTTTAGTTATTGGTTATACATATTTTTAATTATTCTGAAGTGTTGAGGAAATTTAAGTAGATTGGTGATATTTTGTAAAATTTATAAATGCCATCCCCTTTTTTTAGCATACAAATGATCTTATTATACAATTTATTTTTCTTTTATGTGGTCTTCAAAATTAAAATTGTATTTTTTAGCAAATTAAAAAAAAAAATTTCTACAAACAACAAAATTTCTATATATATATAAACTTAAAGAAGCAAAAACTAATAATATTATTGATACAAAAAATTTTCATGTTGTTGTCATATAAATTTTCAGAGGTGTAATGCATTGATACAATTAAGTTACTTTAAAAAAATTGCATATGATTATCACATATTTATTAAAAACTAAATATTTGATAATTTATAGTAAAAAAAAAACTTTAAAAAAAAACATTAAATAGATAAATTGCCAGAATCTGCTTCTTAATGCAGAAGCATCAGAAGTCTATTTTTTATAATTTGAACAATTTTATTTTCTCTTTATTATTGATTACATCTAGGAATAAAAACTGAAAGCAGAGTAGAGAATGGCATATGTTGGATTGGCCATGTTACAGAATTAAATATTAGTTGTTGTGCTGCCATGAGGAACACTGATCATTCAGTGTCAGTCTTACCATTCATGTGGAAAACACAGCAAAGATGATCTTTGTATTAAAACACTTGAAAAAACAATGGCAGATGTTCTGATTAATGCATTATTGGAATCTAGGTTATGCTATTTTGGACTGTAGTAGTCTATATATTTATTTATTGCTAAAACAGCAGGAAGTATGATTGGAAAAAGTTATCCATGTTGCATGATAAAATAGATTTGTATTTTGTTACAAAAAGTAAAATATTTAAACTATAAGTATAAGATATTGTAATATATTATGCAAGTATCAATGAAGTGATGTAAACTCATAATTATTGGATTATATGGTATTCAATATATAATATTTTGAATTAAAGTTGTAACCAAGTTGATAGAATAAAGAATTATTAATCCCTCTATTTACTATAGTAAACATTTAGTATACTGAATGAATAGATTAATTATATGCATGTATGTATGTTAAAGAATAATTTAATCAAGTGACATTTCATCATTTTCTGTGACAGTTTGTTATTGCTTATCACTTTTTTAATGGTTTATTCTTCATGCATGGGTATTAAGACATGCAGAATGTTTTTATAATCAAAAGTAAATATTGATAATGTTCAGAATTGGTTGAAATGTATTAACATTACAACCTGATATTTCATTTATTAATTAATAGTTGCTATCAAATTAATGTCTGTTCTTGACAATTACTTGATTGGCATTCCTCCAGAATGTCCCAAGATTTTATCTAAATAGCACATTAAATACAATGATATTGTACTCTATCCATCCTATTGCTGGTCACCCTCTTTCTTCACCATCAACTTTTTACAAGCATTAAATATATTTCATTTCTATCTATCCGAATTAAATAATTATCAGTTTAATTTGCATTAGTAGCCACTTGTTCTTTTATTTAATGTTCTGGTATTTTGAACATTTTATGAATACCAGGATTCAAAAATGTCTATATGTTTTTCACCTTTTTATTTAAATTCAACTTTTCTTTGGAGTCACAAAAAATATCATAATTTTCATCACTCTGATTTTTAATTAGCCTATTTATTCAGTATATTGAACATTTTATACATGTAAGTACAGGGATTTGAATTTAGGATTTTCCAACCTTGATCCATCCTCCACTCCATCTCAAACAATCCATCCTCATGATCACATACATGCAAAAAAGATATATGATCCCCAATATATGTATTTTATGCATGACCAGTACTCATCATCTGGGTCCGATCATAATCTCCCACACATATATACAATCAGTGCTTGGCTTATATTAAGATAGCAATTCCTTAAACTTTAATAGACAGGCTTCAATCTTCTCACTCTACCAACTATTGAACCATCCATAACCATTAAGGGCTTTGGGAATTTCATCATTGGATTTTCAATGAGATGGATAATTGAATGGTTGGAAGAGCGAGAAGATTGAAGCCTATCCATTAAAGTTTAAGTAATTGCTATCCTAATATAAGCCAAGCGCTGATTGTATATATCTGTAAGAAAATTATGATCTGGCCCAACTGATGAGCACTGGTTCTGCTTGAAATACGAATATTGGAGATCATCTATTTGTTTGAGATGAAGTAGAGGATGAATATAGGTTGGAAAATCCTAAGTTCACATCTCTCTACTTACATTCTGATTTTTATTTTTAAAAGATTACGTCCTTCACATTTAAAGCTGGTTTCATAGCAAAAGGATGAACTTTACTCTTGCTTGATTGCTTCATTCTTTGTTGTTAATGAATGATTTAAGGGTGAAGAAAAATTTAAAAATGTGCTACTCTTAATCCATTTTATCATGGGACATCATAATCTTCTTCGCCACAGTCAACAATGCCCACATGTTATTTTAAATCAAAAAGATAAACGCGATTACAAAGTGATAAGAGAAAATTAAAATTTTTTTTTTTTTAAGTGTCATAGCACCGGCCGGGACGCGAACCCGCAACCCGGGCAACTGCCTGCAAGTGCAAGGCAGTCGCGCTGACCTCTCGACCACCGATGCAAGTTTTAAAATAAAATTACAAGCGGTTAGCTTGGAACAGTTAAGCAGCCAAGTATATTATTTATTCTATAATACAATTTTTTTTTTTAAAAAATTTTATTCAATAAAGTTAAAAGTAATTTTAGTTGCTGAATTATAAATTTTGCTTTTCTTTTAGCTTTTTATAGATTATTCGTAGGAATTAAAATTTTATCTTTTTTTTTTTTTTTTTGCGAAATAAAAAAAAAAAATAAAGCTTTTAATAATAATAATTATAAAGACAATTATCATAATGAGTATTTATTAATCTGTTTAGTAGGTTTGATAGTACTTTAGCGAATTTGTTTAAAATATTTCCTGTATGATTATAAGATTTTACTGCTATTTTAAGCTTAATTGCGTGTATTTGATAACAGTAGAAAAAAAAAAAATATATTTTTTTGTGTTGCTAAGTAATTTATCTCATCTATTCCTTTCTCATTTTATTTACATCAAGTAAAAATTAAAAATTTATACGGTCTCTATACATATATGTAAACAATCTTTTAAAACAACAGCAACATATAACGTTTTTTATTATATACCAACAATTTTCCATCTATGATATATTTGTTTTTCTTCACAATAATTGAAAATCTGTTTAATCTTAATTGATTTTCCATATTTTTATTTGATTTATTGTTGCGTGAGGTATTTTGAAAACCAGTTTCACAAATATATTCAATCCAAAGACACTCCGCACTTCTTTTTATGAAGTTTTAATTTGGGATGTTTTACATATTGTGAAAATTAATTTTTAATGTCGTAGTATAAAGGTATTTTAATTAATTGTTGTACCATAAAATCACTTGACTGCAGTTTCCAGGATGGTGGAACCATCATTGTAAAAAGGAAAACACATATTTCAAATTAGTTATGATGTTTAGTAAAATTCCGAGAAAGGCCAGTCAACTGCAGCTAGAAGTTTTTCTACTTCATTAATTAATGCAAAAATTTCTGAGAATTTTTTTTAATAATAAAGTATGTTTAGCGTCATTATTTTTAAATCATTACTCAAGTAAATTTGATCTTAACAGCTGTGGAATAAGTTTGAACGTCAATAAATAAATTACTTTGTCTTTTCAATTTTTTATTTACTTGGATAATTTTATTTAATTAGAAATATAATAAAAAGTAGATAAACCCATATCAATATTTAATTCAGAATCTGTTCTCTTCATTTGTCAAAACTTCCTCTTCTATAATTAATTAAACCGTTTCAAACATTTTCTATTACTGCTGTTTTATATTGGTGAAATTTCCCAGTGTCAGTGGGCCTGAAACATAAATCATATGTAATTCCCTGAACTAGCAAAGTTAAAATATTATATTTTCATGATGTTAATTTGTAGATAAGACTTGAGTATGTAAATTTGGTTGATGTAGCAATATGTAGCTAGTTAAGGGTTTTGTTTTACACTAGCTGGAAACAACTTTACATGTGATTATTTTTAAAGCCAATACTTCCTCTGTTGTTAATACTGAATCATGTTGATTTACACTATTTGACATGTTGTTAAAACAAGCAAAACTCACTAAACATGTTGCCATACACAGCAAGCTAGAGTAATCAATGGATGCCAGAAGGCTTGTGCATAAAATCTCCATCTAGTGCCTACTCATCCAATATCCCCAGACTAGTTTCTGGTTTGTGGCCTTTGTCAGTGAGGAACCTTGGATCTGAGAGTACTGCACTCTAGCTTGCTATGTGTGGCGATATGTATAGTGAGTTTTGCCTGTTTTAACAACAGTTATACACAAGCATAAGAAGTGGTGGTCATGTGATGTTTATTTGACATGTTAGAGTTATATTTGCAAATATTTTACTTGTATCATGCAATAATTATATTAATAAAATTAAAGAAATATTAAGAGAATAACAGCAGGTACAAAATATTGTTTTGGCATATTCAAAAAGAAAATTACAAATATTACTTGGAACTGAGTTTTCTCTATCCACATATTTATGTTATGTTGCATTTTTTTTTACATTGAAAAATCTTTAATTATTGTTGATTGATTTATCCCTGGTATTATTATGATTTTTTCTTCGTTTGTTGTATTCGTAATTCAAATTTGCATACGTTCGTTAGCAAAGTAGTTTCTTTGTTCTTTGTAGACTAAAACTGGTGCACTTTTAGTGAAGTTCACCATACACGAATAGCCTAGGATAGAATATATAATGAGACAGATTTGTCTCCTGACACAACATAGTGAATTGCGAACTTGATAGTTTTAAGCCAATAAACATCACATGACCACCTCTTACTCTTGCTTGCTGTGTGTGGCAATATATATAGTGAACTTGATAGTTACATATACAAATATTTAAAACATTATCTAGAATGATTTAAATATTAAATAATTAAATAATATTTCTTAATATTTTGGAATGCTATAAATTATTTAAAATTATAAAAAAATTCAGTTTAAATACAAATATTTTATTTGAATTATTGCTGATTTATATAGAATTTTTTTTTTAATATATTAAAAAATAAATAAATACTATTTTCATCTAAACATTGGTGGTCGAGAGGTCAGCAACAGCTGCTTTACAAGAAGTTGTCCTTGGTTAGCGGGTTCACTTCCCGGCTGATGCTATGACACATGAGGAAAAAAAAACCCAAATATATCCATTTTAATGGACATGTACAATAATTATACAGTTGTTTTTAATATGATTTTACTTAATTAAGGAGATTAAAGTTAAAATTCTAAATTACAAAACTATTATTGAACTTGTTATTTTATATATTTTCATCATCAAATTTTTTTATATTCCATATCACTATACACACACATAAACACCATTAAAACCAACAAAACCCACCTAAAACCACACAAAACTAACTCCCCTTCCCACCACCTACACAATCCCCCATCAGGGACCAAAAAAACGACACCACCACACAACCCTCCAGAAACACTATTATTGACTTGTTTGGTTGTTCATGTATATAAAATAAAGATGAACAACATTATAATACACTTATAATCTTTTTTTTTTTAATAATTAGGAAAAATACTTATTTTAATCTTCTGCTTATCAAATTGGTACATTCTTTAGTATCTACTAAAAAATTGTGAAGTTCATTGAATTATATTAGGATATTATGTGCCATGTTGAATTTTTAAAAAAATGACTTGAGTCACAATTTTCACAATAACTTCAGTCTTAATAATATTAGATCAAAAAGCTTTACATTGATAGAAACTAGAAAAACTAAGGAAAACAA
The DNA here is from genome assembly GCA_028023455.1 of Epiperipatus broadwayi. Classification (NCBI taxonomy): domain Eukaryota; kingdom Metazoa; phylum Onychophora; class Udeonychophora; order Euonychophora; family Peripatidae; genus Epiperipatus; species Epiperipatus broadwayi. The sequence goes on from JAQFVV010000006.1 coordinate 16,525,209, forward strand.
TAAGGCTAAGACAAATAGTGATTACCATTAAAAAAAGTAAGGGAAAAAAAAAACTTCAACATCTGAAATAATTATTACTCTTTCCCTTTGTTCATAATTTCTAATTTATCATTAACTAAGTTTAAAATTACATCTTCATTGATAATTTCTTTGTATTCCTCACAAAATTCTCTTTCAAACCATATATATAATACTTCTTACCTGAAATAATCCATAGCTTTAGAACTTAAAATACTAACATAAGAATTCTTCATTTTTATCTTGTACTCCCAAAGTTAAAAAAATCTCAAGGCGTCTATAAGAAAAAGATTAATCTTAATTAAAGATACAAAATAAATTATTTACAGAAGGTAGATATGCATTTGTCATCATAGCAATTGGCTTCTTGTCTATCCAAAACTAGAAGGTTACTGTCTATATTAATGATAAAATGAATTTCATCTCTTCATTTTATATTTTTTGTGTACATTAATGATGCTATCTTGTTATATTTATTGTCCCATAGAGATATAATTTATTTGCATATAGTTCATTTGCTAGCTATAGATTTGAAAATAATGTGATGCAAGATGTGGCAAAACTACTGACTCCACAACATGAGTATCAAGGCTTAGACAAGAATCAGAGTTTGATTCTTTGTCTGCATACAATTTCATGTGGAATACATAACCATTGGGTCTATCACCACACACACCACTTGAAACCTCTTTATTGGTTTTACAAGTTTATATTTTCACATGGTACTATGCCCAGTAAATTTTGTGATTGCTCTATAAACTGCATTCTTTATGTACATCTGATAATCAGTTTTAAAATTTACATTGCACTGCTCTATAAAAGCTTAATTTTATATATAAAAATCATTACTTGTTATACAAACACAGACATGAAAGTACAAACATAAACACACTAATACAAATGTAAAACTAATAAATTATTAAGTCTTGAGAATAATCATGTCTGTAAAATAAGGTTGTCTCAAACTTGAACCAGAGCCCCAAAATTACATTGTATATAAATCACTACTTTCATTACATTTGAATTTGAATACAAGTATAATTTATATACTATATAGACACACTAATACAAATTCAAACACTTTAATAAATTATAAATTTATCAAATAATAAAATTTAAAATAATAATATTCAAATAATAAAAAAATTAAAATTGAATACTTACGACTGACATGTTTATTTTTGGGACGAAGGCCTTGAAATTGCAAAATCAATGCAATATGTTGAATCCATTTTATTAAGGAGTCTGGCCAATACCAAAATTGTGCCTTTGTCTTCTTCATGCAATCTAGTAAACTGAGCAAAAAAAAAAAAAAAAAAGAGAACTTTTTAATGAAAATAATAAAAATTCAGAATTTTGTCCAATTCTACCATGCCAAATGCCATTTTAAAAAGGAACCAAGCCATAGAGAATGATGGTTTTTCTATATATGTCATGCTTTTGGTTTTCCTGCAATTTTAAAAAGAAGAAAAAAGAAATTTTAATTTCAATGAGTCAGCGGTAGCGACACTTACAACTTTAAACTTAATAACTGGGAAAAAGGCAAGTCATAAGGACAATTGGTAGTCATCTCCATATTGGTTGAGCATGAGGATCCCAAAGAAGTGTGTGCAGGTTTTTTTTTATGGCCATACATAACCCTGTATTAGGAACCACTTGCTGTACCTCAGGTTCGGAGATAATGAAAGTTGAATAAAACTGAAGAAAAATCTGAAAATAAATAGGCAAAATGAATTTTGAGTTTATTCAATAATCATTTAGCAGATTAATATTAACTACAAGTTTTATCTGAAAAAAAATTATTGATGAATTAAAAAAATTATCCTCCCTCCACCCAATTTGTAGTTTTTTTTTTTTTTAAAATAATTCTTTATACATTGCTTTCCTTAAGCCTTCAACACATTTGTTCTCTTATCATTTCTTTATAGAAATGCCCTTCACTTTAAAATAATCTATCTGATAAAAGAAAAAAATATTAAATTTTATTTTTTTGAAAATTTTTATATATAGAAATAATGAAATCATTATTAGAAAAAAATCAACCATACAAAACAAAAGAAACAAAAACAAAACAATATTTTATCATAATGTAAGTGTTAGTAAATATACTTCTAAATATAAAATATATTTAAAACACGTTATATATAGATATGACATACTTTTTAAAAAACACGTATCTAATATACTATATCATACATTTTTTTTCTTAGAATAAAAAACGTTGTACTTTTCTGCTAACATTGACATAAAGTAAAGTAAATGCCAAAATTTTGTTTTATATTGCACAAGTATAGAATTCTTATTTTTTTCAGATTATAGCTATTTTCGTTTTTTTTTTTTTTTTGATTAGAACTACTTTCCTTTCCCCCTGATTACTAATTGCTGTTGGCATTTGGAAACACTAGCTAAGACTAAAATACACATTATATTGAAATATTGGTGATGTCACATCTGAAGATCATACAAATGTTACTGAATCAACTATTTTGCTCATATCACTACTATGAAAATCAATGGCATCTTGAATGTATATATTAGTCACACATAAGTGGTAAATTTCATCTTGGTTTTTACTCTTATTTTACTGTTAGCAAATTTACATTCCAAGTTCAAAGCATAGATACAAAATGAGATAAAATTTACATTAGTAATTTTAATATTTAAATCACCCACTCCAAACATTTTGATATTTTAGCAACACCCTCTGTGAATAAATATAAAGTTTGAACTGCAAACAGCCAAACCCAATGGGATAGTCTCTTGAGTCTTATGCTGCAACAATGTTATATATTGAAATTCAGACCTATCCAAGCAGGGAGTGTGAAATTAAATTAGCAACAATCTTAGATTGCTAGTAAACAAACATGTTTAACTTAAGTATACAAAGAAAGACTATAAGTGTAGTCATTTTAAACTTTGCTCTTTAAGTTCATTGCTAATTTAATTTCATTTTCTTTGCTTGAATAGATCTAAATTTTAATATATGACATTGTTCCAGTATAAGACTGAAGAGAATATCCTTTTGAGTTTGGTGTTTGCAATTCACACTTTATATTTATTCAAAGCGGGCATTGCTAAAATATAATGTTTGAAATGAGTAATTTAAATATTTTCAATTTAATTTTAGTTAGCAATATGCATGGAATATTATTAGTAATTTTGTATTGAAATTTGAAAACAATTTAGAAAATGGGTATTTTTTTTATAAACATAACTAAGGATATTTTTTTTAAGCTTAGATTTTCAAAAAATGGATAATAAAATTAGGAAATACTTTTCAGTATTCAAGGATTTTCACATTTGTAAATTCATTAAGGCTTAAATTTTTTTTTTTTTACTATTTTTGTGCACAGCTAAACAGTAATATGATCTACAAATCTTAAAAATGAGAACATTTTTTGTTTTTTTTTTGGGAAAAATTTAAGCAAATAGTTTTCATCTTGACTATAGTTCATTAAATTTTTACAGCAATACCTTTATTTTGAGTTGTGTTTTTAAATGGATCATTTGCTTTCGTTTGATCATTTTGTAGATAAGATGTAATTACAACTTTAAATATTGTATTGGCAAATCAAGTTGGTATTCAGATTTCCTTTGCTGTTGATAACTTATAACATCATATTTAAGCTATATGTAACATTTTCTTTTAGGATTTGCTTATAATAACTTCTCCCATATACACCTTAATGCAAAAAAAAATTTTTTTAAAAAAATAAAACTTTATTTTCCTGACAGTTTTGACCATCCAGCAGTCTTCATCAGGGTGTTCTCAATCTTCTTTTTTTTGCTGAGAATGCTCTGATGAAGACTGCTGGACAGTTGAAAATGTCAGGACAAAAAAGTTTGATTAAAAAATTTTTTTTTTTTGCATTAAAGTATATATGAGAGGAGTTATTATAAGCAATATATATGGATATATGAAGAAATGCAAAGAAAGTGAAGAAGAATAAGATTATATACTTCTTTTAGAATTAAGGATATTTTTGACATATTGTAATTAAAGCAAATGCTCTAAGATTTAATACAATAATCCTGAAGGGGCTATTATATTTTAAATCATTTGCATATTTTTTTTGGTCTGTTGTGTATTTTGTAACAATTTTATTTTGTAAACTTTCAATCTGTGCTTATATTTTTATTATATTGAAAAAACTTTTATCATGTTCTACAATTAATCACATGTAAATGTTGTGTGAAAAGATGTCAAATAAATTTATTTACATGCTAACTTTATCTTTTAGCAATCTATTATCTTGAATCTGTTTCATTGTCTAAGCTATAATTACATATATATTTAAAATAGTTTTTCACACAACCCACATAAATGCTATTAGATTGACAGGAACAACAATCTAAAGGAATATTTGACAATTCAGATATTGATTTGTTTTGGTGAACATTGAATTTAATACATAAAATGGTTTTAAAGTTATTTATTAGTTGGTTTAAAAATTTTTTTTTTCTTAAAGCAAGTTTTAAAATTATAATAATTTGATTTATGTGGCCACATGTCTTAGTGTGATTTGTATAACAACATATTTAAGTTATATATATATAATATTTTTTTGAAGATTAGAAAATATTGTTAATATATGAAGTAATTAAAGCAAAGGCAACGGATATACAGGAGTAAAATATGTGAAAATGTTAGTATGGTTATTTTGAATTTTTGCCCCAGTGCTTTTTTATATAATTGTGCTTCAAACATTTCTTGATCATTATTACGAGTTACATATATTCTTAATTATCTTGAAAAAATCAAATATAATTATATAGATACTTTTAAAATTGTAATTAATAATAATAATGATAAATTATCATTTTTAAAAATACAATAAGAGTTTTAGTTAACTGCTGTATCATCATCATCATCATCAACCATTATCAATCCACTGCAGGATGAAGGTCTCTCCAAGTTCAATCCATCTTTTCCTATCTTTAGCTTCTCTTCTCCACATCACCCCTGCACACTTTCTTATTTCATCCATCCATCTCACATGTGATCTCTTTCTGGGTCTTTTACAATCTCTTGGAATCCAGTTTAAAATTTCAATTGTCCATCTATTATCATCTTAGCCCAACTCCATTTCAGTCTTTTAATTTTTTCAATGAGATCAGTAACACCTGTTTGTTCTCTTACCCATACATTGCATTTTCGATCTCTTCTTGTTACTCCCAACAAGCATCTCTCCATACTTCTTTGAGTGGTCTGAAGTCTCTGTATTGCTCTTCTATTAAGTGCCCAAGTCCCAGACCCATAAGTAAGAATTGGAAAAACACATTTATTAAAAACCTTCCTTTTCAAACATTATAGGCATATTTCCTTTTAGAATCAAGTTGTTTCTACAAAAGCACTCCAATCAAGTTTAATTCTATGATTAATTTCATCCATTATGTTTCCACCTGTATTAATAATCTGACCAAGGTATTTGTAACTGTTAACTTCTTCTAACTCATCATAATCAATCTTTATTTTCATATTTTGAGAAAATCTATTAATCATTACTTTGTTTAAATCCCATTTTTAAACTACCATCTTTAAAACAAAATAAAAATCTCAGGCATTTAGTATCCAGTATTACATACTATTGTTGGGATAATTTGAGATCCCTAACTGATTGACATCTAAATGGGATGATTCTAAGAGATTGTAAAAGATATAGAAAGTGATCACATGTGAGATGTATGTATGAAATAAGAAAGTGGGCTGGAGTGTTATGGAGAGGAGAGGCTAGAAATCAGAGAGGATGGATTGAACTTGGAGAGACCTTTATCCTGCTGTGGATTGATAATGAACTGATATGAAATGACATCAATTTGGGAAAAAAAAGTGTTTGGTTTTTTTGCTTTTTAATTGACATATAAAGTTATATAATTACCCAATTGAAAACAAAATATGATTATCGAATTCGATTTTGCAGCCCAGGTTAGTTTCTTGCTTTGGATGCTTTTATTAAATAGCAATTTTAATTACTGTAACGATAAACTGTTTTGCAAAAATAGTGATATCGTTTTAATACTATCTACCCACTGGAATACTATAATTAGGTTTAAATATTTAAATACAGTATGATTAATTAACGAATGCTTATGACGTGTTATATATAGATTTCAAGTAAGCTTAGGGCATCTAATTCTGCTAATCAGTAAATGAACATCTATTTATTAGTTGTAAGACGAAGAAGAAGAAAAAAAAATCCTCGCTATCTGATATTGGGTTAGCTTTATCTATTTTATCTTCTGTGATTGAGAGTATGATTAATATACATGAATGCTTACAATTCGGTTAATGAGTTAGGTTAAAACCGAGTTTCTCTTCTCATTTATTATTAATTTAGTAACGCTGTCAATTACAAGTGGTTTGGCAACTAGACTTAAACGTCTTTTATGCAAATAGGACTTGTAATACGAATTTTGGTTAATTGTTAATATATATTAAATTGTAAATGTATGTTTAGAATACTTTATTTTTTATTTTTATAGCATATATTTTAGCGTTTTAATATTGAAAATATCTCTATTTCCATTTAAAGTATTTCATTTATTTTAAGGTATTTTAAATTATTTTCGTACATTGATCCCTTTATTTCAAAATATTTTGAATTATTTTTGAAAGTATTTTATTTTAAGGCATTTTGAATTGCTTTCATACACACTGTGCCTTTTATTTTAAGACATGTTAAAATTACTTTCGTACCCAGTGTCTCTCTTTTTTTTAAGACATTTTAGATTACTTTCACACACGGTGTCCCTTTTATTTTTAGGCATTTTAAATTATTTTCTTATTCAGTGTCCCTTTTATTTTAAAGCTTTTAAAATTACTTTCATATATAGTGCCCCTTTTATTTTAAGGAACTTTAAATTACTTTTATACACAATGTCGCTTTTATTTCAAGACATTTTAAATTAGAAGTCGATCGCATTAGGCATGTTGACATTCTGTTTGATATAAACAATACAGATGTGTGTTGTCAGTGGCAACTTTACACATTTATAACCATCTCAGGTTTAAGTGACGGAGTGTGAAGGAGATAGTTTGTCATGTGGTGGAATATTACATATTTATATACACACACTTGTAATGAAATTAATTTCTCTGTAGTGGAAGATCTAACTATTAATATTAAGTGAAAATGATTCGTAAACTTATTTGTTATTATATTTTAATTCAATGAATGCCTTCATTTTTCCGTCTGATAATTTCTAATAGTGATCCCAATATACGACTCCCCCTCTTCCCGCTGTATTTTTATTTCATCTAAAGGGGAGCCATTCTTCGTTTGCATCATCTCGCCGATGTTGAAAAACTAAATACTTTAAAAATAGTACTCATTATTCAACAAGTGTCACGAAGTAGAGATAAACTATAAGAGTATTGTAGTAAAAATGACCTGCTTAGGGGAGGGGGGAGTAAGTTGTAAGTATGACTTGCAGTCAAAACAAACTTCTAATTCTGTCAAAATATAATCGAAGTAATAATTGCCACACCAGCGTGTATTTTTTAAAAATAATTATTTCTTGACGAATTAAAGTGTAGTTATCTAGTTGTTAGAAAATTTGAATTGAATTTTGCGAATAATAATATTGCGTCAATTATAATAGCCCTATCTTAAAAAAAATAATTGGAGAAAGAGATTGTATTATTGGCAACGCACGCACATACTCCAAAATTTCATGAATTGTTCAAATTTATAACTAACGTTTCCACATTCGTGTGCTTATTCGTTCTATTCTTAATAATAATAAAAAAAAACTTGTTAAAAAAAGGGTCGAATGGTTTGACATTCAGATGGGATGATGTTCACACATCTAAGTGACTAAGTTGTGAGCTGCCGTCTAGGGATTCCACCTCTCTACCTGCACTAAGCCATGCAGGGGACAGTTTTGTTAATCTAATAGAGCAGTGGTCTTCAACCTTTTCACACCTAAGGACCGGCAAAAATAAGGATAAGGTTTCGCGGACTGACAGAAATCTATAGATAAATTTTCTTAAAGATGTAAACTGCTTAGCCTTAGATGAGCATATTGTTATAATTGACCAAAACAACACACTAGTTACTGAGTATAGTAATGGTGTTTCTTACCTTCACATGTTGAACACTTTCTCGAGTTGTGAAGTCATAGTATTACAGAAAACAGCACAATAACAATAGTTCTTATTAATGTGCTTGCATTGCTACATTTATTATTTCATTGTTAAAACATGCATGTTGGGAAATATCACAGCTAGTGTAATTACATGACAATGATTATGATAAATGTAATATCTGTATTTAATGTTCAATATACAAGATGAAGTTATATATATATGGAGTTTGTATAATAAAAAACATTTTTTTTAAAATTTTGAATTTTTTTAGAAAAATAATAAAAAATTAACCCCCCCCCCCCCCATAAACATCTGTAATAACTAGAAAAACAAATTAATTTATGTATGATTGATTAGATTTTGTTTTCATTCTGTTTCTTTTTTTTTAATTGGATAAAAATGAGATGAAAAAATAAATAAAAATTGTTTATATTAATTAAAAGTTTAAACTCTTATTATTTTGTTATTGCAAACTTTCCTGCCAGTCTACCGTGGAACAGCAAAAAATTTCTGTGGCCTGGGTTGAAGACCACTGTAATAGAGAATCATGTCTTCTGCAGTTTTCGCAATATTGAAGTGAAGGATTTGGAAGCTAAATATTCCTGGGTTAATTAAAGCTCAATCTATCATTTGTATGCTCGAATATCACATGATCTCATGAACAAATAAACATTTGATTTATTTATTTTATCGGAATTGTTGCATTTTGATTTTCAAGTGTCAAACTTATTCCACTCAGAATTTTGACAGTACCCACTAGCACACATATAAACTTTAAACCTCATTTAAAGTTTAACATGTCTGATTTTTTAAAATTAAGCACACGCACAGAGTTATTCACATTTCTTTTTTTTCCATATGTATTATCTTTTATAAATGTATTAACCATCACACCACCAGACATTTTCAAAATTTTATGAGTTAATGGTCATTTGTCTTTTATTGTATCTTTATTCATATGATTTGAAAAGAATGTGTGCTGGTGTGGAGATTAGTACTTTTACTTTATTTAACTGGAATTCTTATGCTTAACCTGCAATTAGGTCATTTGAATGTCACATAAGCTCCTAAGCAAGTAAATATATGATTATTATTATTATCAATAGCTTGCATTACATTAACATTGAGTTGTTACAATGCTTTTCTCTATTGAATCTATGGACAGATCAAAAAATTACATCACAAACAATCTTTATATAATGAATGAAATACACTATTGATAGACACATTTATGTGAATAACCCATTTTTCATCTACATCTAAGCTCTTGAAATAGACTATAAAGTAGATATTGATAACTAACACAATGAATTTTAAAATCAAAATACTATCAAAATTTCTCTTAATCAGCATATTTTAAACTTTTATAAAGCAGAAATAACCTCTATACTTTTTAATATTATAATCAAATTACTGTAATCGTCATCATTATCAATCTGTTCTAATGTCTCAGTTTCTGTGATACCTAACTTATTTTATGTACAACATATCAACAAATCACCCATTTCATATGTGTTCTTGCTGAGCTTTTTTATAATCTCTTGGAATTCAGTGTAGTACTTCAGCTATGTATTTATGCACAATTTCTTCTAGAACTATGTTCCACTCAGATGTATTTTCAGTTTTTTTAAAATTCAATCATTGATTCCAGGAATACCTATTTATTCTCTCACCTATATATTTTGCTTTGAATCTTTTCTTATACTACTGATATTCATTTCTCCATCTTCAGTGATTGGTCCGAAGTCTGTATTGCTGTTCTTTTGTTAAGTGTCCAAGTCTCACATCTATAAGTTAGAGCTGGTAAAAACCTATCTATTAAAAATCTGTTCAAGCACATAGTCATATTGTCTTTTAATATTAACTTATTTCTACTGATAACATTTACATACAAGTTTAATTCTCTGATTAATTCACCCATTACACTTCCATCTGCATTAATAATCTGACCAATGTATTTCTTAATTTTTTAAAATTCATGCTTATCAATCTTTTTTTGTCTTCTTCTTTTGAGATTATCCATCACTGAACATTATTCTTTTTAGCATTTATCTTTAATCATTTTTTATTTTTATCTGCTTTAGCAACATACTGTTTCACCTTTTTTTAAATCCAAACTCCTTATAGTAAACTAATCTGAGGATTTTGGATAAGACAGCCCAAGTAGGGTTTTATTAAGCACTACCATCTACATCTATTATTTCTTATTAAAGTTTACAATAATTGGCATAGAGAAAGTAAAAAAAAAAAAGGCAGATAAAATAGCAGTCTGCAAGGTGAAGTCATATGATAGATCATGTGATCATTTACTTTCATCTGATAACTCTTGCAACATTTCCTGAAGCTCTAAAGCATTATTTGCAAAAACAATCACGTCATCTGCGAAATCTTTATGATTCAAATAATCTTCATTTATTTTTACTCCCTTAGTTTTCTATTTTAATTCACAAAATATTTCTTATAACTGCTGCAAAAAGTTTTGGAAATAAGGATACACCCTATTCAATGTTAATCTTTTTGTATCACTTTATAATCTAATTATTGCTGCTGCATTTTTATAAGTATTCTTCGGAATATGACAGTATCCTAGGTCTGCATATTGATGAAGCAATGCTTTAATCACTGAAGAAGTGTTTGTAGGATCAGATGCCTTTTCATAATTTACAAACCAAAAACAAAATGCTAACTCATAATTTCTCAATATTTGGATGTGATTCACTCTGCCAAAAACACTTTTAAATGCAGGTACAAAATTTTAATTGGGTAAAATCCAAAGTTTACTGTGAATGAGCTAGAAACATAACATCTTGATGAAGAGTTTATATAGAATTGATAAAAGGCTGATAAGTTATATAATTTCTAATATCTTCTTTACCACCGAACATTTTCTTTACCATCTCAATATTACATTTTCCCAATCATTTGCTACATCTTCATCATTTAGTCATTTGATATAGAATTTTGCTAACAATTTTTTCTATTTCTTGATCAAGATATCGTTAATATATGCATAACTTTCTGGAGCTTTTTCCTTTTTCATAGATTTAATTCCTACTTCTTCATTTAAAATGCTGGGCAACTGAGATTTTTTTATTCTTTATTATTATATAATTTTTTATAGCATTCTTCCACATTTTATGATGTCATTTTTTTATTAATAGTTCTATCTTTTCTTCTTATTGCAAAAGTAAGTTTCCTTACAATACCAATACATTGCAATTTTGAGACTTAACTTTTATAGTTTTTCTTTCCACTTCACATTTATGTTTTTTTTTTTTATATCATTATTAAATTTTGTTTGGTACCATTTTATAAAATTACAGATATTCAGTTCTTAATGGATCACTTTAAGTTTTCTTCATATATTGTTGTCTCAATAGAAAATATATTGATTTGTTGCTTTTTTATACCAGCTATCATTCTTGCATTTCTTAATAGTTTATGAGTTATCTTCTTATGGATTTCATTCATGTCCAAAAACATTTTTAAAATCGGTAAATTAATCAATTTAAAATGGGGTTCAGGTTCTAATTTAAATTCATTGGAAGTTTTCTAAGGTTAAGGCTATTAATTGTTAATAGTTTTTTTTTTTCAAAATTTTTATCTTTAGTTTTACATTAACATGTGTCTTACATCGCATTAATCGATCATTATTTTCTGCATTGAATCTATTAAAAATGTTATAAGCTTGAAATACATATTTTCTTTTAGTCAAAATGTAATGCAATAGCAGTGCATTCATTTGTATGCTGTCATGTTCATTTCTGTTTAGTTAAGAAATAATTGTTAATGTAGTTTTTCCTTTTTTTGAGAACTCTTTTAGGTCTGTGCTCTCTCTCATTTCTATCACCATAATTAAATTTACCATCTTTCAACCACTAATTTTAACATTAAAGTCTTCGTAATAATTTTAAAATGATGTTTGATGTGATGAAAGGCATTTTATACATCGCATTTTATACATCCATGTAAAAGTTCTCAATTCCTTTATCACAGTAAGAAATTGGCATAAGTTTGACTTATTTGCACTTGGTATCTTCTGTTAAGTTGAATAACTAATGTTGTCAGTCTGTTTGATGTATCATCAACCTTTATAATGTTGTTCTTTCACTTTTTATTTATAATGAATTTCATTCCATTGTGCTTCCAATATTTGTGCCGTTAAAGTTAAGTACAACTGTCTCTTCACCTTTTCTTTTAATCTGTAAAGTCCAACAGTGACTCATTTAATATTAGACAGTTTTTTGTCCATTTCATGCAATCTTTTTTCACATGAAAATATACTGCAATTTTAAATAACCAAATAAAAAGTAATCATTAGGTGACATTCTTGACCTACAATCACGTGATTCTTAGTACTCTCCATCTTTGCCTCCGATTGATGTCTTATCCACTTTTTAAACCAATTGTCTTTTCTTCTAATTTCACAAAGTTTAATAATGTTCTATATAATATAATGTATTATATATAATTCACAAAGTATTAACTCTTTTCATAAAACTTTATAATTCTTAAAGTACACTTTGAGTTCTGATGAAAGTATAATAAACATAAACAGTTTGAAAAACGGAATATCTAATTGCCTTATTTGCATATTGTACCTCATTTACATATTACATCACATCAGTTACAGAAGCACTCCAGTACTGCATAACTTTATCTGCAGTATGATTCTGGCCGTATTTTGTTGAAAATTCACTCACTGATTAGTTTATGTTAATTATGTCTTTTCATCACAATTTGAAGTCAACAAGTGATTAAGAATTAAATGTATTATATATTAAATCAAAACCATTTTTGTTAGACCGTCAACCAATATTTTGAGTATCCACCTATAACACCGAAGTATCAAGGCTAATTCATTAAGATGAAAAAATGAATCCATTTTTCATCTTTTGTTTTGATTGTACAGAATTTTTTTTTCTGCTGATGAGATAAAATTGTTCTGGGATATGGGAGTATGTATATATATATGTATGTGTGAAAATAAATGTTTACAAATTATAGAACTACTTCTAAAATCTGTTATGAGCAAATTGTTTAAATATAGTGTAATTAAAGTATAAAATGTTTTTTTTTTTTTATAAAAACAAAAGTATTTTTATAAAAGTAAAAAAAAGTGATTTACTTGAAAAAGTTAATCAATATATGGTTGTAGATGTTTCAGTAAGTGTATTTTTGTTCTTGCAGTAAATGTCCAATAATGAACTTGAAAAGTTAAAGGAAGGAAAACATTTGTGAAACACCATGAAAGGAATTTTAATTCAAAATGCATTAGGTGATGATCATTTAATTTACTTTTAGCTTTATCTGACAAAATTTGTTTAGACAAACTGACTAGCAATATTGACGCTTGGGAATAAATAACCATTTACATGATTTCAAGTTGTAATATTTGGAAGTCAACATATTTATTGTTCATTTTCACTATTGAACACTATCTTTATTAAAAAGTATTGCAGCAGTAGTTTATATTATATATTGAAAAATATTTGTTTTGAAACAGTGTTTCATCATAAGCTTGGGATATTTATTGGAAGTCAGGTATAGACAATCCATGATTCACAATCCATGATTCATGAATCAGGCTCGTGCATCTTTTTATGACTTACTTTTTAGCATGCTTGATGCTTTCTATATGCCACAATTTAATTTAATTTATTGATTCGATGTTACTTATAATGAATATAATTAATAATTGCAAGTTAACATCTGTATAGTAGATATATATAATTTTCCATTTATTTTCAGTGTTTTTTTAGTGATATAATTTATTTTGTGATTTAAGTTTAAATTATATACAGACTAAAATGAGATGCAAAGTTTTTTTTTTTATAAAGTCAAAAAGTGTCACTCCACAAAAAATTTAGTTTAAAAAATTGTTCGCAAATTCTAAAAAAATCAAACTGTTAAACTACATCCATGTACTCTTTTTTTAATATAATGAAAACGAATTATAGATTTCACTTTGGATAATCAATGCTACCGGAAAAAAAAACAAAAACATGCATAACTGTTGTTATGAGAGATTTGAGTTATGTTTTCTTTTAATTTAATTGTCATAAATCATTATTATTCACGTAGGGATACCAAGATATGGGGGAGTACCTTTCTCCAAATACATATTCAATATGACTTGACTTAAATTTAAAAAAAAAAAAATTGATTTATATAAATTAAGTTTAGCACTGCTCTAATCGTTTTCGTGTATGATTAATTTCCTTCTATGTAATTAAAATAGGAATGTGTAAAGAAGCTTAATTATGTATTTTTTTGAACTGTGGATAAGCAATTTTTTTAAAATTGGCTCTTATTGCTTTAATAGGTTTGAATATATTTGTAAATGATTTTAAATTTCATCCACGTGTGTTGTTACTTGCTATTAGTATGACCATTTTGATTGGATTCAATCTTCCATTATCTATTAGTAAAGATGATTCTGAAGGCTTTGCTAGAGATATCAGCAGAAACACAAATGTAAATAATGTATGTGGGTATAAAATATATATGAGCTTTTATAAGATAGAAATAGTGTGAATAGTATATATTGTGCTTGTGTGTTCAAGTATTCATCAGAAGTATCTACAGGATTACTTTCTTGGAATAAAGAAAAAAGTAGAGATTAGTGAAAAAGGCTTTAAGAAATGATGTTTTCCTGAAGGTTTGTGATGATGGTGTGTTAGTTGTATTTTTATATTGGACTACTTCCATCATCTAATATGAGTATTGAATGTGTTTAGAAAAATTTAACTTTATTTAGCTATTCCAAATACATTCAGCTGTTAGTAATAGCATATCAAACAGGTTAGTATATGCATAATGTTTCTGAGGTATTATTTATTCTCTCCTCTGCTTCAAGTATTGCTGGCCTGATCAGTGACAGTACTAGCATGAGATTTGAACCTGAACCCTTAGATTCTTGAGTATTGAATTTTAAGGTAACGCTCTGTGAAAACTTACTTTCACTTCTAATTCAGTGATTCCAATTTTATAATAGGATTGATTTTGCTTTATAAAATAATTTTTAATGTACTTTACCTTGTGAAAATCTCATTGAATGATTTTAAAAGTTCTGTCTAATTTTTCAAATTTCCTGATTTGAATAGAAATAGTTCCCATAATAACAATATTTAATGTAGTTTATATTTATTAAATTTTATCTTAGTTGCTTTATGTTTCCAAGACTTGAGGCTTTTACCATATTTATGTTTTTGAGCTATTTTGACTAAATGTTAGTAATAGTTGGCAATTTGTCCATGGTAGAAAATGAAAACTGTAAAATAATTTTATGCTGTTTGTTTTTGTTGAAGCTGCACCATATCTGGTAGATAGCTTTTGATATGTTTAACAGTGTTGTCATCATTTTGAGTGTGATTTTAAAAGTAACATTTTATCTTTTTTTTTTTTAATAATAGGAATGTGAATATAATCTCAAAGATATAGTGGTTAGTGCATCTACAAGCTTTTGCCAATAACTTGATGGCTGATTCCAAACTGGATAGAATTTAAACATTTTTTGCAAATATCAAACAGTTCAAAGATATTTTATGTAAAATAGCTGTTCTATAATTAACCAAACTATCCATCGATTATTGGTATGTAAATAAATAATGAAAAATGCTGGAGAAATAATAATAAACTCTCAATGGTGCAACTTGCCTTTTTTGTCACAATTTTTTTATAGTTATATATTTGAGAAAGATTAAAAACAACTTGAAAGCATAAAAAATAATTTAAAGATGATATCGTGTTCATTGAATTGAAAAAAAATATGATTGATTAATATTAAATATGCCATGTTCTGCTTATTTAGTTTAGTGACAGAGTGGGGGAGTTGAGATAGTGATAGAGCAAAAATCCTTGGTTGATCTCTCATTGATTACTTCCTGTTCCAAAACATCATACGACTCCCAGAATGATAAACCAATTATATTTTTTAAAAGTTCTATACATTTTCTTCGTAGTAGATTATTTACAATGGCATTATACTACTATTAATTTACTTCTACAATTCATTATCCTGAATGCTAGACTTGATTATTTATTTAGATCTATTTTATTTAATCTTCTAAGCCAGTGCTAGTAAGAGGTCTTCACTTGGCAATCTGCGAAAGAGTTCTGTTTTTAGATTTACTTAAAAATAGGTAGTAGGATGCAGATATAGTATGTGTTTTATGCTCATTTTATATTGCACTTTTACAGTCTATATGAAATCATCTATGCCATACTGAAAATATTAATAGATAAAATGAAAACTGCTGTCTACTTTTATAAAAAGAAATAAATATTGATATCTAATTTTATAAAAATGTATATATATTTTTTTCAAATCTACTTTTATAAAAACAATACTAATTTTTTTTTTTTTTAATTTTTTTTTTCTCAAAATGAATAAAAATTAAAATCGGTGTGTCAAATTTTATAAAAACAAAAATGGACAAAAATATGATCAGTATAAATGTCTAATTTTATAACAAAACAATACTAGATACATTTTTTTTCTCTCATATGTCATAGCATCGGCCGGGACGCGAACCCAAAACCGTCTGCAACCAACTACTTGCTTGCAAGGCTTCTGCGATGACCTCTCGGCTAACAACGCTTGACAAATACTAAATACATTTATCAGAAAATGTAGACTTTTTTATATCTTAAATTTGCTTTCGATATGAGAGCTTGAATAAAATTTAAGTTATAAAAAAATCTACCTTTTTTGTTAAATGTAAGCGATTTAAAACAAATTGTAAAAAAAAGTTGCATAATTTTATGAATAAATTATAGGGTTTAAGTAAATAAGAATAAAAAATGTTGAATTTAATAAAATATGAGGATTCCTTTTTTTTTTTTTAAATTGAAATAAAGTAACAAAAAAATAAAATAAAAGGATAGGGTTAAATCGGGCCTTTTTTATTTACCAGCAATAATTAGCATGAATGTCCTGAAGAAAGGCTATAAAGAGGTCCAATTCCCCACTGCTCTGCAGCAGCATTTACCAGAATATGCAATCATGGTTCAGAAACTTGACTCAAATTCATGAATATTCAATCACTTGCGGTTGTGCTCCAGACAATGGATTAACACAATGCAGTTGATAGTCAAATTTCAACATCCACTGGTGTTAAGGTTGCCATAAGCTGGCCATTGGTTGGCTGGCTGAGCCAGACACTTATTTTGTCTCACTGATGAGAATTAGTGTCTGCCTGTTGCAACACTGCACATAGAACATGATTTCTGTGGTTGGATTCTACAACCTGTATTTATTTTCAAGTTATTAAAATCAAACAATATTATTGTAAAAATATATTATTTTACATTGACATTTTGTCAAGAAAATGCAGGAGAATGTTCACCTTTTTGATTAGTATTTTCATTGTGGCTTTAGTGGCTCCACATTATATATAAAAGTAAACACTACAATGAAAAGTGAGCATAGAGTACATACTATGTCAATACCATATCTTTGTATTACATA
Source organism: Epiperipatus broadwayi (assembly GCA_028023455.1). Lineage (NCBI taxonomy): Eukaryota > Metazoa > Onychophora > Udeonychophora > Euonychophora > Peripatidae > Epiperipatus > Epiperipatus broadwayi. The sequence goes on from JAQFVV010000006.1 coordinate 16,542,788, forward strand.
TTTAAGTTAATAATACATAATTAAACATCAATCATTAATTTTTGCAATTATATCACAAAAATAAATATATCTGATAAAAGGATGGTAATTAATACAAAGCAAGTTTTAAATGGAGGTGTTTTGGAATTTGAAAGATTTCTATTGCGTGTGCTTATAGGAGGGGTTATTCAGTGTTGTTTTATTATTTTTTTCCAGATTGAAATAAGATTTTATTTAGATTGCTTGTAGCATTTGATTTTAGAACTGTACAGCTGATCAAATCAAAACTACCTGCAACATATGGACGGAGTTGAATGTTTGTTATATAGATTGGTAAATAAGTATTTCTTTCAGAATTGAACTTAATAACGTATATAAAATTTATACAGCTTTCTGATTGGGAATCCTGCTTGCATGCGCAGCACAACTATTTATTGGTTGATGAGATATTTTCATATAAATATGTGTATTTATTTAAGTCTGAGTTTCATTCAGTTATTTGTTTAATTTTTTTTTTTTTTGAATTGTTTTAACGATTACAATATTACTCAACTGGTAAGCTCCAAATCTTCCCAAAAAGTATTAAGAAGATTTTATTATAAAATTGGCTAAAAGATGAATAGAAGATACATTTCAATTTAAAGCCATTCTCTGAATAGCATTATAAGGTATTCTTATTGAATTACCCGAAGCAAAGTTTATAATATTTCAAGAATATATATTAACATGAAAATTATATACTTGAGCACAATTTTTGCAGAACTGAAAATGATTTATTAAACAGCTTATCATAGACTAAACACATTTCAATTAATATCACATTTGTAAAAAAAAATAAGTACAATAACGATATATGCTTTATTATAATTGGTTTTCATTATATATTGTTAAAATAACAAAAAGGAATCTTTCCAAGAAATTGCAAAGAAAAAAAAGATTTAAAATAATATTATTTATTAAACATTTAGTTTTATTTAATAAATATTTAACAATACTTATTAAAATGCAGAACATTTTTTTTTATACATAAAACAACACAGATATCGCTGGTTCAATAATATTTCTGTAGTGTAATTTTCACTACATCACTCTTACACAATCTCTAGTTTAAGTGAATGACTAATAAATAAAAATGATTAATATTGCTAGTTCAAGTTTTTATTAAATTTAGAAGTTGTTCTCTTGGTTTCCTAAAAAATATAACACATATTGATACAAGCTTGTGAATATTTATCTGTGAAATTAATGTTCAATAATTTTGGTTGAATATTTTAAAATCATGTTTAATATTAAGATACACTAATCAATCTGTCTGCAATTATTTTTAATCTTAGTAGTGTTTAGAAACGATTTTGCATCATTTAAGCAGAATCAATAATGCAGAAAGTCTTAATACCATTTGTTCAGAACATTACCAATGGAATCATCCATATGTGCATGACAACTTTAAAACAATTGCATAGAACAGGGGTGGGTCATTGTTTTGTCTCGGGGGCCACATAGGTTGGTGGTGGGCCGCATCAGGGGCCACTTTGTGGAAGCGAAGGTTAGCGGAGGGCCGCACCCTTTTCCATGACCCAATAAACACACTGCTTTATTCCCTGTATTACCAAAGAAATATTTGTTTGTCCATTTTTCATTAAACACGCGACATTCATCACCGATTTTACATTTTTTCGAGGTTTCATGGTTTCACTAAAGTTGGACATGTATATATTTGCTAATGCAAAGACAGAATTGAAACTAACCAGATCAACTGGAAAAGCACTGCATATCGTATCTACACTGCGCATGTGTATTGATGTGGCCATCCTAGTGGAAAATACAAGACAAATCTTCAGTCATGCACGGGAAGGAAATCTTAGTTCAAGCAGATTTTTCTGATTGTCTTGGTGGTCCGCATAAAAACTCTTAGCGGGCTGCATGTGGCTTGGGCCGCTATTTACCCACCCTGGCTTAGAATATACTACAAATGAAATTTTCTGTAAATATATAACATCTTTAAAAACATTTATTTGATTTTATCCCAAATTATAGAAGGAAAAGCATTCAACATTAGCATTTTTTATTTATTTTCAAATTTTAAATCAAGTCATCAACATTGATTGTGCTAACATTTACGAGCTTATCTCGATATTAAATATCAGTGTGATGCTAAAAGCTCTTATTTTGCAATAAGTTTGCTATTATTTTAATGTGGAAATTGTTTTTCTTAATAGTAATTAATGATAAATGTTTTAGAAGCATTTCTCTTCGATATTTTTAATGAACTCCATTGCTGGCAGTTTCTGCTTATTAATGATAAATATAAAGATTAATGTGTACTTCTTTAATCTATAAAATTGGTGTTTGTTGTTTTTGTTAATATATAAATAACCCTTACTGAATGATAAACAATTGTATTACCAGTGCAATGATGTCTATCTAATAATCTTGATTTCAAAGTTATTTCAGTTATTGAGATTAATAATTCATTTGTACATTTTTCACTGATTGCTGTCTGATTTAGTGCAGGCTTAATGATAGACTCAAGAGCTTAATTAAAAGTTCCTGACTCAATTCTCAACATGCCCCTTAGGAGTTTAAATATTGTACAGTTTTCTGAGCAAAATTATTATCTTAAACTTCTCTGTTTAAACTAGCCATATGTTTTTGGAAAGTTACTTTTAATGTCTACTGGGTGTATATCTTATGCAAAATTATTTTTTATATAATTAAAAAATAATTTACTGAAATATATTTATTTTTTAAAACTTAATAAAATATTGCAAATTTACCATCAATTTAGTTATAAATCCTCTCAATCCTCTCTCCAATTAATTTTTTTTTAAAGTAGGAAAAAACAACCGATTAAAAGGCAAAATAGAAATATAGTGCTCATTCTAGTTAGGCTTTTTAATTTACAATATTTACTGAACAATTTTTATTTTTTTTTATTTTTATATGTGAGTATATTGTATCCTCTTATTTATTTAATGTTCTTTGATTAATAATTTTATGATTACATTAAAAAATCTCAGTTTATTAATTAATAAATTACTATTTGTATTGCAATAATTAAGTTTGAAGGTCAAGAAAACTTAAGAAGTTATAGACTTTAGCCAGATTAAAAAAAACAGGATTTTATTGGATTTTCTCAAAAGAAGAAAATAAAGATTATATTCATAAATTAGTAGTTAACTGTGTGGTCAGATTATTAATACAGATGGAAACATATAGGTTAATTTAGTCATATGATTAAATTTGAAGGAAGTACTTTTAAATGTTTTACTAGTTCTTATTTGTGGATCTGAGCATTGAACACCTAACAGAAGAGCAGCACAGAGACTTCAGGTTACTCAGTGAAGTATGGAGAAATGTATATTATGATTAACAAGAAGGAATCTAAAAATATATAGGTAAAAGGACAAACAGGTATTACTGCCATCATTGAAAGAATTACAACTCAAATGGAACTGGACTGGACAGATTGCTAGAAAAAATAATATATATATAGTTGAAGTATTAAACTGGAGACCAAAGGATTATAAAAGATCTAGAAAGAGGACCACATATGAGATGGATGGATGTAACAGGGAAGTTTGTTGGTGCAATGTGGAAAAGTGGCTAGAAATCAGAGAAATTGAATTAAACTTGGATGGATCTTCATCCTATAGTAGATTGTTAATGGTTAAAAATGATGATTTGTGTTGAAAAAGTTGATATTTAAATAACGTCTTAGCAAAGTCATATTTATTTTTATAATAAATTTATGTTTTATATTATTAATTGATGTTGTATTATGAATGATTAGTGGAGAACGGATCAAATTATTACTTTTTAAATCATTGACTATATATATACACACAAACATATATATTTAACTAGTTATATGATATCCATTTTAAAATCTGTATTTTTGCAACCACAAACAAATATTAAATTTCATATTATTTTATTACTATTTTTTTTTTTGTAATATATTAAATTTAAAGCTTATTTACTTTATTAAATCTGGGAAGTTTTTCCTCCATAAATGTACTTCATTTGAAACGAATAGCTATATTTGAATTCCGATTGTTAATTTTGCCCAAACAATGAAGTTTTGTTAAAATTTACCCTGAAGATTAAGCTTAATTAAGACAAGCTTAAAATGTTAGTTTAATTTTTTATATATGTAACTTTCACTTTGGAAAGGGGAAATTTAAAATATTTTCAATAATAATTATATTTATTAAAGATATTATACAAATATATATTTTTTTCATTAATAAAAACATTACTGAAATAAATGAAAATATATATTTACAAGAAAAAATAAGTTTTCAAATTAAATTATTTTTTTTTTTTGTCAAACATTTTATTTCTAATAGCTAAATTTGTGTTTCTACAAATAAATTCTGCTAAAGTTTTTGCCAACCTTCAGTAACTTTTACCATAAATGTTACACTTAACAAAGTTTTAATTTGTGGTAGCCAAAACCTGTTTTGGCAAAACATGGCAAAAGTTTCTTTCAGAGCAAAGTATAAATTATTTTCATCTAGGGGGAAGAGACTTATGTGTTTTGGAGATGTCTTCTTATCTTATAAGTTTAGTCAAATGCATTTTATAGATTGGAAACTTGAATTTAACAAAAAGAAAGTATCTTATCAAAGGTGATTAATAAAATTGGTAGATTTAATGTCAAATCCACAAATTTTGCAAGAAAAGAGTTTGAAAATGAATGTTGTGATAGCTGTCAGATGGAAGTGATTTGTTTTAGTTGGGCCATGATTTGTATGATGATAATTCTTTTATGGGTGTTTTTGAAGAGAGTAGAACAATAGGAAAGAAATGCAAGAGGAAAGAATTTTTATGTGATGCAGATGCTTATATGGAACTCAAAAAAAGCAGATTGACAGTGATTTTTCCAGAATCAGAAAGGTCTCACTGGTAGTTATGAAATTATATTTCTAGACATAAATTCTATAAAAGAAAATTATATAGTAATACTATTAGTATTTTTTTTTAAATTTATAAATTGTTATTATCACATTGTAAGATTATATACTGTGACACTCTGGTTACATACTCTTTAATATCATTTATTGATATTACCAAATTTAAATTATTTTTTCTTGTGGAGATAACAGATTGACACATGTATATATTATATGAGAGTGAACAAATTTTAGCTAAAGAATATTTAGTTTGTGAAATGTAATGTAACCCCTCTCCCCCAATTTTATGTACATGATTAAAATTATACTTTATTTTTTTAATTTTTACTTTAAGTGTAAAAAAGCACACACAAGAAAAAGAGTTTTTTTTTATTTATTGCAAAAAGAAATTTGAAAAACATAATATATTATCATCTTCTTTGTTATTCGTTAATTAAGTTTCATTCTTTTTAATTTAAAAATATTTCTATTTTTAAAGGTCAATTTCAAAACATATTTTTATGTTTGTTAAATAGAAAATATGTTAAATTAATTAGTTATTTGCTAACTTTGTTAAGAATAGATAAAGAATTATATCAAATGTGTTGTTTTTTAACAACAAACATGCAATCTTTTGCTTATTGATTTGTTTTCTAATGATTCAAATGAAACGAATTTTTAAGGCAGCTGTTTTAAGAGAGCTCTTAACAGAATTAACAGAGTTTGTGTTAGCCAGTAGTATGCATGCTATATATAGCCTTTAAGTCTAATGGACTCATTATAGTAAAGATGACTAGCTAAAAACTTGAATTTTCTGCCAAAAAAGAAATCATTACAATTTTAATTAATCTTTTAAGAAAAGCTATTAAGGAATGGAGTTTTTAAATTTCAGGCATAGGATAAACTTCAAAAGTGAAAATTTCAAAGCCTACAGGATTTACCTGTACTGTTATCAGCAAATCTGAGATGAATTTATTAAGAAAAATAATCAATTAAAACAAAGTTGAAACATTTAATTATAATAAAAATCTAAAATAAAAATAAGAAATCTTTCTTAAGTACATATAAAATAACTCTTTAAGTAATAAAAAAACAACAACACTTTTATTGTTTGGCTGAAGGATTGTGGTGATAATATTTTAGATGTGTTGTTAATATGTTGGATTATTTCCATCATCTATCAGTAAATGTTGAATGTCTAGAAAATTTTAAACTTTTCCAAATACAAACAACTATTAGTAATAACTAAAGAGCATGCAAGCTCTAACAAGCTTTATTTATAGATAAATGCCACTAAGCAAAAGCATTTAAAAAATATCTAGAAATAATCCCTAGTCTCAGATCGGTTTCATGCTTTTGGCATTCCTCAGTGAGGCACTACGATATTACAGACACCAGATCCAAAATGCCATGGGTGTAACTTTTAAGTAGACAATTTGTGATTTTCAGACACCTAGATGTCTTCAAATCCAGCTATTCAATTTAAATAGCTTTATGGGGCAAAGAATTCTTTAGCCATATCATATATTAATAGTCTTAGCAATATAATATCACTTAAGACTTAAAAGCAAAAGCTATTTTAGTAGCTAAATATGTCATATATCACGTGACTTAATTTATTAAGCTTGTAATTGTGAAAACTAAAGAGCATGCAAACTCTAACAAGCTTTATAGATAAATGCCACCAAGAGAAAGCATTTAAAAAATCTCTTACTATTAGTAATAACATACAAGTTAATAGATCACATAAGTTAGTAGATTACATGTTTCAAGTAGTATTATTCTCTGTTCTTCTTCAATTGTTGCCTGACCAGTGACAATGCTAGTGTATGAGTCAAGCTTACAACTTTTATTGTTTGGTTTAATTTTTGATTATTATTATTAATGTTAAATATTAAATAAAATGTGTTTACTATTTCTGAAATATGTATACATTTGTAAAATTTTAATTAATTCTATCAATTAATTTATGTGGCTAATCTCTATAATTAAAATAGGTCAACAAATTTATCATTAAAATTATTTTTTAATACAACTAAAAGAACAAAAAGAAAAAAATTGTAAAAGTTACATATTTATTTAAAGAAATAAAAAAACATACTTTTCATGTAAGCAAAATTGCTGTGAAAACATGGCTTCTACTTTTTCGGAGCATGTGATGATGTGATGTGATGCACTGTGAGTTCTTATACAGAGTCAGGAATCTCTCAGCAACTATGTCCAGAGAAACCTGTTAACCACTTTACCTTCCTTTTCTATTCCCCACCCTAAGTTTTCCTATATTCTGCTCCATCCCATTTCCACAACATAATCTTTGTCAACTCCATGACTTGTATATCTAAATCCCTCTTATCTTTTCCCAAACCTGAGCATGAAAATCAATAACCCACTTTCTGTATAATCATTTTGTTTATATTATTCTTCCACACCTTTATTATTTGTATCCTTTCTATTCTCAGGCATTTACATTCAATCAACAGATGCCTAATAATTTCTATATCTTCCTTACACAACTTGCAGGCTGAATCACCCTTGTTTTTCGATTTACATGTATAATCTCCTAATAATTAAATACTATTGATAAGAAAATATTTTCATTACTTAAACATATTCTTAAATTCTATATTCTCAGTTTAATATTGTTTATATATATATTTACTACAATTAATTAAAATATGAATCAGCATTTATATAAAATGAGAGGTTTCACTGAGTTTTTTAAATCTGGATGTGAAAAATGTCTTCAGTAGTTTCACATTTTAGTTTAATGAAATGTCTAGGATTTCTGATGCCTGAATATATATATATTAAGATGTGTAAGTGCTTTTGCTGGTTTACTATACTTGTATGTATGCATATATCTACATGGTGCCTTTTTTTTTTGTATATTCCATTATATTTTTAGTGGCCTGAGATAAAGTTACATGCTTATATATCCTGTATTTTGTTAAATATTTGTACCCACATATAGTTTTTTGTAGGTAGATTAGACAGTTCTGTCTACAGAAGTGTATTTTCTTACAATAGTTATGTACTAAATGATCACATGATCACCATGTTCTTTGCTTACACAAGCTGTTATTGGCAATGACCAACTTTACATTAGTGTCTTCTAGTATAAGCCTTAATAATGAATGGATGTATATGTGTTGGTATAATTGAATGATTGCAATACTAATTTTTTAAGCTTGGAAAAGGAAATAGAATACTTAGATTTGATTTGAACATTGTATTAAAGACTTTAGTTATATATAAAGTGGCAAACTTTGCATTCAATATTTGTATATATATACATATTTTATAGTTAGGTAGTTAGAAGGAAATGATATGAAGAAACAAACTGAATTAAAAACTTAAACTTAGTAATTTGTAATAAAATATTGTGTCTATTTTGTAAATAAACCCGTTAGAATAGTCTTTTTCTTGCTATATCTCTATTATTCTAAAAGACAGTCAAAGATCAACAATAAATCATCTTTCAAAAGACAACTTTCCACCTTTGACAGCTGATACAAAAGGTAACCCCCTTAAGCAAACTAGTCAAGTTTGGGACAGTCAAATTCAAAATGAAAATAATACAGTGTCCATGTCATATGCTGAAACCATAAAGATGAATATAAACAAGCATAATAATAATGATTTTCATTTGCAAAATGGTTTTCAGGGAAGAGAGGAAACAGATAGATACATAAGATCTTTGCAGTGGATGCACTTGGATGAAGACAATAACACGGATGAGGTGATATCAGAGATTGATGACCTTGAAGAGGAAATTAGAAATAATCCCTCTATATATTCTACAATCTCTGATAAATTTAATCAGACTATTCCAGCAGTCCTGATGAGGGTATTCGAGGCATATATAACATGATAGTACCTTGATCATGATGATCACAGACAATCATTTAAATCTATTTAAATTTCCTGTACAAGAACTATATGCTCTAATTAAACAACAGGGACTTGAACAAACAATATACAAAATTCTATTTCATGCGAACAATAGATATCTCGTGCAATTTAACGATTCTTTCATGAAATAAGCATTTAAAAATAAATTCAAGACCATAGCAAATAAACTTTTGATCTACATAGATTTGAATAGACCTGCATGTGTTGATGGTTTGAATCGAAATTGTGGTGTGAATTTTGGTCCTGCAGACCTGCAAAAAATTCTAAGCCAAGTCTACAATTTCAGTCAGTCAATTTTCAGGGTACACACTACTTAACAAATGCAGCCAATTTTAAATTAATATTAAAGAAAGGAATATCTCTTTTGCTAATTTCCTCTTCGATTGAGTACCAAGAGGCTTCATTAATCATCTTGCTGAAAGGTGTAGCCCCTCAGTGGTTTTCTTGCAAGCATAGAGGGCATCTAAGGAGGTAATGCCCAGACAGAAAATGTAACTTACGTGGAGCTATAATGAAAAGATTTCATAAATGTCAAACCAGAAGCTATAATAACCTAAGATCATGGCCTGGTGTAGATACAAGAGAAAAACAGAAAAGAAATAAACTTAAAACAATAAATAAGGAGGAGATATTGAATGAGACTCAGAACTTGGAACAAGGTGTTTCATCACAATCTGATACTCTCAAAAAATAGTCTTTAAATGAAGACATTGCATCATCCATGGGAGAGCCTAGTCCATGGTATTTAGAAACAGTCTTTAAATGAAGACATTGCATCATCCATGGGAGAGCCTAGTCCATGGTATGTAGAGACCTCAGCACAAGAGGAGAAAGAAACACAAAATGAAAGAAGAGTGCAGCATAGAAGGAAAAAAGGCCAAGAACAAAAGCTTCAGTCTCTCCTCAATCAAGAGTAAATTCGGACTGTGAAAGTGTACACACAGTGAATTTATTGGATTTATCAGATCAAGAAATAGACTCATCACCTCAATTAATTAGGAAAACAAGATTAAATTCCTCTCTAAATGATCCACTGATGGAGCCCATTCCAGATGAATTTATCAATGACAACCTTGAAACCATTGTCGCATATAGTGACAAAGAGAATTTAGAAGTTAAAAATGAAACAATTAAATCTCCCAAAATTAATGATCAAGAAGTAACACTACAGTTGCCAAAACTTGCTATAAAGCTAAATGAGCACTATCAAAATAAGAATGAAACCGATGAAGGGCTAGAAGCATGCTCTGATTTTTTTAATCCAACTGCGAGATGATTAAAATTGCCTCAATGAATATTAGGAGCCTGAATTCACGGGCAAGGGCCTTTGCTTTGGAGCGATGGTTCCGCGTTCGTAGCCCTGATATATTACGTCTTGGGGAGACAAAGATACATAACAAAACTGATCAACACATTATTAGTAAAATAAATACCTTTGGGTTTTTTCATTATTCCTATTCAAATATGGCTGCAGGAGGGGTTGCAATTGTAATAAACAAAAACTCCCCTCTCACCTTTTTTAAAATCATCAAAATTGACAATAATTGCTTGATTGCAATTATCAAATTTAAGAATTATACTTTTAACCTAATTAACCTTTATCCTCCTAGAAAACCTGAAATCATACACAAAATCATACAGAATATAAACATAGCATTGAGGACTAATCCCCTTCCCACTTTAATTATTGGGGATTATAACTTAACATATGATAATTTTCAAGATAGATATGGACGATTGATAAATCGGAAATTGATGAGCTGTCAATCACTTTCCAGATGGGGCCTTCTCCTTCTATAATAAGAAGGCAAAAACACTGATTGATTTGTTATTTGTCTCCCCAGAAATTTTTAAAACCCTGAAGGCGCAACTGCGACCAATTATGTTTTCAGACCTCTTTTCTAGGCAAAAACACTGATTGATTTGTTATTTAAATCCCCAGAAATTTTTTAAACCCTGAAGGTGCAACTGTGACCAATTACGTTTTCAGACCTCTTTTCAATTGAATGTGATTTTCAGTTCAATAACTCTAATACTCAGCATAGGAAGGAGCTCCCCAGAACTATAAGAATGTTAACTTGAACAAATATCAGCATTCGATTAGTATCTAAGACATATATATTGTTCAAAGAAGTCAATTTGAATAATCTTCATCCATATCATGCATGGATGCAATTTACTGAAATACTTTGCTACATTGATTACTAAATGCACTTCAAAAGCCCGGGGCCCTATTAGGCTATTATCCGAATTAGATAAGATTGCAACAACACTAATGAACTTGTCCAGTGAGGCACAGTGAAACAGATATTACTGTCCTTTTATCTGTTTCACCTTTATGTCTCCTTAGACACATCTATGCCGGTTTTGAACACTCTTTAGTACGTGTGTATGTATCCACTCAGTGGTATATGCCTTTACACAGCTGTATATATATATGTTTACACAGTTGTATATGTGTCCACACAGCGATATATTCATTTACACAGTTATATATGTAATCACAGTTTTATATGTATTCAAACAATTGTATGTTTATTGTCACACATACAAGCACCTGTAAATGATAATGATATTAATTTTTGTATGGATATATTGCAGCATTTATATAAATAATATATTGTATAAGGGTTATTTTGTTTAGAAAATGTGGCTAAATATTCTTTAACAAGTTTGGTTTAGGTAAATTATAAATCACATGCGAAATTCACAGATTGGTAATAAGACTATTTAGAATAATTCGCAGGTGAGATCAGATGGTCCCTAGGTTATTGACATTGTTTTAGAGCTCATTCATTACGATTGTAATGAATTTCTTTTCCCAGATCAAACCAGTAAAAATTTGGCAATAAGATAAGAAAAAAAGAGATTGGAATCAAAAGAGACAGACTGCTGTAAAACTTAGAAGAAGTTTGAATTGTATTTTAAAATAGATAGTCGCTGGCTTTTGATCTGGGGAATATAAATATCGCAGATTTTTATTTAGAATAATTCGCAGGTGGGATCAGATGGTCCCTAGGTTATTGACATTGTTCTAGAGCTCATTCATTATGATTGTAATGAATTTCCTTTCCCAGATCAAACCAGTAAAAGTTTGGGCAACAAGATAAGAGAAAGATAAGAATCAAAAGAGACCGCAGGCTGTAAAACTTAGAAGAAGTTTGAATTGTGTTTTAAAATAGATAGTCGCTGGCTTTTGATCTAGGGAATATAAATATTGCGGATTTTTTTTTTCTTTAGCTTGCTTTTTTTTTCTGTAAATTGTTGTGGAGACCAGAATCCAAAATGATCGAGTAAAATAATATATTTACTGGCTCTTGAGCCAGATGGCTGCTCTCAGTTCCTCTAAACATTCCTTCGAATAGGCTTTCCAGCAACCTGCACGGAGAATATGAAGAAATTTAACCTATCTGAAAGGCCACTGAAGATTATGACGCTGTCAGACGCCCTATTCCCGCCACTATCATTGATATACGCTTCAAGTCCAATCAAGGAGGCAGAGAGATGGTAATAATTTTAAGAAAAACTGCAGTATGAACTTTAATCTATAAATTCTTATAACACTTTAAAAAGAACGTTCTATCTAAATTATAAAAACTCTTTAATTTTACCCTCTTATAAAAAGAAACTAACAATCTGTGTAACTTTATATATAATGTAAAAGAAGAAAAGATCACTTACTTTAATTTTATAAACTGCTGAAATCTTTTATGAATTAAAAGATTTCATATTTTTTTTATATACTCATTAAATGTCCGAAATTTATTCTCTTCAATTCCTACAAACTAACGGTCTTGCCTAATTTCAGTAATTTTAATATTTTGTTTAAATGCATTTTGTTATGTTTAATATGTGATAATATGCTCAGATTTCGAAACAATGAAACTAAGTAAGTAATTTATAAAGGAGATAATTGTGATCTTCACTTAGACATTTTAAAAGCATTGTTTATTTTATTAAATCATTGTTTCGAAATTATAATATTGGTAATAAACGAATGCGCTAACCACTAATTGTTATCATAGTTATATATATATTGTAGGATCGTATTTTTTAAGATTGCTTAACCGATCTTATATTATAACCTTTTTATATCTATTAGTTGGAAGGGGATATATATATTGTCTAGAGATGATAAAGTATATTTGCTAATGTTTGTATTAAGTCCCATCGAATATACTTTCCCTCCTTAATTAAGAATATTTATATGCAGATTCAGGATCTTAACTAGATTATTTTTATATAGTTTAAGCCCATTTTATTAGCAGACTTATAATGCTAATATTAAGAACTGTTTTGAATTAGCTTGACAGATAAAAGCTATCTGTTTTAGGCGCAATTAATTATATGCATACTTATTGCTTTATATATATATATATTGCGTGCACTGCGGGTGTATTTTTATACAGTACACTTATATGTGTTACGTTTTGCTGCTTCGGACAAGGGTTCACGGTAACAAACCGCCCCATTATTTAGTTCGGGTTATGGCTATCTTCATTAGAACTGGGGGCATGCGGACCCAGATTTTTCCTAAAGCTAATCCGACTTCCTGAACTTTATGTTCATATCAATAGCAGCAAACCGTCGGTCTCAGAGCAAACCGAGCATGTGATGCTGAAGCTCTTGAAGAATCACACACTCGCACTGCAAGTTTATTTCTTTAATATTATATAGCGCCATAGCACATATATGTGGACCTAATGGTAACCAGTTCTTTTTCCCATAGTAATTAATCATTCAGCTTTAGACTGGAGTTTGAATCTGGGTTATCAGGTTGAATCTGCATGTTTCTGAGTATTTAGTTGCTCATTTTATTAGTATGTATAACAGCCATTAAAACTGGCTGTACTCATCATCATCTCTACTAAAGTATCAACTTCTAACTTAAGCAAGTCAAGTTCATAAGATGAGCATATTAAATAATTAGGCATGACCTCTATAACTCACACACACATGTATTGTAATATGTTTAAAAGGGAACAGATGTACTTGATAACAGTCCCAACTATTGTAACATGCTTGCCTGTATTGAATACCTTGTGAAGATTATACAATCCCTGCCATTATGATATTTTGTGTTAGATCATTTGTTATTGTTTTAATAAATCCTTTTAAATATAAACTGTTGTATATCTTTCTTGCTCAGACTCTAGATCAAACCAAACCAGTATCTTATCCAATCCATAGTATTTTATCCAATCCACAGTATATTATTAAATGTCACAGTTCATTACTCCAATTTCTTAATGAGTTTATATGCTGTGTGTGTATGTTTGGTAGTTAAGATTAATAGAGTGTTAAGTGTTATATATCACTTATTTAGTTAGGTTAGTAATGACCTTAAGTCTCGTGTTTCTCCCTGTTCTATGTCGGCTCGCGGTTAAATGAGGACTGAGTGTAGCCTCAGGAATGTCACTCATAAGGTGTTAAATTTGAAGTACTGGCAGATGAGTTGGAGTTTGGTCGGACTAGAGGTCTCAACCACCTCACTCCGGGCAGCTTTGGTATATTTTGCTTGGGCTCTGAATATTGTTGCATGAGTGTACAAATCTGACTGTTACAACAGAATGTCGAATCTCTCATAAACTTGAAACTGAAATACAAAAGGAAGCAGGAGGAAGTTGCGGAATATCTTTCTATAAACAGATTGCGACAATTTATATATCATCAGCACTGCTGGACCAGGGGCTATCTTAGGTGGGCCCTTGGAGCTGGCAGAAAAGCCAAGGCACCCAGAGTGATTGAGATAGATGGCAACCTATATGGAGGTTCTTCCATATTGGCCAGGATATGTGACCATTATGTTGAAAAGTTTAAGCCAGGTGGAATCATGATTGAAAGAAGAGAAATTTAATTAAAAATTCAAGCCACAAAATAACAGAAAAAAGAATTATTGATAAATTAAAGATGATGCTAGACAAAACACATCCTGGCTTGCATGGAATCCCAAAATTCCTCCTGCTTCATTTAAGTGCTTTCTCAGCACCAATCATTAAAAAAATGGCAGATCTTTTGGCTGATGGCTGCGAGGAACTTCCAGGGATCAACCCGATTGCCATGGTTCCTCTGGTTCAGAAACTAGCAGGACCTCGGAATCTGGGGAATCTCAGGCCAATATCAATGATCTCTCTGCTGGTAAAGACTATTGAGGCCCTAATCAAAAATGACATACAAAATATTATAATTGATCAGCTGTCCAATTGCCAGTTTGCCAGAAAGGGAAGCTTGACGGCCGATGCTGTGAGCCGCAGTTCAGCTCGATTTTGCTGCTGCTTTTGATTGCATTCGAGGTGACGCACTCATGAAGATCCTGGAGGACTCAAAGTACCAGCTGCCTACCTCCAGATGATAGAGAACCTCCTGTATAATAGGGAAGGGTTTTTGTCTCTGAATGGGAGGGTGTCCCCAGGATTTAAGCCTGTTGTTTCTATTCCTCAGGGCTCTCCTCTGAGTGCACTCCTTTTCACTGCCTATGTGAATACCCTCCTGCTGGGCATCGAGACATCTCTTAAAGGGATATCCATACCTTTGCTAAGAGAGAGGGTCCATCATGTCTCCTATATGGATGATGTGGTGGTTTTTCTTGCTTCACGGACTAGAGAAGCTCTTGGACCAATTCGAATGTGAATTTGGTCTAAGAGTCAACAAGAAGTCGGCAATCTGGTCGATTATGACTGGCAGGCAAATTCCTGGCATATTTAAGGCTCCACCTCAGAAGTTCCTGGATTTTCAGCTAGCTGCCTCCCCTTCTAAAATGAGGAAGGAAATTCAAAATGATTTAATGACTAAGATAACAAAATGTATTGGATCGTTGGAGAAGATTTATTTGTCTTTGTTCGGGAAAATTGCACTGATGAATGCTGTCATGCTCCCCAAGATTACATCCTTCCTTGCAGGTTTCTCACCGACGAAAGCCTTTATAAGGAATGTCGAAACCCAATGTAGGAAGCTGGGTTGGGGGGGGGGAAGCTCCTGTCATCAGCCTGCGCCTCCTGCAGAAACCTAAACAGATGAACGGCATAGGACTACACTCAATCAAAATCTTATTAATACAGTGTTTTCATAATGTACTTACCAGATTATTTATGAAAAATCCAGATATGGAAGGGCCAATATTCCCAGAAGAAATAACTTTTACCGATAGGCCACCTCCCAAAAGTGGAAGGCTTTGGATTCAAAAGCAAATCTCTATAGTATTTAACCATCTAAAAATGAAGCCAGGAACAATGTTTAATAACAAACTAAACTACTGGAACACATATGATCTTATGAAACCGGAAGAAACTAAAATTGACAATATTCTTTTGATTGGAATATCGAGGTTCTCCAGGTTGACCAAATGTCTAAAATTGGAACCAAGGTTTGTTGATTTTTAATCAAGGTTAACCTTGGGGTCTTGCCTACTGCTGACTTCCTACATAGTAAAAGAAATTATAATCTGGACCCTATATGCATACTATGTAGGCGTAGTGATGAGACAATGGCACATATATTGGAGGAGTGTCAAATTTAGAATAGCATAAGAAACACTTTTTAAATCTTTCATTAAAAACAAAGAATCAGCTTGTGTAAATTTGACTAAGGCCTTCAAGAGGGGACATTTTGAGGTCATAAGTTTGGCAACATTCATAAATTTTTCCATTTGGTCTTTGAGAAATAACACTATCTTCGAGAGTGGAGAAGAATATGACATGATGAAAATGTATTTACAATTACTAAAAGAAATTAAAGAATTAGACCAAAAATTTTCTCAGAATTGGACATTCAACCAGACCTGGGCCCTAATAAATCTAAAACAAAATGTAGTACCGATGATGAAAAGAATATAAAGTCTTAATGTAATTGACATGAAATTAATTGTTTTTTGTTTATATATATACAAGTGTAACCTCTGATTGTATTGACTGGTCTCCTTTGAGATCGGTATGTAATTGTCCTTCCTTTTTTAAATGTTTCTTATGGTTTGTGAATAAAATTTCCTTTTGAAAGATCTCTATTATTGTAATATGTAATTAAACTATGATTTGTAAAATAAATTTCAACATGTTTATACTATGTTAACATTCCCCTCTTGAGTATATTTTTTCACTTCAAAATATTTACCATAGTTTTTAAATTTAGGATTTAAATATCAAGTTTGCTGTCTGTGAATCCTGTGTCTTTTACTAATAGACTCACATTCCATTGCTTCTGTCACTTTGGGCAATGCTTAGTTTAAAAGAATTGTAACTTTTGGCATACACTTGATGAAATCATGTTATCAGTTGGTTAAATTTTTTAGTCATCTAGTGTCTTTTAACAACTTATTGGATTTTATTATTCTATAGCTTATTATATTTTAATAGTTCATAATCTATCCCTTTTTCCTTTGTTGGTGTTAATTTTTTATTTTAAGTATCATTGGTACCTTTAATTTAAGCATTTAAAAAAAGTTTGCTATCACATCTGATAGAATTCAAAATTATATAAATTAATTGTTTTATCTGAGATTCTTTATAGAATCATATTTATCTGTTTTCATTTTACCATTCATTTTTGTATTTTATTTTAATCATGCTATCAGTTTTATCTTTATTTTTTATGATTCAAATCATCTTTTTATCTTAGTTTTTTTAATTGATAACTGACATGTGTAATCAGTAATTTATTTTGTTAAGTAAAAGAAATGTTATATATTAAAATGGAATATCTGTTATAAATTTAATGCAGATTTTCAATAAATTAGGAACATATATTTTGCATATTTTATTAAATAAATAGATGCACACAAGTTGTTATTTAAATTATTTAAACTATTATTAAATATATATTAACAACATGAAAAGTAATTTGTAGAGTGAAAGATAATTTAAACGAATGAATGGTTTCAATGCAGAATCTCCACTCCTCCTTCACATTTGTTATTTATGATTTTGCAAGATTTTTTATTCATTCATTGGTTCTTCTGCTCATACTCAGTAATCTAGGATTTCTGAAATTTATTTTAATTTTTTGTAGCTCAAAGTTCTAGAATCTCTAAGTGTAGCCCTCCTATTTCAACCTTAGAGTCATAATTTGAAAGATAGGAGATCATTTCTTTTTCATGAGATGTGTTATCTCATCATTTGATTATTTTTTTAGTCATCTTTTTCATCCCCAACCCCCATACATACACATGCATACTGCCTAAGTATCATAAATATCTGCTTTCTATAAGGCAATTGGATAAATATTGGATTTTTTGCAGAGATTAAGATTTTTGGCTTTGATATCTAAAGTGACTGCTTTTTATTGAAAGCTCATTTTGCCATAGCTATTTTTTTTGTATATTTTCTTCTCACATTTATTCTTTCAATATCTCCAAGGGGGTATCCAGAAATAACCAGAACACTTCTCTTGTAGCCACATCTGTTGTAGTACATGCTTTTGCTTCTAAATACTTTTTGTGGGGATCCTTCTACATCAGTCTGCCAAATGACATCACCATGTGAAATCGTGGTTTCACATAGCACATTTTTTATAAAAAGTGTTTCATGTATTTGTCGATATTTGTAATGGCTGAAAAATTGGAACAGTATGAAATTCTGTTTTCTTTTAGGGAAAATAGCAGGGAAAATAACTGTAATGCTTGAAATAGCTTATAAGCAAGTTGCTCTGGGAAAAACAAGTTTATGAGTGGTTTAATGGAAATGTCAAACTCAGCATGTCCCAAAAAAGTGTCAAGACAATGCTGATTTTTTTTGAATGCAAATGACATTGTTTACTCATCCATTCATAATGATCGGGTGTTTAGTTTTTAAACTTTTGTGTGATAAACTTAAATATTCTGTTTTGTGGTGAAGCGAGGAGTGCAATTTTCACCACAAGAATGTGCTAGCCCATAAAGCCTTCAGTTGGAACAATTTTTAAGTAAATTTAGCATGACCCATCTTATCCACCAGCTGTATTTACTCTATCTATATGTGACTTCTTTTTACTCCCATGAACGAAGAAATGCCTTAATTTTTTTATTTTTTTTTGGTGAACTTAAATGAAGAAAAAACGATGGAAGCACACTTTCTGAGAAACAAACGCAGATCGATGTACATAGCTTCAAGTCGCTCAAAAAACAACCGTTTTTACGCTACCGTAGCATTTTTATGCTTATTTTAAAGTTTAAAAAGTACTGCAAGATGCTGCTCTCTCTAGAATTATTTTAGAAATAAAAAAATCAATAATGTTGATGTAAGAAGCTAGAGCAATGGGAGAAGGCAGCCTTTCCTAGATGCTGATTGGTTGGTTCACATATCGACTAAAAGAAGAGCGCCTGTCAATAATTTTATCATTCCAACTTATTTGTCTTGATTTTCAAAATGAAAATGAATGTTTTAGAGTGTTTTTTAATTATTTTTCATACATATAAATTATTTTGATAAATTATGCTGAAAATATAATTACTTTAGAAAAATAGTAAGATTTTAGTAAAAAATTATTTATTTTTACACGAACATAAATTGAAAAAGAAACCAGTGCTAACAACAGTTTTTACACCTGTCAATAATTTTCATTGCCCCAAGCTTTTTATTTGATTTTCAAACAAAAATAAATGTAATAGAGTATTTTGTTGGTATTTTTTTACATATTATAATGTATTTTGATAAAATATGCTGAAAATATAATTATTTTAGAAAAATAGTAAGATTTTAATAAAAAATTCTTTACTTTTACACGAACGTAAATTGAGAAGGAAATAAATGATGGCCGCAGCACTTTCTAATTTGTTATGAACTTTCTTTTTAGATCTTCCGCTATCGAATATTTTCATAATTATAAATAGAAATTTATTTTTGGAAAAACTTTCATTCACTTTCGTAATCTGAAAAATTATTAATATACTTTTTATAAATGAAACTAAAATGAATATAATATTAAAATATGAATATATTTTTATTGCTGATTTTATAATTGACCAATTAAAAGTTGTAAAACTTTAATTCACTTGGCCAGTAAAAAAAACTGTTCAGTTAAAAAAATTTTTTTTTCAGTGAGAGAGTTAAAAGACATTTCTTTGCAATAGTTTCTGGACTTTTTTTAAAAAGTGAAAAATATGTTTGGACTTGTGCATTGCATTAAATGGACAATATTTTGAAAGGGATTCAATTTGTAACATCTAAAAATAAATACACAATTTTTAATTATAAAATTCCAGTTATTTTTGGGTAACCCCTCATATTTCACTTAGATAATGAACGTGTTCAAATTATTTCACTAATTCATTTCATATTTTAATATGGATATCTTTATGAATTCTGAATCCATAATTAATAATTGCAGAGCTTTGTGAAAAAAATCATCACAGACAAAAACAAACACTGTTAATGATTAAAAAATACTGTAGCCCTGATGTTTAATATGACAGCTAATGTGGAAGGATGGGAGTAGTGATGCAATTCAGTTTGTCAGTCATTAATGTCTTCTAAACTTAAAGTAAATTTAATATCCTTGGAAAAAATTAGAAACAATAAAAAAAAAAGATAAATGAAATATTACTTTTTATTAGAAATTGTTGAGTCCACATTTAACATTAGTCATTTCTAAGAAATAAAGATTTACTAGAAACAAGTTACAATAATCATTCTAAATATAGGGATTTACAATTAGGCTCCAGGTATAAGAGTGCCTGGTATTTGAAATCTTTAATAATCATTCTATAATTGTCCTTATCCTAGGGAAAAAACCATTACCATTATATGCTGATCATTTAAAGTTTGATTTTATAGGCTTGTTTTGCAAAAACAAGCCATATATTTAGTAAATTACACAATTCTACCAAATTTTTGCAAACCTTTTTATTTCTGAATCAATTTGCAAAATATAGCATTTTCCCATTTTTTGTTTTTTAAGATAAATTGATATTTAATTTTGACATAAAAATGATAAAGAATATTAAAAAATTATAATGAAAGGCCTCATACAATATATTGGAAAAAAAAAAGAGCTCTCCTTTGAATAGAATTAATGATGAAATAGAGATTTTTATCATTTAGTTGTTTTTCATATTTAATGATAAAATTAAATGGATTTATATAGGATTTGGTTTTTTAGATATTTATTTATTATTAAAATTGTATAGTGAAAATATTGAGATATTTAAATGTAAATATAAGCATATGTATTTAATTGTTTATAATTATTTATAGATTTGTGAAAATTGTATATGTAATATTATTTTTTTGTACAGAATTATGATTTTAATCTTTAAAATGACTATAATTAAATAATTTAAACATTGGGATAATTGCTTATTTTAAAGTTGAGCAACGATAAAGACTAAGTTTAGCTAGAATTTGGAGGAATGTGTAATTCATTTTTTTTTTATTTACAAAGATTTAAAATGAAAATGTCTGATTGCCTAAGGCCATCAAATTTCAAGACGTATTTTAAATGTTAATGAGATTTGGAAACAAATGCCATTCCACACATTTCTCAAAGTGTCAAAAGACCATGTTCTATTTGAGCATGGGAGTGCATAAAAAAATTAAAGCATGTGATATATATATAGAAATAAAAAATTTTGAGCATTGAAAAATATATCTAAGTCTATGCAGTATCATTTGGAAGTTTATGCTTTGGATTTTTATTAATTGATTTGTAGATTACTTTGTTCTGGAAGTAGAAAAATAGGGTTAGGAAGAAAATTTGAATTTTAAGGCAATATACTAATTTTGGACAGTTCTATAGAGATTTTTCTACAGATTTTATTAGCTACACAATATTAGTAATTTTTTTGGTCACATCATACCTTGTTTATTATATAATTCATTAACAAAAGGAGAAATTAGTGACATGAAAGTCTATATATTTGAAAAAAACTTAGAAACTTTTCAGTTATATTTACCTTTATAGTCTGCAATGTTGGAACATCTGACTTTCTCTGTTAATGAGCGAGTGTAGAAAAAATTCTATCTAAAAGTTGTCCATTTGACTTTGTTGATATTTCATAATATTACTTAAATGTCCAGTTATTTCTTGCATTAAATTCTGTCGTTAATAAACAAATTATTGGCAGAAGTGGATTAGTTGATAGTTGGTAAAGAGAAATTGATAAAACAGTGAGACTTATTTACAAAATCCAATGTAAAATTTATAGAAACTTTTTCATTATTTTAAAGAAAATGATTTAATTTTTTGGATATGCTTCCAAACTTTTACACAAAATAAAAATTGTATTACAGTAAATTTGTCAGAAGAAATAACATTTTATAGTGAACAAAGATTATGAATGACAACCAGCACCATCTCATTATTAATATTAACATTTGAATAACGGGAGGCATTTATTTCATAATTTTGTTCTGTTTTATAATTTTTTTATAACTCATACGTTGTTTATTTCTTAAATAAATTTATATACAAATATGTAAATATATAAAACTAGATTCTATAATTATATGATTCCCATTAAGTATTATTAACAATATTCTTATGATAATTTGGTCCCATTGTTTATGAATTTATTAAAATCGTCTTCCTTTCCCCAGAGCCAATTATTCTTAACGTATTAATGAAATTTTCATATAAATTAATTTGATTAAATCACTGCAAATCTCTATGATTACAGTTTTTTCCATATGCAATCATTGGATAAGACTTATGATAAATATGTATAATGTTAAAAGTTTGTGAATAGTTTATGACACAATGACATTTTAGGTGAGGTTACTTATTTGAGAAATTTAACTAATAAAGCTTAGTGCTGAGTCATTTCATATAGGTGTTATATTTATTGTTGAAGATAATTGAATTTTCTAAGTTGAAGTGGAATTAAAATCTTTCCATTATATTTTAATTATACAATATTACAGTATTTTGATTTATTAAAAAATATTTTATATTTTGATAATGTTTGTTCTGTAATTATTATAGTTTTTTAAAAATAGTATTTATCACAATTTCTGTGTATTTGTAAGTAATCATTGGCTTTATGTTTAGCTGAATAAAAAAAATGTATCTCTTGTCTTTGAAAATTTATCGATATTTTAATATATATATAATTTGATAAACAGCACTTGAAAATATATTTTGTTTGAACGCCATACTGATCATAAGAAACAACCAATTACTTTCTAAAGATGCATATATTTTAAATCAATTCTCATCAATTGCTTCAACATTCTTCCACCATAAATCTTATATTAAGTTCTTAAACATGACCATTTCAATTTGAAAACTTAAATCATCAATACAATGAATGGTCTTCTATAAATCAACCTTTTTTAATGACTAAATGAAATTGAGATACTGACATAAAGCTCATTTTATTATTTAAGCTTTGTGTATTAAATACACATCTAAATGTTATTTATGAGGGGCCGAGAGTAATCGGAATTTTATAATAAAAAAAATGTTTATTTTTAAGTATTGTAAATTTAATCTCTTTCAAATTACTGTTCATTTGATGCAGCACACAGGTCCAAATATGTTTTTCAGTTTTCAAAGTGCCTTTTATAAATTTATTTAATGCACATTGATTACATAAGTAATATTTACTAAGGCAATAAACCTAAAGCATGTGCGGTTGAAAATGCGTAAGCTTGTGATTAAGACCTGTAGAAGTCCCTACCTTCGCATTTTCAACCGCACATGCTTTAGGTTTTTTGCCTTAGTAAAGTGCCTTTTAATGAAAGTGGTATTTTTTTTCACTGCTTCTGAGTTTACAGAAAAAAAAAAAATGAAACTTTTTTCATTTGAGATGTTAAAAAAAAAAATCGCACAAAGTGAAATCGAGCGAATATGGCTAATAGATAAGCTGAGTCATGCTGAATTTAATTAAAGTATTTCGAACTCAAGACTTTGAGAGATGGCACTTGGTTGGTATGAAGCTTTGCACTCCTTTCTTTGTCACAAAACGGGAGTTTTAAGTTTTACCACATCATGTAAATGTTTCATTCCGAACTTGCAGATGAAATGCCTGATCATTATGAACTAAATCTGAGAGCAAAATGCCATTTGCATCAAAAAAATTAAATAAATTTAGTGTTTTTTGACTTTGGACTTCACCTGCCATGCTTTTTAGGGACCACCCGTAAACTTGTGTTTTATGAAATCAGTTTGGTTATAATCTGGTTCAAGCATTACAGACTGTTTTCCTTGTCATTTTCTATAAATGAAAACAGAATTTCATATTAGAAATTTTCAGCCATTATAAAAAAATCGACAAACATGCTTTACAAAAAAATCTGCTATGTGGGGCGACTCTTTTACATGACAATGGCATTTGGCAGATTGCAAGAAGTATGTAACAGCAGAAACATATACTGCAATAGACGTGCAAACCAGAAACAATTCTGGTTACTTTTGAATACCCTCTCCCCCTCGTATGTATGATTGGTGTATTATGTTGGACATTATAATGGAGGTTGATGCAGATAATGGGAATTGTTCATAGTGGTTCACCAATTTTTCCCCATAATATGATAATGAAAAGAAGAATGTTTGCAGCATTGTGATTTATAGGTTGCATTTATATTTAATTGCTTACACACACACATATATATAAATTAGCTAGGAAATGTTTGTTTTTAAATATATGATTAATTCCAGTTTTGTAAGAATTAATTAATAGAGATGCTATATTGATCGTATCATTTTTTATAATCACTCTTTAGTTTGACTATTAATCAGCTTTTATATTACAGCAATCAACTTGTTATAATTCCATCTCTTGATTACTATTATTATTTTTACAATTCTTTCTCCCCATATTTTTCATTCTTTTACTAATTTAACATTCTATTTTTTTTTTTTTACTATTTGAGGTCAGTCTTATTTTTATAATATAATACATATATTGGAATTGTTTTTACATTAAAGTAAGGACACACATTTTAGTAACTATGAATTTTGAATTATATAACTTTATTCACAATAATTGAAAATTCTTGGAATGTTGTCGCATATTTTTCTTGCGCGGGGGGGAGGGTATTGCTAACAGATTCTGATCGATTGTCAGTTTAATAAAGTAAAAAAAAATCGTCTTAGTTGAATGAAACATGCGCTCAAGCTGTTGTTTGTGGGCTTGAACTGCTCATGATTTTTCAGCAAGCAATGACACGATTATTTACTGAGGTTTCCTCGTATTCACAGACTTTATCTGCCATTTTATTGAACAAATAAAAAAAAAGAATTTAGAAAATGTGAATTCATAAATTGTATCCAACTTCCCACCCTCACCCCATGTGAGAGTCATCTTGTGCGCTCAATTTGGGTATAATTAAGTTAAGTGCTTGCCTGCTCGATTTATTAGGAACTATCACTTTCACTGCTAAATTATAGAGTTCTATTTTTTAAATTATTTTTGGGATGTTTTAATATGTATATTTTAAAAATTGAAGTGTATTACAGGTGTGATATACGTAACCATCCACAGTTTCAGGGGAGACTTGAAATCAAATTAGAAGGATTGCAGTATTACAGTCATTTTATCATTTTATTTTATTTTATAGGTTTGGTATAATATTCTTTACTATTATCAGTAATACAAAAAAAACAAAACAAAACAAAACAGCCATTCAGCTTAATAATCCGAAATATCAATAAGCGTATAATGTGATTTTTCTCTTTTTTGAGCTTGCGCCGCCGTCTTGTGTAATACTGTAAATCTGAGTGTTTCCACTTTTAAAAATCATTTTCCCATGTCATTTCATAGACATTATCCATTCATATTCACTTTCCCTTATTTTAAATGTTTTTACTTTTTGATTTTTTTTTATTGTTATACCTTGAGTACGTTTAGGGGAAAAGAAGACATTTATTATGAAGCTGTCAAAATAAAAACGGTCAATGAAGACTGATCTAGAATTTAGTCAAAGCAGGTCTGAAGATTTTCTGGTATAGTTGGAGATTAAGGATTCTTTCCTGATAGTCAGTCCGTATTCAACTCAACCTAGCGAATAATTCAATACCGATCAATGAAAGAATCTGTTTAGATGACGCGCTGTCTTACTTTTTGTGATGGCTTTCTTTCTCATATCATTTGTGCTGACATCAAAAGCCGTTTCTCTTATTCAAATACATCTGTACTTATTTAAATAAAATGTAGCTGGGAATCTTACGTCTTATAGCACTACAGTGTATATATAATTAAGCTATTCATTCAGTATAGTAAATAGAGGGATTTGAACTTAGGATTTAAACAACCGATACACATGACCAAACACATGTGAAAAAGATAAATGATCCCCAATATGCACATTTTATGTAGAACCAGCACTCATCAGTTGGTGTCAAATCGTAATCGCTCACACATATATACAATTAGTGCTCAGCTTATATATATAAGTAAATTGTCATACATAAATATGGAATTAATTGTATGGTTTTAGACATCTTCATTTGCTATTATGGGAGTTTCTAATGGTCATTGCCATTTTTTCCTTCCCTAAATAAATTGTATTAGAAACATTTCACCATGTCATATAACCAATTGTTGTAATCAGTTAGTGCAAAAAAATAAATAAATCATACTTTCACAATGTGCTCCAATGAAAATGTGTCTGATTCTCTCTCCAGGTTGCCTGTAATTCCATCTCTGAATCAACACATGTAATGACAGTTTACTTAGTCACAAAATTTTAAGGTGCTAATGTATCTGGATCAAGAGTTATAACGTGGAATGTGACTGTGTTTCGTATGTTGATCTATTACCTTCATGCTACTCATGGTATTATAAAATTCTTGCAAGTCACTTGTAAATGTTGTTGCCATTTATGCCTTTATTGCCATACACAGTTTAAATCATTCAGATGTTTCTGTAATGATTTTATCCAATTTAGAACAAGATTAATGTTAGTGCATTGTTCCATTGTTGTTAGTTAAGGTATGAAATATACATTACATTCGAGATTTAGATATGCTACCGTTTTAAAATTTTCATGATGAATAGCTAAACTATATTGTTATATGAATTTGGAAATGTCACTGCTGGCATCTTGGAGAGAGAACTGACTATCTTTTTACTGAAACACATAGGAATCTTATTCCATATATAAATATGTTAGTGCCATAAATACATAAGTGGAGATATTAAAATTTCACATGCCTCACTGATTAATAAATGGCTAATCTTGTTTTAGGATGAGAACAAAAGTTTAAATGTGTCTTGCTGAGATTAGTTTTTTATTTTATTTTTATGAAATTTATAAAATCTTGTAGATACCACAGATTCATTTAGGTACAGTATATTTATTTATGTTGGTCTATCAATTATTTTACTCACATTGCATGTTATTCAAACTTTTGTATTAAAAAGAAAAATTAAATATAAATAACTATAAAGATAAATCATTGATTCAATATCCATGAGAATTTGATATTCGACAAAAGCTGTGTCATATTACCATTGGATTGTTTTGTCTTTTTTTACTGAATCAATCCAGACTGATTGTTTTTTAGTTATTAATAGATATATATTGGTTATTCAGCTAACATTCAGATTACAGCTATATATTATTTATGAATTTCTAATCATGTTTTATTTTATTTTTTAAATAGAAAAATAATTTCAGTTCTAATTTTCAACTGGTGAGAAATCTATACCAAATTTATCAATTAATATGAGAAAATATCTTCATTAGACTTCATTATTATATTTAATTAATTCATTGATTATTTAAAACTAAATTACTACTATTTCTACAGAAGAATCGTTTTAACATCAGAGAATTAAAATTCATAGTCATGTTATCAAAGAATCATGCTATATCGAATTAGTTTTAAATAATAAACAATTGTATATATATTTTTTATGGGAGAAAATGAAAAATTCTCTGTGTATATAAACAAATTAATGAAAAATTGTCATATAATAATTTATTTTTATGACATTTTTAATACAGATAATGTGTATGATCTACAGCTTGCATTTGAATTTTAGCTGAGCAAAACCCAAATTTTTCTTTAGGTTCCAATCAGATTTAAAATTTCTTTTCCGGGTAGATCACATATATAAGATATGTATTTATTTTTAGATAGAGAGTAAAACATGGATAAAAAACTCTTTCAAATTCTCACCACCTGAAAAATAGCAAAACTTATTACTTTCACCATTTCTTTATAGGAAAATGTCTATTTAAAAACCTTTATCACATCTACCTCTACTATTTTTTATTATTTATATCTATGATGAGAAAATGGTGAATTCAGATTACACTTTCAGCATTATTTTATAACTAATTATGAAGGCTGAGGGCAGCTTGATAGCCTATAATAATAATAAGATTGTTAAATGTCCGTTTATTTTAAAATTTAATCAGTATGTCTAAATGTACTGTAATCATAAATCCATTAATGTATTTTCAGATACCTCATCTCCCCACTTTGATCATTTTTATAAAGTGTTAATATTTGGCAAATGAACTCTAGGAATTATAATGCAAAAGGTGAAAATGTGATAAAATAATTTTATATCTACATTTTTTTAATTAGTAATTTTATATCATCTTTTACAATATATATATATATTTGAGAATATATTAAGTGACATACTCCCCCCCCCCCCAGATTGATAAATTCACTAAAAATAAATAAATAAATGAAAGGGAATTAA
The DNA here is from genome assembly GCA_028023455.1 of Epiperipatus broadwayi. Lineage (NCBI taxonomy): Eukaryota > Metazoa > Onychophora > Udeonychophora > Euonychophora > Peripatidae > Epiperipatus > Epiperipatus broadwayi. The sequence continues at coordinate 16,571,144 of JAQFVV010000006.1, forward strand.
TAAATATATGATAATGTAATAAACAAGCACCATGATTTTTAAGGATGCTGGTTCCCATGTTTTTGCAGTAATATAGAGATACAGCTTCCATTCACATGGAATGAGCTGCAAAACTTTTGGCCTATTATATTAGGATTTTCATCAATCATTTTTTAACAATTCAAATAATTTGTTGTCTGAGAGATCATGATGTTTGAAATGATGGAGTCTGAACTTTACTTTTCCACACAAACTTTGCCTTAAGCATTCAGAAAAATTGTTTCTTGTTTTTTTGTCAGGGACTGGACGAGAAAACTGTTCCTCTCTATGAGGTTGTTAACAGTTCATGATAGCAAATATCTAAAATTAAAATAAATAAATAAATCAACCACTACATTGAAACAGCTATGTATCTTTTTCAGATCTATTATCTGTGTGTGTTTTTTTTAATTCTTTTTGTTTTGATCTTTGAAAAAGTTGAATAGAGGTATCATTGTAGCTTTTTCATTACAATGAATTCTTAATTTACATACATTTCTTATATAATTGATGGCTTGGTTTCAATTGTAAATAATTGAGTAGTTAGTTACTCCAGAGATCATATGAAGTTTGAGCATTAACAGTGACAGAGTTGTAGTCTATGGATCTTCAGAACAAGGGCATTGTTGACTGTTACAGCAGTACAGGACGTCATGCTTCCCACAAATTTAAAAAAAGAAAAGAAAATGAATTACAAGGATATATATAATCACTGAAATTGCATTGTCAATTACATTAACACAAAAATTATGTAAATCCCCTGTAAGCTATATATATAAACTAATTTAAACTGGTCATCATCATCATTCAACATCATTATATATATTATTGTCAATTCTTATTTTGTTGTAAAGTAAATACTCATTTATTTTTACATGGAAAGTAGTCATAAGAAATTTAGTTAAAATGTCAGATTATTTGTTTTGTTGCCGAGAATTCAATAGATGTTGACTACTTATCATTTTATATCTTCAAGAAATGTTTGAAACTTTGCTTATTGTATGTATTATCTATAACAATTAGACTTGCTGTGAAATATCACAGCCATATTCAGCTGGTAATAAATATTCTAACTTTGTGGTCTTGTACTGTATTCTTCTGGCGATAATTATTCTTACTTTGCGAACTTGTAAAATATATTGGACATTTTTTTTTAGGGTCAACCATCATTATTATAACTTTATAGATTCACAAAATGGTGTCTACAGACAGAATATTGGAAGACTGGGATTCGGCCAAATGGCGGAATAAAAAACGAGGAACCATGTATCAGCATTTGCTGAATTTATGTGGAGGAGAATGCACAAAGAAATGGATGTATTCATTACCATTTTGGAGGACATCAAAAAGTTCGGTCTGCTCCAATGTTTGCTCATTATTTTGATTTGGGTTAAAGAAATTGATTAGTTAAGTTTGTTTGAAGACCCAGTGCAGTGTTATTTTAGATATTTCACAGCAGATCTAATACCAAAGTACCTATTATTGTTTTAATATTTGTATGGATTGTATAATATGTATATATTCTTTGCTTTTTTGTGTGTAATTAATTTTTATACATATTTCCTAAATTTATAATTGATTGTTTGTATTAATATTTGTATATTATTCTCTGTATATATTTTTTTAAAAATGATTAGTGTGTATATATTCTTTTTTTTTGAAATTATTTTAGAATATAATGACTCCCATGAATAATTTCTCATACAAGTTCTGCTTGTTTGGAGTTGTTCTATTTTGTTTTTCATATTGTTTGTTTAATAAAATAAATAAATTATTATTTTTATTTACATTGTCAGCTTAATTATTAAAAAAGTAAAAACAAATGTAATTGTAAATAATTGTCTTATTTATAAGTGATTTTTTTCTATAAAAGTATTTGTTGTAGTGTTCAAGATGAGATTAATTATAAAAGAAGCAATAATTTATCATATCCAACAATATTTAAACATGAGTAGACTATTAATTAATATGTGGGAGTACTTAGTTTTTTTGTTTAGATATTCTATTAAGTTAAAGCAAAATCGTTAATTCAAATGAAGCCAAAATTAATAAAATGTCTTCAAATGTTTTCTCTCTTTGGAGCATTTAGTTTCCAGCATGAAGCTGATAGGTATTAGAATACTAATAAAATAATTCTCATAATATAGTTTAGCATTTTATGTTAAAAACTATAACCGAAGATAATAAAAGCACTTATATCATTATGATTATATATTTTTTTCAATAAATAATTATTTATTAATAAATCATTTATTACAAAAGGAACTTGTTTTAGTAGTTAAGATCCAATTAATTATAAATGTAAATGGCGAATCATTTTTTTTTCGAAGAATGATATTAATTTGAAAATATTTAGACTGCTTAATTTTCTAACAAAGAAAACAAATTTATAATAGTCAATTTATTTAACATTCTGTCAACCAATCGTTATTCTAATAAATAAATAGCGTCATTGTTTGTTTTTATATTCCCTGTTTATGTATTACAAGTTTATAAAATAAGTGGTCCAGCTTATTATTGTAATCAATAATTGCAATTCGAGTGATTTTCAAAATAAATGAGTGATATATTAGGGTAGCGGTAACTTCATGAGAATGTGGGAGAAGAGCAGGAATCAAGAACCTTTTAATGATGTCGTGCTTAACCTATGTTACAATGATATTCCATGTGCCAATTTGATTCTATAAATCTTATTATATATAATATCAAAATTGGTTTTGTTATAATGGGCTTCAAAATTATATATTATATACTTTTGAAATCCATTATAACCAGATCTTATATTAATGGTCATTCACTATTTTAAAATACATAGGATTATATGTGAAAAGTATGTTTTGTTAAGTTATATTGCATTCAAAAAAACATCTTAAAAATTTCTTTGGCATAGAAAAAAATCACCCCACTGGCAGCTAAATAAATGTGTGTTGTTTACAAAATTGGCGATTAAGGTAGAGTAATTCAGAATAGGGAAAGCATATTTAACTTTCAATGAGTTTAATTTAAAAAAGTGATTAATGAACTCTTAACAAAATAAAACAAGTATTTTTCTAGCATTCATCAAAAATGTTTCAAAGAAACTCATTTTTGTGATATGAAAAATCAACTTACAATTGAAAGTTTTTCATATATTCTTTTTTTTTAAAACTATGTACATTTTGAATTTTTTTCTGCATGAAATTTGTTTTAATTACACAATGGACATTTGTAATTCAATTATAACTAATTTTCTTCTTTTCTGGGCCAATGTAATATCTGGTAAAATGAAAATACAGAAAAGATATATTTTTAATATTTAGCTTTAGTCTGCCTAGCATGCTTTCAATATATTTACTATATCATATTCATGGCATATAGTGGTTTGATTAAATGGTTCTTTATACCACTGTTTAATTAACTGTTTATGCATTCAATTTTAATTTAAAATTTAAATTTGAATATTTCAATAGCCTATTTCTTTGAAATGGGTACACTTATTTCTTTTTTTATTAATAGAAAAACAGTCACTAGCTATTGCACATGCTTTTTTGATCTTCCACTTTCTATCCTCCATCTCTGCTTTTTTTAGATCGAATCTATGGCCACTTTTCTGCTTGTGGTCTGTAAATATTGACATGTATTTTTTTGTCTCTGAGAGCACATCAAATGGTCTATAAAATTAAGAGTACCAGTTTTCTGCTTGTGGTCTGTAAATATTGATATGTATTTTTTGTCTCTGAAGGCACATCAAATGGTCTATAGAATTAAGTGTAGCCAATCAGCTTGCAATTCTGCTTATTATTGGGAATCAAGGGCCAACCTGTTAATGAGACTTGCCTAACACAGATATTTATACAATAGAGTTCTCAGAGACAAAAACACACACCAATATTTACAGATCATTAGCAGAAAACTGGCCATAGATTCAATCTAACAAAAGCAGAGATGGTGTATGCAGAGAGACAGGATAGAAAGTGGAGGATTAAAGAAGCATGTGCAATAGCTGGTGACCATTTTTCTATTAACAAAAAGAAGTAAGGGTACCCATTACAAAGAAATGGGCTATTTGAATATTCAATTTTAAATTTTAAATTAAAATTGAATACTGAACAGTTAATTAATCATTGATTAAATAGTGATATAATAAACCATTTAATCACACCACTATATGCTATGAATATGATATATTAAATGTATTGAAAGCATGTTAGGCAGTAATAAAGCAAAATATTAAAAAAAAACCTACCTTTTCTGTGAGTATTTTCATTATAGCAGAGACTACAATAGACATTTAAAAGAAAAAAATGATTTTTAACAAATCTCATGTATTTGTGGACTTAGTTCAAGCATTAAACTGATTATCACTAACTATAAACTTTTTTTTTTCAAGTATACTTGCCAAAACTTAAAATGTATTATTATATAATTTTGAATAGAAGTTTTTCAAATTATTTAATTAATATCATGTTCTGCCTGAAAATAAATTTACCCTATACACGAAGTTGAATACAAAGATATCAAAGGTTAATTGACTGTCAAAAAAACAAACAAACTCCAAGCAAAATTAATCCTCCCTGGAAAAAACCGATTTCCATCACCCTTAACTCCTGTCTTTATTAAAAATAGCAAAGATCAAGTATACATTTATGGTACAAAATAATTAGTAAATTAAACCGAATCATAATTTCCATTTCCATTTGGGCCACATATGCAAAACATAGGTGATGGTGCAAATGCATGCACTGTAATTGAAATGTACCATTTCAATTCAATCAGAGTGCCATTGATAATCTTTCTCATGCCAACCATGGCATGCATGCACCTAGGTTTCTGACTCTTGGAGTAAACCTCTAGTTTTATTATTTATTTTACATGCAAAATTTAAATATTTCAGTCACATGAAATATGTATATTAAGATCTCTCATTGTATGTTAAAATTAATACATAATCACCCACATACTATCATCATGATCACCCTTAATGGTATGGTGCAGAGATAGATTCATGGCCTCTGGTGTTCAAGATCCATGGATTGCAGCTACAACCCTGCCACTTCCAGTGTTTCAATTTTTTATGAACTATCTAAGCAATTAATTTATTTAGTAATTACCATGAGTGATTGTTAGACAGTCAAAAAGTAGTTGATGGTTATAGTGTCTTATGTTAGCATTATCCTAGACTTGTTTAATATCATAGCTCAAATGTAACCCAACATCAATGATAGTATTTATCAACAATTTATTGTTTAATTACGAATAAATTCATTTAGAATAGGATGATATGGAATAGATTTCTTCCATTGGTGCAGTTGTTTTTGATATATCATCTTGGAAAATTTCTTGCTGTTCATATTTTCCAACATCTTATATATAACATGTTTCTGACAAATCATTCCTTCCTATGCTTTTCATTGGGAGTTTTCCCCATCATTTTCACGTCTTCCTCCTTTTTCATTCACTTCCCAATCAGTCATTATTCCTAATATTCTACTTTTATTTATTTTTCTAACCTGACCATAACATATTACATTTTTCTTTAATGACTATTCTCACATTTTTTATTCCAAACATTCTCTGATCTATTGATATGTCTTTTTCTGTAGGATAAAATTGTATTAAAGGAATCACTTCATTATAGAATTCCTTGAGATAAATCGACATCTTATGCTTTAAATAGTTGTACATTTCCAATTAATTTCATACACTTTTTCTTTTTAAATCTTGTTTTATTTTAATAAGAGGGTAAATTAATTTGCTTTATATATACTGAAATAAATGGGCCATATTTGGAAAGAAAATGATAGAACACTGATTAACTATGTGTAACCGTGTTAATATAAATTTGTAATTAATGCTAAAAATTATTTAAATACAGTATATGAAAAAAAGACATTTATTAAGATAAAAGAATATATATATGTATAAGAATACAATTATTTTGCTTACAAAAAAAGAAAAGTAATTTTGAATGCTAGAATTATTTTATTAAATTAGTATTAAATTATTTTTAATAAACTAAGAATAGATGTTTATTGATTTTCTTCTGAAATTAAACCTCTCATCACTACCCACTAATCAGTTCCCGTAATGAGGAGGGGTTTTAACAAAATTAGCTCTCAATGTCAACTCTGTCAGAGGGATGAGGAAACAATTCAACACATTTTCCTAGATTGTCCATCACTCAGCATTCTTGGGTCTTTCATTGACGAAAGGGTAATCTACAGACACATTCTTAATCCAGCAAGCAATTAAAGCTGGCAATTTTGCTAACATTAGATTAGCAATTTTTCTATCCTTCGCCATCTGGCTAACGAGATGCAGTTTTGTTCTGGGCAATGCGAACACCAATACCCTTCAAGTATTTAAAACACTCATCAAGGGTAATATCATCAGAGATAAAATGCTTGCTCCGGATTGGCTGTATCAACAAACCTGGGCCGGCACCTCCATGCTAGTGCACTGATTATTACAAAGATATCAATGATCAAATATGAGTCTTGCCTCATCAATGCAATACCAAAATGAGCTCAGTCATATATGGGAACTCTACCATACTATCTTCTAAAGACTACCAATTAGTGGATTGATCACACTATCTACCTCAACAATAAAAGTTAACAAATTTAATCACTAACTGAATAGCTTAACTTATAAGAAAGTGACAGACAGATCTCTGGATGCTTGGCTCGGACTGACGGATTGGGAGTGAATCAATGACCTTGTCAGTGTTTTCCCAGCCCACTTAGCCTCTGCTTCGCATCTTTAAACCTATACTCATTATAAATTTGGACGTGCCTTTCAATGCTCAATGAGGCATACATAATTGTTCAACTGGGACAAAGTATGACCAAACTAGAATACTACTGAAGCGTTGATCCAACTTTCATGTATATATACACTTCTCATTTGGCTATGGACATTGCTTGGTATTCATGTAATCATCATTGTATAAAATTGTATAAATCATTTAAATAAATCATTATTTTTAAAAAAAAAAACAACTAAGAATGGATTACTCAAGGGAGTGGTTAGCAGTATATTCACTTACGGCAGTTGAGACTTTTTGTGAATAATTCACAGACTATATTAACAAAGATTTTTCTTTTGCCCAAGGCAACTTAAGCAATTTGTTTAATCAAATGCAGGTGATAAAATGTTTAACATTAAATAGCACCATGTACTATAAGTTTAAATATCCTTTATACATTTAAATTCTTCATCTGAAGTATTTGTGTATTCTTGTAAAGTAATTTAATTAAGCATCTAAAATCTAGAATTATATAAAATAATGATGCATGTACTTTTATATGTATGTTAAATTGGACTTTCCAGTGAAGCATTGGTGGTCGAGAGGTCAGCGACAGCTGCTTTACAAGCAGTTGTCCCGGGGTAGCGGGTTCGCTTCCGGGCTGATGCTATGACACATGAGAAAAAAAAATATAGACTTTCCATTATATAACAAAATTACATTTTTTTTTAAAAAAAACAATCCCTTTGTATTCATTCTAAATAAATTCAGTTTATTTGATATTAATAGCAGTTATTGTAGCAGATTATTGGTTCAAAGTAATCTTTATCTAATATATCTCTAAAATTAAAATTCATGAGAGAATATCTCTTATTGGATCTGTTACTAAATACCATAATTAATATTTTTGTACAGGCTTAAACCTGCATTTATATATGTAATATATGCGGGATTCGAACTCAGACCCTCACACGACCCACCACTCTCAGTGCTATCTCATATTGCTGACCCACCTGATCACACACATGTTGAAAAGATAAATAATCACCAATATACGTATTTCATGCTAAACCAGCAATCATCAGTTGGTCTAGATTACTATCCTCACACATATACTCAGCTTTATATTAAGATAGCCAATATTTATACTTTAATGGACAGGCTTCAAACTATTCCAACTCACAACTCTTTAGCCTTCCATTTCATTGAAAATCTGATGATGGAACGTTCAAAGCCCTTGATAGTGCCAAGGTTGTCATGTGTGTGTGATCAGGTGGGTCAGCAATATGAGATGGCACTGAGAGTGGTGGGTCGTGTGAGGGTCTGAGTTTAAATACCATAATGTAAGATTTGATGAAAATGGATATAAAATTGCATATTTTTCTAGGAATTAAAGTTATTTTTCTCAGATAATTAAATTATGTACTGACACAGATATATATATAAACAAAAAAATAGTATAGCTCATTGTATATGTAATCAAGGGGGTGCAAACAATTTTGCCTCATAGTATGAATAAATAGTGCTATATGTTTAGCAAATATCAAGAATAGAATGGATCCACCTGTTTTTTAATGTTTTTGATGTTTATAAGCATAACCTTGACAATATTGATGAAAATATAGAGTGAATATATCAGCTATATAAAAATATGGCATTATTAATTATTAAATTAATAAACAATTACCCAAGAGTTGTGGTAGAACTTCTTTTAATAATTTTGGTTTTAATTCAATTGTTATTAATTTTCTTCTTTTCTGAGCATTCTAGGCAGTAATAAAATTAAAATATTATTATAAAACTACCTTTTCATTTTACCAGATATAACCTTGATTTTAGTAATTAAAACAGAAGTTAATTGTAAACATGTACCAAGTGTGGCATGCAGGATGATTATCAGTGGCATTCTGAATTGAAATAGTAAAAAAATATTTTTTAATTACAGCACACATGTTTGTGCCATGACTTATTTTTTGCATATGCAATTCACGTGTAAATGGAAACCATGATTCAATACAGGTCATGATTCATTAAAACAAATCTATTATATAATTACTGCACATGTACATGCTTTGCTTCCCCACCTACATTTTGTCCATGTATCTAACATGTAAAGGAAAGCCATTTGTTTAGTGCAGGTCTTGTTACCTTAAAATAAACCTAATATTATTCCAAAATGACTCGTAAAAGGCAAAAGCTTGATGTTGGCTCTTTTCAAGACTCTTGGGTAAATGAATATGAATTTGTACAGCAAAAGGATTGCGCTGCGTGTATATTATGCTGTGAAAGTGTCATGTGTTATACCTCAAGCACTCAAAGACATTATTAATCTAAATATCTATCCATATTAAAAACTGTAAATATCTGTCCACATTTAAAAACTGATGAGAAAATAGAACCTATAAAAAGGGCTGTTCCTGCCTTTAAGAAGTGAATTACTTATTTTAATCAAATAATTGGATTCAAAAATAAAATCACCAAATGTAGTTATACAATTACTCATTGTGTGGCTTCAAAAGCTAAACGCTTCACAGATGGAGAATTCATCAAAAAAATATTTTTGAGAAGTGTTGAAATCTTATTCAGTGATCTACTAAATAAACAAAGAATACTGGCTTGATGGCCGAAGATATAACAACAAAACAGAAAACTGGTTTACAACAAGGTTCATATTAATATATTAATAGCTCAGATTAATAATAAAAAATAACTAATCATATTAGAATACCTCATAATTTTTTCTTCTTTAAACTATGTATTTTGTATTGAAAAAAACTTAAATTTGTAATACAATTTTTAATAAACATGCTAACAGTTAAAATTTATCAATTGTCCTTTTCACATATGATACTATGTATTTTAAAATATTGAATGTGACTAATAATATAAGATCTGGTTGTATATACTGTATAATTTTGAAGCTCATAACCGGACTGATTTTGCTACTATATGCAATAAGATTGATTGAATCATATCAGCATGCAGAATAATATTGTAACATAGGTTCATCATTAAAAGATTGCGCCCCCCTGTATTATATAACTTTGAAGTCCTTTATAACCGGACCAATTTTGATATTATCTATATAATAAAATTGGTTGAATCATGTCAGCATGCAGAATAACATTGTAACATAGATTCGGCATGACACCATTAAAAGATCGTCAACCCCATGATTAATGTATATTTAATTAAGGGGAGTGAACCATTTTTCCCCAGGCTATGAATAAATAACATGGTTAAGAATAGAATTCTATTCTTGATCTTTGCTAAACATTCAGAGTATTATTCATTCATTTGTTGATAAAGAATAGTTTGAAATAAGATAGAAAATCAGTAATTTTTATTAGACATTCATTAGACAAGAGATCCATTAATGAATATTTCTGTAGTGTAATTTTCACTACACCACACCTATAGGGAATGGTTTCTATGTACTTTTAATACTTGTGGAGGCATGTAATATAAACATATGACCAAAGACATGTGAAAAAGATGCATGATCCCCAAGATGCATATTTCTTGCTGAACTAGCATTCATCTGTTGGCCCAGATCACATTCTCTTATGCATATTTTTATCATTGTTTAGTATATATAGGTAGGGAATTGCTACAGTTTAATTGATATGTCAAACTTAGTGCCCTCATAACTTTAACACAAACCATTTAATGGAAGTATATTCATAATTAATTCTTATTAATCATTCCCTAGACTAGAGATTATCCACTTAATGAATAATATTTCTGTAAAATAGAAGATCATATAACTTTAAAATACTAATAAAATAACAGACTTATACTAAAATTTTGTCATGACCATGGTTTTGCCTATTGCATAAATAGAGCTTCTCACGTTAAAATTAATTAAACACAACACATTGATCTATAACACACTATTCCTACAATAGGCAAAGCCATGGGCATGACATAATTTTAATATAAAATGATTATTTTACTAGTATTTTAATGCTGTATGATTTTCTATTTTATTTTATATTTATTATTACTAGTATAGCATTAGGCAGTATTTAATTACATGTATATATATATAAAATAATAATCTTTAAATATATGCATTGCTGGGGAAAGAACTCCAGCATCCCCTCATATAAACAGAAAGGATTACAGTCAGCAGTACCACTAAATTTTTGAACATCGAAGATTTGAGCAGTTTTTCACTCCTGTTTTAGTCTTATGCTATGAATATTAGATATCTGTTTACCAACCACTATTGGAGTTAGCTAGATTGGCTTTGCATAAGCTACCAGAAAGAAAAATTCTAAGCATATTGATAAAATTTTCAATCTAGCTTCAAATTTAGGTTAGAGATATGGCAGGAAGATATAACACTGTTGCCTATAGGATGCGTTTAAGTATTCTGGATAATTCGCAAGCATTATTGTTTATATATATCAGATTTAAATGATTTTTTAATCCACTTTAACAAGATTTAAAAAGTATTTGCATAACTTTTAAATTATGTATTCAGATTTTAATTATTGATTCTAAAAATATTAGGTTTATTAATGCATTGGTATTTTTTCCATTAATGATTATTTTCTTATTTATGTTTCTACACAATCCAATCATTTACAATACATTGTCACCTCGTTTTCATATATCAATATGTCATTTAATCGCTAGGAAATAAACTTGTTTTTAAATTACACATGCACACAAACACACACACACATATATATATATGCTTAAAATAAATTATCATAAGCAGTTTCATATTTTTAAAATGTATTTAGAAATGTTATTGTTTAATTTTGATTTATCTACGATTTGTTCATGTTATAAATGTAACATTTAGTAAACTAACAGTTTATTTGTATGTTGTATTATTTTCATCATTTAATATTAAATATTGGATGCGTTTAGAACGCTTTAACCTTATTTAAATTTTCCAATTTACATTTGTTGGTAATAGCACACAGGTTAGTATATGCACAACGTTACCTGGATCTTTAGATTCCTGAATATTGTATTTTAAGGTGGCTGGATGGCTCAGTTGCTTAGAGCATTACATTAAAATTCAATATTTGAGAATCTAAGAATCCAGTTTCGATACCCGTATTAGTATTTAATACTGTCATGGATCAGGTCAGCAACACTAGAAGAAAAGAGGAAAATAATACCACCTGAAATGTTGCGTATTTACTAACCTGTGTGCTATTACTAACAGTTGAATGCAATTGAAAATTTAAATAAAGTTAATTTTTTCTAAAGATGTTCAATATTTAATATTAAATGATGAAAATAATCCAATATATAAATACTACCATCACAAACCTTCAGGCAAACAATAGTTTATTTATTTTGGATGGTGATTATTTAGTTTGAAGTCTAAAATGTTTAATTTTTTTTTTTACTAATTTACAGTGTAATTTTTAATTAGAATTTGGATTATTTCAAATGTTATTTAATTTGAAGTCTAAAATTAAAATGTTTCATTTAGATTATAAATGTAGTCTTAAACATTTTGGATTTTTTATTTTTTAATGTATCAAAACATTTTTTTAATTGTCAAAATAAAAAAAAAGAAAATGTTTAAAGTTGTACAAAAAAAATCTATTTTTTTTTGTTTTGTTGAAACTTTTTTTTTTGTTAAATTCTTTTTCTGGCAGTTGTAAATTTATTTTCTTTGACTTATGCATATGATGTGCGGAAAGATGGCTATTGAACAAAGAAATTGAAAAATTCAATTAAAAATAAATGTACACCGTGTACAAATGTGCCATAAATAGTGGAATATTGTAATAAAGATTGTAAGAGATTATGAATTAAAGTTAAGAAATGAAATATGAAATATCAAATTTTTTTTATTTAAATGTCATAGCATCGGCCGGGACGCGAACCCGCAACCCGGGCAACTGCCTGCAAGTGCAAGGCAGTCGCGCTGATTTCTCGACCACCAATGCAAGAATATCAAATTTTTTGAAGAAAGTGTAGCATGTTTCATGAATTCATAGTTCAAAAATTACAATAGAATCAACTCTGGAGAATTTCAAATGATAGAGGAGATTATTGATAGCTTAAAGGTTGATTGTTATCATCTACATTTATAAACCTATTAAATTAAAAGTCTTGAGTAATTGGCTTTATTGTCTTAGTTACTATATACTTTGTATGGAAATTGGAAATTATAAATGACTGTTTATTAATCTGATTTCAGAACAGGTTTTATTTGCCTGATTAATGAAGTTTGTTTAAACTTCTTTGCATTATTAATCTCGCACTGCTTGGTCTGTCTAATAAATTATAATATATTAGACAAAAATTTTCAGTTATATTAGGTAAGAAATTAAATGTAGCTAGAAAGAATTAAATGATAAAATAAATTCATATACGTAATGAAAAAAGTGAAAGCAAAATCCAATCTTGAATTAACAATGAGATGTTTAATAATTTTGGAGACAAGATGGTAGAAGATATAGAATATTTTTCAGGGAATTGATGAGTGAAACATAAAAAATAGACAATTGAGATTAGAAAGAAAATATAGTGAAGTAGGGAAACAAAGTATATTTTCAATTTAACATATAATACAATAGTTTGGGTGAGGGGAGGAGAGTTGTAGAAATGATGACTATTTGAAGCAGTGAATTATAATTTATTGATAGATTGAATAAATATAATGATAGAACAATATTCAATTTCTGCAGCAGAGAGAACTAACATTCAAAATTTGAAAGAGTATTGCTGTCACACACAATCATCATTAGTGAGGATTTGCCATTCTTTCTTAATTTCAGAACAGCATTAAAAATTGAGAATTAAATTACAAGGAATAGTTTCATCAAAAATATATGATAGAATGAATAGTGAATTTTTATTGATTCAGTTGTTATATATGTATAATGAACATACTAGTTGCTATAAAACTGGTTCATTATAATCTGCAACAGACAAATGCTCTTAAGAAAACTAAGCTGAACAATCTGTCACATAATTCATAACAGTAGTTGGCTATTAGAAAAATATAGTATGACACAATTGGAAATCAGAAGTTAAATAGGATATCAACAGGCACAAAGATGAATGCTATGTAATTTCACTCCTTAATTCTTTATGTTTGAATACTATAGCTCCGCGTCACTTGAAACTGTTAGAAAATATCAAGACATAAAAACTTACTTCAAGTGAGGAAAATGACTATAAAAAACAAAGCAAAAATATTGCTATTATACTTTGGAATAAAAAATTTACTGTTTATGTGTTAAATAATATAAAGCTAGATTTTAAATGTTTAAAATGAAATGTAATGAAGCAGTAATGCAATATGTTAATTATTAAAAAGTTTAGTACACGTCAAAAGAATAACTTAGATAAAGATATAAGAAAAGATTAAAAATAATTCTTTTTATTTAGTATTAAGAATTAAAATATATTAGTAGAATGCCATTAATCTCAATACTTGTTATTCAACAATTTTTATAATCTACACAAAATTTCGCAATTGGTTTTGAATTTTTCATAATAAATAAATTAACTATATATACATTTATTTACAAGTAAATTAAAAAAAAAACCAAAAACATTCAGTATAACTTTTAAATTAATAAGCTTAAATCCAATGAGATACCTGCCTTTTTTTTTTTGTTTATCTTAACAGAATTTAGGTTTGCAGTGAAGGTATAAATAATCTATTCTTAAAATCTTAAAAAAATCCATAAATTAAAAAAGGCTCTGGAACCAGGGATTTCGGATTACTAGTGTTTTGACAACAGCAGCAACCACAGCATTGACAACTATTATTGATTACTATGAAGTGAGATCAAGAAATCTGATTTTTAAAGAGTTTAATTAATGATTTCTGGATAAATAAATAATAGAATGGTTTATTGCTTGGAAATTCATAAAAAATGTAATCACGGGAAGTGGCAAAATGGAGCCACGACCCATGGATTTTGAGCTATAGTCTGTCACAGACCACTGCTTTAAACTATACAGAGAGAAAACTGAATCATTAAAATGTATCTATGTATTAGTCTGGGCCACATTTTAGTCTTCATTAAAATCACTATGATTATGTATGATTGCAAAATTATTGATAGTCATCATCATCATCAACCATTATCAATCCACCGCAGGATGAAGATCTCTCCAAGTTCAATTCATCGATCTCTAGCGTCTCTTCTCCATATCACCCTTATATATTTTATTTCACCCATCTCACATATAGTCTCTTTCTGGGTCTTTTACAATCTCATGGAATCCAGTTTAATATTTCAATTGTCCATCTATTATCTCTTCTAGAATTATGTCCAACTCCACTCCACTTCAATCTTTTAATCCTTTCAATGATGTCAGTAATACCTGTTTGTTCTTTTACCTATACATTGCATTTTCAATCTTCTTTTTACTTCCTAACATGCATCTCTCCATAGTTCTTTGAGTGATCTGAAGTTTGTATTGTTCTTCTATTAACTGTCCAAGTCTCAGATTCATAAGTAAGAACTTGTGAAAAACATTTATTAAAAACCTTCCTTTTCAAACACATCGACATATTTCCTTTTAATATTAAGTTATTTATACCAAAAGCACTCGAAACAAGTTTAATTCTATGATTAATTTCATTCATTATGTTTCCATCTGATCAAGGTATTTGTAGTTAACTTCTTTTAACTCATTATAATCAATCTTTAATTTCATCTTTTGAGGAAATCCATTGAACATTACTTAGTGTTTTTAACATTTACCTTTATAACTCTTGCAACATTTCTTGAAGCTCTGAAGAATTATTTGCAAAAACAACTACATCATCTGCAAAATTTAAATGACTTAAATAATCTCCATTTACGTTTATTACTTTAGATGCATTCCCATTTTAATCCACAAAATACTTTTTGTAGCACTACTGTAAAAAGTTTTGGAGATATGGAGTCACATTGTCTTACTACCCTTCTCAATGTTAATTTTTCTAGTATCATTATATAATATAATTGTTGCTGTTACATTTTTATAAATATTCTTCAGAATAGGATAATATCCTGGGTCTATACCTTGATGATCCAATGCTTTAATCACTGAAGAAATGCTTATAGAATCAAATGCCTTTTTATAATCTACAAATCCAAGACATAATGGCAACTCATATTCATTGGTCCTTTCTATAACTTCTCTCAATACTTGGATATGATCTAGTGTACTAAACCCACTTATAAATCCAGCTTGTTCTTTTGTTTGGTTCTCTGTAGATGAGTTGTAATTATCACCTTTTAAAAATATTAATATTAATATTGCATTTTTCCAATCATCTGGTTCATCTTTATCATTTAGACATTTAGTATATAGCTTTGCCAAATTTTTTTCAATTTTTCACCTGCTTCTTTTAAGATATTGATTATAATTCCATCACCACCTTGAGCTTTTCCCTTTATAAATTAATTTAATGGCATATCTCATTTTTCCATTTGAAATCTGGGGCAATTGAGTTGTAGGAGGTATTTGTTCTTTATTACTATATAATTCTTGATAGAACTCTTCTAACCATTTCATGATATCTCTCTTTCTTTTTTCTTATTGCAGATATATGTTTCCTACCAATACCGAAATGTTTTACACTTTTGAATCTTTTGTTCTCTTCTATAGTTTTTCTTGCTAGTTCACAATTATACTTTCTGAAGATTAGCGGTATAAAATGTGAATATTGTTTTTGTTAACAATTTATGTCTCTCTAGTTTTGCATTAACATTTATCTTACAGCTGCTAATCAATGATCTTCCTGTGTTGAAAATCTTAAGAACATTGTAATCTTGAAATATGTATTTTCTGTTAGTCAAAATATAATCCAATTCTGCTGTACCTTCATTTGGATTCTTCCATGTCCATTTACTTTTAACATTTTTCTCAAAAAAATAATTCATAATATAAAGTTTTTCTTTTTGCTGCAAACTCCACAATCTATGCCCTTTCTCATGTCTATTACCATAACCAAATTTAAAGTCTCCAATAACAATTTTAAAATGTTGTTTGGTCTAATCAAAAGTCCTTTGTACATCTTTACAAAAATCCTCTATTATTTTATCACTGTGAGAACTTGTTAAGCAAAAACCTGCTTTATCTGAATCTGGTATCTGTCATTAAGTTGAATAACTAGTCTTGCCACTCTGTTGATACAAATCTCCATAATGTTGTTCTTCCACTTTTTATTTATAATAAATCCTACTCCACTTGTATTTCCAATATGCAGTTGTAGTAGAGTACATGTCCAGTTTTTAAATCAATTGTCTCTTCACCTTTTTTCCTAACTTCACAAAGTCCAATAATGTCCCATCTAATATGAGATAGTTCTTTCAATTCTTGCTGTGTTTCTTCACTTGAAAGTGATCTGCAGTTGTAAGTACCTAAATAAAAGGTCATCATCAAATGGCAGCCTAAATCTGCAATCAGGGCATTCTTAGCACTCTCTGCTTTTGCCTCCTGGGAGTACCATGATTTATTTTTGTCTATCATGATTCTAAATATTTATTAGAAACATTTTATTCCATTCACACACATATTCATTCTGCCTTATCAGGCAACTGAGAAAGACCATAGTGTTTCTTAATCTTAAAATCAGAGGTAAAATGCCAATAAACTTACCATGCTGGCTAATGCATGTTGGTAAGCATAAAAACACAATAATAACAGCTGCAGTGATAAGAACATATGGAGTGAATATTAGGGGTTTGCTCTGCTCGGTTCCTTTAAGGTCTCCAAGAGTAATCAAATAGTCTCCTTTCAGTTAACAGCAAACTCCTTTCTGTAGCTATTTGATAGTCTGTTTTATTTAATTAAGTTTAACTTTGAAAGATAAGTTGTTGAAAATCTCTAGAGTATTTTTATATCTACTAAATATTTTTTTATTAACTTATATCTACCACTTACCTACTCATGCTTTAAAGATGATTATCTTTTGCCATTTAAATAAATTGACATTAATACAAAAAGTGGACTTGTTATTTACAACCTTGTTAAAAATGATTCTTTAAATCTTTGAAAGTTAATTTATTTATTTACTTACTAAATTATCGCTGCCAGAATTAATACTTATGTATCCATTAAAATTATGCTTTATAACAGAGGGTACATAATGGATCTATATTTGTGAAATGTCGCTTGTAGAAGATAAAATAATTTAGTAAGAAGAAACATTGGAACACTTCATCCTTGTCTACTCTTATTACTAACATGACTCATTCAAACTCACTAATAATCAAAATTACCTATACTTATTTTAAGTTTGGACGTGCCTTTCAATGCTCAATGAGGCATACATAATTGTTCAACTGGGACAAAGTATGGACCAATCTAGAATACTACTGAAGCGTTGATCCAACATTCATGTATATATCCACTTCTCATTTGGCTATGGACATTGCTTGGTATTTATTCATGTAATCGTCATTGTATAAAATTGTATAAATCATTTAAATAAATCGTTATTTTTTAAAAAAAAAAAAAAAGTGGTCTTTTTCCCAATATAAGAATTACTACTATCATTTCTTTTCACACTCTTTTCGTAAGATGCTATCTAAGCTTTAATCCCACATCTTGCAATACTAAGTCACTTTCTAAAAAAAGTAAATAACATTAAGACCAGAGATCAAACCCATGTACCAGCTGATATTCTTGTAGCTACACGGAATCTGATCTCATTAACCACAATCCAGTGACTTGGTTATTGAATATACTAATTAATGTGCATTAGATATATATTGATTATTGCTCAATTATATGAACATCTATTTTGTTGCTTTTCTTCTTGAAATATTTTGTTTCAATAAGACTTGTAAATAATCGCCAATGTATATCGTAAACCTAATAAAGTTAATTTAAAACTAAAATTATGTTTTATATTGGGTGTATGTGTGTGTGCATCAAAGTTATTTTCAGCTATAAAAAGATAAGAAAGGGGAATAAAATTTGTTATTATTATAGAGATAAGAAAAGGCAAGCATGAATTTAAGCCAAAAAATAAATATTTTTTAGCAGCAATTATATAAGATGTGAATATAAACTAATTACGATTAAAGAGCAATTTATTATAGTATACATTCATCTTAAATTTGATTACTGAGCCCAAAGCTGTCCTTGACCAAATATTGTAACTGTTTTATATTAATCTTATTTAACTTGAAATTATAGCTGATGTAATTTAATCCCTTTAATTCTTCCATATATACAAATTATATTTAAAATATATTGAGTATATTCATCAATTTTTTTAATAATTCCATATATACAAATTGTATTTAAAACATATAAGTATATGCACCAATTTTTTCAATAATACATGTATTAGTGGGTATATATACCTAGGTTATAGAATAATGCTTTTGCTTATTGTAAATTTTTGAAAAGAGGGTCATTAAGAATTGTAAGTCAAACTCACGTTAGAGTATTCATTAAAATAATTTAAGGGTAGCTGAATTTAAGCCATCCTTTGCAATTTAATAATCTAAATATGAGTTTTTGGAAGTGAAATGAGAAAGTAAATTGAATGAATTCAAAAGACGGTTGTTATGTGTATTAGTAAGATTAAAAAAAAAAAGAGTGAGAAAATTGGAATAGTGAATACTTTTATATTTCTATTGTTTATTCAATGTTGTTAATGTTACTTATTTTCATTTACAACAATTTAGGTGTGCTTACACATTATAATGGAGGAATAAGAAAGCACTCTGGATCAATTTATTATTTATGACTTTACAAATTAAGCCTTATGATTTATTATGTTCAAATCAATATAGATATGGAGATCATATCCAAAGAAATTCAGCATTGACTTGTGATAGGCAGAGTTGTTCGCTGTCAGTCTTTTAACTTCAAAAATCACCGAAAAGTTAGAATAGCCCTTACCCTACTTTACTTAGTTTTAATGCTTATTTGTAAAGGTTAGATTGGTTATTTAAAATTATAGAAGATAATTGTGATAAGATTGTTAATAATTTTCTGAGGGGATGACAAAGACTAATAATTGAAATTCTAAGTCAAATATTGATTCTCACAAGATGCCTAAGCACAGATATAAATGGTCATATTTAATTACTGTATGAGCTGATAGTATATTGGAGGCTTCAAGATCTTGTCATGGTTAATAGAAAAGAGTGAAGAATTTTTATAAATAATGTTACTAGGTAACAGTGACAAACTTGATGAATTCGGAAATAACTTCTGTTTCATTGTTTATTACATCATAGAAATTGGATAATGAAATAGAAAATTTGTAAAAAACTATCAATTTGTCAAAACTAATATACTGATCTAGAAAAATGAAAATAATTAATTAAAGATTGAGATTAAACATATTTTTATCAAATTAGTAATTGATGTCTTCTGTCACTTTTTTAAAAAAATATTTGTTGTATATATATTTTAAAATCTTATTTTTGTTAATTTTATTATTATAACGAGATTGTAGATATTGGAATGCAGCTGCGACATGGTTTTAAACACAACCCTTAAATACAGTGATAAACAATGCATAGAAATGAACATTAGAAACAATATTTATTACCTTTAACCCCATTTTGCTTAAATTTTAATGATTTTCTTTTCAATAAATCCAGCAAGATTAGAATCATGATCAGGCATTGTCCCCCCCCCCCCCCAAAAAAAAAAAAAAAAAAGAGAGAATTATGCAGTCCTTGCCTTGCAACTACTGTTTGGATTATAATATATTTCCTTGTTTTAATATAATAATTACAACAAAAAAAGGAGAGTATATATAATTATTGTACCTTCACCATCTCTAATTTTTAAAAATCTTTTTTGTATCTAAATGTGATTATATTCTCTTTATTTATATATATTAAAAGCCTTTTTAAAGTTTAAATAATATAATTAACAATAATATGTTTAATGTAAAATTCTCTGCTCATTCGTTTACTTATTTATGTAATTATTCAGATTGTAGAAATAATAGTAATTTATTATCTTTATATTGTCAATAAACTATGCTTTAAAAACAGTACAATTTTATTAGTATAGCTCACATGAATGAATGCAAGTAGTTAACATGTTAACACGAATTAATAATTATCAGGCTAGTATGTAGAAAACTTAATATATATATCTAACTATTTCTGAACTTGGGACATCCTTTTTTTAGTTGGTCCTCTTAGGAGTTAAAGTTTTGTATGACATAATCCTACTGCCCACAGTTTGAAGTAATTAATTAATGCTTTTTAATTATAAATATTTTTACAAATTATAATTTAATTTGTTTAAATATTTTTTTCTTTGAAATAGTATTGTATATAAATACATACAATTAAATGAAAAACATTTTGTCTGATATCGTATATACATCCCATGGTTACACAAAGGATGACCACACACATTTACATTTGTGTGCGCGCGCGTATATATATTCACCAACACAGACACAAAACATTCAAACATTATAGTGAAGTGTATAAAAGAAAAAGTTTCAATGCTTCTAGAGTGTTCATGAAAGAGGTTAAAGTTGAAAGTTGGGGTATATAGATTACTTATTCTTAAAGCAAAACTATTCACCTTGTCTGTAATCTATCACTTTGACCCCAGTAATAGAGGTGTTGACCCTTAAACTGATAAAAAATGGTCTAACAAAGTAATGCTGTTGGTCTAACCAAAATCTGTAAGAGGTAAATTTGAAAAGCTTTTAAAGACTAACAGAATAAGGGCAGCTTTTCTTTCTTTTATTCTAAAAATGTAATCGACTGTAAAAATATTTTTTATTTAATCATTTTGAAGTTTATAATTGTGTACAGTATATATTTAAATGAATGTAAATATTTCTAAATGTTTTGCTCTTACAAATTATTATTTCCGCTGACCACCAATTTGCGGATCCTTCCGCCCACTTTCTATTTATAGTTTTAAATTTGCATATTTCTTGATCTAATTTTTCAAGCAAGAGCGTTGTGCGTGGTCGTCAGGGATTATAATTAATCATTTAATATTTCTTTTAATGTTATTAATAAAAACAAAAAGCTTATTATTTATCAAAATTGTTTGCAGTTGATGCATAATTTATAGTCATTCTGGTTAATATAAAAATATATTTCAAAACAAAATTTATTTAAAAAAATAATCATTTAAAAAAAATAAAAGCACGAATTTCGACACAAGATAATATTAAGTGTTGAAATAAGGTAAAAAATCAAAAGGCCAAACATTTAATAAATAATCTTTGAGTAAATAGTTATTTATTAAAAAAAATTTCATATAATTAAACGTAAGCATTAAATTCACAAAAATAATATTTAACACGAATTTAATTAAAAAAAAAAAATAAATATAATATTTAAGATATTTCAATTGTCAATATATACTACAGAAGGGGAAAACCCCCGTTAAAAACTGACTAATAAAACCATTCTATAAATGGGATGGGGTTGCGGGGGTAGGGGTGGTGGTGCACATGATGAAATGACTTGATAATAATTAATGCATATGATTGCACTATCTAAACGTCTATTGATCAAATTAATTATATAATATGAAGAATACTTATAATTATCAGCGAATTTAGTTATTTCTCAAATATTACACGCATCCTCCAATATATTTAGGAATTATTAATTCCCTACGATTATGCACGTATATGAAAAGGTAATAAAATTTTTATTTTATATGTATCCACGAACATGTGGCTATGAATCATGGTCTTTTAATATAGATATTCTATTACTTATTTCCTTAAACGTTTTACACATATAACTATTTCGGAATATGGAACATCCTACTTTTTAGTTGATTCACTTCTAAGATATTTTCAGCTATTATTGATTTTCTGCAAGATGAAAGTTTTTCCAAGCTTAAATCTAGTTTCTTCAATCTGTAAGCTTTTTTCTCCACATAGTACCAGTAAAATTGCTTATTTCAGCTGTTCATATCAAATATGGTCTTCTTTTAGGTTTTTTTTTTATTTTTATAATTGCTTGGGATTCAATTTAAAACATTATTTTTTTTTAGCTATATGTTCAACTAAGCTCCATTTTTATTTCTTAATTCTTTTAATGATGTTAATGATACCAGATTTGTTCCTCAACAACATATTTTGCTTTTGAATATCTCTTCATACTTGAGAGATCTGAAGTCTGAATTGCTCTTTCACGTAGGTTTATATGTAAAAATTGGTAAAACACATTATTCAAACCTTTCTTTTTCAAATATATTTTCTTTTAGTACTAATTTATTTCTATCAAAAGCACTCTATTCAAGTTTAATTCTATGATTATTTTCATCCATTATATTTTCTAATCAGTGTTAATAATCTGATTAAGGTATTTATAATTGTTAATTTTTTCTAATTCATGATTATCAATCTTCATTTTTTCTTTCCATTGAAGATTACTTTAGTCTTTTTAGCATTTATCTTTATTCTATTTTGTTGCTTTCATGTGCTCACTTTAGCAACATTTCCTAAAGTTTATTTGCAAAACAGTTATATCATCTACAAAATCTAAATGAGTTAATAATGGCCATGTGTTTTTATTCTCCTAGCTTCTTATTTTAATCCATAAAGTACTGCTTGTAAAACTGTTATAAAAGAAGATATGGAATCATCCTGTTTTACATCCTTACGAAAATCAATCTCAGTGTCATGTATTCTCGTCACTGTTATTGCATTTAGATATAAATATTCTTCAGATTAGATAATGTCCTATCTATATTTTGATATCTAAAGCTTAATCACCATGGAAATGCTTATAGAATCAAATGCCTTCTCATAATCAATGAATCTATAATATAATAACTCATATTTATTTGATCTTTCCATAAATATTTTTACATTTTGTAATCGAACAGGTCTTGGTTAATATATCATTCACAGCACAGATGCTTTTATTCTTCACTGTTAGCGAAATATCATGGCATAAATGCTGAAAAAGACATCTGAGCATACAGCCATACACACATTATTTGTATAATATTAGATAAAGAAGCATTCCTCATAATCGATAACTCTGATCTAGGCATCAACATAGTTTACCATATCCATAATGCCAATCTAAATTCCTAAGTAATTGAGTTTCTTGCATTTAAGAATTTCATTGTTGTAACTTACTTTGAAAAGGATAAAATTATTTTTTTAGTTTGTTTTCAAAATCTTTTTGATAAGGATCATTGACACATTATTGACTAATTTTTATTAGTCTTTCATTAGACTAGAGATTACCCAATAATGAGTAATATTTTTGTATTTTAATTTTCACTACATCCCACTCACTGAAGGTAGGGACGGGTTTCTACCTGCTTTTAACACCTCGTGTAAGGATATAATCATAAACGTGATATGTGAAAAAGATTATGACCCTCTAGATGCATATTTCATGCTGAATCAGTACTCATCAGTTGGCCCAGATCACAATCTCCACATATATCTTTATCATCCATTTAGGGTATATATATAGATAGCAAATTATAGGTTATTTAAAAAGTGTCAAACATACTGCCCTCACAACTTTGACATAAATCACTTAATGAATGTATATTAATAATTTTTATTAGTCATTCATTAGACCAGAGATTATCCAATAATAAATAATATTTCTGTAGTTTAATTTTCACTACACTACTCTCATGCAAAGTAGAGACTGGTTTTGGGTGAGAGTAGTACAGTGAAAATTAAACGACAGACATATT
This sequence comes from Epiperipatus broadwayi, assembly GCA_028023455.1. Classification (NCBI taxonomy): domain Eukaryota; kingdom Metazoa; phylum Onychophora; class Udeonychophora; order Euonychophora; family Peripatidae; genus Epiperipatus; species Epiperipatus broadwayi. Next base: position 16,595,514 of record JAQFVV010000006.1, read on the forward strand.
ATTATTCATTGTTTACTCATAATGAAATGTGTCATATGAGATTTTTTTTTTTTAGGGATTCCAACGAGGAAGTATTTATAAACATACTTTAAACATTACTTTTTGAAAATATATAGAAAATCACATGAAATTAAAAAAACAACAACATACAATCTGATTTTACTAAAAACAACAACAAATTACATTTTTTTAATGCATAATTTTAGATACAGTAAATAATGGATATTAAAAAAAAAATTATAATGAACGCTTTTATACTGTTTCTGTAGATCCACCGCACTTTTATTTCAAGTTATATACTGTATATATATAAAAACCCAAGTATCAGCACATAAAAGTGTTCAGTATAAATATTTTTTTATCTATGTTTTTACGTAATAATAACAGATACACTTGCCATAAACGAACAGTAATATATCTATATATGCTAACACGATCTATGCTGTAAACTAAAAGGAATCATGCTCCCCCCCTCTGTCAGAAGTGGATTCTTTAATGCGCAATTTGAATATTTTTTGCTTATATATTCCATCTTTTAACCCAGATAATTACTTTTTTCTAAGCCTTTGATGAGATAGCGACCCAGATAATTTTTTGGCTATGATTATGAGAATGTAGAAATTCCTCGAAAGTGCTAAGCCACCTCAGTATTATAATTCTCATTTTAGCTTTACCTTTAATTGAGGGTCAGTACCTTCAGATATATGTTGTTTAAGGGATGTTTATGTATCTGTTATTATTATATGTTATGGATGACAATTTCTATTATAAACAAATTTTACATCTCAGCCTTTGAACCTGCACTCTTACTCAATGTCTCAAATTTCTATGAGCATGTGCACAATTCCATATCATCTCTAACTGTTGTAGAATTAAAATCAGTTTGACTATTTACAATCCCAAGAGAATTACTACACAGTTACAATTGCACCTGATCAACGTGATTATTAGGGGATGTAAAGCACACCCAAGAAAGAGAAAAAGCATTTTAATAGAATCTCTGCAAATGCATCTATTCCAGAGTAAGTACACAATTTATCTACAAAGCTGCATCTAAAATTTTCTCATATATTTGTTTTTCTTGCTGAGAAAGAGGGAGCTGATGTTTCCTCAATGGAAAAAAACTTCCTTTGTTAATCTTACCAATAAAACTCAGTTCCCTCAACAATAGAGCTGCACTTGAATTTGGACCAAGATTTGTTGGAGGCCAATGGAATCAGCCAATGATAGAGATAACTGACATCGAGGCAAGTCTCGTAGATAACTCTTAACAAGAATAAATTAATCACTCATATTGTCAAGGTTATCCATCACAAACCTATTAATGCTGCTAATCTCAATTGGAGGTAAATATTAATGCTACCAAAAATTTCCTTTCTGAGAATTCTATAACTTGCCTCAAGGAAGATAAGGACAATAGATTCGTTCTTATGAACAAAGCTGACGTTATTAATAAAAGGAATTTTCAAATAAATAAACTGAAATTTAATGTAGTTCCCAACTGTAATATAAAGCTTAAAAATAAATTTATCTCTGGCTTGCTTCACAATTATTACAGTAAAGCATTCACCAAAGCAGAATATTACAAAATTCCCCCCCCACCCCCGAGAAGGTTTGATAACACAAAACTGCACAAGCCAAACCCTCCACTTAGACTTATGTTGGACTTTGGAGGTGTTGACTATTTCAGGGCTAAACGGGTCAACCAATGGCTAGTGGGACAATTTGGCTATGGGGCTTACACCATTAAGTCGTCCTTGACTTTAGCAACTATATTAAAAACTCAAAGTAGTAGTAGTGTATGACCACTGCTGAATTCTGATTTTTGAAAGTTTTATGCAATTTTTTTTCAGGCAGTTGGCCATGGGTTTATCCAGTGACCATTCAATATTTTTAGTTGTTAAATGAATAACTTTTCCTAGACGGAGGGTAAACTGAGAATAGAAAATTCCTTAAATTGAAAATTGAGCTCATTCCATTGCATGATTTAGCATAATGGTAAAATGGAATCTTAAAGAGCAATTCTGACTTGAGGAAGTAGAAAACAATCAATTTTGTCTAGTGACATTTGTATTCAGCTCATCATTTTGGTGCCCAAATATTTTATTTATTTAGTTTGTAAATTTATGGTGAACACTATAATTTGAAAGCAATGCTGTAAAAAGTTTATAATTCAATGTTTTCTTTTGGTAGAAGCATGCATACATTAACAAAATACTTTGTTTTCCTGAAGGTTTGTGATGATGGAATTTTAGTTATATTTATATGTTGAAGTGCTGAAAAAGAAAAAAAAAACTGCATCTATGGAGTACCATGTGAATGTGGAATAATGTATATTAGTGAGATGAGTTGTCTCATTGAAAAGTGCTTGCAAGAACACAAACTGATGATTAGAAGAAAGAAAACAGATGTGTCTAAGACAGCAGATCATGTATGTACCAATGGACATATGTTTAATTGGGAAAATGCAAAATTATTGGATAGAGAAGAAAAGATATAAAGAAGAAAATTTAAAGAAGCTGCTAACATGACAATAGCAAACAATCCCATAAAGTCAACCTAATGTGACTATACATAATGTATGGAAACCACTAATCAACTTTGCTTGTAGGAAAAAGTGGAGAAATCAAGATGAACCTTATAGATAAGTATATGAAATTTCTACTGACTGTTGCCTTTGGCAGGATGGCTCAGTTGGTCAGAGTGTTACCTTAAAATTCAGTACTCAAGAATCTAAGGCCATCCTAGTACTGTCACTGGTCAGGCCAGTAACACCCCGAAGAAGGGAGAATAATACCTCTTGAAATGTTATGCATATACTAACCTGTGTGCTTTACTAACAGCTGAATGTATTTGGAGTATTTAAATAAATTTAAATTTTTCCAAAGATATTTAATACTCATATTAGGGATGGAAATAGTTACAACATATAAATACAAAATACTTTATTATTTAAAAATTAAAATTGCTTAAACTTTGATCTCTAATTTCATTTTTTTTTTTTTTTTTTAAATATGTTTATGATTTGGGAAAAAAAAAAAAAAATCAATTTAAGAAATGTAATTTTATTTGTTAAAATTGATTTTATCAGATATTTTACTCAGATCAGATTAATTTCATTTAATTAAATGTCTTATTTTATTTTGATTTCAATTGCATTAAAAGGTTTCTGTTTATAATTAACATTGTTTTTTTTTTTTTTTTTAAATCCATGATTTTTGACTTTGCCTTTTCAAGTCAAATTTTCCTGTGTAGGTTTAGTGTAATGGTAAAATGATTTTACTCAAGACCCAGATTTCTTGGAAAGCTCAGTCTAATCTGGTTTCTTCAAATATTCAAATGACATATCTTTTTGAACAACTAACTATTCAAGTATTATCTTTGTGTAGTTTAGTTTTAGTTCAACAATAGTCTTATATACTGAATAGCTATAGTGTAGATTCTTGAATCAAAGCTCTTGAATATCACATGATCTCCTAAGCAACTAACAATCCAATCATTATTAGCCAAATAAATCTGAGAGAAAAAAAGCCACTTTTTGAGAACAAATATTGAAATATTAAAGAAATTAATTTGAAAATCAGATGAACTAAGATGTATTTCTTTACTCTTGTAAATATTAAAAGAAATTTCAGATATGATAAAAAAGTTTATGATATAATAATTTTAGACAAATACATAATACCCATAAAAAATAATATATTGAATAAAATACAGTTAAACCATGGTATCTGCTATGTTTTGTTCCAAATCCTCTTCACTTAACATTGTGAATAAATTTTGATTACAATACATATTGTTTATTTTCAACACATGCATACATACACATGGCACTTTTGTTACATTTATAGTATGTATATACACCTTAAGATTATAGAATATATATATATATATATTTTAAATAATGTTATTAATAATGAATTGAAAGACCACATTTACATACACAGTGAAAGTAGAAGCTACACTGTTTTGTTTAGAGCCCCCTCGTGTTCAAACATATATAGTGTATAATAGCTCCTTTTGTTGATAAACATAGATGAGAATAGAATATAGTATTGTTTATTGAACATGAATGGAAACTTTTATATGTGTAGCATGAGTATAAATTAAAAAAAAGAAGAAGTTATTAATGATAAATTGAGAGGACACACACATGCATTCACTGAAGCTATAAGAAAAAACCCACCATATTTTTATTTTTAAAATAAAGTAGATAATAAAATGTCTGACTTTCATCATTATTAAATACTCTCTGGATGATATTCTTTCTTTTCAATAACTTTTTCTTTTATAGAAATATAATAGTGGTCTTGTTATCAAGAAATTAGGATCTCTAATTGTTTTGCTGTTTTAAAATCAGTATCAAGTTTTAGTATGTTTTATTAAAATTTTGTAAAGCTTTTTAGCCAAAGCTTAAAATATTTTATTATGCAAAATACAGCACTAAAATTCAGAAAGGATAATAAAGACAGAATACAATTATGTGCTTTCAACATAAAGTGAAGAAATGTTATTAATATATATATAATTGTATTCGGTGCTCAAAGAAGAGAAAAATAGCTGCCAAAAACCGTGCAATTTGCAAACTTTAATGACTTTTTTTTTTTTGATTATTTATTTACATTTTTGGTTTTTTGCATTTTTTTTGGATAGTGTATAGTTAAATCACATAATTGATGTGATGTGATGCACCGTGACTTCTTATATGGATCAGGAATCTCTCAGCAACTATGCCCAGAGAAATGTTAGCCACTTTACCTTCCCTTTCCATTCCCCACCCTAAGTTTTCCCATATCCTGCTCCATCCCATTTGCACGACATAATCTTTGTCAACTCCATGACCTTTATATCTAAATCCCCTTTGTCTTTTCCCAAACCCAGCATAAAAACCAATAAGCCACTTTCTGTATAGTCACTTTGTTTATATTTATTCTTCCACAAATTCATTATTTGTACCCTTTCTGCTTTCAGGCATTTACATTAAATCAACAGCTGCTTAATATTTTCTATACCTTTCTTATACAACTTGCAAACTAAATCACCCATATTTTGTCATTTATGTGTATATTCCCTTGTTGTGATCCACTATGTGTGTGTTCATTCTCTCTTTTACTTTAATAATAATAATGATAAAATAAATTTAACTGTATCTTTATATATTTTTTCAATGAAACGGACACCAAAGTCAGATTACAGACTTTCAGAAACATTTTACTAGTTAATATTTCTATTTATAAATTCAATGTCTTATCAAAAGAATTGTCTTTAACAGGGTTATAATTTTAATCATTTCAGAACACAAACAAGCATAGCACAAATATATTTTGCTGTTTTCGGTTTTTCGAATAGATGATTCACTCTTTTTGAACGCATGGTCACTTTTGACCTTTATTCCCCCCCCCCCCTAAAAATTGACAACTTTTCGTTGTCTTGTTTATTAAGAAAAGTTCAAATGTCTTTACATTATGCTTAGAAAACATTTTATCAAATGAAATACTGTACTATACCATATGTTTGGATGAAAAGAAAAAATAACGGGAAAAAATGCTCCTGCTTTCGTGTATTTAACACAAATATAGATAATAAACAAAATCACATTAAAAATAGTGAGAATATTCCATATCTATCTGCTGATATACCATTTGTGATAAATACTTGATAAATTTATAAAGTTTAATATTTTTTATTTCTTATTTCTAATATTTTTGGATAGCATATAATTAAAGTAATATACAAATGATGATACAGTGCTTCTCACAACTTCACTATACATCCTACTAAATAAGGAATAAACAAAAGGATGAAATTTTTACCCCCCCCCCTTTAAAAAAAAAAACTAAATATAATTTTAATAGTTATTTAACTGTTTCTTTTGATTTCAAATAAATCAGTTTAAATATATATAATTGTATTTATGAAATATATATTTAATAAATTACTATATCATTACATATATAAAAGTAAAATATTCCACTTTAATAGCCTATTTCTGGCCAAAGACCAATTTTTATATTTCTGAGGAATAGGGAAGAATATAATAATCTTCATACTAATGAACTGCCGTTTTTGCTTACAATTTTTACTTCTTTGCTTTATACTGTAGCTAATAATATTAAATATCCATTTTTCTAACAATAATTGGATATCTAATTGGATTAGTTATGAATAGGTTACCTGATCGTAAACTTTCTGAGATATTAGCTATTCAAAAAACTTCCAAAGTGTTTTTTTTGGATTTAGATTCAGGGTGAGGCACGGAAAACGTGCAAAATCCAGCTTCACAAGACCCTGGAACAATATATTGTTTAAAATCTAAAATTAAAATATAGATTTTGTTACTTTTTAAAATAAACTTTCTGTCCCACATTTGTAAATATTTTTGCGCGATTTTTGCAATTATACTGCCCCTTTCCCAATCAGTCTTTATCATTATTAGCAAACACTTGTAAACAAGTAAGGACATAATTTACTTATGTGAAGAAGAAGACAACGAATAAAAAAAAAAGATAGAAAATTAAATGAGAACCGGAATAGTTTTGTTTAATTAGAATAGAGAAAATCCCACTCTCACATTTACTATCGGGAAATTGCTACAATTTACACTTAACACATGCTAAGCTGACACGATATAGCTGGAAATGTTAAGCACTACTTGGATACCTGAAGTCCATTGCTTTAACAGTTGTCTAGGAGTTCTGTGTTTTGTATTAATTAATATCAATTTGATTTAATAAATATTTGAGTATATTGTGCGAGTCTGTGTTTATTCCGTGCATATATAAATAAAACAGGTTTCATAGGATAGTACTCATATCTGTTACGACTATATAAAACTGGGTTTGAAACGCAGCATAATAGAACTTAACTAACTCTGTATTGGGTAGTAAATGAATATCTTCTTATTCTTGGTTTAGATGATAAACCAAAATGAAAAACTAACCAAACACTATCAGGCAATTGGCAATATAGCAGTACCTTGTCTTTCTTTGATCTATGAGGGACTGTTAAAGAGGCATTTATTCTACAGTAAGCTATTTAAAAGACTTAATAAATCAATCAAGGGATTTGTCAAGCATTGGTGGTCGAGAAGTCAGCGACAGCTGTCCCGGGTTCGCTTCCCTGCTGATGCTATGATATATGAGAATAAATCAAGGGATTTCAGATATCCTTCTAGGTAGGAGTGCTTAACACTACTAGCTATATCGTGACTTATCACGTGTTAGATATAAATTGTAGCAGCTTCCAGTTCAACGTGAAATTTTCTTACTGCTTGCAATAATTTGGGCAACCAGTAATCAATTGTTGTCTGACTTGATATTGCTGTTATATAATTAGGTTCCTTTCCTTAATGGAAGCAGGCACATTTATTGAGCATTTTCACTTATTGATCTATTTCTATAATTAATTAATTATTTTTTACTCATCCATTCCATTGGCTAGTAGCAATGAATGCTGAATCTAGCCAGGTTCATTGTCTGAAAGTAAATTGAGCTCTAACAAAGCACTTTATAATGATGATAGTATCTAATGGTAGACATTTCAGTGTTATCATTAAAGAGAGGCTTTTAAAATATTTTAATGGAACTATGTTTTTTTTTTATCTTGGGATTATTAAAGGTTAAAAGTTTAAAATTTTAAAGAATTTCCTAAAGTAATATAATATTTTATTTTTTAAAATAATAATTTTATATATTTTTTTTATTATAAAGTAACAAGTGGGGGAAAAGTATTTTTACACGATTTAGGTAAGACAGACAGTTTCCAAAATATTTTTACTTGTAGTTTAATATTTGTATAAATTTTAACTCTAGTTAAAAAAAAAATATATTTAACACTACTGAATTAATATTGCTGTATCACTAATCAGGCATTCACTTATTTTATTCCGAAACTTTTATATCTACTGAAGCGATAAATTGATCAACAGTTCATATTAAAAAAAAAAAAAAAAAATCGCGATTCAAAGGAATTATAAAATATAGACGTGGTGTAATAATATTATATAAATTTTATAAACACGCTCTTCGAAGATTAAAACAAAGCTATCATTTCCAATAACAGCTGTATCAATACTTTAAGTATATATGTAAACTGATACCGAATTTATTTAATAGAATAAAGTTAAGGAAAGTTAGACGGATTATAAGTATTGATTTTATCACAAAATCTCCCTTGATAACATGATATTGGAAAAAAAAAAATTATATTTCCTATAACTTATACTCATATATGAATGTGTTTTGTGATTAATTTATTTGATTATACTTGGAGCTGCCATATCCCACTAGAGGATGGAGTAGATTAGCGGATATATCAATGTTGTGTTTATGTTACCTTGTATGTGTGCAGCAAATTCATTACATACCCATGCACACATACATATACATGAATCTAGACGTTTCTAAACACATAAATACATGCCTATAATCAAACTCGATTTAAAAATTTCAATACGTATGCAAATTAAAGATTATCAACATAATTAGGGAAAAAATAGTGCCGTTAAGAAAAAGACCGATGTAATCAATTATATTGGTCAGCGTTCACCCAATTGCATTCCTTTAAAAATTAAACTTGCTGTATTTAAGTTAATCTTGTTATAAATAAGTAATTGAATGCCTTTATTGATTAGGAGGAATTCATAAGAAGTTTGCGAACCAGAAATGTCAGAATTGGGCATGATATAAAGACCATACCACTGCACAGAATTTTTATTGTGAAAATGGATAGTGGTGAAATATCAGATGATTGACATTCTGTCCATATATCAGAAGAGGTCATCTTAAACCACTAAACATCACATAATCACCATCTCATGCTAGCACATAACTGTTAGTAAACAGGCAAAAACTCCTTATAGTAGTGCCACCTTGTGCTAACCAGAGTAATCAATGGATGCCAGAAGGCTTGTGCATAAAATCCCTATCTAGTGCCTACTCATCCAATATCCCCAGACTAGGCACTACTATATGGAGAGTTTTTGCCTGTTTACTAAGAGGTCATCTTCTTTGATAATTTTTAAAAGTTCTACTGGAAATATAGTAGTAGCCTCATTATAAACAGATGAAATCTCCAGTAATTTTGATAGTCATCAATTTCTGAAACTATATACACATTCCGTGCTTGCAATAAATGACCACTTCTTTTACTGATTCCTGATTTCTCTATACATACTTAAAAACTTTCTGATGCAATGTGAAGAGAGCATCTACAGGAATATTTTTTAAAATTCATATCTTCGCACTCTTCAATGTTTTTGAGGTTTAACCCAATAAGTAAATATATATTACCTATGAGACATTAACCCTTCCAGAAGCACAAGTAACAACGATATGGATTTGTTTTCTGTTTTCATTATTTAATAAATGGATATTTTTTTTTTTAAGCAGCTGACTTCAGAATATGATTTTTAAAAAAATCTTTTATAAATTAAATTAGTAATTTTCCTTTTATTCCTTAAAAGAAGCACTTCAAAAATTCTTTTAGGTTTAGCAGAATTGCTATAAAAATAATAATCGTATGCTACTTGCTCAGGATATGGGTGAATCATAGTCCATGAAATTTGAATCCAGAGTCTGCTTTTCTATTAATTACTTCATCAAATCATAAAAGACCCAGAATTACTATCATCATTAGTTTTTCACTTTGAAACGATTTTTAATGAAAATTTAAATTGGGATATTATGTGTATTGATTTCATCTAGATTGCAAAAAAAGTGAGTGAATGAGTGCTTGCAAGATTTTGAGAGAGAGCTGCAGGGCAGTTATGATATTTTTAGTTTTTGTGGGATTAGTTTTTTTATTTTTTATATTTAAGGTAAATAGTAGGTGTTGAGACAATGGATGAAGCGACTCCACTGCATATATATCTTATGTCTTTCTTAATCGATAACTATTTCTTGTATTGAATCTATTACGCTCACTACAATCTTACTCAAAATGTAATTTAACTGTTGTGTGTTTCTTATTTTATCCACTGTACTCTTATTTTCAAGCATTTTCCAGTTCTGACATTAAAATTTTTCCCAATCAATTTTAAAATATTTGGTTTTTTGAAAAATATTCTGTATGTATATTTGCATAAACTCCTTTACTAGCAGAATGAGAAACTTGATAATTAATTTTGCTACTTCTGTTGTCTTCTACCAACACCCACAATGTTGTTTTTCTATTTTTTTTATTTAAAATAATTTTAATTTCACATGTGTTTTCAATATTATAATCTTTATAGTAAAATATATAATTATTTTTTAAATCAATATTCTCTTTATCTTTCGTCTTAGCTTTATTTAATATTTCTTCAAATTCGTGCAATCTTCCTTTGCATATAAATGAGCTATAATTAAAATTGGCCACATATAAGATCAGTTCATAATCTGTTGATCTTTCACTCACTATCTTTGCTTAGTAACTTGTGTTTGGATGACAACTAATAGCTTCCAGAATACAAGGGACATATAATTTTATTGTTCTTTAATTTGAATAGCAAATTTTATTGGTTCTCCAAAATGCCTTGTAAGTCAAAAATCATTCACAAAAAGGAAGCAATTATATAATAAGTTCCTATGGGAAAAAAAATCATTTATCTTAAATTAAAAATATATAAAAATCCGATAAAAAAAAAAAAAAAGCTTTAAATAGGAAAAAGTGTTAATTAATGAATAAACATTTTATTTAAGCATAATAATAATAATAATAAAAAGTAATGACCTGTGAGTAAATATATTTATTATACAAAGGTTCAGAAGATATAATTTTTTTTTTAAAAAATTATAATTTCTTCATTGATAATCTATCACTTAAATTTTTTACATAGATGAGAATGTTTCACGTATCACAGGTCATTAAATTAAAATAAAACATATGGGGGGAGAGGGTAACACAATGTACATTTAAAAATTTATTTTTGGTATACTTTATGTTCTACTATCAAAAATTTTTATTTTTATAATATATAACCAATAAAACTTTGAATCACCACTAATTTATTTTACATAAGTTTAATTTGCATTTAAATAAATAGTTGATGGTAGTAATTTTAATGATGTAAATGATTAGTGTAACTCTATAATTTTCACCCTTTTCTTTAAATATGTAATTGTATGAATAATGTTATAGCTAATACAAGAAAAGATTACATTCTGTTAGATAATTAAATAATTTATTTGCTGAGCATTGCTTTCGACAGGGGGGAGGGAGGGAGGTCATATTTATGGTACTTCAGCTTGTCATTCCAACTGGTTAGCATCAGTTGGACTGACCAGCTGAAGTGCTATGATTATCGCCCTACCCGGATACTTGTATTAACATATTATCGTTATTCATAGAAGTAAAGGATTATTTTTTTTTTGCCAAGACTGTGTTTTTTTATGTTTATGAAAAGGAGAAATTCCCATTATTTTGAATATGCCAGAAATATTATGAAATTATTAATTAAAAATTTAGCAAATAAATGATATTTTAAACTTACATTTAGTACATTGACCTTTGATCATATTAAGTTGATTTATTAACTACATAATGTACAAACTTGTTTATTTTGTTTTGTTTCCTCTCAAAATAACTTGCAGTTAGCATGATCCAAGTTTCAAAAATTTTTTTTAAGAATTATTGTAGTGAATAACTGATTGCAAAATCAAAATAGTGGTATATATTGGTGGGTAATCATTATATTGAATTCTTACATAATGGGTTCATTGTATTTCAATGGAAACACATATATAAAAAAATAAATGAACAGTTCTGACATACAAATATATATTCTGCTTCAAAAATTCCAAAACAAACTATTGAGAAGTAAAACCTTGTTATTTTTTAGTTGTAAATGCAAATGAAATGATCAATAAACTTCACTATGTGTGTTAATAAAATTATGTTCATCTTTGATTACTGTACCAAAATAATATAGCACATATATTTAAAGGCCTTTGCTTTACATCAGGATATTTAAGACTGCTTTATCTGTTTTGCTGTTAAAAGCATATTCTTGTCATTATTCTTATTATTTTATTGAAATAAAAAAATATTTTGAAGTTATATGCATGATAAAAAGTTATATATGATCGAATGAAACTTAATTTACTAATTAAGTATTCTAACATTTTTTACGTTTTGGTTTATTCTGGTAGGCCTTCTTTTATACACTATGAAATGAAAATTAATCAAGCTATGGAGATGAAAAATATCTTGTTTCTATTAATTTCCTGATTAACTGGCCTAATTATTATGACCTATTCTGCCTGCAGAATCAGCCTTTTATTTATTTTAAGGGCGCCAGGATTCATACAATAATCTGCGGAAATCCACCACGCCGCACATCAAATTAAGAAGAAATTAATTTAAAGGATTGGGATTTTGATTTCCCATAACTTAGTTATTTTTCTGAGAATATTACACCCGGGCTTAGTTAATAAATAAGCATATTGGCAAAGGTAATTTACATTCTAAATTCTACTTTAATAATGCACAATGAAAAGTTGATAAAAATAAAATATTTTATTCAAACAAATTAAAATATTTAAAAGATAAATTACTAATTGGAAAGACTACATGCATGCTAATCCAAACATTAATCAACTAACTAAAACAGTTTAACAATTAAAGTTTACTTTGTAAGTTTCTCCCAGGAAGTTCATTGAATTATAAATCCGCAAGTGTCTCTATTAGTAGTATATAGGAAGGATTGTTTGCAAATGCTTAATTTAGTCACAATTGGAATATGAATAATCTTACCGGTAAGTTTTATAGTATGCGTTTTGAAGAGCCCATTGAAGTTAAGTAGTTTCACTCTGTCGACATTTTTGTAGGTTCTTGGCCCATCCTAATGGCTAGACTCGACAGTTTTTCTCTGCATGATGATTCACCTCAGCATATGAGTAATGGTAATCTTGCGCACGAGTAGTCCGGATAGGATATTTTCTCTATCTCGAACCTAATGGAAGCTGCTAGTTAAGGAAAAGACGAAGACCCTGTTTGAAGTTTTTTCTGACCTTTTTATATTCGCAATCAACTTTTAGACTTCCCTGTACATCTATTTTCTTTTGTCCTTTTATCAGCATACAAGATAATAATCTTGTACGTTCTTTCTTAAATTTAAGTTACAAATTTTTTTTTTAACATAACTCTGCCATCTTTAATCGGAGTTAGAAAGATTTTACTAATTGAAATCTGCATGTGGAATTCTCTTTCTTTTAGTTTATCTGGATTAGTAATCTCCATGTTTGTTTTATTCCTTCCAATTTCAACTTTAATTAAATTATATAGATAAATAATTCGAAACAACAAATTAACTTTCATTATACGCTTTAAAAAATAAATAAATTACACTAAAAAAAAATTAAAATTGCGTCTTTTCATAAGATCTTTAAATTTACCTTTTTTAAAGCTTTTAAATATCTTACTAAATGCCAATATATTTGTACCATATATAAATAAACGGTACAGTATTATCAATTGGTAGTTAAATTACTGATCATTATTCGTTTATTTTTCTTTTTTTTTTAAAAAAAACAACAACAACCATATTATCTTTAGTCATTTAGGCTAATGCAGGACTTGTTGTCATGAACTTTTTATATCCTACATCTCCATTAATTGTGATCATAGCATTAGATAAATTAATAAGCCTAATTGGCATGACACCAAGTATCTTTTATTTCTTACAGTTTATTTTGTCCTAAACAAATAAAGAGTTTACCCTAACATTCATTACACCACTATTACCTTGTGTGAGAGTGATCTAGTGAAAATTACATTACAGAAATATTATTCAATAATTGGATAATCTCTAGTCTAATGAATGACTAATAAAAATTATTAATATATTTCCATCAAATAGTTTGCATCAAAGTTGTGAGGGCAGTCAGTTTGACACCAGTTAAACTGTAATAATTGGTTATCTATATATATATACTGAGTAGTGATAAAGATATGTTGTATAAGAGCACGTGATTTGGGCCAACTGATCAGTGTTGGTTCAGGATTAAATGTGTATCTTGGGGGATCATATACCTTTTTCACATATCTTTGGATATATGTTTATGATTACACCCCTTTGCTAAGTGTTAAAAGTGGATAGAAACCAGTTCTATCTTGAGTGAGAATGGTGTAAGGAAAATTACACTACAAAAATATTATTTATTAAGTGGATAATGTCTAGTCTAATGATTGACTAATAAAAATTATTAAAAAGGTTTCGTTTGTTGCATTTTATAACAAATGAAAACTTGTCAGCTGAAAGAGAGAGAGAGAGAGAGAGAGAGAGAGGGAGGGGGGGGTTACTTGTATATCAGCTGTAAGATCTTAATAATTTTTAAAAATAAGACTTCTGTGAAGAAAAACAAGGAAAAGGGGAAGTCGGTGACTGAGTCATTCATTTTTTTTTAAATCAAAAAATGATATATTTTCATTACTACATACTTATGGATTTATTAAAATTATTATAATATAGATCTTTCCATGGATTTTTTTAATACGCAGGCGGAGGGGTGATCAAAGAGTATAGATGAATTTTTTAATGTAAAACTTCCCCTTTCCCCCCAATAAATTTCATTTATGTAACTTATTTTTAAATAATTTTTAGTAGAACTAAATTTGTATTGTTAGAATAAATTATGTTGAGAAAATTAATCAAGTGCATAGTGACTGCCATATTATAAAGAATTTTTGTATTTCTTATTCTCAAGATATCAATTCAGTCTTTAGTGGAAGCCTATTTAACCTTTGAAATTTTTTCTTTTTATTTGTATTTTCAACATCACTTAACCAGATTCTTAAATGTATAAATGCTTTTTTTTATTATTATTTACTTAAGTAGTACTTTGTTTATCTTAAGATTGATCTTATCGTATATCTCTTCTAATCTTGCTAACTATAGAGATTGTCTACATTTCACTTGATCTGATTTTATTTTAATTTAAAATTGTTTTCTCAATCATTGATTGTTTATAAACAAAGAAACTGTAAGAAAATCTACTGAGATGTAGATAGTTCATATTTTCTACAAGAAAGGCTAGATTGAAAGATTGAACGATAATTGATTGCAGTGCAGTAGGTTATAAAGTTATGTTAATGTAAAAACAAACAAACAATAAAACAAAAAAAAAAAAAAATTATTCATTATTATTTTAACATTATAATAACAAGATGTAAAAAAATATTTAAACTATTTAGTTTTATTTAGAAACTTATACTTCAAGAGATTTTTGGCTGTCTTGTATTTTACATTATTTAAGTGAAATTAACGATGCGGGTAGAGTGGCGGACTCTTTCAATTCAAGGCTAGGGATCTTGGTTTCACCGGTCACTTGTGGCCTCGAATTTTTTTTTTTATGAAATCTTGAGCAGTAAACCATTTGATTATTATTACTTAATTAATAGAAACTGTAGTGGAAACAGGCATATATGTGTAATGAAAAAAAGGCATATATCACATGACCTATGCTTGCATTACCAATATATTATAAGTAAAGAGCGGGCTAATAGCTCTAAACAAGCTTATTTTTATGATAAATGCCACAAGAGAAAGCGTTTGAAATCTTTATCTTGGATTGTCCCCATCCTCAGACCGGTTTCAAACTATGGCTCTCTTCATCATTGAGGAGCTAGGACATTAGATTCAGAATCCCAACTTAAGCTAAGTATTTATCTAATACTTAACTATTAAGAAGATCTGAAATTCTCAGACATCTATATGTCTTCAAATTCAATTCTTCAATTGAAAAAGTTATATCTAGATATATGTGTATGCAGACATTTTTCCTCTTTTAATTTTCTTAAAAACAGGGTATATCAGAAGTTTCAGTACATAGGCAAAATAAACATTTTTAAAATGAAAAACCATTTTTATTTATATTATATGCTCTATGTGACTGCCATTGTTTTGAAAACACATTTCAATACGTGTTCACCACTGCTGATGATGTACTCCCTAGGATGATTTATGTTTCACATCTTTTCCTGAAACACCATGGCCTTCAGGTGTCTCCAAAGGTAAAATCAAGTGGGATGAGACCTTGGAATCTGGGAAGCAACATCAACCAATCCAAGCTTAGGGATATATGAAACTTATGGCCAACTCTGTATATACTTCCGCTTTTGGCAGCCATCTTTGCAACTTGTCTTAGAAAAAGCATCCCTTAGCGATTCAGTTTCAAGAAGACAGGGACGATTGTTCCCTTACCTTTACGTTTTTTATTTAAGGTAAGTCGGTTTTAATCATTATATATTATGGAAAGTGATAATATAATCGATAACTCTCAAATTAATGTTAACCCCGATCTCAGCATGCAATCTAGCAATGCAGTCATCGGTCGTAAATATTATAGCCTTAGATCTAATCTAAATGCAACTAAACTAACTTCTACTACAAATAAAAACCCACAAACCAATAAATCAAATGAAAACACCATCGCAAATATCAACAAAAGTTTAGAAAATATTCAACTTACCCCTAATATAAACAATAGCATAAATATCTCATCAAGCGATACTATTGAAATCCTTAAAAATACAAGCAAAAAACAATCATCTCCTTTCCGAAGTCTTTACGCTCCCTCAGAAGACTCTAATGAGCAATTTCCTTTGCCCAATAATACCCTGAAAACCATATCTGAAAATAATAGACAAAATTTCCAACAAGATGATTTTGGCAAATTTTTTAAAGTTAAAACTTTTCCACCAGAGGTCGACAAAACCAGCGCTGTCACATTACAGTTTGTCAACAGTAAATTTAAAAATCAAAAAGAAGAAATAAATTTTAAATCTAATAAATCTCATTCCAAAACAAACAAAGATTATAGCACAGAACAATCCATTGCTACATCAGCCAACTTGCAATCTAAACCAATTTCATCAATTCCAATATTGAAAAATTCCTCTATGTACGCAAATATCGTAAGGTCTAAAAATTCTGAGAGCATCTCCGAAAATATTAAGGCCGATAATTTCAATGAACTATATTTGAATATCTCAGAATTAGACACAGAACAAGAATCAAACATTCTAGAAAATGTCTCATTTAATATAAACGATCTTAATGATGACATGTTCCTAAAAATAAATAACGATTTCAACAAAACAATTCCCAACACACTGTATAAATCGTTTACAAACTACTACAGCGATAAGTCGTTAATCTTAGCCATAACAAATCAACAATGTGCGTTATATAAGTTCCCTCTTGAACAACTATACAGTCTAATCAATCAAAATCAATTAGGCAGAGGCATTCACATGATCCTTAACCATCCCAATGACCGCTATGTTATCGTTGAGTTTAAAATGTGGGCGGACCGTATGAACTTTAAAAATAACTATCGATCTTTGGGAAATTATATACTATGCTCCATAGATATGAACTGTCCAGTTACACTATCTGGCAGAATTCAAAACTGCCTTGCCCACTTGAAAGAACAAGAACTACAAGACATTCTTATTAATTATGGTTCAGTTAGCAAATTTAAACACCTATTAAACCCTCACTTCGAAGATCAAATCCTGTCCAATACAGTTATCTTCACACTTACATTAAAGAAAAAGATTATACCCACTGACATACCCACCATTATTACTGCAAGAGGCTCTCCTATGGTTTTGACCTTCAGGGTAGTACAGCTACAATGTTTCTTCTGCCTTCAAAGAACACACCTTATTAAAGATTGTGCAGCAAGAATATGCACACACTGTGGTATTAAAAAGAATAAAGTTCACAGATGCCCTGGTAGACCTATTAATACGGCTATCACATCCTTAAATAGACAATCACCACATGGGATTAATCCTAACAGCAACCTCACAAACCCAGACAATCTGATTCAAAATAATCCTCCAACAAACACTTTCACATCCAAACCTATCTTTCAAAATGAAAATCTTCAAGAAAGAACAAACACCAACCTCTACACTAATAGTAGTGAATCAGAGAACCAAGCAATAACATATACTGCTACTAAACCAATCACTCAAACCAATAATACTCAAGATCATTCATACGATACATATTGTACTAATCCCCAAGAAACAATGCTAGGCGAAACTCTTTCTTCAATAGAAGACAATATGACCAAACCATCTAACCAGAGCAAGGAAAACCCAGGCGAAGAAGAAAATACACCTAAAAAATTTCAAAACAATTCATCTATAACAACTCCCACCCAGCTAATAACCAATGATGCATCATCATTCGGGCCAGCTAAGTCTAACAAACCTAAACAAAGCGATCCACAACCTGTTCTCAATTCTTCAACGCCTGCAATAATTAACCATCCAGATGACAAGACTTATCAAACACTCAACCCGGAAGTCAGCATAATTAATGCTTCACAACAGTTACAGCAAAACGAAAATGACTCAGGTCTAAAATTTAAACCAAATTCTTATAACAATAAAAAAACACTTTCATCAAAAGAACAGGAAAAAGAAAACAACACTATTAAACTTAAAAACCCCCAAAAAACCAACATAACAAATACCCAAAATACAAATAAGAAAATTAAAAGAAAATCAATTCGCTCAGATAAATCAAGCTCTGATGATGACATCTCCCATCCAATACATTATTCACCACCACCCGCTAGCAAACAAATTTCAGATTTATCCAGCACAAAGCTTCGCAAATCCATAGAAAAAAAAGGAAAACCATGGATCCTATAACCATCGATACATTGATCCATCTGACGAATCTCTGACAGATTACACTACTTCACCAGACACCGAAGACTTCATGGATGCGTTTCCTCAACCAACAAATATATCATCAATCCATCCACAAGTTAAATCACAAGACTGATTGCCAAACAACATCAGAACTCATTAACATGGGGATGTCTCACATTGACTTGGTACACATTGCTGAGGATGGTTTGGATTAATCTATCATGTTCTGCAAAATTGCTGGCATTAACATTCGCGGCATCAACTCAATTGATAGAGTTCTAGCTATTAAAAACTGGCTCTCGCTCTGCTCCCCTCATATACTTCTTATGGGTGAAACTAAATTTCACCATAAGACTGATCATAAAATATTATCTCTTGTCTCTCTGCTCTCGGATTTACTAGATTTTCCATAGGCCATTCTGCTTCAGGTGGAGTCGGTATTCTTATCAGCAAGTCAACACCACCAAACAGTTTTAGCATTCTATTCCTAGATGCCATAGGCCATTCTGCTTCAGGTGGAGTCGGTATTCTTATCAGCAAGTCAACACCACCAAACAGTTTTAGCATTCTATTCCTAGATGCCAATATTATTGTCATAGAAATAGACTATTGGGGTTATCTGATCATCATAGCTTATATATATATATACAGCCAAAGACACCTCTCAATATCTAAAAATAATTCATATCCTAAATGCCATCAACGCTAACAGAGCCTCTCCTACTATTCTTCTGGGAGACTTTAACACCACATACAATGACTTCAACAAGAGATTTTTGCATCTAATAAATCGCAGATTAATGTGTGGAGAGGGTTTCTAGCCTCCTGAAGCCTACTCTTTCTATACTAAAACTAAAAAGTCCCTGATTGATTTGGTTTTCTACATCCCAGACCTCCATTTCAACCTTGATGCAGCCTTAGCCCCTGTTGCTTTCTCTGATCATATGGCTCTAATCTTACAACTTACACCTATTGCAATCCCTACACCTATTGATGGACCTGGTAAAACCATGCGCATGATGACCCAATCAAATATGACCGAAGCGATAGTGTCTGAGGCATACATCCTTTTCCAGAAAATAAATATCCTTTCCCTTCCTGCTGAGGAGGGCTGGTTTTCCTTCATTGGAATACTTCAGTCCATATTAAATCACCACACCAGGAAAATCAAAGGACCTAATGGCCTTCTAAATGACCTAACAGACATTAATTTACAACTTCAAGCATCATAGCAAAATTTCACAAATACAGAAAAAATTATCTTCCTTAAAAATCTCTACAAAATTAAGCAAAAGTCCCTTGCAGAATATATATCCATCAGAAGAGCCAAATGTTTCTTAGCACAACAACACTGCTGGACGAGAGACTATCTCAGATGGGCACTGGAATACAATAAAAAACAAACAACCCCCTTATCCATTAATACTAATGGAACCAATCTTATTGGCTTTCCAATGATGCAGCACATCAGCAAACAATTCTGCCAATTAATGCAAAAAGATGGAGCTCCTCCTATAAACAGCTGGTTGGATGCTGGTGACCCCGGCGAACATGGCATCACAGAAATCCAAATCAAAAAGAAGCTAACATCTCTCCCTGATGGCGTTCATCCTGGCCTTCATGGCATCCCAAATTTCCTTCTCAAACATCTCAGTCAATTCACTGTGCCAATTATTAAAAAAATGATTGATCACCTAGCCTCCAGCAACAGAAACATAACAGATCTTTACCCAGTGGCACTCGTGCCTTTTATTAAAAAAGCAAAACCACTAAACGACATTAACAGTATCCAGCCAATTTCCATGACCCCATTGCTTATCAAGATAATTGAGTCAGTCATTAAAGATCAAATCCAAACTCAAATCCTTAGCCATATCTCGTCAAACCAATACGGAAAAAAGGGATCATCAACCTTGCATGCTATGTCCAATATAACTGCACTGTTCAATTACATCAGAGGACATCGTAAATCAAAACCTATTGCTGTCCAGCTGGATGTTGCGGCAGCATTTGATTCAGTCCAGATAAACATCCTCCTGGATATTCTGTTGGAATGCGACATTCCAGCTGGGATTGTACAGATGATCAGCAATCTGCTCAACAACAGAGAGATTTTTCTCTCTCTTGATGACAAGATCACACCAGGCTTCAAGCCATACAAGTCGATCCCTCAAGGATCCCCGCTCAGTGCCCTTTTCTTCACAGCATACATCAACCCTCTTCTGATGGATATAGAAAAAAACCTCCCTGGAATTTTCCTTCCCTCTCTCAATAAAAGCTTCAATGTATTTGCATATATTGATGACATCATGGTTGTGCTTCCCACCATTAAATACCTTCCTCATCTCATGAACATATTAAACAGAAATACAACGAAACTTGGCCTACAAATAAATTTTAACAAATCTTCCATCTGGAAGATAATGTCTGGTAAACAAATTAAATCTCCCTTTTCTGCAAAACCCCAAAGATACCTAGGTTTTCCAATCTACAAAACTCCAACTGCAATGGCAAGAGAGATTCAAGATGCAATCCTCCATTCAACTGAAGCCATCACCACTTCACTCTCTAGAGTATACCTTTCATTATATGGAAAGATTGGCCTCCTCAACATGATCATAATGCCAAAAATCTCATATTATCTTCCATTCGTTAAAATGTCTAAACAGTTTCAAAATAAAATTAACCGATTATGCACCAAACTTCTCTGGAGAGGAAGGACAGTTGCTATTAGCTTGCGAGGTATCCAACGACCACGCAGGTTCAATGGACTGTCATTCCACTCAATACAAGCAATCATTTTACAGAAAACCCACAACACTCTACATAATCTGATCCTCTCCTGCGGATACTCTAACATTATTAAAAAAAGTTACACCGACAGATCGTCCTCCACCCTCTTCCAGTTCATGGATAGCATCCCTAATACAACAACTACAACTTTATAACCCGATAATATCCTTTAACCTTAACCAAAAAATCACCTTATGGGAAGCATACAATATAATCACCATATAATCAACAACCCATTAAAACCAGCCTAAAAGTAACCAACCAAAGACTCATTACACTCTTCAAAAGATGGAGTCTGGAACCCAAATTCCTTGACTTCTTCATTAAAATAAATCTTAATGCACTACCCACGAATTGGTTTCTTTATCACCGAAGAGGTTTTACCAGCATTGACCCTATATGTGGTCTGTGTGCTCATGAAGATGAAACCATAGACCATATTATACACCGGTGCCCAAGACTTAAAACACTGAAAGATATAATTATAATCAATTCCAACATAAGACCTGATATGATTTTCTCACTTGAAAATGCCATTCATAATGGGTTCTTTTCAATAATAAGGCTTTCTACCTTTGTCCTTTATTCCATATGGATAGTGAGATGCAAAAGTCTCATGGAATTACCCCCCCCACAAACCATACCATTGTTTTATCAAACGCTCAAAAAAATCAAGAAACGTGACCAGCTCCTTGCCTCCAGTAAAGTCTTTGCTGACACCTGGTCTTTAATTGCTCTTTCCTTTTCCTGATTACCAATTCCCACCTACCCAGCATTATAGAATAGTCAATTATAAAAGAAAATATTCATGTTTATATTAAAAATACTAATACCATTAAACAAGTTCTTAGAATCTCTTCACTATACCTAACCACATAAGAGTATAACATTGTGCTCTCATAACATAATCTAGCCAGATGACAAATAGAACATCACATAATCATATTATTGTACAATTTATTCATTTATTTATCCTTTATTAGTATGTAATGACTATTTATTGTTAATAAAATTTTTATTGAAATGAACTCTGTATATATATTCACATTATTTCTTTTCCTCGCAAAAACAAATCAATCATTATTATTATTATTTTCAACCATTCTGGACTCAGCTCTTTTCCATATCACACCAGCAAACTTCCTTATTTCATTATCCATCTTAAGTTCAGTCTTTTTCTAGGTCTTTTACGAATCTCTTGGGGATCCAATTTAAAACTTCAACCATCCATCTATTATCATCTTATCTAGAAATATATGTAGACCAACTTTACTATACCTGCTCTCATCTATGTATTTCAACTTCAATCTCTTCTTATCATTTTAAACTTATATCTCTTCATATTTTATTGAATTATCTGAAATCTTTTTGTTAACCTTTTAACTGTTTGACTCGTTCTTAATCGAGGCAATTTTTGATACATATTCGTTTTAATCGAGTAAATTTGACATCGCTGTAAATTGCTTAGTTTTTGGACTACGTTTACGGTTTTAACGTCATTTTTTAGAACGCAAAAAGTTTTATAATATACTGCCATCTATTGAATTATTTTACAAGTAAAAAATCAATTAATTGATGATTTATGTCAAACAAAAACTAAGCACTGCCTTTTCACATCTTTTCTTGAATCTTATTGGCTGTTGAAATTTTGTAAACAAAAGAAAATGGAAAAGCTCCGCCTTCTCATCATCTTTTCTCGAATATTATTGGCTGTTAAAATTTTTATATGGCTGCCAAAAATTAAAAATTTACGAACGCTTTTGTTTTATTTTGAAAATGATAAACGAATGTTTTAGAGCATTTTAAAAATATTTTTTGATGAAATACAAATAAAATACAAATTATTTTCATATAATATGTCAAAAATAAATATTATTTTACAAAAATAGTTACGATTTTAGCAAGAATTATTTATTTATTGCAAAGTCGGGAAAAAAAAATCATAACGTGAAATTATGATTGCCGTTTCTTTTCATGTCAACCGTAACAAATATTTTTAAAATTAAAAATCAAAATTTATTTTTGAACAAACTTTCGTTTATTTTTATAGTGTGAGAAATTACTAATATACTTTTTAAAAACGAAACTAAAGTGAATATATTTAAAAAAACGGTCAATAACTTTTGAAAAATTGATACATTATTTTGTGCATCGGCTAATTAAAAGCTTTGAGTGATACCACCAGCAGCGAATGAACAATTGGACAGTTAAAGGGTTAAATGTTCCATTCTCAAGTTCCTGAAGTAAGAAGTAATAAAACATCTATTAAAAACCTTTTCAAAAATACATAGACACAATTACTTTTAATACTAAATTATTTCTATCAAAAGCATACTATCCCACTTTAATTCTATGCTTAATTTCATCCATTATGGTTTCCATCCATATGAATAATCTAACCAAAGTATTTGTAGTTGCTAATTTATGTTTATCAATCTTTTATTTTCCTATTCAGAGAAAATCCTTTGGTCTTTTTAGAATTTATTTTTAGTTCTACTTTCTTATTTTTGTCTGATAATTTTTGCAACATTTTCTGAAATATTTTAGCATTATTTGCAAAAGCAACTACATCATCTGAAAAATCTAAATATGTAAATGATCTCCATTGACTTTTATTCCCCTGGTCTCCCATTTTAATCCATAAAATACTTTTTGTAACTGCTGTAAAATATTTTGGAGACATGGAGTCATTCTGTCATATACTCTTCTCAATTAATCTTAATATCATTATGTAATCTAATCATTGCTGTCGCATTTTGATAAATATTCTTTAGAATATGACCATATCCTGAGTCTATATCTTGATGATCCAGTGCTTAAATCATTATGGAAATGCTTATAGAATCAAATGCCTTCTCATAATCTACAAATTCAAAGTATAGTGGTAATGCATATTCATTATCTTTCGATGATCCACTATGCTAAAACCAGAGTTAAATCCATCTTGGTTTTTTGGGTTGTTTAGAATTCAGTTTGCTATAGTTGAATTTTGGTAAGGATTTTATGTGGAATTGATATTAGTCTGATTCTTTATTGCCTTTGTTAATATTATTACTGCATTGTTTCAATCTTCTGGTAAATAAATAAGAAGCATTAATTGAAAAAAATAAAATAGCTTTTGAAGATTTATTTATTTTATATGCATAAAACGGATGATGTCAAACATTGTTAGCCGAGAGGTCAGCGCAGCTGCCTTGCAAGCAAGCAGTGGTTTGCAGACAGTTGTTGCAGGTTCACCTCCCAGCCGGTGTTATGACATATGGAAAAAAAAAAAAAAACTGATGATAAAAAGGTTGCATCATTAAAGTTTTTACATATAAGCCAGGAAGGTTTTACTTGTAATAAATTAAACCCAAATGTTTGACTTTATTTATTCAAATTAAGAAACGAGTTCTTATTATTAATATAATTGTCATCATCGTCAAATAGTTTATTGCTTCAGGAGTTATAATATGTCATGCATCAGAAATGACAGATTGAGTTTCAAATTACTTTTAGTACTGGATTCCATTATGAGCATTGTTGTAAGATTCATAGGACAGTTAGATTATAATCATAAAATGGAAAACATGACTGGTATAATATAAATTTTACCAATGGTAAAATGCCAGGTGTTTGTAGGTGCTTAACCTTAATTAATAATAATTGACTCTAAACAGATTGTGATCATTTGTTTGGTGCATGTAGTTGCAGGACATTATCATTGGTGAAGATTGCATGATATAATGTTTTTCTTTTATTGCTATTGTATTGATATTTCATCTGCAAATTATTCACTGGATATTATTGTTGGTTATCTGAATTGATTACAGGTACAGATAAAATTTTTACTTGCATAAGGAATTTTTACCTGCATTAAAATAATCTCCAATCCTCATCTCTATAAATGTGTAACAACATTTTTTTCTCCTGAGGCACCTCCAATTGAAACCATCTTTTCTAATCAAAAGTATAATATATATTACTTTTTAATTTAGTAATAAATACACAATCATTTTTAAACTTTGATCTATAGAATGAAAAGTTATCCAATTTTAATCCAGTTTCTTTAATCCATAACTTTTGTTTTCCATATCACTCCAGCAAACTTCCATATATCATCTAGATGGGATCAATTTGAACTTTCTAGGGGTTGATAGTTTCAATAAAAAAATTTATGGGTCGATGGCAGCAAAAATAGACCCTCTTACTACTGCTATTTGTTTGTTACTTCAAAATATCAATGTTTCCAATAGATACCTAATTAAGAAGTAAAATAATTAAAAAAGCCTACCACTTTTTTGATAAAAACCCATTACATACCAAACTTGCAAACAAAAAGGTAAATGTATGAAAATACCCGTAGCACAAATATGTCTGTGCATTATCTTATTGAATATATCAAAGCAAGTAAAGACATGATAAAATGTTGCACATCTGCACTTGCTCACAGTGGAATGAGACAATATTCAATATTAGCAGAATCTAAAAGTCTTGTATGGTCATGCTTTCATAAAACACTATATATTAATTCCTTTGATGTGACATGTGATTTGAACTTTGAATAGAATTATTTATTGAGGAGTAGTACTACAAAAAAGAAAATCAGAGGACCCAGTTTATTTATTCGAGTGTGAATAAAAATCTTCTGTTTCAAGTAAGTATGTACTTTATTATTATTATTTTTTTTATATAGGAGCTGTCAAAATTATTGTTAATAAAAGTTTTTATTTCTTACTATAATAATATGACTGAACCAAAAAAGAAACGTAGTCTACACAGCCTGGATTATTTGAAGTTAGGATTTGTTCTGTCATTATCAAACAAACATTTACTGATGGCTTAATGTGTGAAAAAAGTTTTTAGTAATGACGCTATGAAACCATCAAAACTAGCAGATCACTTGAAACAAAATTCATCCCGACAAAAAAGTAAAAGATTTGTTATATTTTCAATCACTTAAAGATAAAATTCTGAAGAGAACTACAATAGATAATATGTTTGTTTTATCATCGAAGCAAAATAGTGATGGATTAAGGGCATCATACAACATATTCCTACTCATCGCAAAACAATTGATTCTTCTGGCTGTCGCGGAGGTATTGAACTTCACAAACCTGCACAAGATGTTATAAAAGGGATTTCTTGGAGCAAAAACACAATTCAAAGATATATTGATGAAATGAATCATGAAGTGGAAAGCTGTAATTATTTGCAAAAAAATTTTCCCTCTCCAATTGGGCGAATGAACATTACCCGTTTATTGAAGTTTTGTTGCTGGCATATGTTCATTTTATTCAAGATCAGGAAGTGCATGAAGAGCTGCTGCTTTTTGCTAGAACTTTAGAAACTGTTACCAGAGGTGAATTGATTTTTAATTTAACTTTACAACCGGTTGAACTGAATTATTTAGTCTTTTGGGCAATTCACTCTCTAGTGAATTTTTTCATAAGTATTATACGTTAAAATGCATGTAAAATGGTATATTTTATTATAATAAATTTTTTTCTGAAAATTCTGTGCTAAAAGATGAGAAATTCAAAATTCCTGCTCTTACAATAGACATAAGCCCTGCCCTGACATGTCAGCCATTGTCTGTTGCCAAGGCTGTAAAATGTTTGCTGTTTTATGACATTATAGTTTTCAATGACGCAAAAACTTGTTTATTTGCAAATTAATTACGGTTTTAGATATTTTTTTAAAAATAATTTGCACTATATTTATTAGATATCAAGAAATATAAATTATTAATAACTTATTTTGACTTGAAATACTTTATTTTCAAAAATATATTATATTAGCAGCTAACATAAATATGGCCTGAAGCAAATTAGAAAATTCTAGTTTTGATGTAAACAATCTACGTTATATTTACAGTAAGAAAATATTGTAATTTTGCAATAAATATTCAAAAAATTTAAACATTTAAAGCATAATTTGTTAGATATAAGAGAAATAAATAATTATTCGTTTCAAATGTTTAAAAATAATAAAAATTAAGAAATATTTCATTGATTTTATAAACTGAAAATAATGTTTCTAGAAATGATGTGTAACATCTTTGTTTTGTTTGTGATCTCATTTTTTTAATATTTACAGAAACAAAATGTGAATATTTAAAATTTATTTCAATAGTAAACAAAAAAAAACTATCAAATGAAGTCAAATTTATTATTTTTAGGTAAGTAATAATCATTTTATCATATACTTATAAACTGAAAATAATCTTTCTTAGAAACGATGATGTGTAAAGTTTTTTGTTTTGATTACATCCTCATTTTTTTAATATTTACAGAAACAAAATGTGAACATTTAAAATTTATTTCAGTAGTAGACAAAAATATCTATCAAATGAAGTCAAATTATTTTCTGAAAAGAAATAATCATTTTATCATATATTTTACATTGATATGTGAGACAAAGAAAAACGTCAGAAATGCTGAAATGTAAGAGGCATGATGCTGCAATTTCGTTGTGACAGATGGAGCACCAGCTATGGTTGGTCATTATCTTTGTTTAATAAGTCATCTGAAATAACATATACCTGAAGTGCTTACAGTCCACTGCATAATCCATAGGCAACATTTAGTAGCCAAGAACTTAGTGACAAATTGCAACAATCTCGTCAGTTTGTTATAACAGCTGTGAACAAAATTTGAAGTAATGTTTTGAACACTAGACTGTTTGCTCGATTATGTGAGGAAAGTGGTGAAGATTTCTATCAATTGGTTTTCCATACCGAATTCTGCTGGCTTTCAAAAGGTTTATGTTTGGCGAGATTTTTTGCACTTTTTCAGTCCATTTTAGAGTTTTTGGAAGATGAGGATTCCAGTTTGAAAGAAAAATTTACTTAAGAGTAAAACAGATATTGTTTATTTAACTGACTTATTTGGCAAATTTAATAATATTAATTTACAACTGCAAGGAGACAATTTGAATCTCATCAAAGCAAAATCGATCATATCAGTTTTTATTGCCAGATTGTTTTTTTAAGCAAAATATTGCAAGATCTGAGCTTTCCCAGTTGCCCAAGTTATTTAAAATAGGCACAATCCAAGAAGAAAACATCTTGATATATATCAGCTATTTGAAGGCTCTTCACTTAGATTTTAAAACTAGGTTCAAAGATATTATATCATTGGAAATATCAGACTGAATAATAAAGCCAATACACTATTAGTGCAGAACTAAATATAATTTTGCAAGATGAGCTGATAAACATCAGCATGAATGAGGATCTCAAGGTACAATTCAAGCAGGGTTATCAAAAGTTTTGGCTGCAACAAGATATTCCACTTCTGTACCCGGCTCTATGGACTGTTGTATAAAAGTATTTGCTGGCATTTCCATCATCATATCTGGTAAAAAGAGGCTTCGGTGTAGTTTTAAACCTGCTTTAGAACAGATATTGATTGCATATCATTGAATGTGGAGATTTGAGAATGCAACTCACTTATTTAAAACCTCCATAGATAAATTGTTGATAGATCACACTAGGTGCATCCATCTCATTAAATTCAGTTTTCCCAGCTAATTTATTTGGTATTCTTATTTTTATAATCCTGATTAATTTTGTTGATGTTTAATTCTCTTTGAATATGTTGATTTTTTTCACTTCATTTTTATATTTAATAAAGTGATTTCAATATTTGTACTTATTTTGAATTTACATATTTATTTCATAAATGTCAAAAATTAAAAAAAACTGCTCGTATTTTTTTTTTTTGTTTTAATTTTCGTTAGTGCAGATTTCGATATTAAATGTTTCACAAGATAATTTCTGACGTGATTTTGATTTTTAAATAGCTAAACCTCATTTTTTTTCAGGTTCTAAATATAATTTGTCTTTCAGCTAGTCAGTTACAGCAATTCAATATTGGTCAGTAAATGGATATGTAGCTCTTCTTAAAGGATTCAATATATCTGACAAGTAGTACTACAATGGGTTAATTTAAAGAGTATTTTATCTATCCCATTATAGGCCTCCCCTCTCCCCAAGGCATTGCTCATTACCCCTACTTAGGAAGTTATTAACTTTGTTTTCTGCTATAATTCGATTTTTGCCATTGGCGTTTAATCTTTATGAATTATTTAAAAATATTCTTATTTAATTTTTTTTTTTATTGTTGCAATTAATAATACAACCTGTATCATGATAAATTACTAATTTTAAGTTTTAGAAATACCATATTATACGCTTTAGATATTAATAAGAAATAACAAATCATAAATAGCTCTTTAAATAATTTTTTTTTTCCATTCATTGTAAAATATTGTGATTAGCGTCATTCTCTCTGTTCGTACCTGAATATATTGAAATACGATTAAAAATGTATTTAAACAAACATTTGAATTCCCTCAGTTTGTTATGGAACATTTCCAAACGCTTAATATAATAACATTAAAATTCACCGTATGTTTGATTTTTAACTAGGATCTCGGTAATTAATAAAGTAAAAATTATCCCTGCCTCCTCACGTTTTGCTTGTTTAGATATCTTGTTGTCCTTGAACTATCTTCATTTTTATTATTACATAAACTGATATTGGTATAGTTTTTCTCCGTTTTCTTTTTTTTATTTAAAAGAGGTCAAATATAACATGAACTTTTGAATTGTTTGATAACGGACTAAAAACAATTATTGTATACATATATAATTGCAGCGAATGATATATAATATTTGGTATTCGAATAATGTGATTTTGTGAATTTTTATATAACTCGGGAGTTTATAAGAAATTCGAGCACTGGAATTGATAGATGGCGCGCGATCCATGGGCCGTGAATGTCAGAGTCCATTATTTTAATAATTGCATTAATTAAAGCACGCAAAAAGCGTGCATGACATTTAAAGAAAATATTGGGGGGAAAAAACTTCAAATACAATTAAAATCTTTTACCATTGCTTTTGCAAAATAATATAGTAGGATTAATAAAAATAAAATCAAATGTTAGTATTCACTCATTGCGTACGCGTGCCACACACATGCAAATATTATATCGTTGATATGTGATATATAAAGTTTACATATATTAAATGCACATTTCCATTTTTTTATATTATAGAATAGTATTTATTAGATATTCTTAAATCATTATTGATTCTTGCTCAACTATATGAATAGCATTTTCTCAGAGGGACTACCTTAAAAAGATCAAATCATTATAAAAAGCTTTTCCCCAAAGTGACTTATCAAATTATTTAACAATTATCGATTGTTCAGCTTTTCGGTGCTCAAAGGCATAGTAATATTACGTTAACAGAATTTACCCAGTTTATTAATGATAGTGATGTTTTTTCACTACATATCTTTTAGGACAATAACGAATTGAATCATCTCACGATATTTGTAAAATAGAATACAGT
Source organism: Epiperipatus broadwayi (assembly GCA_028023455.1). NCBI lineage: Eukaryota > Metazoa > Onychophora > Udeonychophora > Euonychophora > Peripatidae > Epiperipatus > Epiperipatus broadwayi. The sequence goes on from JAQFVV010000006.1 coordinate 16,626,307, forward strand.
TTCGAATCCACTCATTTGTGCTTCAAATGAGAAGTGATCACATATCTATCGGTTTAGTCATTCATTATAAAATGCAGAAGTCTTTGTCAGCATTCCACTTCAGAAATAACAGCCTTTTTTAAAATTATAATTATTGGTTTCACGTCCTTTCTGTCAGCTGCAGTTAAGAAAGATTTAATACCTTAATAATATCCATAATTCGTAGGTACTATAGTGCTTTTTGCGCACATGGGTATAGATATTTTAAAAATATTTATACCTGATGAATGTAGATTGCATTATTATAATATTTGCTTTTGATGTACAGGGATTGGACTAAATAAAGTCGTCACTCATAAAGAATTGATGGTATTGTAAGTCATGAAATTATTTAAGATTTGAATTGTATATAGAAGAATATTAAATCTCTTTATTCGCAAGTCCAACTTTTCTGAGAAATATGGGTAAAAGAGGTTACTATTTTATTTTCGTAAGAATGTCCAACAAAATAAATTAAAATCAGATGAATAGTGAGGCCTGAGAGATATGTTATAGCTAATTAATAATTGATAGTTTAAAGTATAGGCCTGAGGGATATGTTAATAGCTAATTAATATTTGATAGTTTAGAGTATATTAATCATGGAAATACTTGTTATATGGACATTTTGCACTAAAATGATGACTATAGTAATTTGAAGTCCTTCAAATAATCCATATGACTAAACCTAGTTAATACCATGATATAGCTTTCCAAATCATGACCACTTTACTAGCATATTAAACATTTGGAAGTTTTTTTTAATGATGATTGCCGCATCGCATAAATCTTGTAATTGGAAAAAAAAAAATAAATCAATAAAATATCACATGACCTATCTCACAACGTCAGCTTACATAATACTGTTTTAGTAGCGTTCTTTTCAATTTCTCTATGCCACTTAATATAAGCTTTGGTAAGTAATGATAGATGTCAGATGACTGCTTAATAAATCTGTATTTTGTGCTGTCCTATTCTAAATCCCTAAACTACTTTCAAGATTGTGGCTTTCATCAGTGAAGAGTTTTGAATCTTGAAACAGTATAACTGGACCTTTAGGATCTTATGCACCTTCCTTCAATATGGTCATTATACTATCAAGTTATGATCTTAAATTGAAAAAAAAAAAAACACATTTAAATGTTTTCAATTTAAATTATTTATTGCCTAGCAGTCACCATAAAAAAGTCTTTTGACTAGACAGCTCTTTTAAAAATGTGAAATATGCTAAAAAAATTGTGTCATGATTTGGAAAACTGTCTCTAGACTAGAGTGAAAAGAACTCATCTTGGATATTCTTCCTGATGACAAGTAGGATAAATTAGAAATAATATACTCTGACCTAGTCTTAATACTTGATCACATCAATGATAGCTTACGATTGCTTGCCATGTCTTAACACAATTTTAGCATTGTAAATTTGGAGGTATATGTTAAAATAATACACCTATTAAGACATATATATATATATTTCAAAGTCATAAATTTGATGGAAAATATTAATTTTTTTTCCTTAAATCTATGCTATGAATTCTATTTATTTTTTTAATATATTAGAAACTAAGTAGATTGCATAATTTACCTTTAACTAACTTTTTCTTCTACTCATCGTCATCATCATTATCATCATTATTTTCAACCATTATCAATTCTACTGCAAGATGATCTCTCCAGGTTTAATCAAGTTATTCTGATTCCTGCCTTTTCTATAATACACCAGCAAACTTAGTTATTTCATCCATCCACCTCAGTGTTCTGTAGGTCTTTTACTATCTTTTGGGATCCAACTTAAGACATTAGCTGTCTGTCTATTATCACTTCTAGCAATATGTTCAGCTCAGCTTCATTTCAATCTCTTAATTTTTTTCAGTGATGTTAGTGATATATTTTTTTCACCCATATATTTCCTTTTGATCTCTTCTTGTTAATCCTATCATATATCTCTCTATGCTTCATTGAATTTTCTAAAATTTCAATTGCTCTTCTGTTAAGTGTTGAAATCTCAGATCTATAAATAAGAACTGATAAAACACATCTAAGAACCCATCCCCCTTTCAAACACGTTGGTATATATTTTTTAATATCTACCAAAATCATTTCATCCAAGTTTAATTCTATGGTTAATTTCAATTGTTTCCATCTTATTAATAATCTGACCAATGATTATCAATTTTTAGTTTCTTCTTCTGAGAAAATCCATTGAATATTACTTAAGTGTTTTAGTGCTCATCTTCAATTCTATTTTTTTTATTTTCATCTGATAACTGTTGTAACATTTTCTAGTATTATTTGAAAAAAATAACCACATTATCTGCAAAATAATCTCCATTTACTTTTATATCCTTAACTTTCCATGTTAATTCACTAAACACTTTATAAAACTGAAGTAAAAATTGGATATACAATCACAACCATACACCTTTTTTCAGTGTTAATCTTCTTAGTATCATATAATACTAAATCATCCATGCACCTTACTACTGTTAAAGTTAGGAGATATAAGAGTTGAAGTTAGGAGATATAAAAGTTCTGAAGAAGATTGCTGGGGCAGTCGAAACTGTAAACTGTAAAAGAGGGTAGTAAATAAAGCATTGTGTAACAGTAGTAAAGTGCAAGCATGATTTAATATTATATGGTATACATTTGGCAATGCAGTAAGAAAGAGTAATTATCTTTTTAGTATCACCAGTCAATCTAATCATTCCTTTTGCATTTTGATAACATTTTTCAGAATATGGCAATCATCCAATGTTTAATTACTGTAGAAATGCTTATAGAATTAAATGCCTTTCATAGGCTACAAATGCAAAGTATAATGGTAATTCGTATTCATTATTCATTAGATCTTTTTATAACTTCTCTCCATGCTTGGATATGATTCACTGTGCTAAAATAACTTTTAAATCCAGTTTAATCTTTTGATTGGTTAGAATCCAAAGTTTGTTAGAGGTGAGTTATATTTATCTTGATCAAGATTTAGTTAAAATCAATAGAAGACTATGATTTCTTAACATATTCTTTATAACTTTTCTTAAATATCAATATTATTATTCCTTTTTTTCAGTCAATTGCTAAATCATTTGGTATATAACTTAAAAATAATTTTCTACTGATTTTTTAAAAAAGATATCAATAATGATTCCATCATTACCTGGAGCTTTTCCCATCTTCACAGATTTGATTGTATGATTCACTTCTTCATTTAAAGTTCTGGGCAATTCTGAAGATATAGTAATTTTAAAGGATATTTTTTCATTTTTTATTGCTATATAATTAATTCTTTATAGAACCCTTCCACAGATTTCATGATGTTATCTCTCTTTTTAATAACAATTCCATTTTTTTTTTTGTTATTGCAAAAGTAATTTTCCTTCCAATATCAATATGTTGTTTATACTTTTGATACTTTTATTCTGTTCTGTAGCTTTCTTTGCTAATTGACTGTTATATTTTCTTATATCATTATTAACATTTTTTCACCTCATTTTACAAAATTCTAAATAGATAATTTTTTAAAATTTTCATATTCCTTATTTTTCTTCGTACGTTTTTTCTCAATAGAAAATTTACTGGTAAATTGCACCCTCTTGCCTTATTATCAGAAGATAAAGTTGTTTTCAAGTCATAATGCAATCTAAAAGAAAGAGAATAATATAAATAAATGCAAGCTTGCATTAAATTTTTGAAATAATTTCCATTCACATAATAATATTATGTTTTAATTGTGGTGATAACAAATTAGGAAGTACTCTATAGTAGAACCATGTTGCTTTTAATTCATGCATTTATATTTTAAAGATGTATTTATATATGTATGATGCAATTTAATTAAAATGATTATAAATATTAAGACATTAATAAAAATAATTAATAAATCAAAATTAAAAATGCAAAAGTTAATGGGATTGAGAGGAGGAAATGAGAAGATAACAATTATCATATGTATGGGGTGTACTTAAATCTAGGTTATTAAATTTTTTCATTCTTTTTCTGATAATGATGAAGTACCAAAGATATAAAAGAAAACCCAAGCCCATTAAATTTTTAATCTCATGCTTTTTTGACTTTTCAGACGTTTTCTTGATGTGATTGTAATAATAACATTTGCATTGGCAAATACTGCTCAAGCATTGAGTTAACTTATTAAGCACCGGGTTTCTTGAAAATAGATAGATATTCAACTTAATTTTATGTATATTTTGTTAAAGAAAAAAAAAAATTTTTTTTGTTTCTATGCACTTTTTAAAATTAAATGAAAAGAAAAATAATATATATTTTTAGAGCATTTTCAAATAAAATAAAAGTTTTGAGTATTTTTTTTTTTTTTTATATTGGAAATAAAGTCATAGATTTATTAGTGTTTTTAGTAAACAAAAGTATAGTGTCAGAACTTTTTACAGAATATTACATTTATTTAAGATAAGGCTTAAAATATTTACATTAACTTTGTTGGTACTTTTGTATTATATCTGCTGCGATGAAACTACACCTTAACCCTAAACCTAATCCTAACCCATTGTGGTTGTGATATTCCACTGCAGGTCTAATTACTAATGTACCACTTTTTTATAATATACATTATATGATTATTCTCCTGTACATGAGGGGTCAGAATGACTAATATGTCAACATGGGTAGGATAACAACCTTGGCACTAACAAGGGCTTTGAACATTCCGTCATCAGATTTTCAATGAAATGGAAGGCTGAAGAGTTGTGAGTTGGAATAGTTTGAAGCCTATCCATTAAAGTACGAAGATTGACTATCTTAATATAAAGCTGAGCACTGATTATATATATGTGTGAGGATAATAATCTAGACCAACTGATGATTGCTGGTTTAGCATGAAATACGTATATTGGTGATTATTTATCTTTTCAACATGTGCATGATCAGATGAGTCAGCAATATGAGATGGGACTGAGAGTAGTGGGTCGTGTGAAAGTCTGAGTTCGAATCCTGCATATATTACATATATAAAATGCAGGTTTAAGCCTGTACAATGTATACATTATAGCAAATTTAAAATATTTACTATAATAATTAATATGTTAAAAGATTTTATAAGTATTTAAAAATGAAATATTTGTAACATTTATAAAATATTTAATTTCTATTTCGAAATAAGCACTAAAACTTATTTCCTAGCCTCCAGATGTAGTTAAATTTTTTGGTATTCCATGAGGATTTTTAAAAAAAAAATCCTTAAAAAAATATTAGTCCATATAAAAATAAAATGTATTATATTATTAATAAAAATATCCTAGAAATAAATGAAAATAGATTAAAAATTTAAAAATAAGCTTTCAAATTAAGTCTTACCTTTTATTTTGACAGACATAATGTGGAAAACCCTCATTTTATTTAGCCTGCAGAAGTGAGTGAATTTAAATCTTTACTTTTTTTTTTTTGATTTGACATTTAGAAACAAAAACAAAAATATATATTCATTTTCTTTAAAAATATATAATGAACTGGGATAAAACTGGACTGAATGGATGACTATTATGTAAGTAATGTTGGAACTATGTAAACAAAATGGAACATGAAACACCATTCCAGTTAATTACTGACTAATTTTTTTTAATTTTAAGTTTTTTAAAATCAGATTTTTAAAAGCTATTTTTTTTAAATATATATTTTGAATCTAGAATAATGTTTTTTTTTGCCTTAGGAAATCATTATAATGTGATTCTTGATTTATGACACATTTTGGGCAATCAATTGAGTTCATAGATTTAAACTGTACTTAATTGTACTGTGAATGTAACTAGCAGTTTCAAATGTATAATTTAATCCTTGAACATATATACTGTAATAGTTTAGTTGTTAAGGGTTTAACCTATCTATCAACAGTTACCCACTTAGAGAAGGGTGCAAAGTAAGTTTTACTAGTTTTTATAATGATGGTTAATTATATCCTTATTAATGCAAACACCAACCAAATTTCCTGACTACCACAAACCCACAAGGAAGATAAGATCTTGAAAATTAAACCCCTTCCCACATCAGTGATTTACCTCACAACCTCCATACATGGTCGAGGAATACCTATAAACCGGGGGGAGGGACATATCCTATTACTATAATTAATTTCTTTCAATTTCAGTCTAAAAGAAAGTTCAGTATATAATAAGTGTGCTTTGATATTAGACCTGCAATGTAAGGGGATAGGAGGCTTTTTCACATCCGCAATAAATGTGTAATCTTGCACTGACATCAAATTGAAAAGAAATAATCCCTGCAATGTTATTCAATCTCGTGTTAAATTGGGTTTATCTTTATCAATGGGTCTTTTTTTGTAATATTTTGACATTTTCAGTTATTGTCCAGATTTCTTTCTGACAACAGGATAAATATTTAATAAAAGTCTTATAATAATTTATATTTGTTTCTTTTTGTGTATTTTTTTTTTTTTTTCCTTCTTTAAAAAAAAAATACATTTATTAGCATTTCTGTGGGAAATCCTGGCATACTCTGTGCAATCATGTGTTCAATAAAATTTCATTTTGGCGGGAAATTTTTTAGTTCAAATCTCCATTTTATGTGTGTTAGAAATAAATATCAAATTTGTGACTTCAATATGACAATTCCTGTTATATATTACACAATAAGTAGCATATGTATGTACTTTATGTGTTTTTGTAAATAATATTTAAAAAAATTATAATTCAATATTTATTTTGTGCATATTTAAATTAACATTTTTTTGCATGATGGTGTCATTTATTTAAGATCACAAATCAATTTTTTTTTGGTTTAAATTGTTAATTTTAATATCGATTTATATATCGTTATACATTTTAAAGTTATTAGTGTGAAAGTCGTTTACATTTGTTTTAAAGTGCTGTTTTTAATATTATTTTTTATACTTTAAAAATGGTAATTTTTAATATCCATTTGTTCCTTAAAAATTCTTTTTAAAATCGTCCTTTTAATATCCATTTGTTTCTCAAAATTTGTTTTAAAATGTTGTTTTTAATATTATTTTTTAATAATTTAATAATCTGTCTTTTTAATATCCATTTATTCTTTAAAAATTGTTTTAAAATCATCTTTTTAATATCCATTTGTTTCCCAAAATTTGTTTTAAAATGCTGTTTTTAATAGTTTTTATACTTTAAAAATCGGTCTTTTTAATATACATTTGTTCCTCAATTGTTTTAAAATCATCTTTTTAATATCCATTTGTTTCTCAAAATTTAATTTTAAAATGCTGTTTTAATATTTTATACTTTTAGTTATTTTTATTAGTACTGCAACACAGAGCATGTATTACACTTGCTGCATCTTTTCACGTTCATATCAACCTGCTGATAACTTTGTAAACCATGGTGAAAATATCATGTACAAGATCTGTGTACATGTTACTATTTTTTTTTTTTTGCAAATTTTACGGAAAAAAAAAATAGTAATGTGTACACAGATCTTGTACATGATATTTTTGCCAAGGTTTACAAAGTTATCAGCAGGTTGATATGAATGTGAAAAGATGCAGCAAGTGTAATACATGCTCTGTTTTGCAGGTCTAATACAAAAGTAACGTAATAAGTTAGTGAAAGTGCTCATTTCTGTGTTACGTGCAAGGATAGATTTAGTAGAATAGAGGCAGACTTTTATAAATTTGACAAACACTTTATTCTACAATTTGTCATGTTTAGGAAAAGCCAGTCTATATTTAACAAAGACAATTAGCATATCAAATAGATATATTATTAATCTATTCTTGGACTGGTTATTTCTTCATGTCTGGTAATATCTCAACTTCAGGCTATATTACAAGAACATTGACAAGAATTAATAATCTATTATTCTTTTTGTATACCTCACTAGAGATAATAATAATAATAGAAGTAATAGAAGTAAAAATTAACACAGGTACATTAAATTACATTCTATACCTTTACAAAAACAAAAAAAATCTGTGTTCAAAACAAAACAATAGTCTTACCAGTTTCTTTGCAATTGTTAATGATTTTATTACCTTTTGTTTTTAAGAATTTAATTTTGAATTTTTTGTTTTGTTAAGTAATTAATCAATCAAGTTATGATATTCAATACAATAAACAGAGATTCAGGCTTAAATTAGCTTTAATATAGTTCAAAATAGATTCCCATAATGAGAGCAATAGTTTATAATAGTCACATCCTGAATGTATTCAGCTGCTTTGGTTGTTCTTTGATGTAGGAAAGATTATACTGACAAATACTGTCTTTCGTTGTATACTGTGTTTGCTTTGTTGCATCGATACACTCATCTTTCTTAATCCTTTTTTTAAAAAAATTCTCTTTTACCTATACATTGTCCTTTGAAAGATATTATCACTACAGACACCGATATCTTTTAATTAATTTTATTTTTGATTCTGGTTATATTAAAAAAACAACAACCCAATACCATCATATATTAATCTGAATTTATCACTAACTAAATATTATCTTCCTAAATAAAATAATATTCTTTGATATATAAAAAAAAAAGTATTTTTTTTTTTACATTTAATTACTTCTTTTTTTTTTTTTAAGTGTCATAGCATCGGCCGGGACGCGAACCCGCAACCCGGGCAACTGCCTGCAAGTGCAAGGCAGTCGCGCTGACCTCTCGACCACCAATGCAAGACAACAAATGGAATAGTAAATTCTCTAAATCACGATTAATTAGACATTAAAAAAAAAATTCCGCTTTGCTTTATTAATCAGGTAATTTATTTTTTCCTAAAACTTACATTTTATGTAATCTTTATATGATCCATTTCAGTCTTGAACAGTGTATATACATACACTAATTTGTAAATTGTCACAGGACATTTTTCCAAACTAAATGTATTCATTTTATTATATAAAGAAGCACTCGGCAGAGTTGTTCTATCAATATTAATTAACATTGCTCTTTGGGTTCATTTGAAATAAAATTTTAATTTTCAAACTCTCGGCAACAGAGTGCAAATGTTGTTGCCGCAACTACCTCACTCAGTGCCCGAGACTAAGTGCACAAGATAAGAAAATGACTGCTGCGAAAGTATACGCTAAAACACTCAGCTTTTGTAATTTTTTATGTTTTTAAAATTATAAGTTCTTGACTTTACACATTTTGAGAATATGGTAGTCTAACTATATTATTATAAATATCGCCCTGAATATAGTATATAATTTATTCTCAATTAGAAGTTAACATCATATCATATTTTTCTTAATAACGCAATTTGATCTATAACTTGATTAACGTTTGTGACTTTAATTTCAGACTTTAATTTCAATCGAAACTACAATAGCACAACTTTGTAATTCATTTTTCTGCCCTAGGCATATTTTAATTAATTAATTTAAAAAAGTACACTGTATCTTTTAACATTTTTAATGATATCAAGTAAATGATATTTAAAAAGTATTTTTTTTTACTTTATAAAAACGTATTTTTAATTAAACACACATTTTACATTAGTTGATTTTTAAAAAGAAAATATTGATATGTAAACAAATCATTTATATAAGTAATATTAGATGTACTTTAGTCAGGTGAATAATAAAAATTTGTATCTTTTCACCTCGCATAAATATATAATTAAACGAGCTGCTCCCTTACTTTAGTGCCATCTATACTGACTTTGAATAATTAATGAATAGCAGTTGTTAGTGCATTTAAATCCCCATCTCCATATTGTTTTCTGGCTTTATCAGTGAAGTTTGGGATTCTAAGCTGGAAATAATGCAGATATGCATAAGTCAACCTTTAACTTCATTTTACTATTCATTCTAATTAGCGTGAATATTTATATAGATTTGACTCCAGATCATTAACTATATAGTATCCTGTACTTCATTAACTGAAGGTAGTCTCCTTTTCCCCTTGTTAGGAATGTTAATAAAAATGACAATTGTTTTTTTCAGTTTACAGCTCCTTATTCTAATGCTATCTATTATCAGTTTGAATAATTGATTACCAGATGTCAGTGCATTTAAATTCCTTTCCTTAGACAGAATGTGGTTTTTGCTTTTAGCAGTGAATACAGATGACCATTAAACATTCTTTTCCACTGATAGCTTTTCATACTACTTTGAGTATATCTTGGCAGAATGATTTGCTAATAATGAATTGGAAGGAATCGGAAAACTTAATGTAATAAATAAGAATAGGAACCCCAATAAAATTATGTTTTAAAAGATGAAATAATTAATTAGTGTACTGCTCAGGAATTGATAAAAAGTTTGGGCAATAGAAATAACAGCTGAAGAGATGATCCATGGACTCAGTCAGTCATTCTACCAGTGTTGTAAATCACACAGAATTTTCCAACAGTGATATTATTTAAAAGAATGAGAGAGAGAGAGAGCCACATAAATATAAGTTTGCATTATTTATATATTTTTTAAATATCAAAAAACAACTAATAATTAAACCATCTATAACAGGCGTGGCCAACAGGTCGATCGTGATTTACCGGTCGATTGCAAAGCCAATTTTGGTCGATCTCGAGGCCAATCTGGCAAGAGCTGCCAGGTAACGAGTGAAACAAATTAAGTCAAGATTTTCAAGTTTTTTTTTGTTGTGTGTTTTTATTCTAAATTTTTTTCAATTCTAGTCGTATCATTATTGAAAATAATATTTTTAATCTTGACTTAATGCAGCTCATTTGAATTAATAAATATTATTAATAATTACTCATGTTGCTTTAATCCCCCCTGACATGAGTTTTTTGGCCCGTTAAATAATTATTTTTTACTAGATAGATATATAAAAATAGTATGTTTTTCACACCTCCCTCCACTTAGACTAAATAATTATTTTTTACTAGATAGATATATAAAAATAGTATGTATTTCACACCTCCCTCCACCTAGACTACGCCTATGACAAGGCAATACTAAAAGGAAATATGCCTATGTGTTTGAAAAGAAAAGTTTTTAACAAATGTGTTTTACCAGTTCTTACTTATGGATCTGAGACTTGGACACTTAATAGAAGAGCAATACAGAGACTTCAGACTACTCAAAGAAGTATGGAGAGATGCATGTTGGGAGTAATTAGAAGAGATCGAAAACACAATGTTTGGGTAAGAGAACTAACAGGTATTACTGACCTCATTGAAAAAATTAAAAGATTGAAGTGGAGTTAGGCTGGACATATTGCTAGAAGAGATGATAATAGATGGACAATTGAAATCTTAAACGGGATTCCAAGAGATTGTAAAAAACCCAGAAAGAGACCACATGTTAGATGGATGGATGAAATAAGAAACTGTGCAGGGGTGATGTGGAGAAGAGAAGCTAAAGATTGGAGAAGATGGATTGAACTTGGAGAGACCTTCATCCTGCAATGGATTGATAATGGTTGATGATGATGAACACAAATGTTGGCCACCCCTGATCTATAATATTTACATTTTTAACAAATGGATAGTATCATTTAGTTAGTTATTGGAAACCATTAAGAAACACTATTATCTTGAATGTGACATTGGAAATAGTATAATCATTTAAAATCAGAACATGCTAATTTATGTAATATTTTTTTTAAAGAAAAAATTAATTTTATTAAGTAAAAATATTTCCACAATGAAAAACCTATTTTTTTTTACCTCCTTGCCTTGATTTCTTTAGTGTTGCAGATTTATTTGTGCATAATATATTTTGGGTACTGCTCCTTTAATGAGTAACAAAATTAAATCACAATATTTTAGCTTACTTTGTAATAAATGTATACTGTTATTTATAAGTAAATCATTCTAATAAAAGTACCACAAACACTTAGAAAGTTGACACTGTTTACTCTAGTGAACATATTTTATTTTCATGTTAATCCTTCAAGTTTTTTTTTTTTTCATATGTCTTAGCATCGGCCGGGACGCGAACCCACAACCGTTTGCAACCAACTACTTGCTTGCAAGACGGCTGCGATGACCTCTTGGCTAACAATGCTTGACTAATCCTTCAAGTTTAAGACAAATTTATGAAATCTTATCATCTCTTTCTGGCTATTCAAACTTATAATCAGTTCTTCAAAACATAATGTTTTTTGTGGAATATTATTCCCATTGATTTTCTATTGTGTAATCTACAATTCTATTAAAATATCTGAATTTTGAACACCTAGTAAGCACAAATATACATTTTTCTATATAGTGAACCATTTAGTAATATTTATCATACCTCTATCTTTTTTTTTTTTTTGCATATTTCCTCTTTTTCAAGTTGACTTTAACTAATTGAAAATCAATTTTCTTTTTTTAGCCTGTGTACCATTCAAGAGCAGTCATCAATTTTGCTATAATAACAATTCTGACAGTATTTATTTTTTTATTCCTAGCTCCCAAATATTTCTTACTTTTTATCCTAAATTCATTTTCAGTTTTCTTACTAATTTATAGATTTAACTCTTCTAAAATTTTTCTTTTAATGTTTTTTAGCTCTTCATTATAAATCATTTTTTTTTGTAACTCTTCAATATATTGGTCATCTTGTCTTCAATTATTGATTAATTTGTTAAAATTAACTTTCTCATATTTCTTTATTAAAAAGTTAATCTTATTCTTGCTATATAATAGCTCCTTTGTCACAGTTTTTTATTTTTAATTAATCATATTCCAAAAGTTTTTAGCATTTTTTCTCCTTATCTTTTTAAAAACATAAATACCTTTTCTAAACATTTAAATTTTTTTCAACACATTTACTACAATTCCAATAGCCTCATATTTTTATATTAATTTTGAAAATATTTAATTTACAAGTGCAATATTAATGATTAGTCTTGCATTTGTGGTCGAGAGGTCAGCGCGATTGCCTTGCATTTGCAGGCAGTTGCCCGGGTTGCGAGTTCGCGTCCCGGCCGATGCTGTGACACTTAAAAAAAAAAATATTAATGATTATCACGAATCATTTATTAGATTAGAGATTACAATAAATTTTTATCTCGATATAGTTTTCATATGACTGTTAAAGTTCAGTACAGTATATTGTTTCTTATTAATTATAAACATAATATTGTCTTATTAAAACTGCTCCCTTTATTTTTATAGAGACAGAATTTTTAAACGAAACTGAAAACTATCGCTCGAGATTTATACTTCAAACAAGTGAACAAAAACATGGGGGGTGGGTGGAAATGAACCCAAGTTGCACTTTTGTTTAAATCAGCATTCTGAAGATGTGGATTTTGGGATCATTTTCTTTTCTAAAATATGTTTGATCTTTTATTTAAAATGTGTGTTAAATGATAGGTTTTAGATATTTCTAAATATTTAATATGAAATCACAATTTGCATGTTTTGCTTTATAATTCATTTCCCACATGTTAAATTTACATTTCTTAATATGATATATATTTAAATAATGATAGGAAAGATTACAATTACACACAATTTTATTTTTTAAAAAAAAATTACATTAAGCATGATTTCCATAAATTGTTTTCACAATATTATGTAAATAGAAATTAATAATTATTCATTATGCAGATCAACACCATACACTCATAGAACTATTCATCCTGGAATCTTATAGGAAAGAATGTTTTTCATTCATTGTAATATTTTTGTTTCTCTTACTAATAATCATTTCTGTTGACACTGGAATCTCCATTCTATATTTTAGATGGTAACTGTATAATCAGTTATCATTATCATCAATTGTATTCTGTTCCATGAACAGGTTCAGAGTAGCCACATCATCAATTCATCTATTTTCCCACTCCATTATCTTTATTGCCCAGTTCTTCAATTTCATGTAACTTTTCCCATCCCATTTCTTATATCATCCAACATTGTCAATCTTTTTCATCCTTTCTTCTTGCTGCAACTCACTATTCACTTCAAATCATCTTTCATTAAACTAGGCTTTCTTCTTAATAATTGTCCAATTCAGTTTCTCTTTCTCTCTCTGATTTCCTCAATCAGACTTCTTTTTTCATTTATTCTTTTCAAAACTTCTCCATTTGTTATTTTATTCATCCAATTAACTTTTTCCATTCTCCATGTCCTTATCCCAAAGGCTTCCAATCTGTTTCTCATTTGATTACATTTCACAATCATACAATAATATACTCCAAACATAGGATTTAATTAACCTTTTTCTTAATTCTCTCTTCAAAGATTCATAAAATATTTTCTTTCTCTTAATAATAATAATAATTAATAATAGTAATTATAATAGTTTGTAAAATTTGTATTTTAATTAAAATGTAGTTAATATTTGGAGAAAAAACCCTTATTGTGTCAATAATAATAAAAAGCAGCCTAAGTTATGCCAAATAAAATGTTACATGTTATGTAATAGCCAATTTCTAAATTGTCAAGTATGAAAATATTTTATCTTTTTATTCTGTGAGCTTTGTGATGTTAGCTTACAAGTTACAAGTTTAACATGAATTAAGATAATTTAATATTTTTTAGAACTCTTTATATATGTGAGTTGCTGAACTTTGTTGATTTTCTTATCTTAAACATTGTCTGTTGGTGTCCTTTTTTTACTATCTACTGAATCATTTGTTTCTGCAGAGATTGTCCAGAGTTTACTGCAGTGCTCTAGCACAGTGGCATGCATCTTATTTTCATTTCTGACCCCCCCCCCCATTTTGTGTAAAATTTTGTCATGACCCATAGGTATATAGTATATGTTTTTTTAATCATCAAGGTAATTGATGTGAAATGCTTTATGGGAGTTGGGCGTATGCTTCTGCCTTGTTATAGGTCTGAATAAAACATAATTTTATGAAATGGTTTTATTTATGCATGTGTTCGTAAATATTTTTTTAAGGAAAAATTCTTTAAAAAAAATCTTAATGGCACAAATTTTTTTGCACACCAAGCACACTACTGAACTATCCAATACTTAAAAAATATATTATGTATATATGTGATGTTAGAATTGACAAAAGCAGCATCTAAACAGAATGTACTTGAATGAATATAAGAAGCAGCAAAACAAACTACCTGAGGCAAAGATGTTTATCTGTGACAGGTTTAAAAGTGCACTGAAGTCAAAATGGATAAATAAACTGGATGGTCCTCACAGTGCAGATTTGCCAGATGTATTTTTGAAAACCTTCACTTCTGCACTGCATGTAAATTATGTGTGTGTTGGCATGTATCTGGTTCTTTCTCCGTGTCTTGAAACTCTTCATCACATTTTAACAATGTGATTACTCTATATCTGTTTGCCTGCCAGTTGCCGGAATATAGATAGGTATTATTAGGTCCTAATATAGACACTTGTTTTCATAAAAAAATATACTCTATTTTTAGAAATGAACATATGTTTGATAATATAATTTCATTTCACTATTTTTCATGTTGAAGAAAAGCCATATATTTTTTATTATCAAATAAATTTCTGGAGGTCAGGATCCAACTACTGCTTTAGCCAACAAGTTCAGAACTAACATGAATTTTAAATTTGCATTAAATTTCATTATAAAGAAGTTTTATTTTTATTTTCATTAGAGATAATAAACACATGAAAAAATATTTTTTTAATTGGTAAATTTAATTATGATGGTAATAAAAAAGATATATGATATATGAATCAAAGTTTTTTTTCCTTTGAGTAATTTTTTCTCCTGTTCCACTGATTTTTTAGATTAATCTATCTATCTGTATATTGATACCGAGATGAACCTGATATGATTTAATCTGAAAGTTATGTTACTGTTATAGTTCACTGAAGGATATAATGCCAGCAGCTTTTATAGTCTTTAATATTATTATGGAGCTATATTTCTTTAATGCACTCTATAGAAATGATGTTAATGCCATAACAAACACTAATGGTTATCAAGAGTTATCATTTGGCCATCTATTTAATCCAGTGTGTTTTTCCAGAGAACGTAATATGTAATCTTTTTTATTTTTTATAAATATTAGAAAAAGTAAACATCTAATGTTTGACAGTTATTCATTTTCCCATTAACTTGATATGTCTGAAGATGACATCCAATTATAAATAAATAATTTTTAGAAAAAGCTATTAATTGTTATAAAAAAAGCTTAGAAAAACTGCGTGTGTGAAAATGAAAACCAATTTATAATTGGCACTATTTATCAGTTAAGAATTTTTTTATTAAAAAAAAAAACCAAAACAAAACCCCAAAAGAGGGTGGGTTACCTAAATTAAATATGAAAATGTTCATTCCACTATCAGAATGATTTATAGGTTTTTTTTTTTTTTATATATATCGTAACTTAAAAAAAAAATCGATTCTGCACCTATCCCTTGAAAAAAGAGTTAGCTACAAAGATCGTCATTAAATGGTTAATTTTAATTGCTTGCTTATCTTGTGTTTCTTTTTGCCTTTTTTAAATTGCTGTGACTCTGGCATGTTAGTCATTTCAGGTTATGGCTTATGCTCTGAAATTTCAAACTTTTTCCAAGGACAAGACTAATTAATAATTTACGAATTTGCTTCTAATGTTTTATTGGTTTAGCACCCTCCCCCTTTTTTTTTTTAAAAAAAAAAAAACATTAATTGCCTTATTTTTTTTCTTTTTCCTAAACGTATGCATTGATAAAAATATTGGATTAGGGATTTGAATAAACTAGAAAAAAGTATCTTGTGCGAAAAATAATCAGATTCTCTCATTTCTTATGCATTCATTCATCATCAATCATTATCATTCCACTACAGGATGAAGGTCTCTCCAAGTTCAATCCATCTTCTCCAATCTTTATATTCTCTTCTCCACATCACCCCTGCACACTTTCTTATTTTATCCATCCATCTCACATGTGGTCTCTTTCTGGGTCTTTTACAATCTCTTGGAATCCAGTTTAAGATTCCAATTGTCCATCTTCTATCATCTCTTCTAGCAATATGTCCAGCCCAACTCCACTTCAATCTTTTAATTTTTTCAATGAGGTCAGTAACATCTATTTGTTCTCTTACACATACATTGCGTTTTTGATCTCTTGTGCATGTCAATATATATATATTGCTTTATTGCTTATGAAAATAATTTTCAAATGATATGTAACATATAGCCATACACATTTATTTATTGTACCATATCGGTTTGGGGATGTTATACATTGTTATAATAAATCTTTTTAAATGCTTTTATTTAATTTAATTCAGAACTTTTATTTTTTGTTTGTTTATTTGAGTGAAATCTTGTAACCATTTTTAACAGACTTCTATCAAATGGATTTTCTTTAATTTTTTTTATACTTTGTTAGGTATCATTCACAATACAATACGTTAGGGATGTCCAGCTGGATTTTAAACTCTTTTGATATTATTTCAGTAAGTTTTCAGTGGTATATTTTTTAAAAACATGCCTTCATTGAATTTCATAATGAATTCACTAAAATCATTTGATTAGTTAATTAAAACACATTTTTTTTTTTTTTTTGTAAAAATAATATGCCATCGCAAACAAAACAAATCTTGTAAAACATTGTTTAGAAAATATCCGAATATTAAAAAATGAAAATATATATAATATTTTATAAAAAAATGTTTTGCTTTAAATTGCTGAATTATAATGCATTAAAAACCAATATATATATATTATTCAAGCACAGTTTTGGTTTGAAATAAAAATGTGGAGTGTTCAATAATCATTTGCGATGAGGACAAAAATTATATTTTAGTTTTCAGTGCTTAATTATTCATCAATTTAAATAAAAGTGTGTATATAAAATATATCAGAATTATTCTAAATTCAAAACTAAACCAGACTAGCCAAAGAAATAAGCTCTAACTCAATCAATGGTTTTACTGCTGCAAGCAGACTTTTCAAGTGTAAAGGATTAAAACATAACAAATTTATACTATATATGACCCACAATTCCTGCTTACATTCCATATACCCTTCATATTAAAAGAACTTTTAAATAAATTAATTATTAATGACTGTAATCTTGAATATTAGCATTTATATTTTTCAAACAAATTATAATTTATATGATGCATCTATTTATACAACCACAATACCGCTATCCAAATGCTGAAAAATAACATTTATTTTTTTATGTGCAAAGAAACGATCATTTGTATCATGTATATATGCTGCTTCATGATATCTTTTTTATTTTGTGTTGGAGATCTCACCAAAAATGTTAAATAATTTTGTGACATACTTAATTCAGGGTGTGGAAAGAACTACAAAACAAAAAAAACCCACAAACTATTACATGATGATGAAATCTCTGAAGTGAGTCATCAAAGTTCAATTTTTTTTTGAATTAATATTCTAATGCAATGTCTCAGCAGCTTTATTAAATGTGTTGTTGGAGGAGGGAGATTGGATACAAGCCCAGAATATTTGTTCTAATTAAAAAATATATCATATAACAACATCCAATTTATACAGGTCTCTGATTCATCTTTGAGTATGTCCACACCATACATTCTTGCTGTTGCAGGCTTATAATATATGAATATGGATGGACTGCTCACCAACATGTATAAAGCTATTGTGATGAGTTTATTGACTTTTTATCTCTAAATCTAAGATCAAGAAACATCATTTGCTTGGTAGTTCTTAACTGAATTATCTGTTAAGTTTTCTTGAAGACAAAATGAATGTGGGAGTGAAGATTTTTTTTCCCCATGGATATTTACAATCGTGACAAATTAAATTATGGCCCTTAGCAAGAGGTTAGTCACCAGTCAAGATAGTAGTTGGCAGCCAAAGGTAGAAAGATTGAAGATCTTAGGCAGTCATTTGATGAAAACATTTTGTTTAGGTATAGCAACTGCAGATTACATTCAAATGGACAAAGATTGCACAAATTGGAAGAATGTCTTATATTAAATAAGACATTGTTGGATTTTGTAAAGTGAGAAGAAAAGGTGAAGATATAATTGATTTAAAAAGTGTATATGTACTATATTGCAAAGGCACAAATATTTATAGTACAAATGGAGTAGGATTCATTATAAATAAAAAGTGGAAGAATTGCATTGTGGAAATTGATCATACATCCCATAGTATTGCAATATTAGTTAATAAACTTAATGGAATATATGAAATGCAGATAATTTAGGTTTATGCATCAACTTCTCATGTCATGAAGAAGTAAAGGATATTTTTGATCAGACATAACATTTTAAAATTGTTATGGCAAACTTTGAAAATGCTGGGGATAAATTTGGTTATGGTGATAGAAATGAGATGGAACATATACTTCTAGAGTTTGCAGAAAAAGAAAAGCTTAAAATATGTATTCATTCTTTGAGAAAAATGGTAAAAGCAAATGGATATATAATTTTTTAAATTAAACAAATGTTTATCTCAGTACCTTCCCAGGTATATCTGTATTTTGCAAAAATCAAATTAGTTTGAATTTTGCTGACATAGAATAAGTTTTATACTGCTTTTTGGGGAGACTAGCAGTATCTCATGCCAGTTGTAGTCTAAACTTAATTTGATTTCTTCCTTTTTTGTGATCTATAATTATTATTATTTTTTAAATTTTTGTTTCAAATATATTTTTTTTTATAAGCAATGCTTTTAATAATAATAAAAAGAAATTTATTTCATTATAATAACAAATTATAATTTCACTAAACTGAAGCAATCAACAGATCCCAGTTAGGAATATTAAAAATGAAACTGATTTTACTTATTCATTATTGCATTCTATGGTTATATTTCATTTTACTTTTTTTATAATGATCATCAGCATCATTTTTATCCAGCATCATCCCACTGCAGGATGAAAGCCTCTCCAAGTTCAGTCCATCTTCCCTGATATTTAGTCTCCTTCATCTTACTCCAGGACAATTTTTTATTTCATCAATCCATTTCATGTGATCTCATTCTAGATATTTTACAGTCTTCTGGAAGCCAGTTTAAGATTTTACTATCCTTCTATTGTCATATCTTCTAACAATGTGTCCAATCCAACTCCACATTAATCTCTTAATTCTTTCGATGAGCCAGTAATTCTGTTTGTTCTCTTACCCATGTAATTCATTTTCAATCGCTTCTGGTTATTCCTAACATACATCTCTTTATACTTCTTTGAGTGGTCTAAAGTCATATTGCTTTTCTGTAAAGTGTCCAATCTCAGATCCATAAGAACTCGTAACATGCTTATTAAAAATCTTCCTCTTCAAACACATAGACATATTTTCTCTTAATATCAAATTATTGCTACCAAAAACATTCCAATCAAGTTTAATTCTATGATTAATTTCATCCATTATGTTTCCTTTTCCAGTAATAATCTGACCAAGACATTTGTAGTTAACTTCTTCTAACTCTATTATCAATCTTTATTTTCTTTTGAGAAAATCTATTGAACATTACTTTAGTATTTTTTAATCTTACTTCCTTACTTTCATCTGATAACTGTTGCAACATTTCCTGAAGCTCTAAAGCTTTATTTGCATAAACAACTACATTGTCTGCAAAATCTAAATAATACTTTTATTCTCTTAGCTTCCATTTTAAACCACAAAATACTTCTTGCAAAGCTGTTATTAAAAGTTTTGGAAATATGGAGTCACCATGTTGTATACCCTTCTCAATGTCATTTTTTAAAGTTATTATGAAATCTAATTGTTGTTGTTGCATTTTTATAAATATTCTTCAGAATATGTAAGTATCCTGGATCTATGTCTTGACGATCCAATTCTTTAATCACGGAAATAAATGCTTACAGAATAAAGGGTCTTTTCATAATCTACCACTCGAAAGCCTAATGGCAACTCATATTCATTGGTCACTTCTCACAATGAGTAGATATGATTCACTCTGTATTTAAATCATTTTAAAATCCAGCTTGTTCTTTTGGTTGGTTGAAATCCAAATTTCTCAGTAGCTGAGTTGTAATTAATTTTGCACAAAAACTGATAAAAGATTGATAGGTCTGTAATTTTTAATGTCTTCTTTATCATTTTTTAAAAATATTAATACTGCATTTTTCCAATCATCTAGTACATCTTTATCATTTAAACATTATGCCAAAATTTTTTTCCTATTTCTTCTGCTTCTTTTAAGATATCTGTTATAATTCTGTTAATTATCTGGACCTTTTTCTTTCTTTATAAATTTAATTACATCATTTCTACATTTAAAATCCTGGGCAATTCAGAAGATATAGTTGTTGTAGGAGATACTTTTACTTGTTCTTTATTGCTGTATAATTTTTGATAGAACTTTTTTACATATTCATATTTCATGATGTCATTTCTCTTTTTAGTAATCGTTTCATCTTTTTTTCTTATTGTAGAAATACCTTTCCTACCAATATCAAGTTGTTATTTTACACTCTTGAGACTTATTCTTTTCTACAGCTTTCCTTGCTAGTTCACAGTTATATTTTCTTATATCATTATCAACCCTTTTTTATATCATTTTACAAAATTTGAGATATTCAATCTATTTTAATGTAACATTTTTATATATTTTCATATTCTGTCTATTCTTCATAAATCTTCTTGTCTCAATAGACATTTTACTGGCCAATTGCTCTTTTGTACCAGCTATCTTTGTTGTAGTTCTTAAAAGTATATCAGTTAGTTTCGTATTGATTTCATTCAAATCTGAATATGTTCAAAATTTATTAAAATTCGAAAATGATTTGCAAGTTCTAATTTAAATTCATTGAAATGTTTTTGAAGATTAAGAATATCAATTGTGAATATTGTATTTCTTAATAATTTTTGTCTCACTGTTTTTACATTAATGTGCATCTTATATCTCATTAATCAATGATCACTTACAGTGTTGAATTTATTAAGAATGTTAATTTTGAAATATATATTTTCTGTTAGTTAAAATTTAATCCAATTCATTTTGATGCTTCCATGTCCATTTTCGTTCTTATTTTTCCCACAAAAAAGTTATTCATAATATAAAGTTGCTTTTTTCCCCTGTAAACTCCAAAAGTCTTATGATCTCTGTCATTCCTGTCATCATAACCAAATTTTCCTATAGCACTTTCATATTTCAATTGCTTATCAATTCTAGCATTAAAGTCTCCCGTGACAATTTTAAAATGTTGCTTTGTCTGATTAAAAGCTTTTTGTACATGCTTATAAACATTCTCTACTTCTTCATCATGAGAACTTATTAGGGCATAAGCATGAATCATCTGCATTTGATATTTGTTATTAAATTGAACAACTAATCTTGCCAGTCTGTTTGATATACTATCAATCTCCACAATGTTGTTTTTCCACTTTTTATTTATAATGAATCCTACTTCGCACATATTTCCAATGTTTGTGCATTTGTAATACAGTACATGTCCAATTTTTAAATCAAATGTCTCTTCATCTTTTCTTCTAACTTCACAAAGTCCAATAATGTCTTATTTAAGGAGACAATTCTTCTTCCAATTCTTGCAATCCTTCTTCACTTGAAAGTCATCTGCAGTTGTAAGTACCTAAACAAATTGTCATCATGGCAGCCTGACTCTGCAACCAGGAGGTTCTTCAACACTCTTAGTCTTCCGCTGACAACCGCTGCTTTGGCTGGTGACTTTGCAGTTTTTATGGGAATAAGGGTAATGATTTATTTTTGTTTATCATGACTGTTAATATCTATTAGAAAAAAAAATCATTCACACACATATTCTGCCTTCAAGAAAACTCAACAGATTATAGTTAAGAGTTATTAGGCAACTGAGAAGAAAGACCATGTTGTTTTTTTTGTTTTAAGCTCACAGAGGATAGCAAGTCAATAAACATTCTACGTTGGCTAATGTGTGTTGGTGAGAAGATCATCCATGTTCATATACTATATGAATAATCACGTGGTAATAACAGCTGCGATAATAACATATAGAGTGGACATTAGGAATTTGCCCTGCTCGGTTCGTTTAATACTTTCACAAGGAATCGTAGGGTCTCTTTTCAGTTAACATCAAATTTCTTTTTGCAGCCTTAGTTTTTATACAAATATTATAATGCTTATTCAAGCTATTGTGCATGCGCTTTTTGCGAGTGTTAATAATAAATGCCATACTTTCATTCCCAACACAAGATATAGTTGGGAATAAAAGTATGCATTTATTATTATTAACACTCATAAAAAGCGCATGCACAATAGCTTGAAAAGGCTGATCTTTAATGTATTACAGTTTATAAAACACAGCGCTATAAAAATAAATGCCTATTTATAATGCTTATAATAATAAAAATCAATTGTATTTGTTATAAAAGTAGATCGTTCTAAATAAAAAGCAATCAATTCTGATTACAAGCTATTCTAAACTAAAGTAATTTTATTTTTCCATTTTTTGCGATTTTATGGTTATATTTTTTAATTTTTATATATATAATACTTTTGTAAACAATGTTAAAACAGGCAAAACTCTTTATACATATTGTCACTTAGTGCAAGCCAGAGTAATCAATAGATGCCAGAAGGCTTGTGCATAAAATCCCCATCTAGTGCCTACTCATCCAATATCCTCAGACTAGTTTCTGGCTTGTGAACTTCGTCAATGAGAAGCCTTGGATCTGAGAGCACTGCACCTAGATCTTAGATCTGAGTGGCAATACTGTATAAAGAGTTTTGCCTGTTTTAATAACAGTTAAGAGCCAGCATAAGAAATAGTGATCACGTGATGTTTATTGGCTTAAAACCAATTTTGTCTAATAGGATAGTGGTGGCTATGGTTATTAAAGAACTAAAGACACCAAAAATGTATATGTACTGAACTGAGTTCAGATCTATATGACTACATAAGCTGATGAGCTTGGATTGAAAATATTATAGTGTTTTCAATTTAAGTCTCATAGTTTTGTAGTTAACTGGAGATAAAAGGTGGCTGCTGGAGGGTTGCATTAGATCCTAAGATCTAGATGCAGTGCTCTCCTATCCAAGGCTAATCACTGAAGAAGGCCACAAGCCAGAAGCTAGTCTGGTGATATTGGATGGGGATGGGATTTTATGCACAAGCCTTCTGGCATCCATTGATTAGTCTGGCTTGCATTGAGTGTAAACAATGCTTATAATAAAAAAAATCAAATTTTAAACCATAATTATATCATAAAATAATTTTTTTAATATCAGTTATAACATTTCTATTATAAAACCATATTATAACCATTGTAGGTTAATAAATTCAATACAGAAAGTGATCATTGATTAGTAAGGTGTAAGATATATATATATTGAGAGAAAACTTATTAAGAAAAATAGTATTCATAGTTGATATTCCTAGCTTAAGTAATATTTCAATGAATTTAAATTAGATCTTGCAAATCATTTTAAAATATTAACAGATTTTGAAGGTGTTCAGATTTGAATGAAATTAGTAGGAAAGTAATTGATTCATTGATTTACAAATATCAAAGTTATCCTGTCTGCAACTTTGACATGAACCATCCTCAGATAACACATCAATGATTTTACTAATTATTTATTAAACTAAAAGTTGTCCCCAGCTCACATGTAGGATTTAAACCAGTTAAAGATTAATGTTTTTTAATTAAATATGCATGCACGGACCATTTGAACTTCTTTTCTTTATTTTCATGTTTAATATATTTTATTGATGTATTTAATATCCTCCACTCCATCATATAGTCTTGAAATATGAATAAAGATATGAAAAGACAAATAGAATGCATTTCATGCTGAACCACTAACTCAACAATTGGTCCAGGTTACATCATTATCATTTGTTCACTATCTATTAATAGTATATTGTTACATTTTGATTTACAAGTGTCAGAGATTTATTTTACCCACAATCTTGATATTTACCACACCACAGCAATGATTATGACTAATCATTTATTACTATTAAGAATTGCAACAAAGATATGTAGTAGAAAAAAGCAGTAATTGATCTATAAAATTTCTGCGATGACAATTTACTACACGGAAAAAAGGAGTTTGAAAAAATATAAAAATGATCCATTAAGAAGGAATGAATATCTAGAAATTTTGTAAAATGGTATGGAGAAGAATTAATAACAATCTCAGATGTGTGAAACAACATCTCGATATTGGTAGTTTACTTATTTTGCAATAAAAAGAAGAGATGAAACTATTATTAAATAGAGAGATGACATGAAATGTGTGGAAGAATTCTATAAAAGAATTACATAGCAATAAAGAATAAGAAAAATATCTCTACATTTTCTACATCTTCTGATTTGTCCAGCATTTTAAAGGAAGAAGTGAAAAAACAAGCAGTTAAATCTATGAAAAAGTGAAAACTCCAGGTAATGACGAAATTATAATTGATATTTTAAATGAAACAAATGAAGAAATAGAAAAATTGTTGGAAAATGTTATATACTAAATATTTAAATGATAAAAAGATAGAATAGATTATTGGAATAAAGCAGTACCTATCAATCTTTTATCAGGTCTATACATTTTTTTTACAGTAAACTTTGGATTTTAACCAATCATAAGAACAAGCTGGATTTAAAAAAGTGGTTTAGCCCAGTGGATCACATCCAAATATTGAGAGAAGTTCTAGAAAGGATTAATGAATATGATTTATCATTATGCTTTGGATTTGCAGATTTATGACAAGGCGTTTGATTCTAAAAGCCAGTGATGAAAGCATTGATCATCAAGGTATAGATCCAGGATATTGTCATATTTTGAAGAATATTTATAAAAATGCAACAGCAAGAATTAGTTTACATAATGTTACTTTAAAGATTAACATTGAGAAGGGTGTATGACAGGGCGACTCCTTATCCCCAAAACTTTTTATATCTGTTTTACAAGAAGTATTTTGTGGATTAAAATGGTACAAGGGAATAAAGTAAATGGAGATTATTCAAATTATCTAGATTTTGCAAATGAAGTAATTGTTTTTGTAAATAATGCTTTAGAATTCATGAAATGTTACAAGAGATGAAAGTAAGAAAGTAGTTCTAAGGGATAAAAACTAAAAGGAGTAAAGTAATATTAAATGGATTTTAAAAAGAAAGAAAATAGTCAAGCATTGGTCGTTGAGAGGTCAGTGACAGCTGCTTTACAAGCAGTTGTCCTGGGTTAGCGGGTTCGCTTCCCGGCTGATGCTATGACACATGAGAAAAAAAAGAAAGAAAATAAGAATTGATAATTAATTAGATGAAGTTGACAACTACAAATACCTTGGTCAGATTATTAATATAGATGGAAATGTAATGGATGAAATTAATCATAGAATTAAATTTGATTGGAGTGTTTTTGGTAGAAATATCTTACTATTAAAAAGGGAATATGACTATGAGTTCGGAAAGAAAGATTTTTAATAAATTTTCTTTATTGATTTTTATTTATGGGTCTGAGACTTGGATAAGTTAACATAAAAGCAATGTAGAGACTTCACACCATCAACGAAGTATGGAAATGTATATGTTAGGATTAATAAGAAGAGATTAAAAATGAATAAAGGATAAGAGAAATAGTTGGTACTTATATCCTTGAAATAACTAAGAGGCTGAAGTGGAGCTGGGCTTGACATATTTCTAGAAGAGATGATAATAAATGGACAATCGCAATCTTAAACTGGATTCTATGGGATTGTAAAAGACATAGAAAGAGAACAACATTTAAGATTTATGGATGAAATAAAGTGTGCTCGGATGAGGTGGAGAAGAGAGGTTAGAGATCAGAGAAACTGAATTAAGCTTGAAGAGACCTCCATCCTGTAGTAGTAGCTCGATAATGGCTAAAAA
This sequence comes from Epiperipatus broadwayi, assembly GCA_028023455.1. Classification (NCBI taxonomy): domain Eukaryota; kingdom Metazoa; phylum Onychophora; class Udeonychophora; order Euonychophora; family Peripatidae; genus Epiperipatus; species Epiperipatus broadwayi. The sequence continues at coordinate 16,652,906 of JAQFVV010000006.1, forward strand.
TGATGATGATGATGACAATAGAAGTCTGCGTCAAACTTTTCTTAAAAAAAGTTTTGTACCACATTTTTGTTTTTAAATTTAAAATAAAATCGGCTTTTATAATAATTTATATATATATATTCCTAGCACTGTTTCAACATTGATTGTTATTTAATTAGTGGTGTGTGATTTCTTTTCTCTACCCTTTTTTTATTTATATATAGCTGCTTTTTTCTTAGCTAATAATGTTAATTGATAATTGAAGATGGATCTCTTGAAGTCATTATTTTTCTTGCTATTTACCTGTCAGAAGCAATTATGTTTTGCTAAATGACATTTATTATGAATGCTTTGTTGAAGTGTTTGTTTGTTCTTAATGCGCTAGCATAGACACACACGCAAATACACAGTATACATAATTTAATATATGCAGAGTGCTGCTGAAATAAATAACTGCTTCATTAACATTTATTATTTAACGTTAAAATAAAATGTAATACATACTATTGCTTTTTTTAAATTGGATTTTTTAGCCCCACTATATTTTAAACCGTCATTTGTTTTTTCAGTAATAGATTGCGCCCTACCATTATTGTTTTTAAATATTGTCATCCGTAGCGGGATTAAAGGCTCTCGATAATCAGTCTAGAAAGACTTTGCTACCCGTTCTTCCGCACATCGTATTTTTCTTGGGATTTTAACCTTTTTATGTGCGTGTTTGTATATATATGCTCGAAATATAGGTAAAAAACAAACAAACGTTGATTTGTCACTTTAGAGTTCATAAAACATTCGAATACCAGAAGTAATAGCAGTGATCCACGGACCCTTTAGCTCTCAATCCGACCTCTCACAGTAAAGGTTTATGGATTTTTGCGATTGCATTTTTATGTAGCAAAAGTTTGTCTTCTTAATGCCTTGTGAGGTTTAGGAAGTGATAGAATGAAGGAAGTTAAAATATAAATATCCCTGGTTTGCCGTTTATATTCGGTACTTGAGTTTCATATATCTCATAAGTAACTGACCCTTTGATTATTATTATTGTTATTAAATAGGATTCGAACTTGGGATTTTCAGTCTTTATTCATCCTCTGCTGCATCTCAAACAACCGATACATATGTCCATACACATGCCAAAAAGATAAATGATCCCCAATATATAAATATTGTATAGAATCAGCACTCATCAGCTGAGCCAGATCTTAATCTCTCACTTATATATCCAATCAGTCCTCCACTTATATTAAGATAGCAATTCCTTAAACTTTAATAGACAGGCTTCAATCTTCTCACCCTTCCAACAATTCAACCGTCCATTTCATTGAAAAACTAACGATGGAATGGTCAAAGTCTTAGGTAGATTTAATATTGTAGTCACCCACGTTGATATTACGACAATCTACCAAAGACTTGGAGTATTCCATCGTTGGTTTTTCAAGGGTGAGAAATATTGAAGCCTATCCAATTAAAGTTTAAGGAATTGCTATCTTAATATAAGCCGATCACTGATTGTATATATGTGCGGGAAATTATGATATGGCCCAACTGATGAATGCTGGTTCTGCACGAAATATGTACATTGGGATCATTTACTTTTTCATATGTGTGTGGTCATGTGTATCGGTTGTTTGAGCTGGAGGATGAATATAGACTGAGGATCCTTAAGTTCAAATCCCTTTACTTACTTTAGTAAACATTCATTATATCGAATGAATAGATTATTATTATTATTATTATTATTATTATTATTTCATGATTGATTTCCTAAAAATAGTGAAAATTCTTAGATATTATATGGGGTAATATTTTAAATTGCTATCATTAGCATAGTAAAAATTCAATATTTATCTATCTACATTATCATTAATGTAATCGACAGTATGTGCATATTAATATTTTACTTTATATATATTCTGTTCAATAAAATATAAAGTCATGAATGAAATAAGAATGATTTTAATATTTCTTCAGTTATAATTGAGTTCAAGCGCAACAAATGAAAATGGAGAAAAGTTGTATCAAGCTTTTTATAATAATAAATAGTATTTACATAGTGGCGGTATAGTTTCATCTAGCTGGAGGCGCTATGCTGCAGACGTATAATCCATATTTAACTGAATCCTATTTTTATGGAACGAATTAGATTTAATTTTTTAAAATTCTGAATTAGATTTAACTGTGAATTACTTTAGTTTTACAGGTGCGTTTGAAGAAAATGGTCAAAACAACTTTTAATTGATGATGAGAAAGAGATCTGTGTAAAAAGTTAAGGAAATCTTTAAAATAATAGAATGATTTGTTGCTCCGGAGTTCATGAGAACTTCGAACACCAAAAATAACTATGGACCTTGACTAACAGAACTTGTCAATCAACTATTTTATAGACCACAAGTTTTTGCTTTTCCAGGAAGTTTATATATATAAAAAAACAACAAATCAAAAAAAATGTAAGTTTAGATTTTGAGAATATTTGGAGTATTTGTCAACTTTGAAGAATATTTAAGAGGTGAAAACAGTTGTTAAATAACTACTGCAGCGTAAAGGCTAAAGACTTTTCTGAGAATAGGTCATTAAGAGAATGCTTAGCATTGCCAACTTTCGGAATGATGAGAATATAAAAAATTTTCAATCTGATTATGATCCAGTTACCTGGGGGGGGGGGGGGATTCTAAACTTGATTAAAACCTGAATTTTTTTTCCAAAATTATCCACTATAGATTTGAAAGCAAGGCAAAAAACATTGAAGATATATTCTCTATTATTGCACTATGAGGCTCGACCGTTTGAGGCGTTTGTATTTATTTAAAGATTGTTTAATATTATATACAAGTATATTTTATAGCCCTGGAGTTTAGATGTAATTAAAGGGGTTTGAATTCAGACTTTCAAGCTCACCTCAGCTATCCAATCTATTTCATACAACCGATACACATGACTACACACATACGAAACAGATAAATGATCTCTAATATACGTATTTCATGCAGCACTCATCAGTTGGCCCAGATCATCATCTCTTGCACACACAGATATATAATCAGTGTTCGGTTTATATTAAGATAGTAAAGCTTCAAACTTTAATGGATAGACTTCAATCTATTCCAACTCTTCATCCATCCACACCATTCTATACCTGAGGGGTCAGAATGGCTTAAAGTCAACATGGGCATGTCAATAATATTGGCATCATCAAGGGATTTGAGTGTTCCATCACCAGATTTTCAATGATATGGATGGCTGAAAAATTAGAGAATGGAATAGATTGAAACCTGCCCATTAAAGTTTGAAGATTTTCTATCCTAATATAAACCGAGCACTGATTATATATATGTGGGAGAGATGATGATATGGACCAACTGATGACTGCAGGTTCGTTATAAATACATATATTGAAGATTAACTATATTTCACACGTGTGTTGTCATAATGTATCAGTTATACGAGATAAATTAGACTAGCTGAGGAGAGTTTGAAAGTCTGGGTTCAAATCCCCTGAAATTAAAAACTTTATAAATTGGCCATGTTTGATTACCATTTTTGTTCTGCGATACACTTTTAATTGAGGCTTGAGAGACAAATAGGCTGGATAGTTCTTTTTGTACTTGTTAATAAAAAACCGAATTTTAAGTTGTGTTAAATATTTTAATATTGTCAAGCACAAGTGCGTGTGCGGCGCAACTGCTCCCAAAAGCTGTTAATACAAATACAAATAGCTAACTAAAAAATATTAAAACAGCTGAGCGCTTTCAAAGGATCTTGCCTTCATAATCATAGCTTGCTTATGTTTAAATTTATGCAAATATGCTAATTCCATCTTTTTGATAGAGAAAAACACGTGTCCTTCCTGTTTATGGCATCGCTGTCGCGAGAGATAAATAAAGCCTCTTTGATCTTTCTTTTGAGGTCATGTCTCTCTCTACATACGATAGTAGGATTGTCCGGAATGCACTCATGGTGACTTGTGCACTGGTGCTGATAAAAAACTGAATAAGTAGAAGGATCGTTGCGAGCTCTATTGTACGAATACTTGTGTTGTGCCAATCGTGTGGCCAAAGATGCTCTGCTTTCCCCATAATATGTGCCTTTGCAATAGTTATTTGGACAAGCGATGTTATATACTTTATGGGGGGTCTGTAACAGTGGAGTTTGATCTTTGGTATTGTTAATTAGATTGTTAGAATTTGGAGGGGTTCGAAAACAGAGTTGGATAGGAAGTTGGCATTTAAATACCACAAGAAATTTGCGTTCCTAGCGCACAAGCAAGGAATAACCATCCCCGACGACAACAAGCAAACATTCGTGAATCTAACACAAACAATACTCCCTAAAGAAGTAAAAGATGTGCTAGCAAAAGGCCCCAGATTCGTCGGAGGGACATGGAAACAACCGGATATGGAATTAATAGCGGACATAGAGGCTGGACTCAATCAAGATCCGCAAAAGGACGAATATATTGCACAGATCAACACAGCAATGAGACACGCGGCTTTAAAACCAAATACCAAACAGTGGGACATAAAAGTAAAAACAACCAAGCAATTCTTTGAGTTAGAAAGAATCACATGCATGCGGGAAGACAAGGGAAACAGATTTGTGTTGATGCACACCCAGGAATATATTGACAAGATTAACACACAGATTGATAAGTTACAATTTCAGAAAATTGATCAGTTCAGTATTGCTAACAATAGAGACAAATTCATTTCATCCATTCTTAAAAAACATTGCAACAAAGCCTTCACAAAAGCAGAATATTACAGTCTATACCCATCATCATCAGTGCCACCCAGGATTTTTGGAAGTGCCAAAACGCATAAAGACAACACACCGGTCCGATTAATGCTAGATTTCAGTGGAGTACATTATGCAAAGACAGCCAAGTGGGTGAACAAAAAACTCATCCAAATGTTAGGCTTTGGAATATACACCATCAAGTCATCTGCACAGTTCATTTCCTCCGTCAAAGATTTACAATTAAACCCAAACATCAGACTGGCCACTATGGACGTTTCCGAATTGTATGGCTCTGTCAATAGAAGCACATCGATCCAAATAGTCAGAAATGAACTTTTGACACAAAAAATCATCCATGACTTTCTAGGTTGGTTGGACAGCAACATTGTGGCATTCTTCAGAAACCAGTGCTTCTCCATGAAACAAGGCTGGCCTATGGGACTACCACTGAGTGGTGTAGTCACCAGCATCTTCCTAAACTATTATGAGAGAAAAATCATACCTAGTCTAAACCCACCATGCCTTCTAGCATACACTAGATATGTGGATGACCTGTTCATTGCTGCCACCCCCGAGATCATTACACAGATCAAAACCGAATTAGAAGCCAACACAGCACTAATTGTTAATGTCACTACTGAAGACACTCACCAACAAGTCAAATACCTTGATGTCAAAATAAAAAGAGAAAATAACCACTGCCATTATAGCATGGCCATCAAACCGCTGGAAATCAGATGCCATACACACCCCCAATCTCACACACCCACAGCACATAAATTATCGGGTCTAGCATCTTTTTTGCATAGAAACAGATTGTTGTGTAAAATCGAGGCAGATGCAAAAACAAATGTAGCAGAATATAGAAATGATCTACTGAATTTAGGCTTCAGACAATCCATCATCGATAAAAAAATCTCACACATTCAGAATAAACCTCTCAACTCTCACGCCACACAGGATAAACCTAGATTATTACTTCCATACATACCCAATTTACACAAGAAACTACATTCCATCTTTAACAACAAATATCAGCTCTGTTTTCGAACCCCTCCAAATTCTAACAACCTAATTAACAATACCAAAGATCAAACTCCACTGTTACAGACCCCCCATACAGTATATAACATCGCTTGTCCAAATAACTATTGCAAAGGCACATATTATGGGGAAAGCAGAGCATCTTTGGCCACACGATTGGCACAACACAAGTATTCGTACAATAGAGCTCGCAACGATCCTTCTACTTATTCAGTTTTTTATCAGCACCAGTGCACAAGTCACCATGAGTGCATTCCGGACAATCCTACCATCGTATGTAGAGAGAGACATGACCTCAAAAGAAAGATCAAAGAGGCTTTATTTATCTCTCGCGACAGCGATGCCATAAACAGGAAGGACACGTGTTTTTCTCTATCAAAAAGATGGAATTAGCATATTTGCATAAATTTAAACATAAGCAAGCTATGATTATGAAGGCAAGATCCTTTGAAAGCGCTCAGCTGTTTTAATATTTTTTAGTTAGCTATTTGTATTTGTATTAACAGCTTTTGGGAGCAGTTGCGCCGCACACGCACTTGTGCTTGAATACATACATTTCCCAAAAGTAAAATTATTTAACTTAATATTGTCAAAAAAATCAAAAAAACAAACAGGTTATTTATTGAGTTGTAGACTAGTCAAATTAAACAAGTTTTGTCTAGTATTATATAGGTTCTACCCCCCCCCCCCCATACCAAGCATTTATTGCGTTGGTTCCTCCCTTTCCAAAATTTCTATAAATCATGATTTATTTATATACTGTAGTAATTTATTTTTCAAAAGTTTATTGAATTAAGGAACTCCTGATTGTTAAAATTTTGTAAATAACACAAATGTGTATCTAAGCAGTGGTTTTATATTATGTAATGAAAATTATTAAGATAAATAATTGAACTTCTTTTAGTATAATTATTACAAAAAATAAAATATGTATTCATAGGTATTTCACATACTGTTTATTAAATTTGATATTTCAATTTTGTTTCTTTTTTTAATAATGGTGACTAAACAATCGGTATGCGTAAAAGTAAAACAGCCTCTTAAACTCCCCCTTCTACCTACACAAAACATAAAAAGAGGAACTGCAGAGAAACGACATTACTCACTCGGCTCGCCTATCGCTGGCTGATGAGTGTTTAGCCATTTTCCATTTTTATTCGACTCACCCGCAAGGGCTAGCGAGATATCTGTTTGATGATTAATAATTGGATGGCTAATGAGGTTTGTTTACTGAAAGAAAAAATCACAAGCTTGATCTGAAATCTGAAAAAAAAAAAGTCATCTTTTAAGCTGCATGGTTTTGAACTCTAAATTGTGGGCACTGCAGACAGGTACTCCTAACCACAAGTCCCAGCTTTTTTATTGTTTGTTTATATTTAAATTCATTACAGATATATAAATAAGTCGTAGACTGTATAATTTAAAATAGTCTAAAATTCCTTGTAAATAATTAAAAAAAAAAAAAGTTTTGTTTTAAAAATGCAATAAAGCAGGCATTGAAATCTTGCATTGGTGGTCGAGAGGTCAGCGCGACTGCCTTGCCCTAGCAGGCAGTTGCCCGGGTTGCGGGTTCGCGTCCCGGCCGATGCTATGACACTTAAAAAAAAAAAAGCAGGCATTGAAAAATAACATACTTTATACATATACAGTATACATTCTCACCCACTCATAAAACATATAAATCATCCATTAAGATAAATTTTCTGTATATTGCTGCGTTTATTTATGACAATAAATTGAAAGATATGTAACATCTAATGTATAGAAGTAGCTAATAAAATATATTTAAGCATCATCATCATGTTCAACCATTAACCAACCATTGCAGGATGAAGGTCTCGTTAAATTAATCCAGTTTCTCCAATCTCTAGTCTCTTTTTTACAGCACATAAACAACCTTTTTCCATCTGTCCATCTCACATATCGTCTCTTTCTAGACCTTTTGCAATCCTTATGCGATCCAGTTTAAGACTTCAACTGTTCACTTACTATCATTTCTTCTAGCCATATGTTCTGTTCAGCTCCATTTTAATCTCGTAATTGTTTTATGATGTCAGTAATACCTGTGTATTTTCTTATTCATGTATTTCGTTTTAGATCTCTATTTTATTATTCTTTAAGATATTTTATTACTCTTAACATGCATTTCTCCATATTTAGATGAGTGGTCAGAAATCTCTGTATTGATCTTTTATTGAGTGTCCAAGCCTCGGATCCATAAATAAGAATCGATAAACATTTATTAAAAACATTGCTTTTCAAACACATAGGCATATTTTCTTTTAATATTATTATTTTTAACAAAAAACACAGTATTTTCTTTTAATATTATTATTTCTAACAATTAACACTCAATGAAGTTTAATTCTATGATTAATTTTAACCATTATGTTTCCATCTGTAGTAATAATCTGTCCATGTATTTATAGTTGTTAACTTCTTTAATTCAACATTAACAATCAGTCTTTATGAAAAAAAACCATTGTACATTACTTCAATCTTTTTAGCATTTATCTTTAGTCCTACTTTTTCCCTTTCAGTTGATAACTCTTGCTATATTTCCTGAAATTCTGAAGTATTATTTGCAAAAACAACCACATAATCTGCAAAATCTAAAAGGTTTAAATAATCAGATTTCCTTAGCATCTCAAAACTGTTGGAAAAAGTTTTGGAGATATGGAATCACTGTTGTGCACCATTTTCTATGTGAGTCTCTTTAATATCACCATGTAATCTAATCATTATTGATGTTAATAAATAATCTTTAGAATATGATCATATCCTTGGTTGTTGGCATCTTGAGGATTCAATACTTTAAATCACTGTAGAAAATGCATATAGATATAGCAACTCTTATTCATTAGCTTTTTTTATTTCTCTCAATAATCCAGCTTGTTTTGTTTGCTTAATTAAAATCCAAAGTTGGCATAAATGATCTTAGTCAAAATTTTATATGAAATTAATGACAAGTAACTATTTAATTTCTAATATCTTCTTTATTAGCTTTCTTAAATATCAGGATTATTACTGCATTCTTCCAATCATTGGATTTATCTTTACCAATTAAACATTTGGTATATAACTATGCTAGCAATTTTTCTATTTCTTCATTTACATCTTTTAAAATATTCATTATACTTTTTTCATTATTTGGAGCTTTTTTTATATTATTATATTATAATTGCACCTCTCACTTCTTCATTTAAAATATTGGGCAATTTGGATGTAGCAATTGTAGGGGGATACTTTCTTTTTTTATTTTTTCTTTATTGCAATATAATTCTTTATAGAACTCCTTTTCCACATATTTTATGATGTCATTTTTCTTTTTAGTAATAGTTTTATCTTCTCATAGTAAAAATAAGTTTTCTATCAATACCATGATATTATTTTACACTTTGAGACTCCATAGCTTTCCTTCCTAATTTATAATTATATTTATTTATATCGTTATTAACTTTTTCTTACCATTTTACAAAATTCTAGATATTCAGTTCTTAATGAATTATATATTTTCATATTCATTTTTTTCTTCATTAATTGGCTTCTCATTAGAAAATTTATTGATCAATTGCGCACTTTGTACCCATTATTTTTGTTGCCGTTCTTAATAGTGTATTAGTTAATTTCTTATTGAAGTAATGTAAATCTGAATCACATTCAAAATCTGTTAATATTTTATAACAATTTGCCAATTCTAATTTAAATTCATTGGAATGTTTGCAAAACATGGGAACATCGTCTCTTAGCAGAGTTTTTTTATTATTAATTTTTGTTTAACTCATGTATTCCATCTCACTAAATGATGATCACTTCCTGTGTTAAATCTTTTGAGAATTACTGTAGTTTTGAAATGAATATTTTTTGTTAATCACAATATAATCCAATTTTACTGTACTTCCATGACCATTTTTGATTAGCATATTTTTCAAAGAAAGAATTCATAATATGTATAAAAGTTTTTCTTTTACTAAGAACTGCAGAAATTTGTATTCCCTCTCATTTCTATCGCCATAATCAAATTTGCCCACAGCATTCTTATCTTCCATGACAAATTTTAATAGGTTGTTTGATCTAATCAAAAACGTTTTGTACATTCCTGTACTTCATCATAATGAGAACTTTTGTTAGATCATAAACCTGGATGATCTATATTTGGTGTTTTTCAATATGTTGAGTAACTAATCTTGCCACTCTATCTGAGATACTATCAATCTTCACAAGTTCTTCTATTTTTTATTTATAAAGAATCCTGTTTCACTTGTGCTTTCAATATTTTTTTTTTTTCATATGTCATAGCATCTGCCGGGACGCGAACCCACACCCGTCTGCAACCAACTACTTGCTTGCATGGCGGTTGCGATACCTCTCGGCTAACAACGCAAGACTGTTTTCAATATTTGTGTCTAATAAAGTACATGTTAACATAGAGGAAAAATTCTCCATAAAGTAGCGCCACTCAGTGCAAGCCAGAGTAGTCAATGGATGCAGAAAGGTTTGTGCATAAAATCCATATCTAGTGCCTACTCATCCAATATCTCCAGACCAGTTTATAGCTTGTGGCTTTCATCAGTAAGAAGCCTTGGATCTGAAAGGACTGCATCTAAATCTTAGGATCCAATGTAACCTCCAGAATCTATCGTTTACTTTTTTTAGTTGTGTCCAAAATGCAAACACAATAATGTTCTGCATCCACTGATTACTCTGTCTTATACTGAGTGCTGCTTCTGTATGGAGAGTTTTGCTTCTGTGTTACATCAGCTTGTGTAAGCATAAAAAATGATGATCATGTGATGTTTAGCGGTGAACTTGAATTGAAAACATTATTGTGTTTTCATTTTGGATTCAAAGCTGTATAGTTAATTAAAAAAATGAAAGGTGGTTGCTGGAGAGTTGTACTAGATCCTAAAATGTAGGTGCAGTGCTCTCAGTTTCAAGGCTCCTCACTGATTACAGCCACAAGCTAGTAACTAGTCTGGGGATATTGGATGAATGGACACTAGGTAGGAATTTTATGCACAAACCTTTCTACATCCATTGATTACAATGGCTTGCATTGAGTAGCTACTGTATGAAGTTTTGTATTTGTGTTATCAACTCGTGTAAACATAAAGAATGATGATCATGTGATGTTTAGCGGTTTAAAGTACACATTCACTTTTTAAATCTTACTTATTCACCTTTTCTTCTAATTTCACAATAATTTCCAAACAATCCTTCTAATTCATCTAATCTTTTCGTCAATTGAAATTGATCTACAATTGTAAATATCTAAATAAAAGTTTGAAGTCAAACGGCAATCTGAGTCCTGCAATCAGAGTATTCTTAGTACCCTTAATTTTTGGCCATCAACCACTCACTGCCTTGACTGGTGATTTTGCAGCATTTTGGGAACCATCTTAATAATAAGAGTCATTCTCACACATTCATTCTGCCTTTAAAAAATCCAAGTAATATTTCAGTTAAGAACTATCAGATAACTAAGAAGAAAGATTATATTTGATTTCAAATAGTGGTTTGCAGGTCATAAATACATTTTAATTGGTTAAAGATAAAAGGAACAACTTTGTTTTATCTATTAGGAACAATTTTGTTAAAAGTTTTTCTTATCTCTAGTAAGCATAGGCATATGTATGTAGTTATTTAAAAAATAGAGCTACCGTTTATTACAATAAGATAGGAGAGTAAGAAATGAGTTGAATCAGCTGGAAAAATGATTGCATAAGATGAGTTTAATGTGTGGTATATAATTATTTCAGAGAATGTTTAACTTGGTTTAGTTGTTCAATGGGAGTGCTATATTGTGAATAATGTTAATCATAGTATTTGGTAAGTTGCTTTGAACATAAGATACAATAATGACAGGATGCAAATGGCATAAAGTTTTCATTAAGATTGATAATGTAGTTTTATAAATGCTGAAATGGTATAAGAAATTGTTAAGCAGGCACCATCAATTGGACAAATGTCCCTGTAATCTTATATTTTAATACCTTTAGGTAGAGAACATAACTCAAAATAATTAAATGCTGATTTTGGCTTCAATATATTTAATAATTTATTACTACTTCATTATATTTAAAATTTAGAATATTTATTCAGACAGTAAATTATTTGTAGAGTTCAATTAATTAGAATTACACAAAGAGACATAATGGTTTCAGTATTTCTATGGTGATTATTGAGATTTTAATTTCTGAACCATTTTTAAATACTGGAAATAAAGTTTTTTTCGACTATAGTAGTACAGACTTTTTAGCAGCGGGCACTTGGTCACAAACTGAAACCCCAATCTTTTTACCACATGAAAATAATTAATGTGATTATTTTTAGTTTTACACATGTTTGAATTATTAATCAAAAGCTTTCTTTAAATAGGCAGGGGAAAAGATTGGCAAAATCATTTTGATCTCAATGTTTTGTTATTTCTAATAACAACAACAAATCACTTAATCCTTTATTATATACATTATATTAGGGGTGGGAAAATAGTGTCTCAGGGGCCACATCTGGCCCTCTTAGAGTTTTTATGCAGCCCACCAAGGCAATCAGAAAAATCCACCTTGAATTGAGATTTTCTTCCTGTGCGCAACCGAAGATTCGTCTCGTATTTTCCACTAGGACGACCACGTCAATACACATGCATAATGTAGATACGATGTGCAGTGCTTTTTTTAGTTGATCTGGCTAATTTCAATTTTGTCTTTGCATTAGCAAATATATACATTTTCAACTTTATTCAAACCATGAACCCTCCGAAAAAGTGTAAAATCGGTGATGAATGTCGTGTGTTTAATGAAGAATGGACAAACAAATATTTTTTTGGTAATACAGGGAATAAAGCAATGTGTTTATTGTGTCATGAAAAAAAAGGTGCAGCCCTCTGCTAACCTTCACTTCCATGAAATGACCTCTGATGTGTCCCTCCGCCAACCTCTGTGGCCCCCAAGCCAAAACAATTGCACACCCCTGCACTATATGATTAGAGCAATTTTCTATTCCAGTGCCTTCTATAGTAAGTAAATTTTACTAATCAGATGTTAATGCATTTAAATTTTCATCCCAAGGCCAATCTTGGGCTTTACCTCTATCATTGAAGCTTGAGAATAAAATAATAATAATAATGCAACTACGCCTCTAGCAAAGTACCTTTGACTTTATTTTCTATTCAAATTAAAAAATCTAAAATTTTAAAATATCTAAAAATTTGAATCCTAGCAAATCTGCTTGAACACATATAGTGATTTGATTCCAGATCACCCACCCAACACACAGATGCTCTTCTAGGAATATTAAAATCTGTAATCTAATTTAGAGTTTTTAAAATTTTTCATCCGTAATCATCTGTTTTATCAACACAACCATCCTCTATTTATTTTTAATAATATTATTGGTTGTTGTCTTGTCTATATGTTTTGGTACTTTCTTAGGTATTCCAATTTACATATCTTAATCTATAATCTTTGAATTGCATTTCTTTTAAATGTTCAAATCTCATAATAATATGTAATTACTATTTATTGAAAACAGTGATTATTTATGGGTCTGAGATTTTTCAAGCATGTAAGCATATTTTCTTTTAATATTATTTATAACAAAATACTTAAGATTTAATTCAATGGCTGAATTACATTCATTAACTTTCAGTTTGAAGTAATGATTTGACCTAGTTATTTAGAACTGTTAACTTTTAATTATTGACCTGCATTTTTTTTTTTTTGAATAACATTTTAGTGGTTTTTATATATTTTATCATATTATCTTGTTTTTATTTGATATTTTCTCTAGCTTCTGAAGCATTATTTGCAAAATCATTATCACTTATAAAATCTAGATGATTTATGTAATCTTTATTTATTCCCCCATAGTATTTTAATCTAATTTCCATAAAACTACCATAAAAGCTTTAGAGGGATAAAATCACCTGTTATATACTAATATATTGTTTATAATTGTAATATCACTTTATAGTCTTAATTATTGCTATTGTATTTTGATATATTTAGGAATTTGACAATATCCATCTAAATTATGTTTCAAAGTTTTAATCATATCAGAAATGCTTGTAGAGTGCAATGCGAAATGGCAAATCATACAATATCTTAATACTTCGATTATCCTGTATGGTTTATAAACAAAGCAAAACTCCATACAGTATTGCCACTGTGTGCCAACCAGAGTAATCAATGAATGCCAGAAGGCTTGTGCACAAAATCCCCATCTAATGCCTACTCATCCAATATCCCCAGACTAGTTTCTGGCTTGTGGCCATCGTCAGTGAGGAGCTTTGGATCTGAGAGCACTGCACCTAGATCTTAGGATCTAATGCAACCCTCCAGCACCCACCTTTTATCTCTACTCAACTACAAAACTATGAGAATGTAATTGGAAAACACAAAAATATTTTAAATTTAAGCTCAATAGCTTATATAGTCATATGGGTCTAAACTCAGTTTCCATACATTTTGGTGTCTGTAGATATTGGATGAGTAGGCATTAGATAGGGATTTTATGCACAAGCCTTCTGGCATTCATTGATTACTCTGGTGGGCCCAGGGTGACAATACTGTATGGAGTTTTGCTTTGTTTATAAACAATTATGTGCTAGTATAAGATAGTGATCATGTGATGCCTGTATGGTTTAATGCAGTAATGGAGTGAAAACTCACTTTGAAGATCATTGACTTCAGTCACTCTCTGCTATGACTGATTTTCAAACATCATATGACCTTAGCAACAATCCATTCAATTATTTTTATAGTAGATGTGATTTATCCTATAACAATTCTTAAATCCAGCTTTTTTTTCGTTGATTTTAATCCAAAGTTCTTTAGTTTTGCAGTATTACTTATTTTATTAATTGATGATCATTTCATATGTTAATTCAGTAATCTTTTTAATATTTTTCAAATATATATTTTCTGTTAGTTATAAATATAATTCATATTTCATTTCTATCCATGTTCCATTCATTATTTTTGAATTTTTTTCAAAAAGTGAATTATCCCCTCATCCCCATTTCCTACATGTTATGTGTTCTTTATTTTTATTTTATTTTACAAAGTCCAATTTATTAAGGGAATAATTCTTCACTTGAAAGTATTTTTTTAAAATGAAAGATTTTCATAGGATGATATTGACTAATTTTTAGCAATTAAGCAAACATTTATGAGTTATTCATTCCAACCATGCTTACTATATAATTATTCACAACAGTACTAAATAAAGTTGGATTGTTCATCATACTCTGCCATGTGGAAGATCCAGAGAGGCTTGATATTTTCTGAGATATGACTTTGGTTTATTTAAAGTTGTAAATATGCACGTGAATGTGATGCAGGTTTATTTTATTTTGCATTTTTATGTATTGTTGTGAATATGGATATAACCCACAATAGCAGAGCATCGTTTCATGACAGATGTCTCTTAATGAATATTATTTTTATGGAGTAATATTTTTATTTCTCTTTATGTGAAATGATAGTATTTGAAATTTTATACTTTTCAAAGCCATATGCATTTTTGATTTTAGAAACCAGAAAATTTGTTCATATAATAAGAATCCATATACACATGAGAGTTTGGATCATTCTTATAAGAATAGACTATGATAACCATATGTAAGTAAGCATTTATTTTATATAGCGTATGTTTACAATTGTATACATTCAATTGTATACATTCAAATATCAGCCTTTTAAGCTAATTGTGCATACACTTTGCGAGTGTTAATAATAAATGAATACTTTCTCACCAATACAAGATTATAATTGATCAGCTGTCCAATTGCCAGTTTGCCAAAAAGGGGAGCTCGACGGTCGATGCTGTGAGCCGATTTCGTCTATTGATAGATCACATCCGCATGAAGATCTCGCAGCCAATCGCGGTTCAGCTCGATTTTGCTGCTGCTTTTGATTGCGTTCGAGTTGACGCATTTATGAAGATCCTGAAGGGACTCAAAGTACCAGCTGCCTACCTCCAGATGATAGAGAACCTCCTGTTTTTGTCTCTGGATGGGAGGTTGTCCCCAGGATTTAAGCCTGTTGTTTCTCCTCTGAGTGCATTCCTTTTCACTGCCTATGTGAATCCCCTCCTGCTAGGCATCGAGACATCTCTTAAAGGGATATTCATACCTTTGCTAAGAGAAAGGTCCATCATGTCTCCTAAATGGATGATGTGGTGGTTTTTCTTGCTTCACGGGAGGAGCTTGTTGGACTAGAGAAGCTCTTGGACCAATTCGAATGTGAATTTGTCTAAGAGTCAACAAGGAGAAGTTGGCAATCTGGTCGATTATGACTGGAAAGCAAATTTCTGGCATATTTAAGGCTCCAACTCAGAAGTTCCCTAGGTTTTCAGCTAGCGGCCTCCCCATCTAAAATGAGGAAGGAAATTGAAAACGATTTAATGTCTAAGATAACAAAATTTATTGGATCGTTGGAGAAGATTTATTTGTCTTTGTTCGGGAAAATCGTACTGATGAATGCTGTCATGCTCCCCAAGATTACATACTTCCTTGCAGGCTTCTCACCAACGAAAGCCTTTATAAGGAATGTTGAAACCCAATGTAGGAAGCTGTGTTGGGGGGGGGGGAGCTCCTGTCATCAGCCTGTGCCTCCTACAGAAACCTAAACAGGTGAACGGCATAGGACTACACTCAATCAAAATCTTATTAATACAGTGTTTTCATAATATACTTACCAGATTATTTATGAAAAATCTAGATATGGAAGGGCCAATATTCCCAGAAGAAATAACTCCTACCGATAGGCCACCTCCCAAAAGTGGAAGGCTTTGGATTCAAAAGCAAATCTCTATAGTATTTAACCATATAAAAATGAAGCCAGGAACAATGTTTAATAACAAACTAAACTACTGGAACACATATGATCTTATGAATCCGGAAGAAACTAAAATTGACAATATTCTTTCGATTGGAATATCGAGGTTCTCCAGGTTGACCAAACGTCTAAAATTGGAACCAAGGTTTGTTGATTTTTAATCAAGGTTAACCTTGGGGTCTTGCCTACTGCTGACTTCCTACATAGTAAAGGAAGTTATAATCTGGACCCTATATGCGTACTATGTAGGCGTAGTGATGAGACAATGGCACATATATTGGAGGAGTGTCAAATTTGGAATAGCATAAGAAACACTTTTTAAATCTTTCATTAAAAACAAAGAATCAGCTTGTGTAAATTTGACTAAGGCCTTCAAGAGTGGACATTTTGGGGTCATAAGATTGGCAACATTCATAAATTTTTCCATTTGGTCTTTAAGAAATAAGACTTATCTTCAAGAGTGGAGAAGAATATGACATGATGAAAATGTCTTTACAATTACTAAAAGAAATTAAAGAATTAGACCAAAAATTTTCTCAGAATTGGACATTCAACCAGACCTGGGCCCTAATAAATGTAAAACAAAATGTAGTACCGATGATTAAAAGAATATAAAGTCTTAATGTAATTGACATGAAATTAATTGTTTTTTTGTTTATATATATATACAAGTGTAACCTCTGATTGTGTTGACTGGTCTCCTTTGAGATCGATGTGTAATTGTCCTTCCTTTTGTAAATGATTCTTATGGTTTGTGAATAAAATTTCCTTTTGAAAGATAAAAGGAATCCTCTCATTCCTACGACTCAAATGCTTATATATGAGCAAATCTGAAGTACTGGCAAGTAAAGCGTGTGGATAGAACCATCACTTTAAATTACTATTATCTTAAAAGGCTGATATTTGAATGTATACAATTGTAAACATACACTATATAAAATAAATGCTTATTTACATATGATTAAGTTTCAGTTGGAATGACGTTTAGTAAATTCTAGACAATTTCACCCACGTCATTCATTCAGATATCGTATATAGTAATTTAAAGTGATGGTTCCATCCTCATGCTTTACTTGCCAGTACTTCAGATTTGCTCATATATAAGCATTTGAGTCGTAGGAATGAGAGGATTCCTTTTATTCCTGCATAGATACTATATCTTGTATTGGTGAGAAAGTATTCATTTATTAACACTCGCAAAGCGTATGCACAATTAGCTTAAAAGGCTGATATTTGAATGTATATGATAACCATAGTAACTAATCAATGCAAATGTCAATAAAGATTATATATAATAAAAGCAGTGTTTCAAACTATACATAAGCAATGGACTGATCAATTTTCCAAACACTGTTAATGACTGTGCATTTATTTTTTATCAGATTGTTTGCCTCCTACTTTGTTTTTTATTAGAGATGCCAAATCTGACAAGATTTTATAAATCAAATCCAGATGTAATCACAACCTTTTTTTATATTTCTACAATAAATTTCACATTTTTTTTTAAAAATAAGTAGAAATTAAGTCTACCTTGTGAAATTTAATGTTTAATTCTATAGAAAGAGGCTATGCTAACATCTGAGTTTTATTTGAAGTTTGCCTTGAATGGAATCACTTCACAAGTTATCATCTGTATAAGAATTGATGGAGTAGATGTAAATGGAAGTGTTATGTTGGTAACCCATCATATTCCTACAAGAAAGAGGAAGGTTGTTTTGTTTGGAGTGTAGCATAGTAGGAAAAGTGAGGAGAAAAATTTGTATGTTTTTGAGATGACAATGTAGAGAATGGAAAACACATTGATATGCCAGAGATAGCAGTGCTAAAAGTTTTAATGGAAAATTGAATTTTTAAAGAAAGAGTTGAAGAGTGGAGAAGATTGAAACCTGTCCATTAAAATTTGAAGATTTGCTATCTTAATGTAAATCGAGCGCTGATTAACACCCTGATTATATATATGTGTGTGTGAGATGATGATTCGCAGCAACTAATTAGTGCTGCTTCAGCACGAAATATGTATATTGGATATCATTTATCTTTTTCATGTATTGGTTTTAAAAGATGAAGTGGGTGATTGAAGTAAGCTTGAAAGTCTGGGTTTAAATCCCCTCTCATTATATCTAGTTTAAGTATTAAAGGAATATAAGTAATGAAGAATTGGATTCTGAATCTGAAGAATTAGAAGAAAAACAAAACAGTTTATTGATAAAAGGAAAACTTAATTACGATTTTGAAAACTAGAGCTAAACACAACATTGTTTGGATTAATGATTTATATGTTATTTTTTCGATATACTTCTCTCAAATGCGATCTAAGAAACTTTTATAGAAAACGAAGTCAGAATTTCTGTAAATAGAATGAATGAAAATCATTATTCTTTAACAATTGGATAAACTTTTATAAAGATATTTTATCCTTTTTAAAAAATATATGTTTACTTGTATTGTAAAATGCACACACATTTTATTATTTTGTAAATAAATGGCATGGAAGTGATTTTTCTTCTCTTAAATATTTGGAGGAGGGGGGAAATAATGATATTGTTTTGACAGGTCTATGAATCTTTTTTTATGGTAAATTGTTTAAATTGTGAAAATACTTGCGAGTTTTCTTTTTAATATTTAGAGTGAAACTCATTAACTGATTAAATCTGTAGTACTAATAAAATTTATGTCAAGTATTAATTATTCAATTGCTTATTTTAATTACTTTATTAAAATGTTGATGCTATTTGTTAAAAGATGACCCGAATGCAGTAGTTGTATTCTAAAAACAAAATCAAAGTGGCAGACTGAATCAGGCATTCTATTATAATAATTCTAATGGCTGCCTTAATTGCTTGGGAGTTCATAAGAAGTTCTTTCGCCGGAAATGATAGAACTGGGCGCGATCCATGGACCAGAGTCTGCCCTCTGCCACCAGATCATTCCATTTAGTTGACCAGATTGCCTCTTTTTTTTTTTTTGTAATATTTATTTCGCGCTCCTCAGACTCTTTTAGCCTTGAGCGAGCTACTCTCCCGTTGGGAAATTCTAATTACTAAATTGACACTTATACCATTAACTACAAAATGACAGCACCCCACAGCAATGGAACATTCCAACTGACAGACATTTGTCTTGTATGTTTCTCGGAAATATTGGCTCGCATTCCTTGATAGTGATTAATGTATGCGTTGATACAGACACATAATCACAAGTGTATATATATATTGGTATATTGTAACATTAACATTTATTAAAAGGTATAATTGAAATGATTTCGATGGTTTGTGAATTTAGAACTACTAACAGTCTCGTGAGCGTAGTATGCAAGACAAATATTTAATAAAACAGTTACTCCTTATATATTCATTATTAAAGATTAATCGATTTTAAAAATTCTTAAACGTTGATATTTGATAATACATGTAAAAGAATTACTTGGATCAAGATTCTAATGCTTATTTGTTTTTTTTTCATGCGTCATAGCATCGGCCGAAAAGCGAACCCGCAACCCGGGCAGCTGCTTGTAAGGCAGTCGCGTTGACCTCTCGACCACCAATGCTTGACGAATGCTTATTTGTTACGGAATAATATATGTTTAGTGCATTGGTAGAATGACAGGCTCTGGAATTTAAGGTCCTAGGATTGATTCCAGTTTTGGTACTTCCGGCGTTCGAACTTCTTATGAACGCTTCCATTTCCAAATAATAGAGCTATTCAATTATTTGTTTATTGGTTTTAAGCCTATCACCTACATTCATACGTGCGTTGCTGTTAGACATTCTTTTTCGTTTTAGAACTTACTGGAAAAATACGATATCTTCATTTTTTTTTTTGAATCTCTGTTATGAAAGCCTAGTGTATTTAACTTTTTTGTTATAATATTATTATATATATATGCACACAATGATTCAAGCCCCTCCCCCCCAATAATGTTAAGCATGTGGATATATTTAATGAGGAGTCTGAAAATGTTTAGTAATAATATTTAATCTGATTTATCTGAGATGGCTTAAAATATTTATCTAATAAAGAGAGCTCAGACTTTCAAGCACACTTCAACTATCCATACTATCTTATACCACTGGTACACATGATCGCATACAGGTAGAAAAGATAATTCCATCAATTACATATTTCATGCTAAACCAGCACTTATCAGTTGGTCCATATTATCATCTCCCATACATATATATATATAATCAGTACTCAGTTTAAGCCTGTTCATTAATGTATGACGATTTACTATCTTAATATAAATTGAGCACTGATTATATATATATGTGTGGGAGTTGATAATCTGATCCAACTGATGAGTGCTGGTTTAGCATGAAATTCACATATTGGTGATTATTTATCTTTTCTATATGTATGTGGTCATGTGTATCAGTGGTACGAGATAGTATGGATAATTGAAGGGTGCTTGAAGGTCCGAATTCAAATCCCTCTATTTACAATTAGGCTCCAGGTATATTAAGAATGCCTGTATTTCAAATATTCTAATAAAGAGAGCTTTGATTAGTGTGTATAAACAAGAAATTTGATACAGTTATATTTACAATTTGATATTGATAAATACTAAGCAAAGATGAAGATATGTGAAAGGTAATGTGAGCCAAATGAAAAGTACTAAATCAAGGTGAAATACATTTTGGGGATCATTTTCTTTTTTTGGATATCTTTATTAAAGTATGTGTGATGAAGTTGTTCTTTTAATATTTTAGAGATATATCTGGGAGGGAAGGGAAAGAATGGAGTTGGAGTAATGATTATCATGTGCTGTATTTAATCTTAGTTAAAAATTTGTCTGGGCTAGAATGGTATAATAATCTCTATAGTCTAATAGTAAATGGATTAGTAATAATCCTTAAAATGTTTATCTAATATCAAGTATGTCAGTGCAAGAAATTGACTATTTGGATTTTGAGTAATTAATATGAAAATATAGCTTGGATATTAGATTCAAAAAGCACACATGATCTCTTTATATTATTAATGTATACTGTGTAGATTTAACTGGCAATGAATGATGTATATAATATATATTCATAACAGTAAAGAAATAGAAAAGGAGTTTTAATATTATAAAAAGATTAAAATACTGATGGTGAACATTAAATATTTATAGAGAAGGTAAGCAATTTTTAAATAGCCTACTGCAGGGGAAAGAATTCTTTAGCAGTGATTTTTATTTCTAGCTGAGAATATTAGATGGTTTGTTGGGTTGACTGTTTTATCTGACTCTGAAATCAAAAATCACAAGCACTTATTAGAACTTGAAACTTTTTTTTTTTAAATTTACTTAGCTGGGATTCAAATCCAGATGATACACGACAGACAAATGCACACATAATTCTATTAATTTGGAATATGGGGATGTTAACATAATGACAGTCAATCCATTTAGGATTTGGATTTGTTTTGATAATAAAATTGTGCCAATGCAGACATTAACTGTGTCTGATTCATGATTTGCGTTTGGTCCCTGCTGTGTAAGTGGATGGTATCAGCAATCACGATGACTATGGGAGATTTTGATTGGATTAATGTGACTCAAATTATGTTTGCTTTGCTATTATATCTGAAGCAGATATCAATGATAAATATTGAGTAATATATATAGAATAAAAATTCACAATTTTTTCTGCATTTGTGAACAATATTTTATAGTAAAATCCTAGTAATTCAGTGGTTAAGTTTATTTTGATCTTTTTTCCAATAATGTGTTTGTGCCTGATTTTAAATAACATTTTTCAATAGATCTTCCTTCTCCCATATTTTTATGTTAAAGTTTCTACAAACTTTTAATATTTATTTATTTATGGTTTAGTTAGAGAGTCCAGTATTATTATTGATTTTGGGTCTGAAATTTTCATATGAATAATGTTAATAATATTTAACTGAAACTTTAACAACAAAATTGCACATAGTTTTTTTAAAATAAAATTTATTAGCTAAAAAGATACATGAATAAAAGCGTCTATATAAACTTGAGTTTTGACTTAAAAACTGATGCTAGACATTATTATCTCTTTATACAAGTGAAGCTGAGGGGTATTTCATTTTCTTAGGACAGGTTGACACCAGCCCAGGATTCAGTGTGTAATCTATTGGGTGCCAGAAGTCGATTTCTGCCAAAAATTTGTCAAAATTTTAATATAGGTGTCTTTAACATTATTATCCGAGCACCAGAAAATGTGCTCACACTTGATGAGCCAGAGCGCAAACGTAAGGAAATGGACGTTCTGATGGTGGAAAAAACTCCTGCCTTGATAGCATTTTTGATACAGAGGGAGTATCTGTGGTCAAAAGGACACATGTTGGCAGATGTAGGATCTAAGTGAGCTTAAATGACAGAAATACAAATGATGAGTAATAGTTTCATCTGCAGTTGAGCACAGCTGGCATATTGTATTGAGCTTGGAGAATCCTCTTCTTGTGACCAAGAAGTGATTTGTAGGTAGGGAGTCTAGATTTAATTTTATCAGAAAATCTATGTATTTGGACTCGATGTACCAGTTCTTTGATTTATGTATCAGTGACTTGTTATTTAGCCCTAGCGATTGTTGAGAGGCAGTGAGGTTTGGGTATCTTAATTTATACATCTGCCAATATGTTTTCTTTCCATCTAAAATAGGTTTTGTTAATGTTATCATATTAGTGATGTGTTTCCATAGCTCTGTCAGCCATTTGCTACAAAATGGTGGTGGGGTGTCCATAGGATTTACTGGAATAAATTGTTCTTGTTCCAGGTATCTGTGATATGTGGATCTTATCATGCACATCACTTTCTGAAGGAAAAGTGTGGATACAGAATGGAGGCCTAACCCATTCATGTCCTTTGGCATATGCATTTTGAATATACTTATGGCAACTACCTTGCCTTTCCATAGAAGCCTGGAACATAATGAGTTCATTGCAGTTTCAAAAGTCTTAGTAGGCCTAATTACTGGAAGAAAATAGTTTAACCTAGGAAAAATTAACATGTTCAATAGGGATGTTTTCCCAGGCAGTGATAGGGTGACTCTGGAGAGTGAGGTTACAATTTTGCGAGTTTTTTCTAGTATTGAGTTTATTTCTTTAGTCATGGCTAACTTTGACTTTGATATGGGAAACCCCAGAAAATTTTGAGGTTAGGATGTGAAGATAGAAGGTATTACTGATCATGTTGTGATCTTCCACATTGAGGATTTGTCATAGTTGATTTTCAGGTTTAATTTTTTGACATGCTTGTTGATAATTTGCATGAGAGGCAGAAAAAAACTTTTGTTCTGGCAGGAAGATTGATATATCATTGACATAGGAGATGTGATGTACCTGATGCTTTAATACGGGGATGTATATGCCGGGCACGCTGTGTTCAATTTCTGTTAGGAGGGGGTTAATGCAGGAGATGAAACAGAGAGTGCACATAGTTAAAGTTAATATAATGCTTTTATGTAACTATTGAATATGCATTTTTCACAATAACAGGGAAATAGTTTAATATTAAATATTGCATAAAACTAATATCCCATAAAAAACTTAGTTTAGCAGATATCTACCATATAACTGACGGAAATAGTTAACGGAAGTGATGATTTTGTGTAATTGTTAGATCAAAGCTATTTTAAATTTCTTATTTTATAAATAATTTTATAGTTTTTGTTAATGTAACTTTTAGATGTTTTTATTATTATTTTAATTTCTTTACAATTAAATGTTTTTTTAGAGTCTTTATTGCAGGGACTGGAAATTAGGAAAAGCTTAAGATATTTGAATTTTTCAGTGTTTTCTTCTTTTTTTTTATTTTTTGAAAAAATAATAATTTGAAAGCATTGATAATATTCTGTGTTATCTCATTCTTTCAATCTTTCTTTTCTTTGTCAATAATAATCTGCTTTCAGAAAGAAAATGGGACTTGAGTATTAGTCCTGCAACATAGGGGAGATAGGAGGCCTTTTCACATCCACAATAAATGGGTAATCTTGTGATGATGTCAAATTGAAATAAAATAAATCCTGTGATGTATATCAAAAATGTGTGAAAACATGTTTCTCTTTTTCAAAATGTTGTTTTCTTTGTGATATTTCAAGATTTTTTTTTCTTGTGATATTTGACACCCCCTCCCCCCAGTTATTGTCCATATTTCTTTCTGACAACAGCTATTGAGTTATTTTTATTTGCGAATTACTTCAGTTCATTTGATTTTAAGTGAGTGTAACTAGTTTTCATATTTTTATTTTGTTTTCATAATTTCATAAGTAATCATGTTTCGTCGATCCAGAAACTGGGATTCACACACAAACCATCAAAAGAATATGGGTTACGCAAAATGACAAAATAAACAGCAGTGAGGGTTATGTGAAGTAGATTACACAAAAGTGATGGCACATTTTTTGTATACTCAACAATATCAATGAATTTTTTCTGTCAGGATAAATAATGCTGTAATAAAAGTCTTTACATTTCTTTATTGTTGTGAATTTTTTGTTTTGTTTTTTCTTTCTTTCTTTTTTTTTAAAAAAAAAATACATTTATTAGCATTTTTGTTGAAAATCGTGACACACTTTGCAGTCACTTGTTCAATAAAACTCCATTTTGGGGGGAAAATTTTCAGATCAGGTCTCCATTTTCCGTGTTAAAAGTAAACGTCAAATTGGTTGTTTGAACATGATCAATTCCTGTTATTTATTACAGAGTAAGAAGCGTATGTATATATTTTGTGTTTTTGTAAATAAAATTTAAAAAAATTATAATTTAGTGATTGTTTTGTGCGTATATAAAGTAACATTTGGAAGTTGTGTAATGGCTGAGAAACGTACTTTTTAAGAAAACAAATTTTTGGTTTAAAATGTTTTTAAATATCCATTTCTTTCTCAAAATCATATACATGTTTATTTATTTTTATTATAGTTTTAGTTGTGTGTGAAAATGTAATTTTTAGTCCTGCAACATGTACCGATCTGCATAATGGCATCTTTTATTTTACATATTTTTGGGGAAAAATGTACTTTTTAAGATAATAAATTTTTGTTTAAAGTGTTGTTTTTAAGTATCCATTTCTTCCTCAAAATCATATATATCTTTATTTATTTTATTATAGTTTTCTTGTGTGTGAAAATGTTATTTTTAGTCCTGTAACACCTTTTCACTTTCATATCAACCAGCCGATAACTTTGTAAATTTTGTGAAAATATCATATACAAGATCCATGTATACATTAATTTTTTGCAAATTTTGCAAAAAATATTGTGCACAAGATCCGTGTAGTTATTTTGGTCAGATCACAAGATTACAAAGTTATCAGTGGATTGATATGAATGTGAAAAGGTGTGGTAGGTCTAATACCATGTTGCAGGACTAATACTCAAGTACTCATAGAACTAGAAATATATGTCAACCCAAGAAATTTTGCAAAAAATTATGACGATTTTATATAATGCGTTAATTTAAAATCCTACATATATGTTTGGTGCCATTTTTTTCTAATTTATCCAACTTTAGGAATTTCAAAAACGAGAAGTGTTAGAAATAAATATTTTTCCATAAGCGTCACTGAAAGAGTGGATCAAGCGGAGCGAGCCCTGAAGGATTGGGCTGCAAAGGCAACATTGGGGGTGGCGGAACCCCAATAGATTAATTATACAATAAAAATTAAAGAATGTCAAAGTTTTTTGTTACTAATTTTAAATTTATTAGAACATTATAAATGTTGATGTATTAGTTTTAATTAAAGTAAGAGTATTTTTAATGACTTAAAATTATTCTATATAGAATTTGCAATACAATGACTAATATATAAGATTGCTTACTAGTCATTATTGATGTTTTTTTTTGTTATAAAAACCTGCTCTTCCATTATTCCAGCAGATTTTCAGTTCTAGGTAGAAGATATTCATTTAGAAAACTCTTTATTTCAAGAAAATAAATATTAGATTCTGTATTAATTTAATTTCAAGTATTTATGTAATTTTTTTTATTGACAAAGATGGAAACCAAAAATCAACTGAATTTGATTACTTTATACATATGTGCACATTTGTATATATATATATTGTAGGATACCTTGAGGGAACCTCTCAAATATGACTAAACAAGTGCAAATTTCAGTCACATCTAAAGTAGATAATAATGAAGATGATTGAACCTAATAATGTCCCCAAAATCAACACCAGTATTTTGAAATAGTTTTTACCACTCAGCAATAATTTAATTTAAATTAAAAAAAAACCCACTCATTTTTATTCTTTTACTAGAACACCCTGCTGAATGAACCAATTTCAGATACCATAAACGTATCCCACAATTCACAGAATATTTTTGCATTTTGCTCAGTGGGTTAACATTCTCCCTAATTAAAACATATATTTTTCTCTTAACTGATGGATGCTGAAATGATATGAAAGCTGACAACTTGAATTTTTAAAACTAATAATCATTTATTCAACAATTAAATTAACTCTCATATATATATGTAATGATATTGTTATTCGATGTCTGTATTCCTTCAAAGTTATATACGTAATCTTGTAATTGAATATTAATACAGTAACCAAATATATATAATATGTAAAATACAAATATATAATATGTAAAGTACAATTTTAAAAAAAGTTTTATCCACTTAGGGGTAGTATGTACTCTCGACTATCCTTATAGTCTTTGTCAACTAACACTTTCAAAAGCTAACCTTCCCACAATTCAGTGATCTTTATATTTTCCGCCTGCCTGTTTATTAGGTCTTGCTTATATTTATATATTAACATAGCTTCCTTTATTTTTCTTTTATTATTGTTTCTTTCAATTTACAATATTTTTAAATTATTATAATTCAAATTAAAAATATACATACATACATAATCTATATGTGTATACATACACACACACACAAACTTCAAAATGCATTCATACAGCTAAACATATAAAAAATAAATGGTTAACAATAGCTTAACAACTAATACATATAAAATACATTCCAATAAAGAAATCAGATTGTATTGACTTAAGGCCCTTTCAATATATTATTATTATTATTATTATTATTTTTTTTTTAAGTTTCAAAAAGAATATTCTTACCATGGTCTTTTTTTTTTTTTAGTACTTCCATTACTAATCAGAATGACATGAAAATTGTGTTTTTCTATCAACTGGTTTCTCTTTAAATGTTCCATTTTTAAGATAAAATAGAGGCATATATTTTCTATCAGGGTTTTTTTTAGTTAATCATGGATTAGGCATTGAAGTTGGAGCTCAGAAAGCTGTACTGTGAGTCAATACACTTTAATAATTAACATTGCATATTCTCTGACAGTATCAACAAATGATAATTGGATTACATATTTCTAGCAAGGATGATTATTGCTTTATAAACCACAGAAAAAAAAAAAGATTTTTTTAGCCATACCATGTTAAGAGTTCACAAAAGCTAAAAAGTTAAACTCTCCAGTCAGATAAAAATCAGTGTGACTTCTTTCTTTTTTTCTTTCTTATTAATTCTTTTCCCTTTTTTGAAAATTAAAATATACAATAGATCAGTAATTCAAAACAAGATAAATGAGAGACTTTTTATCTTTTAATTACTGTTTGTAGATTCATTTTTGTTATCAGTAAATCTGATTAAATTATTTTTTTTTCAAACAAAAAAAAAATAATTATTTCAATCTTTTTTTAAATTTAAGCCATTTTACATGGATTTGTTATTTATTAAAATTCATTTAAATAAATATTTTATTTATCCATGTAAGATGCTTATATATATATATCGCATATATACTCACATACATGCACATTCAAAATATTATTTTAAATTTAAAAGAACTTTAAATAACCTTTGACAATTGAGTACATGCTTGCTATACTAGGTAACCACTATAATATATTGCAAGCAAAAAAAAATATTACATGGTTAATATCTTTGACAAACTTATTAAAATATAATTAATATAGTATGATAAACTTTATTTTTCTATATATCAAAATAATTAATTTTAATATAAAATGAAAATGTAATTATTAAAATTTTAATCAGAAAAGAACCACATCCTATACACATGCAGTGTAATTCTTTAATACTCAATAATGATTTGTTGAGTACAAAGAATATTCTTAAACAAGCACAAAATAGAGACTTTGAAAAGATAAAAGTGACCATCTTATTTTTGTACCTAAATTCACTCATATAGGCCAATCTAAGTCATTTTGGTATGAGAGTGTGAAGGTCTTACTTTAATCACTTACATTTAATAACTATTCTATCTATTAATAATCATAAATCTTACAATTTACTGCCTATTAATGTAATGAAATACTAGAATTTACACAACTAATTAATTTATTAATGCAGTATTCATATGTAATTTTAATTAGAAGGGAATTACACCCCATACAGTGCTATAATATGGGTGCCGATTTAGAGTGTGCTCACCACCATTTTGAATTCTAAGGACCACCCAAAACCACTGCTGATACATCCAAGTAATAAATGGCATTGGATAATCCACACAAGGTCACTTGGATATGTTAGCAATGGTTTTGGGCAATCCTTAAAATTCAAAATGGCAGTGAGCACAGTCTAAAATACGAATGTTATTACAATAATGATGGCACAAGGCATCGAAGTATGCAGGGAGGGGAAAGGATATTTTTGCCGATATGAAATATCACCCAAAAAATGCAGAAGTCTGTTCACAATGCAGAAGTCTGATCAAACCAAGCTTATAATTTTGAAAAACTGAAAGCTTATAAGTTCTAAAATATGAATTATATTACAATATATGCACATAAGTACATGTTTAAATAACGTAAAAATGATCATACCAAGCTTATTATTTCGGAAAACTGAAAATATAACTTCTAAAATACGAATTATATTATGATATATACCCATAAGCACATGTTGAAATAGTGTAAAATTAATCATATCAACCTTATAATTTCAAAAAACTAAAAGCTTATAACTTCTAAAACATGAATTATATTAAAATATCTGTCCATAACTATATGAAATAAAGCATATTAATTTTACAATTAGTTGGATTTTTTTTTTACCAGCCAGAAACTCTGATGTTAAATGCTTCCTTTGTTCCATGTAATTAGAAAGAAAAAATGGAGGTAAAAAAAAAATAGCACTGTTCACATTTGATCTGCTGATGTAGATATTGGATCTATACTTGATCATGTGAGGTTCTTACGGGCTCTTGAAATGGATACAAATCTATATATTTATATAATTTTCTATTTATTAACATCGAAGTGACTTTTACCATCAATTAATGAACACAGAAACATGTTTAAAAAAATATATACAGATTTTAATAAAAATTTTGTTAATTATTTCAAATGTAAAACAGGTAGTGGATTTTAAATAAGATAAACACTAACCTTTTCACTGTTGGTAGGTAGCGTTAACATCTTTGAGAAATTTAATGATTATATCTCTCATTTAGATTCTTTTTATTCATCCACCAACACATAACAAAATATGTGAAATTAAGCACACAACATTACTCACTTTGGTAAAAAAGAATCTGATTTATTAATTGTAAAATTAATATTCTTTACTTCAAACAATTATTCTTTCAACTAATGTTAAGATAAAATGTGATTTATTATTAATTGTAACATCAATGTGCTTCAACAGTTGTTTCTAGGTTTAGCCAATATTTATGTTATTTTAATATTGTTTATAAACTTCTCATCAATTATATAATATCAATACTTATGCGCTTTATAATGCTAAAATAAAGAAGTTATATGTTATTAAATTTATTTAAAGCTTAGCGCTTTCAAAGCTCTATGGCTTCATAATCATAGCTGTACAAAATAAAAATAAAACGGTTGATAGTGATGAGGGGGAGTATTCAAATTTATGTTAATTAGATGTTTCAGTATACTATTTAAAATATCGTATGACTTAGTTTGTCCATCTTTTGGAAATGGCAAAACAGGTGTCCTTTCTATTAATTGATTGGTTGTCATTATTTATGAAATATGCCTCCTTTATTTCGAGCCTATGGTCATTACTCTCTTTACACACTATTCTGGGATTGGTGGGTTCAAATCTGTGTCCAGTAGCTTTTTCATGTTCCACGAATGCTGATGTAGACTCCTTGTTGTTCAGTGCCCTTTTATACATATATATGTGCTGGGATGCTCTCTTTGTAATGGATAGCTTTTGTTTCCCCATAATATGAAGCTCTGCATCCAGCCTGAGGGCATTGTTTCTGGTACACCACTTGAGATGTTAGTTTGGGATCAAGTTTATCATTTGAATTGTTATTAGTCTATTAGTGTTGGCTGAAGTGCAGAAACCAATAATAAATTCTTTTGATAATGTTTTAGTTAGCTGTTTGGAAATATTGGGCATATAAGTATTGATGTTATTTTAATATGTGGTTATAGACCTACATTTTAATAAAATTTATATCTTGGAAGCTTTTAGTATTTCGAAATTATAAGCTTGGTTTGATCAATTTTACATTTATTGAATATGTGGTTTTTAAATTAATATAGGCACCCATTATTTTTTTTTCCTTTACTTTTTCTGAGTAAATTTTTTTAAATTCGTATTTTAGAAATTATAAGCTTTGTTCTTCCCATTTTTATATTTGATCAAGCATAGTTGTACAAAATTTGCGCTTTAATTTTTTAATCACTGATGTAAATTGTGATTTTGTAACAAATGGTCACATCATGACTACATGTGGTTTATTCGATGCCATTTATTACTTGGTTGTGTCAATAATGGTTTTGGACAGTCCTTAGAATTCAAAATGGTTGTGAGCATACCCTAAATCTGTATCATAATGTTGTTTTAATACATCAATGATGTTTTGTTGAGTACAAAGGATATTCTCAAACCAAAGCACAAGATAAAGACTGAAAAAATAAGAGCGGCCTTATCTTTACGTCTAGATTCACTTATATAGGCCAATCTTAAAGTGTCTTGGAATGAGAGCGCGGATATTGAACTAGTAAATTAAATAGAGAATTATTAAAAATATAAATGCATAAAAGCATTTATCAATTTTAAATAATTTCATATACTAATTTTCAGGACTTTTTTTTAAATAATTTTTTTTTAATATTTATAATATAATTTTTATGAAAATATATAAGAAAAACATTTTGAAAATAGTTGTTAGAAAGTAAGATGAGTTTGCATACATAATGCACACACAAAATAGACTTTCTTGAACTCTAGCAGAAAATGGATTAGTTAAAAGAGTATGTGTGGAGGGATGAAAACTGTTGAGAAATATAATCAGAAAACTGTTTATTTATTTTTTGGATTATATAAATATATAATAGTCTATATTAAATTTAATAATTATTTATTTATAAGTTTCTAAAGGAAAATAACCGGGTACTTTAATTAATAGCCCAGAAAGCCTTAGGAAACAAGGATGCCGAAATAATAGGATTCTACGTACATATACTTTTTTTTTTCACATTAATAAAAAAAAAAAGAGTTAATTTGCAATTGCAGTTTTGTTGAGATAAAAAAAAAAAAAGAATAACATTTATTTGATTCTGAAAAGCTATTTAGAAAGTCATTTAGAAACATGTTTGAACAATCCGCTGTTCTTTTCAAGTCAACTTGAAAGTGCTAACTTTCTTTGTATTCAAAGGGGGGGGGGTACACTTTTTTTTTTTTTTTAAGGAAAACAAAAAACCGTCTTGTTATCATTATTCTTGTACTTTTTTTTAAAAGTATAATTTTTATTCAAAATAGGAATAATTTCCTTTGTTTAAAATTTATATAATACAATCCTTCCTACCATTAATTAATTAGGCTTTTGATCAAGATTTTACTAACAGTAAATGAGTTTGTGATTCTGTCTATCTCCGCCAGTGTAAGTCATAATTGTGTGTAAATTTATATTAAAACAGCGCATGTGGGAAGATTGGTCCGAATATATTACAATAAATACTATGCTGTATAAAAAGTAAATATTTATTAATGTCTTTAGATTCTGAATTATTATAAGTTTATTGCAAATGGTTAAAAATGAGATAAATTCTATCTCTTCTATAATATTTTAATTAATTAACATTGTTTTAAAAAATCAGTCATGTAATAGATACATGTCCTGAATAATGCACGGTAGGCAAAGGTTGGCTTATATATAGATAAATTTGAGGCTACGGAACAAGTGATTCACTTACATTAATAATTTTTATTAATCATTCATTAGACCAGAGATTATCCATTAATGAATAATATTTCTGTACTGCAGAAATATTTATTAAGCGAGTCACTTGTTTTTTTGCACGTCAAGCGCATGTGTGAAGATTGGTTTACTTCTGAATATATTACAATAAATACTTTATGTATATATTATAAATCCTGTGCTGTATATATATAAAATCAGATAAGCTGATTTACGAGTCCTAGCATTGAATATTCTTGTTCTTAATAACAAACAGTTGTTGCTTCAAGACAGTAATTGGTAGTAAAGGTTTTTTGAAATATATACATATCACAGGATGATTTGCTAATTTTTTCTTTTAGTATGGTATTTAAATAACAAATGTTCACACAAGACTTCGCATTTCTCGAAA
Source organism: Epiperipatus broadwayi (assembly GCA_028023455.1). NCBI lineage: Eukaryota > Metazoa > Onychophora > Udeonychophora > Euonychophora > Peripatidae > Epiperipatus > Epiperipatus broadwayi. The sequence continues at coordinate 16,686,031 of JAQFVV010000006.1, forward strand.
TTTGTTTATGTACAGATGGTATTGTTTCAGGGCTTGTGAATTGGGAAATGCTTATATTTAATAAGTTTTTGGGAAGTGATAAGGAGTAGTAGGAGTTTTATCATATATGTTACAATTACTCAATCATTATCATGCAAATTTAGGTCGAATGAAGATCTATTCAACCGAGATTTTTTATTATACGTTATTTTAAAGAAAATTTGCATTAACACTTCCAAATTGTTTTTTTTTTTTTTGAGATGCTTCGTTATAAAAAAAATCTCGTCATCATATTACTTAGATCTGTTAATATAGATTTGAACTCAGACTTTCAAGCCCCTTCACTATCCACACTATCTCATACTACTGATACACATGACCCCACACATGCAGAAAAGATAAATAATCACATATTTTGTGCTAAACCAGCACTTATCAGTTGGTCCAGATTACTATCTCCCATACTTATATATATATAATCATTACTCAGTTTATATTAAGATAGCAAATCCTTACACTTTAATAGACAAGCTCTACTCCAACCTCCAACTGTTCAGCCATCCATACCATTGGCAATCTGATGATAGAATTCCCAAATCCCATGCTGATGCCAATATTGTTGTCATGGGATTTGGGAATTTGATCATCTGATTTTCAATGGTATGGATGACTGAAGAGTTGGAGGTTAGAGTGGGTTGAAGCCTGTCCATTAAAGTGTAAGATTTGCTATTTTAATATAAACTGAGCTCTGATTATATATATGTATGGGAGATGATAATCTGGACCAACTGATGAGTGCTGGTTTAGCATGAAATAAGTACATTGGTGATTATTTCTTTTTCTGCATGTGTGTAGTCATGTGTATCAGTAGTATGAGATAGTATGGATAGTGAAGGGGCTTGAAAGTCTGAGTTCAAATCTATATTTACAATTAGGCTCCAGGTATCAGAGTGCCTAGTATTTCAAATATTAGAACTGTTAAACAATTTTCTATTGAAGCTCAAATTGATGAATTCTGAAAGACAACAGTAAAATATTACTCAAGTCACTTATGCATATTTATTTATTAGTGGGGACCAAAAAATAAACAGAATTTTATAATAAAAAAATGTTATCAATTGAATCACTATATCCGGGTATTTGGCGCCATATTGGATTTTTAAAAAAAAATTATTTGAGACTAATTTTTACAATAATTTCAATTTTAATATTAACAATGTTAGAGAAAAAAGTTTTACATTGATAAAAACTAGAATAAGTAAGGAAGCAAATAACGCGAAGACAAGTAGTGATTATCATTAAAAAGTGAGGAAGAAAAAAATTTCAGTATCCTAAAAAATTTATTGTTTGTTCATAATTTCTAATATATCATTAACTAAGTTTAAAATTACATCTTCATTGATAATTTCTTTGTATTACTCACATAATTCTCATTCAAACCATTTATAATATTTTTTACCTGAAATAATCCCTAGTTTCAGAACTTGAAAAGGTAATAGAATAAGAATTTTTCATTTTTATTTTGTACCCCAAAAATTAAAAAATCTCAAGGCATCTATAAGAAAAAGATTCATCCTAATAAAAGATATAAAATAAATCATTTCCAGAAGATGAATATACATCTGTAATTGTAGCAATTGGCTCCTTTTCTATCCAAAATTAGAAATTGAAGGCTATTGTCTATCAACGATAAGATGAATTTCCTCTCTTCATTTTATATTTTTTGTGTACATCAGTGATGTTTATATTTTTTGTGCACACCAGTGATGCCGTCTTGTTATATTTGTTGTCCCACAGAGAAATAATTTATATGCATTTAGCTCATTTGCTAGCTGTAGACTTGTAATGTAAGATGTGGCAAAACTATTGATTTTGCAACATAAATATTAAGGCATAGGTAAGAATCTGGATTTGATTCTGTCACCACACCCCCATCATTTTATACCTCTCTTTATTGGTTCTAAGAGTTTTTATATTTTTTCACGATATTATGCCTAGTAAATTTCGTGATTGCATTATCAACTGCGTCCTTTCTGCACGTTTGATAGTCATTCTTAAAATTTACACTGCACTGCTCTATAATAGCCTAATTATATATATATCATTACTTGTTATACAAACACAGACATGCAAGTACAAACGCAAACATGCTAATACAGATATAGACACACTAATAAATTATTAAACTATTTGAGAATCATTATGTCTATAAAATAAGGCCTCAAACTTGGAACAGAGCCTCAAAATTACATTATGCATAAATCACTATTTTTCATTACATTTATCAAATAATAATAAAAAAATTAAAATAATATTCAAATAATAAAAAAATCCTAAAATTGAATATGTATTCCTAAAATTGAATATGTATATTCCGTTTGTTTTTAGGATGAAGACCTTGAAATTGCAAAATCATCACAACAGGTTGAAGCCACTTTACTACTAATTCTGACTGTTTAAAAACTTACAACTCTATCTAATAAATTGAGCAGAAAAAAAAAGAACTTATTATTAGAAATATTAATAAAAAAATTGAAATTATTGTCTGATTTTAACACACCATAAACCATTATAAAAAGGACATCGAACCACAGAGAATGATGGTATTGGCACATATGTAGTGCATTTTGTTTTTCCGCAATTTTAAAAAGAAAACAAATTTTAATTTCAAATGAATGAGCGGTAGCCATGCTCTGTTTTGTGAAATAGTTAATACAATGCATCCATCTAAACATATTTTCACTTTTCGAACTAGTCTGGCAACAAAGTGAAGCCTTTTAACACTTGCATTGGTTTTTCCCCCACTATTTTTAAGTCAGGAAAAAAAAAAGAGGCATTTTAATTAAAAATTAAAAATTTAATTAAAAATTGTTTCACACTCAAGACTGCTCACAGAGGAATTGTGGTGAACTTGCGTTTCGGCACTTTGCCACAAAACAGGACTCCTGCATTTTACCACATTGCACAAATGTTTCAGAACTTGTAGATAAAATGTCTGACTGTTAAGAATTGATTTTAGGAGAAACATACCACTTACATCAATGAAAAAAAATATTGGCATTATCTTGACATTGGACTTCATTCGCCACGCTTTTTTGGACATGGTGAATTCGACAATTTTATTAAATCATTCGTAAACTGTGTTTTCCTCAGAACAGCCTTTTAAATCTGTTTCAAGCATTACAACTGTTTTTTTGTAAAAGAAAACAATTTCACATTATTCCAACTTTTCAGCCATTACAAAAAATTGACAGGTCACATGAAACGCAATTTACAAGAAAATGTGCTATGTGGTACCACGAATATGCACAAAAATGTAATTTGGCAGATTGATGCAAAAGAATCTATGCAAGACGTATGTAACAGCAGAAGCACATACGAGAACAGGCGCACTTCATGGGACAATTCCAGTTATTTTTGCATTCCCCCTCATATAGTATTAGGTTTATTTTAGTTTTAATTATGATTTTAAATGTGAATTTTTAACCAAATCTTAACTCATTCCAGAATAATACAATATAACAGATTTGGAAAATTAAATCAACCCCTTGTAATTTAGTTTGGTTAAAAACAAGCTCTGCATTATCAGTTGCTACATTATTGGTATTTAAGTCGTATTTTTTTTTTTATAATTTTTGATCCAACACATCTGTCATTTTTATTCCTAAATCTTCTTACAATTTATCATTTTTTTTTTTTTTTTTTTTAAAAAATCGTTTTTTTTAAAAATATACTTTTAAAATATAACCCCATTTTAAAGATTATTATTAATTATGATGAAAAAAGTTAAATCAACTCAGAAGTATCACAGTTTAGAAATTCAGAATTTGCTGCTTATACATTCTTGATAAAATGAGGTCTCTACTCTAGTGCCATCTATATTAAGCTTGAGTAATCAGTAATTACATTAAAATTCTATCTTTAGACCAATTTTTCACTTTTGCATTTGTTGATAAGTTCATTAGTAAGGGAATACTATAAAGTGGTCTGGAAGTAGTAGAGTAAATACATTAACAGTTGGTATTCACTGATTGCTCATGGTTATTATAGATGACCCTAGTGTAAAGAAATGCTTTCATTTTATTGTATATTGTTTAAGTTCTAAAAAATTGGCTTTTTATTATATAAATTTTTTTTTGTCCTAATTTTTAAACCAAGTTATTGCTTTAATATTCTTATTTCTGTATATATGAATTTTTTTTTTTTATCATATAAGAATTTTTTAAAATACAATTTTGATTTTGAACCCTCTTCCAAAATTAATAATTACATTATTTATCAGTGATGAACGCAACATCTTAGTATTATTATAGTTCTTGTTTTTATAGTTAATACATCGACATTCATCTGAATAATTATGATCAACTTTCTATTTAATAATTATTAGCTACCCATTTGTCAACCAGTCCATGATAATTTCCTAGACTGGCTGTTCTTTTTTCCATCCAGAATTCTACATTGTATAGTTTCTTTTTCCCTCTCTCAATAAAATTAATTACTTTATCTAAATGTAATGGATGGATGTATTGTTTTTTTTTGTTGTTGTATTTTTTGCATTCACTATTGTGACAGGCTGAGGACCACAAGAGAGGGGGAATGCATCTCACTATGGTCGGTCCTAGGGTTTTTTGGTAATGATGCGATGAAATACATAACCTATGATCATATCTACCTTTAATGGGCTAGCTCTGTATTTATACATTAAATTTAGATAAAATTTGAGCTAGTTCATCCATACCTCATCCCTTCTTCTAGCTCCGTTATGCCTCAGTATCTACCTTCGACTCTTCAGGAATGAACTTATACAGGATAGCAACTGCTGCACCTCTATATAGGTTACAATTGATTGAATTATTCATCCGAGCATATCTATACATTATTATATGAGTAAGGTGTGTGTATATGTATATCCTCGGTTATCGGTTGATAAGTAAATGCATAAATAATTTTGATAAACTAGAAGTCAGTTTATTGTAAATAAATTTGACATTTAGTAAATATCAAACAAAATAAAAGAAAAAAATTAAAACTCTTTAACAAGTTAAAGTAGTATAATTGTGTGCGTCAAGGATGAATTTATACCGTATAAACAATTAAATAAATTCACGACTCAAAACACTTACCCAGTGATAGAAATACATGGCATGACACTAATTATTTACAAAGCAAAAAAAAAAAATATTAAATTGACTGTAAAACTAACTAGAAAATTTACAATATTATGCAGGTATGTCTGTAGTAGCCTCATCAAATTCAAATAATGACATTCCATCTTCTTTTGGGGACCTCCTACTATGTATAGTTCCTTAAGAATTGAGAGGAAAGAACATGTGCTCAAAAAGATTAGTTATTTATACTGAAAAATATAAACATGAATGATTATTAGTTTACAACAAACAAATAACATGTACTCTGTCCTATCATAAGTGTATAAACTTAATATGGAATAATCTTAATGAGCTTACCTTATCCCATATCATGATGATTAATGTCAGGTCGCACAGAAGGAAAGCTGGTCTAAACTTTAAAACAAATAAAAAAAATTATCTAACTTAATGACCCCCCCCCCCATTTGTTGCTTTCACTTATAATGGACTCTTCCAAATCATAGACACATGTTTCCAAGTATGGGACAAAAATGAAAGAAATTTTTTTTTTTTACAAATATATAAATAACAAGAATACTTAACAAAATCAGAATTTTCATCAAATTATTTTCTTTAATGTTCATGTGCTCAAGAACAATGTCCTTCATTGGATACAGTCTCTTTTTTTGGATTGCTCTCCTTAGTTCACATCTGTCATTCGGAATTCCAAATAACATTACATCCATTCTCTTTAGTTGCTCTTCTTTTCGATTCATGTAGACATTTGGCATAGTACAATTGGAGCTTCTTTTAGCATTATAGAAGTAAGTAGACAAAGTCACTGCGCTTCCAGGGTCAGGATAGTGGCACTTCAGTCCTATGGTACCAGTGATTTAGCCAGAATACATTGCACAGTGGTTTATAACAGACTTAAATTTTCTTTCTTTGTGATTTGGTATTTAACACTTCATACAGAAAAAAAAAAAAACTTTATCATTTTGTTTAAATGCTGGAAAAAATTCTGTTCCTTCTCTATTTGTGTTTGAATAACAATGAAGCTTCTCTAACATCAATCTAAAAACAGTTCACTTATTTTATTAAACTGCATGAACTTATTATACTTCCTTTAATTCAAATGTTGGTTTTAACTTCTTATGGTTTTGTAGTAAGAAACTTAGGTGGATAATTCAGAGTATTCGAATGAGTCATGCATTTTCCTTTGCATTAGAACATTTGATATTAGGTTGTTGGTTTTCTATAGTTGATGCATTATTTAAAAATAATAAAAAATGATGGAAATGAATTGGGTTTGCTTTTATACCAAGCTTAGCTTCAAGTATTTGGTATATTAGCTTTTTCATTTCCCTCGGCCTTGCCATAACTGCCTATTGTTGCGCAACTTGTCTTGGTTATAGTTAATAAATTTTTTTATTATAAAATTATGTAATAGAATTCTAATTTCATTTTCCACACTCGGTTGCTTAGTGATTGGTTTGACATTGGGTTATCATTAACTGTGCTTACTCAGTCTCTGTCTTAATTCGTGATGTACAATACATTAATCATTAGTCTATTGTTAGTATATATATATATATATTTAAATGATTTCATCCATCACGATATATATGTATGTATGCTTAAAAAAAAGAATAGTACATATCTGATCACCTTATGTTTTGAGTGGACTTGGTTTGGTAGGGTGGACAAATAGAGTCTGGTTTTGATAGGATTGTTAAGGTACCCTTACAACTATGATTATTTTCATTTATTATCCATTTAAAAAAGCCAGTCTTACCATTTCTGGATATGTTTCACCGCACATACACAATTAATGCCACACATTGAATAAAAATAAAAATACTAGTCCTAAGATTAAATTCACAGTTTATATTCAATTTATATATAATAATAAAATGGTGGATTAAAAACTGATAGTGGGTGTTTATCCATACTTTTAAGATTTTTTGTCACATTTAACATAAATCTCGCTATTTTAATACTCATTCCACTTGAATGATAATCAATTTGGTTGATATATATATAATTACTTATAGTTTGTGAAGAATTGTTTATGTTTAGTTCATAGGGGATCATCTTGACAACTGATAATCCAAATCAACTAAATAATAATCTCAAACTTCACTTGATGTTTCAGAACTATAATTAACATACCCCGGTTATTTACACATTGCACAGATGGATCATTTCATTTCTGCTGGGGTTGATTACTTTCAAGTCCCCCCCCCCCCCGTAGTCTACACTGTTTGGAGTAAATCTTTTTATTCCCCATTGATCACATTATATGCTACCAAATCTTTGCAAGTATCAATTATTATTTGAATATAAATATCATCATTGACGTAACACCTTTGTTCTGATTTAATACTATTTCAAGTAATTAAAAAAAAAAAACTTCTGTTAACAAAAATCTTAATTTGTTTTTAAATTCACTATTATAAATCATTGTTGTTCATATATTCCTAAAATGAACAAATATTACAATAATTTTTTTATAGTAAAATCAAAATCCTACAATGAATGCAAACGCCAGGAACTCCTATTGGCTGACACAACTTTCACATGTATATAATATTTTTGGAGCTTCCTGCTTTGATTAGAATGCCCCATATTGTTTTTGTAATTGTTTATACATTTTACATATCGGTTTTAATACAATCATCTGCTTATTTACTCCTTTAGCAGTGAAATTATTACTTACTTTTAAATCTTGCAGTTTGCTAATATATTTTCAAAGCCAATAAAACGAGAGAGCTAATTAACATAGATATTAAGAAAGATTGTAATGCTTTTTATGTTCGTAAGATTTTTGATTATAGAAAGTTAGATTATAGTTTCCACTTCCTGATCAATGTTTACTTTTATTTATATTATGTTTATACAACTGAGGACGTAGAGGGTTAATTCATTAAAAAAAGTATGCCAGCAAAAGTTTTTTCTTTCTTTTTATTATTTTGGATTTTTAAAGGCTTAATAAAGTGCAAAAATAAAATTCTTGACTTAAAAGCATTAACAAACCCATTACAATGTTTAAAACTTCAAAAAATGGATTTTATTTAAATACTTATCAGATTTCTTGTAACTCCAGTTAAGATTTATTCTCTAAAACCGCCTTATGATGTTGTTATTAATAGATATTTTAACAAAGACTTTCATGCTGATACAAAAAACAATCTAATCATTTCTTAAATAAATATTACATGACGCAACTTTATTAGATGAAAAATATTAGACCTAATATTAAAAGAGAGAAAGAGGTAGTGGGATTCGAATCTCTCGTATTTCTTTTTTGATATAATGGCCAATTTTACTTTCTATTGTTTAAAATTTAATTTAAAAGCAAACAAGAAATTGGAAGCATAATTATAATTTAAAGTAAATATCTTACGTAATTACAGTAGAACTCAAATATTGATTTTATTTAACTGGCAAGGGCATTTCAATTTATCATATTCACGAGATGTTTTCCGTATCTTGTCTGAATTTATTATACTTATTTATTTCATTTTTTGTAAAACATCTACAACATATTTTTGTGACAAAAAAAAAAAAAATCAAGTCAGACGTCACATGACTTAATTTAATAAACTTGTCTTTACGAATGTTATATATAGAGCTTGCAAAATAAGCTCTTAACAAGCTTTGAGAATATCCTCAACCCCAGACCGGTTTCTGTTACTGGGGTCATCAGTGAAGTGCCAGGATATTCAAGCATTAGATTTTGTCATTTTATTTTTTGCTATTAAAGCTTTGGCGATTTTATATTGCTCAAGCTATTAATATATGGTGTATCTGAACTTAGTTCAGTCCCATATGGCTATTTGAGTTAGATAGCTGGATTGGAAGACATATAGATGTCTAATAATTTCAGATTTTCTATTCAATAGTTATACATTAGATAAAGTGCTGGGCTTGTCCTGGTATTTTTAATCTAATGCTTGAATACCCTGGCATCTCACTGATGACGTCAGAAGCAGAAACCGGTCTGGAGTTGAGGATATTCTCAAAGCTTGTTAAGAGCTTATTTGGCGAGCTCTATATATAACATATTTTTGTATATATTTATTTTTTTCAATCAAATATTTTTCTAAGATTATAAAATATTTGATAAATATATATATGTTTTTGTATATTCAAATTAAATAACTTCTTTTATGGAAATTATTTATATTCTTTAAGAATTACTTATTCTAGATAAAATAAATTAATTTTTTTTATTCGATATTAGTAGAGAGGATATACATTTTCTATTGAAGACTGTCAAGTGATTCGAGACTGGATAGATAATATGTACTGGGTCACAAAATTAAAAAACAAACAAACCCACTAATAATCAGGGCTAGATTAACATTATGCCTCATTTTTGGATTTTAAGTTCCATTTACTATTATTTAATTAAAGGAAAATAATTTGCTACTTTGCTGCAAGTTTTTTTCTATTATTAATATTTTTTTTTATATATTTCTGCTTAATGACTTTTTAATGGCAATATAAAAAAGCTTTTTTCCAAATTAAAAACAAAAAATTTAAATAGCAGGGATTTACACCTTAAGCACATGCGCTGTAATATTATAATAGCTCAACGATGTTTTGTTGAGAAAGGAGGATAGATTGACCTATATAATTAGTTTAGGTACAAAAAATAATACGGCCACTCTTATAATTTTCCAAAGTCTCTTGTGCTTTGGTTTGAGATTATCCTCCATGTTCAACAAATAACATTATAGCACATGCTTAGGATGTAAATTCCTGCTGTTTAAAAATTATATATTATCATTGCACTAGAAAGTAAAATTGAGCATTACAAATTAAAAAAAAAAGAAATAATAGATCTTATTTTTATGGTACGTGAATGCACCAAAATTGAACAGATTATCTATTCTTAGTAGTGACAGAAATTCCTAAGACATTAGAAAGATTATAATGGATTAATAAAATAATTTGCAAATAAATAAATAGTATTTAGTGTCAAAGTATTATTTAAAAATTCTAATTCCTTCAGTATTTCATGTGTTCATGTATTTGTTGTAATTCTTTTTCATACATTTTATAGTATTTGTTGAAAATTTATTTTTTATTTATTAAAATGGTTATTAATGTAGTGAATGTTTACCCACAGACTATTGCTATGAATACATAGTATATAAGCTCGATAGATATGAGTTCTTGCTTTTCTTTGCATAGATACATATTGCCCCACCCATGTTCAGGAACATTTTTTTTGTTACCTTGCATATGATTTGGTTAAATTATGGTCTAAAGAATTGACACCAAACACTGTGATCAGACATTGATATGGGAGATTGTCATTGTCAGCAACTCAGGCATAATGTTTTTTGTTTCTGTCTCTCGCATAGAATCTTTCAGCACCTGTTCCTGTACATTTTCAAAACTTGTTGTACCTGAGCCTCCCAAGCGGGTATCTATGAATTAAAGAAAGGGGCTTCAAATTTCAATGCAGGCTGAAGATATCATAAACCTCTAATTCGACCCTGTTAGCAATATAATTTACTTTTCTAAAATTGAACACTTAAATCAAGATACTATTATTATTATAATATATGTATATATAGTTTGCATTTTTGGTGCAAAGTTCAAATATAAAAATGTGTAAGAGTTCATATGTACTTTAAATACATAAAAGTACATTTAACTGACATTTGTATACACTTTATATGTGATGGTATATCACTTATTTATTGGTTTGCAAAATTATTTTTTTTAATAGCAGATACAGGAAAAACATATTTATGTGGGTACATTAAGTTATAAAGTTTGTAGTATTAATCAGTGATTGGTTAAAATATATATTATACATATAATAGCAATGTTTTTTGATTATCTATGTTCATATATATATAAATACAAACTCACTTTAAAGTTTTCTTTATTAGTGCAATGTATTGCCAATGGTGAGTTTATTAACTATACAAGATTTCTTTCAAGATATTATGAGTTTGCTAATATATGTGCCAATTTATACTAGTGGTTAGCAAATTTTTAGCAAATAATGTATATATTAAATAAGAATTAAAATTCAAATACCTGTCAGAAAATGATGTCATACTAAAAAAATGTATATAAAATAAAGGTTGAACAAAAAAAAAAAAATCTGTTAAAAGAAAACTTACCACTTGGTATTGTTTGTCAGAACTCACGTTATGTTCAAATTTTGAATTATTTAATAGCTTTTTGAGCTCTATTTTAAAATTATATATTATATTTACATTACAAATGACATTCAGTTTTTATGAAGCTGATTTTGTTATAGTCATTAGTAATTTTCTGAATTTTTTTTTTTTAGTATTCAGTTTTATGATAGACAGTTATTGTTTTATTTTAATATAATATGATCACTATCATTCTATGTTATTTAAAATAATGCTAAGAATGGTAGATGCAAGAACTAAAAGTTTCTAGAGATTCTAGCTGAGGGAAAATAAAACAAATCTTTCAGTATCGTTTTTTAATTTCTCATACAAGATTCTGTGATGAAGAAAGATATTGTGAATATATTTTGTTATTGTATGCCATCGAAATATGCTTTGCATGAGTTATTTACTGAATGAAACCCCTTTTTTTGTAGTTTTGTAATCATTAATAATGAAATCTTTACTTTGAATATATCATTAATTGTTTTGCAAGGACTGTGGATGAAAATTAACCAAAATACCATATTATTGTACATTTATTAAGTGTATTTTAAGTTTATAAATAAAAATATTGTATATAATACTGTAGTATTGGGTATTGTATTGTGACTATTCTCTGTACTGTACAAATTCAGTGTAAATGTTATTACTTTGCTTCTGGATGACCCAATTTTAATAACTACCCTGTGATGGCATCTCTCTTACAAAATAGCTCTCAAAATTTTTTTTGAAATTTTTAAGATTGGTGTAGTGAATCATCGATTGTAAACGAAAATAGTGGGTACAGATTAATGATGATCTCTATTATGAATCCTCGCTTAAAGATCTAGCACTAAGCAGGTTAGAAATGCATATATTACATATGTGCACACATGTAATTAAAGGTGTTTTTACAACTTCTAATAGAATTAATGTATATTGTACATTACTTTTTGGTCTAGGTAGAAAGGCAGAGAATTGTGATATAGCAACAACTCTTAATCACCACTAATGATAATTTGACATTTTTTTTTTTATGGCAATATTGAGAGTTATGCCACAACATTATCGAGTTCTACTTTGCCCAAAAATTTGTCATAAAATCAATTTCATGTGTTTGTTAAAAATATATTATTCTTGGAATTTATTTTGATCCCATTAATTTAGATAGATGAAAGATAAAAGAAATTTCATATAGACACTGCAAGGCAAAAGAGTTAGCTGCTGAGCTTATCATTAGCTAGATATTATCAACTTCACCAGCTACCTGAAAGAACAATTCTAAACTTGATTTGGATTTGAACCCTTGTTATGAAAGTCAAGACAAACATATTAGTGCATCTTCAGGCCTCTAATTCAGATATAGCTTTATAATGTTGTGTTCTATGTATTTTATTATTATGTACATTTTTTAAAAATAATTTTTTCATTATAACAATTTGCTATTATTTGGTGATTTTATTATGACATTATTGTTAATGATCAGAAATCAGTTATTTGTGTGTGTGTGTGGATGTATAAATATATGTATGCGCTTACACACAAGCAAACACGAATACATTAGGAAATCATTCTATATAACTTTAAGAATTTGCTTATAATCTCTCAAATTGACAAAGTCATTTTTTATGGTACAATTAAAAAAAACAAACGAAAATGATGGATGAATTTGTGTGAATATATTATCTATGCTATTTTTTTTTCTCTTTGCATTAACTGTGATAATGGCATTATGTGTTTGTATATCACAATTCCATACCGTAAATTATAAGCGCCTCAGTTCTAATTTTAATCTTCATATCTAACATTTTTTTTCTTTGTCTCGTTTTCTTTTTTTGTTGGAGTTAGGTTCATTGTAAATGAAAGATTTCTTATTGTACGCACACACACACACACATTTTTGATATTCATTTAATTGATTTTTTTTTCTTTGTCAAATGTACACATAAGTATATAAACATTTTAAGTCCTGTTTCTTAATGTTCAAGCATCAAATTTAAACCTCGAATATTTTAATTTTCTAATTCAAGACTAAATTTTTAAATAGAATTAATTACTCTCTCCCCTTATTTGCAGAAAAAAAGTTGCCCATCAACATTTTTTATCTCTGGTTTTTTATAGTTTATTTTTCTATCAATTAAAATCTAATTTTCTTAAAATTTTTAATAGTAGTGAAAAAAAAAATTGAATCATTTAATGATTGGGAGATCATGTGACTTTCGAACATTGGAAATGACAAGTTTCAATCCATGAACCTTAGCTCTTCAGTTCACAGTTCTTATTCCTGTACCGGAACATGTAGGCCAATTATAGCAGCAAGTATACGTAACGGAGCTCTCAAGCAAGTGGCAAGTGTCGTTGGACTTTAATTTTAATAGAGTGACAGCCTATTAAATACTTTTAGAATAATGGGGAGGAGTGCAATTGGGAATTAAAAGTGGCCAATTCATGAGCTGGACCTATTTTCGATTAAAGGAAATTAATATTGCAGGCATGTCTGTCAATATTTTTATCTTAACAAAGTTTGGGCTATTTTTGATTGTGCTAATAAGTAATATGTTTCTGCCTGTCTCATTGATTACTTGCAGCAGTCTTTTTTTTAATATTTCAAAATGTTGCAAGTTTTTCTCTGCTCAAAACAGAATTTAAGTCCTTGCTTTGGAAAGCAGATATTTTTATGAATTGTCGTGAATGGATAGTAATTGCCAGACATATCAAATAAGTACCTATATGTAGATCAATGATTAAGGGGTAATGATGTCGGAGGTCACTGCTATTGATTTTAGTGAAAATAGGCACCTTATTATAAGTTTAGATTTCAAAAGATCTTATTATAAGTTTAGTCACCATTTAACAGTAGGTCTTCCGAAGATTAATTTTAGTGTAATAATTGAAAACATAACGGATAAGATAAATTACAGTATTAGTCTTGATAGACTGCTTTTGGGAGAAATAGTTTAATATTAAATTGAAATATGCAATGAAAGGGAAGGTTTTTAGTAAATGTGTTTTTCCAGGGCTTACTTATGGGCCTGAGACATGGATATACTCAGTAAAAGAGCAATGCACACATTTTGACATCTTTGGAAATAATTATTGAAATGGAATGAACTGCTGATAGTTAGAAGAAATGATAATAGATGGTCTTAAATTAGATTTCAAGAGATAGTGAAATATCTAGAAAGAAACCACATATTAGATGGGTAGATGAAATTAGGAAGTTTGTTGATATGGAGAGGAGAAGCAATGAATTGGAGAAAGTGGATGATTAATCTTGGATCTTGGAAAGAAAATCTTCCTGCAGTGGATTGATAATGGTTGAAAGTGATGATGATGATGATGAATAGTAAGGGATTTAAGTAAACTTGTAAACAAAATTTTGACTCTGTAACGAATTAGTGTTTAAGAGAAATTTGGAATTTATGCTTATTTCATTGATTACTACCGTCTCTTAGAAAGCTGTAAGTTATGAAAAGAATCAGCCTCTGTCATAGGACTCAATCACAAAGACATGCTTTTCTAACCAGCCTGAACTAGACACCATTTCCCCTCTCCACTTCTCATTCCCTCTTTACATGTATCCTTCCCCTCTTACCATTTTGTTCCTGAAATTTCATTTGTTTCACTTTATCTGTTTTTTTTTTTTTTTTTGATGAATAAACATCTCATCACTGAGAGAAAAAAAAAGAGAATGTTTTGCATCTGATAACTATTATTAACAATAATTTCCGTTTTCTGAAGTGTGAAAAAATTTTCGTGTTCATTTCAATAGTATAAAAAAAAATGTAGATATTTTTTCCTTTTTTGTAATATTACTTACAGAGCAATCTGAAGTTTAATATTGGTGAGGGTGGGATGCCATAAATTTGGTAAAGTATAAAGAAATTATCTTGATGAAAAAAATTAAAATCCACACACAGTAAATCCTTTAAATTATTTAATTTTATTAAAAAAATACTATATTTTTATTTTATAATGATGCCTGCTTGAGTTTTTTTATTTTATAAAAACATACTTAACTATTATAAATATAAGGATTTGAACTCAGACTTTCAAGCCCCTTCACTATCCACACTATCTCAATTAGGCTCCAGGTATAGAGTGCCTGGTATTTCAAATCTTACATATTAAGCCTGCATTCTGCCTCATATGTATTAAAATGGATACTGTCCTATATGTGAGGGATCAGAGTGGCCTGATGTTAACATGGGCATGACAACAATATTGGCATCAGCATGGGATTTGAGAATTCCATTATCAGATTTTCAATGGTATGGATGGCTGAAGAGTTGGAGGTTGGGGTGGGTTGAAACCTGTTCATTAAAGTGTAAGGATTTGCTATATAATATAAACTGAGCACTGATTTTATATGTGGAAAGATGGTAGTCTGAACCAAATGATGAGTGCTGGTTTAGCACGAAATACATGTATTGGTAATTATTTATCTTTTCTGCATGTGTGTGGTCATGCATATCAGTAGTATGAGATGGTGTGGATAGTGAAGGGGCTTGAAAGTCTGAGTTCAAAATCTTATATTTACAATTAGGTATAAGAGTGCCTGGTATTTCAAATCTTAATTACTCTTATAAATAATTTGATTTAGTACCCAATGTTGAAAAAGCTGAAGTGTTTTGTTAACTAATGATGGGAGAAAAATCTTTAGCAATTTTTTAGCTATGACAATTATCAATTTTAGGATTTGAACCAATTTAAAATATCTTGGCAAATGTTTTAGGAATAAAAGTGTAGTTAGACGTTGAGATGACGCGCATATTCGAATATGCCTGCAAGCTACTAATTAAAAAAATCGCTTTAACTTTAATTAACTGTTTAATTTATTTATTGCTTGGAAGCACAGAATATCTATTGATACAGTGTAAAAGCGTTGTTATAATGGGATCGACTCTTTCACAACCTATTGTGTGTAATGAATTATTTAAGAACCCCACCACCAAACAGTGTTACAAAATAATTATAAGTGCTAAATATAAATTAATATTATACTCTAACAATAAAATAAATAGATACTTTCATTTTAGTTATTTCAAAACAGATAACTGACTTTTTTTTTTTTAAAAAAAGAAGGATGAAATTTATTCAGGCATCTCATTTTTCGCAGGGCTGTGAAAGATCAAGGTTTTCATTGAATTTATTTTTTTTAAAAAGTTTAAATTTATAATAGGGAAAAACCCAGATTTTCTCATGTTCTAGCATGAGATTTTTAAAATTATGTTTCAAACACTTGTTATCATCATTTAACTTGTCCTAGATTCCTTTTTTTTTTGCTTTGCAATTTTTTTTTTTTGGATGGACAAATATACATCATGGATTATTATTTATAGATTTATTTAACATACTTATTTTAACTTCTTATATTGTTTTACTTGCTAAAAGGTTGCATAAGCAAGTTTAATAATAAATACATTTTTTTCTCCAGAGGATAAATTGCCAGGCTTAAGATTGCTTATATATTGAACATTGTCAAAATCTTACTTAACTAACGTATTAGTATTTTGATGGAATATTTTTGGAGAGGGTGCTGATGGATTTTTAACAGCCCTTCACTTTCCTATAACTATCTATAGACTACCTTACTAGATTTGTATTCATTTTGAAAACAGAAATTATATTGATTTATTAGTTCATAAAAAATCTGAAGAGGGCAAAAGTCTACTGGCAAAATAAAGTTCAAAGGATGCGAACCATACCTATAAGGGTGCTGATTAATAGAGAGCAGTTGTGAAGAAAATTTTTATACCCAATTATTTTTGTTGTTAGCAATCAACAAAAAATTATTTTGTTTTCATAGTTTATTCAAATGTTTATGATTATTTTTACACAATATTTGTATAATAATTATTTAAAAACAAAAGCAGACATTATTACATTCAAACATGTTTTATTTTTAAAAATATAAGTTAAATTCAATCATAACAGTAAACTAACATTCACAAGATTATTAATGCCTTTTTAAAAACACTTTTTAACATGGTATCCCACAATATTTGTAATATTTCAAAAATTATAAATTTTACAACAGAATTTGATACATTTATGTTTTAAAAATAAAAGTTCAGTCAACAAAGATTTTATTAATTTTCTGTTTTGATTGGCTTTTTTTTCTACTGTTCAGTTGGTAAAAAGTTTGTTGATCTCATGTATTATCTTCATAATATTTCTTGTTCTATATGATTTTTTTAAGTATCTTTTTTGTTTGTACTCTTATATTTCTAAAAATTCTAATATAGAATAAAGGTTTAACACTGCAAATAATTAGCTTGCAGAACATCACATGCTTGAATGCACGGCTGCTTTGATTCCCTGCCCTGAAGCTATTGTTTTATACTTATTTAGACAGCATCTGGAACTGAAATAATATTGGAATATTAGTTCTAAAAACAATTCAAAGATAGAAGACATTTTTATTAAAGCTGTTACAAACAAGCTGAACTTCTGCCGTTATTATTCTCTCCATTCAAAAGTAGTCTTTCTGATTTGATTTCAAAAATTAAAAACATTTATTTTCCATGATTTTTTTTTTGCATATTATTGATCTTTTTTTTATTTTCACAATATTACAAGAATAATATAATTAGTTATATTTATTTTTAGAAGACATTTCGATAGAAATCAATAATGTATGGTTGTATCTTGAAATTGGTGATAAAGAATGCGTTCATATTTACTGCTGCACAATTATTTTTTTTAAAAATTAGTATTTAAATTCTAAATATAATTTTGATAGCTTTAATTAGGCAGAACAATAATTTGTTATAATTTAGAAAATGAATTAAAATGTCACTTTTAAAAACATGTAAATTTTTTATCGATGTTATGGATGAGAGATAAATAACAATAAAGTTATTATTGTTATCAGTCTTATTGCATAATTCAATTTATTTTTTTCAAATTTGCAGAACTGAAATAATATTTTTAATAATAATTTGCATTTGCAAACATTTATTTCTAACAAATAATTAAAAATTTCTGAAATTATAATGAATAAACATAAATTTGGTGAAATAAAAAGTTGGTAGTTTAATCCAACCACCACTAGGGGAGACATTTCAATAATCAATCAAATTACTAGCAGGGAAAATGATGCAAATATTTCACCAGTTGAAGAGACTTAATAATTTTCTGAAAATATGGTCATAGGTTCATGGAACCTATAAAGATGTTTATCATCTTGCTGGCTGTGTTGATATATAATAAATTATTATAAAGATATTCATTGAATGGATTTAGCATGTGAAGATTTGAGCATGGCTTTTGTAATAGAGGTAGCTAAAGATGATATAAAAGATAGTAAAAAAATGTAATATCAATATTCTTTATTGTGATGGTATGGTTAAAATTAAATTGACATATGCAGAAAAGAGTAGTATATAAATATATCCAAATATATTTGGGATTTGCTTAATAATTTGCATAATATACGTAAAACTCATCTTTAATATTTTATTCTTTCAGTTTTTTTTTTTTTAGAAATTAGGTTACCTATATTTGTTTGCTGCTAAAGATGATAATTAATTACACATTGTAATGATTGATAGGTAATTTCAAAGGAAAATAATTTCAGTATAAAATACAAACGAAACAAATACTGTTATGAACTAAACTACTCATTGAATTTTCACTAAGCTCCAGACTTGAAATTATCAAATCTTTTTGTTTTATAAACTCAGCAGTTGAGCCAAAAAATGCTATAAACAATTTATTGTCTGACTACATATCACAAATATGCTGCCATCTCAATATAAAATGACCATTTAACATATCTAGTAATGATTAACGATGAAGGGGTAATGATAAAGATTTTCCCATAAATAATTGTATCTTTTGAATTTTTGAATAGGTTTTAAAAACAAAACTTTTTTTTTTTAGTGTGATTTTAGTGCAATGCATGTGTGGGGAGGGAGAAAGACAAAAGCAAAAGATAAATTTATGATGACCATATACTGTCTTGCTGATTGATATGTTTTGCAGCAAAATTTTTTTAATAACAAATTTCATTACGTTGCATAATCGTAGCTTTCAATTATATTTTATCCTCAGCCAAATACCCTCATTCGAGCAATCTCTGTTCTATCTCTTTAGAATGCCTTTGAGATAATCTTTACATAAAGTAAATGTAATTGCTTAATCATGCTTAAGTTGACAACAGAAACTTGTCCTTACAATAATAGATTCAATATCATCATGATCTGCAAGCTGAAGTATATATCTAGGAATCTTGATATTTTTTTAAAAAGTCTTATGGAATATTTTTAAATAAAATTTTTTCTTTGCCATTAATAATGAGTTCATATCTCACATACAAATAATAAGGTTGATAGAATAGTAGGCCCCCCCCCCCAGATATTAGTTCTATTTCAGCTTGAAATGCATCTTGGGGGTAATTCATATGATTAAAATGTTTGTGTTGAAATTGGAAAATTATTCTTAATTTAGTTCCAGTAAACGCATACAGGAGTCTGGGTGTCCCTCAATGGCCATGTCAAGTTTTATTGCAATGATCACATTTTCAAGTTGATAACCATCCAAAGTAGCTGAAGTTAAAGGACTAATTGCAATGGAATCTGTTGCATCTCAACACCCAAGTTCACCTTTATTAAAGTGGCTCACATTTTCAAGCTGATGCCAAAAGTTTTTTTTTCCATTACTGTCTAATAATAAAGTGCTGAGTTTTTTTTGAAAATTAATTACTAAAACAAATTCTTTGTAGAATTGCACTCAAAACACTAACATTTTATAGATTGTCTATTGTATCAGCAAATAACATAGCTTAAATCTAGAAGAAAAGGTAAGTTTTTATTTTTGCCTTTAATCAGTTCAGATTAGGAATTTCATAACTGATCCATATTGTATCTCTATGACTGTTGCATGAAGCCCTCTTGTATTTCAAAGACTTCTGTCATAAAACGAAAAATAAATTTAGAGCTACTACATACTCTTTTTTAACCCCAGTTATTTTTTACTACAGTATTAATACTTTTATATAGAAACCGTATAATGGGAATATATTCTATTGGGTGACTATTTAATATCAAATATTGTAACAAATATTTTTGATTAATTGAATCAAACGCCATGATCAAATTAGTAAAAGCAATATACAAATCATGCTTTTGTTCACACCACTTTTTTTTGTATGCACTTGTCTGCTCTAAAAAGCATGGCTCTCTAAACCACGTGGAGTCTTTGGGATATTTACTAGATAAAATGATGAAATCTAAAATTGATTTATAACTTAGAAGGGACAAATATGTGAAATATACTGATGAGTAAAGAAAGTTGTTGGAATAGTATGGAAAAGATAAGGCCATTGTTACATTTTCACTTCCCATTGTCAAACTCCCTCCACTCACAATTTTGACGCCGTCCATTTAAGATAAATACACTAATGATTATTACTAATCATTTTCGAAACTAGAGATTATCTCTTGCACAGATATAAACTTTAAACCTCAGTTAAAGATTAATATATCTGATTTTTTAAATTTACACAAACACGGAGTTATTCACCTTTCTCTGTCCCGTATGTAATATCTTTATAGATATAATAAATACCTCCATACTTCCCCATCCTTTTTAAATTCATATAAATAAAAATTGGATATTCTAGAATAAATGATGAATATTGCCCAATGGATCGATAATGATTTAAAATAATCAACGATTATTTTCTGATACGAACAACTTTTAATTTCCCTTATTATTCCACAAACTTGCAATTAAATTTTATTTATTATTACTGACATTCATTTTATTTTTTTAGCAATTCTTTAAGTGAGGTTTGTTGGGAGAAACATTAAAAATGTTAATAAGATGTTAAACGTTATTATTTTGTTAATATATATATGTAGCGTATTGTGTGTGTACGTATTCAAATGATCAAAAACCATGACATTTTTGGTTTGGAAATATTATCATATTTGTAGATTTAAATATCTAGAAAAAAAAAAAAAACAGCGACAGAGAATTGCAGATATGAATATATTTTCGATGAAGGGAATAATTTTTTGTTTGCTAATGGAAATTTAAAGAATTTAAGAAAAAAATGAGATTGTCAGATTTAGAGAATGATGATAATTAGAACAAGCATTTATTGTTGAGCATAAGAATGATCACAAAATGTTTGGTGTTAATAAAAGAATGCCTGATGGTTAGAATGTTTATAAAAGATAGGGATGGTTTTAATTGTATTAAAGATTAACCTAGATCTTTGAGTCTGTGTCTTTGACAAGGAGGCAGTCGTCCCTTATTCATCTTTTACCTGCTGATCTGGAACTCCTGTTAATCATTGCATACTTCATTTTCTTTTTTTTAAAAGAGTTTAATTAATATTTAAAATGTCTAAGAGGAAGTGATGAGTGATTTTTCAGCAGAGAAATTTGTTGTGGGAGATAGTAAAGAGTAATGGATTACTGCAATATGTAATTTAAAGATTTGATAATTTAAAACAATCATTTATTTGTCATTAATTATTCTTCATTTTTATATGTACAATGTTAAATTAAAAGATTTTGTTATATACTAAACTCTTAATTATACTGTTCTGATACTTTTATCTTTTTTTAAAACTACAAGTTTATAACTACCCCCCCCCCCATCCACTATTTGTAGGTGACTTGAATTATTTGCGCAGAAATAGAGCAGGCGGTCCTAGGATCGATTGTGGTTCTGGTTTTCAAATTTCTTATGAACTTCTGAGCAATAAAACCGTATGTCTTTTTTGAACCCTGGATGGTTTGGCTGAGTGGTAGAACATCCGACTTGGGGATCAGGAGGTCTCATAATTGATTCTGGCTCTCAAACAACTTACGTACTCCCGAGCAATAAAACTATTAGCCTTTTTTTGCCTGCACAGAATGTTCGACTTTGGGATCGGGAAGTGCCGGCACTCGAGCTTCTAATTAATTCCAGATGAAATAAAAGCTATTAGCCTTTTTGCCATGCACAGTTAGCACAGTAGATGGAGAATCTGACTTAAGGATCAGGAAGTTCCAGGATCGAGTCTGGTGCTTTTAACTTCTTATGAACTTCCAAGCAATAAAGTCATTGTGCCTTTTTAATTGTTAACGTAAATATCTTTTATTATACTGCATATATGTAAGTCTGCATGGTTAAGTGCATAGGAAAATGGAAGATTCTCAAGATTTATGGACTGCATCTCAAATGTTATTTGCACTGTTACCAAGCAACAAACAATTTACTTTGTTTTTTATTACTTTATATACAATATATCATAGAGTATTAGCCATGGAAACCTATTTCATTATTTTTCACTAATGTCTTGCTAGTTTTTTAAAAAAAATAATGATTAAGCAAACATTTGATCTTCATTGAATGATATATGCTGGTAGTGGTCAAACTTCATGTCAGTAAAAATCACATTAAATTTGAGATATATTGATGTATAATTTTTTTATTAATATGATTTATTAATTAAAAAAAAAATCAAAATTTATACAATTCAGTTGTCAATTAAAATATCAGGTGCAGAATAGGATCAAGTATTGAATTAAGAGCAGTCAGAGGGATTGAGAATAAGTTCTAGGTACAAGTGATTCACTTGTGTTTATAAAACTCTTGCTCTTATGTTGAGTATGGATTAAAATAAACTGCAGATTGGAAGGTTAATTTCCTTCTACATATATATATATATCCAGCACTAAACAATTTATAAACATCTATTGTGCAAGTTACAAGTGTTGAGTATTTTGGAATTATGGGTTATACTTAAAGCTAAGGATTAAATTGTAATTGCATATATAGCATTTCAGAGAACAATCCTTAAATGGGTCTTACCTATAATTTTTGAATATTTGCTTCCACGGATTTTTATATGATATAAGTTTTGATTTTAACAATGCATCATTCATTTTTAGTTCAATCATATTAAAACCATTCATTAGCCCCAGAAGTCAGACGAATCTCCCACACTCGACATACATGGGAGAGATATACTTTATGTTTGTCATGTCTTGGATTATATATTTCAGTAGTGTGTGGTGGAATAGAAGTTTAAATTTTATATATATGAAGTTATGTTTCACTATCTAGTTAAATTGTATCATGCTATATGACTTACTTGAAAAAGTATGTTTCCCATGTATCTATAGTGTGGAAGGTTGATCTGATTTCTGGGCTGATGGATGGTTGTGATAGAATTGAGCTAAAGGTGAATGATGGATGCATTGATAAAATCAAAACTTATGATGCATATTATCATGTAATTACTATACATTCCACCATAAAGTATTAAAAGTGGATAGAAACTTAGTCCCTACTTGCCTGAGAATGGTGCACTGATAAAAACAAATGACTTACAACTGTTTTTATATATTATTTTTCCAGTTCCATGAAAAGTAATGGATCAAAAATTTATTACATCTTATTGAAGTACTTCAGCTTATTGAGTCTATTATTACCAAATGCATATCTTGATTTTATTGGGAAGGTGAAATGAATGAGATTTGGTAAACTTTGTTATGATTTTCATGTTTATGACATATCTTCTCTACATTGTGAAAGTAAGATCTATAATAAAGATGTGCGATATGGATTGCTTTTATTAGAAAGATATGGACGAGGATAGCGTACAATGAATTCAGTTCTTTATTAAAAGATGAAGTCTTTCTTAAAATTTGATTGAGAAGTTAGTTAGTTATAAGACAGAATTTCAAGATATCTAATAAGCAGGTTAACCCGGTAGGATTTTTTTACAATTCATCTTTAACTTTTGTTTTTGTTTTTGATTTTATTCTTTTCTATTTCCTTCACGAAATTATAGCAGCCAAAGATAACTGAAAATTATTTATGTACTTATGATTTTGATACTTGATAAATTTCTATTTTTAAATTTATTTTATTTAAAATACATTTTCTGTAAGTTAATCATTTTTTAAATATATAACGATGAATTGTATATTAATATGTCAATATGGATAGGAATTCTGTTAAGTTACGACATATCAAATTAACAATAAGCAACTGTTGGAATAACGTTGAAAAAAATAAACTTTTGTTTATATGTTTCTTTTTAGTATCTAATTTTACTATGAATTATTTATTTTATGGATAATACATAATATAATCTAGATAGCTTCCCGATATCAATATTTATTTAATAGTTTATCTAAATACTATATTATGCCGTTATCTTTTATCTGAAGAAATATAAATAATTATAGGAAATAAATGTTAATTTATCTGTTGAATAACTTTATCCTACTATCATATTTAATTAACTTTATGACTTTAACTATTTTTTATTAATATATTCCTACATGGGAAAACAGAGTTTATAATAATTAACCTTTTAGGTTTTATTTTTTCTATTGAAACGCAAAAATTATTACATTTATATTTAATGTTTCACTGATAACCTAAATCATTTTATACCCTCCAGCAGACGGCAGTATTAAATGATTTAGGCCTTTTCTATTTGTTATTATAAAAAAGATATGTATTATGCTTCGTACATAAAAAGGAATTCTTAATAACCATTTAATTTAAAACATTTTTAATTTTCTCTTTGTATTGTCACATTCGTATCCTCGAGTATTATTAGGGCTAGTTTTTAAAATGGTAATCGAAATATTACTTATGGCTAAATGAAGATTAAATGACAGTATGGGAGAGGAGATTTAGTATATTATGAGGAATTAATTACAACAACTATAAAGGTGAAGTTTTATAAAAAAATAATAGACAATTCATAGGAGTAGTATATTAATTGCATAACTAATCGCTAATGTATTATTTTTATATTTTGATTTATAATTGTCAAACTCACTCCAACCACAACTTTGACACCATCCACTTCAGATAAATACAGTAATGATTACCAGTAATCATTTACTAAACTAGAGATTGTCTCTAGCACAGATATAAACTTTAAACTTGGTTAAAGATTATTATATGGAATGACCATACTCGTTTGGTGCTGATTGTAGTAGCTGTATTTCACAAAGAATTATACACAATAAATAAAGATTACAAATTGATATTTACATTCAACAAACACAAAAATTATATTCACATCTAAAATTTCTTTTAAAGCATAGTCATTTGTAAAAAAGGAGTGGTTTAAAAATAAATACATAAATGGAATAATATATTTTAGAGAATTAATTAAAACAGGCAAAACTCTCCATACAGTAGTGCCACTCAGTGCAAGCCAGAGTAATCAATGGATGACAGAAACAGTTATGAACAAGCATAAGTGTTGACTGGTTTTTAATGATATATATATTAGCTTAACTTAATTCGAAAATTTGTAATATGTGGGAACTTTTATTATTCATTGAGGTATGAGTGTGTGGATATTAATTGAACGCAACTTACAAAAGGACAAACTTGTTAATTTAAAGAATGATAAACACTTGTGAACATATGCATTTAATGTGCATGTATGTTCAGCCTACTTATATATGTTTGTTATTTTGGAAAGTAAGTAATTAGTATATTAGCCCCAAAGAAGATTAAATAGATTTTGGAAGTATTATCTATATATGGAATAATGTATATACTTTAAATAGTTTTCTTTATATGACAGGCTAACAACTGATTAATATTGTAGAAATTGAGGAGCAGGCAATGAATCTTTAGTGGCACTTGTTCTATTTTGAATATGGTTTCTAGCTTTTAAGAGTGGATTGGTATGCTTCTCTAGCTAGATTGAATTGGATTTACATAAGTAAGAAGTGGAATAGAGGATAGAGAATACTTGGCTCTAAGTAAAAGGCCAAATTTCTGAAAACCAGTAATTGAATAGTTTGAATGATTTGTGAAAAACAAGGTAAAAATTTAGATTTGAAGATATAACATTGCTTTGATCTTTTTTTAAGAGAGAGAAGATATGATTGAGTTTTGTTAAAATTAAATCTTAACTAAATTCGACAATTTCTTGGAAGTCAATAGTTTAATGAAGACGCTTTTGAGATTCTTTAGTTAAATTGCATAGAAGAAGGCTGAAGTATGTAAGAAAAATTCAATGCACAGTTCCTGCTATTATTAGATGAAGGATTAAATACATGTTGTAGATTGTTTAAATGAATGAAAATAAGACATAAGGATAAACAGAACTTTAACAACCAATAGCATTTATAGAATCAATATTGGATAAAACCCTACTCTTACTGGGTGGGGTGGGGGGAGGTACCCAGATTTCATGTGTTATTTTATAAAAGAACACATTATATTTAACCATCTAGTATTGGCTGTTAAGTCAATATCTAGCTATTATTTAGCTAGTGAGTAAAGATTATGGGGTAATCTGATCTGCTCAGATGAATACTCATTGCAAAAGCATAAGTTATTTATAAAATGATTGTTACCTATGATCAGGATGGGGATGGGGATAAAAAGACTTTTAAGAATTCTGAGCTCTATGGCTTACTTTTGCATTCCAGGAAAATGTTTTAGCTATAAACTGACCTGTCAAAAGATAAATAATTTTTTAAAAGGTCTATTTAAAAAAAAAAGAATTACTTGCAATGAAGTGGATTCTATTATCATAATACCAGTTATTGCATAAGCTTGATAATCAACTGGAATAATATTATTAACATAACCATAAGTCATTGTTAAATAGCTAATAATAGTACTGAGCAGTAATTATTCTATTAATGGGCAGAGGCTTTGAGAAGTAGCTGATAAAACCCATCTTTGTATGATAAGAAAATGGGAATGTTAACATTGCTGCAATTGGTCTTTTCATGATTATGTGGATAAAGATGATACCACTTGGTAACATTTTCATGAAGTTGATGCCAATATTTTTTTATCAGTAACTTTTTTTCTCACTTGTTTATTTATATACCACAGAACTGCCAGAGAAGAATCAAATAGGGCAAATTTTAATACCCATTCCATACATTCTTGTTGTTGTAATTTTTATTACTAGGTGTTTATTCATATATTAAAAGACATGGATGAGTTGTTTACCAACATGTTCATTTGCTTTTTATCTCTGATTTTATGAGCAAGAATATACCATGGTCTTTTTTCTCAGTTGTCTGGTAGTTCTTAAACAAAATATCAGTTTGAGTTTTGTTTGTGTATATGAAAATACTTTAAACAGGCTTTAACCTGAATTCAATGCACTTTAAAATTCATAATAATCAAGCATATTTTGCTAATAGAGGGAACCTTCCAAACCACGACTCAAGATAGTGACTTTTATAAAAATAAGAGCGGCCATCTTATCTTTAACCTAAATGTCTACTTATATAGGCGAATCTGAAGCATCTTGATTTGGAAGCATGAAGTAATTGTTTTCTCCACTGTTCTAAGTCCACTATTTCAATTACAAATTAACTTACGCGAAATCTTGCGATTTACAGTGAGTTAATATTACGATCTTACTATTGGAAATTCTATAAACTATTGAAGATTAGTAATTAATTTATTGAGCGCACAGAAAGCATATGTAAATACTTTAAACAGGCTTTAACCTGTATTCAATGCGCTTTAAAATTCATAATAATCAAGCATATTTTGCTAATAGAGGAACCTTATATATGAATGAATTTTTTTAAAATAGATATTTACAATCATGGAAGACAAAACTAAATTTTTAGCTCTTATTCTCAGGAGCTATAAAGTCATCAGCCAAAGCAACAGTTAGAGACCTGAAAGTGGAAGGTAATAAAATTTCCCAGATTGCTGATCCATGCTGCGATTTGATTTATATACTTACAACTACAGTCACTTTCAAGTGTAAGATTGCATGAAGGAAGAACAACTGTCTAATATTAAATGGGACATTGTAAGAGTTTGTGACATTAGAAGAAAAAATAATGATTTAAAAAGTCGACCCATACTTTACTACAAAGACACAGATATTGGAAGTACAAGTGGAATGGGATTCATTATAAATAAAAATTGTGACAACATTAGTGTGGAGATTCAAACAGAGTGCAAGATAAGTTATTCAATTTAATGGAAAATATCAAATGCAGACAATTCAGGTTTATGTCCCAACAAATTCTCACTATGATGAAGAAGTAGATAATTTTTATATAGATTTACAAAATGTTTTTGATCAGAACAAACATTTAAAATTATCATGGGGGACTTTAATTCTGTAATTGGAAAATGACTAAAAGATGAGGATGTTGTGGATAAATTTGATTATGATGACAGAAATGAGAGAGAACACAGACTGACTCATCAAATTCACAGAGAAAGAAAAACTATATTATGAATTCTTTCTTTGAGGAAAAATACTAGAACGGAAAAGGACATGGAAGTATCCAAATAAAGGTATAGTAAATTGGATTATATTTTGACAAACAGAAAATATATATTTCCAGATTGGAATATTTTTAGTGAATTAAACAAAGGAAATGATCCTCAACTAGTGAGTTAGTGCAAAAACTAGAGACAACAATTATTATGAAAAACAGTTTTCACAGTTCATATTTCTGACTTTTGGAAACAGTATAATGAATTTATATTAGAAGTTGTAAATCATTTTTAAAGTACTAATTAATAGATTTTGAAGTTGATTCAGCTTTGAATGAAATCGGTTAAAAAATAACTAATTAAAATCAAGAAAAAGCAGTAGTTTACCAGTAAATTTTTTACTGAGACAAAACAATGTATGAAGAAAAGAAAGAATATGAAAATGTATAAAAGTGATCTATTAAGAAGAATTGAATTTCTGAAGTTTTGTAAAATGGTACAAAAAAGAGCTCATAACAATGGAAAATTGAATTGTTAATTAGCCAGGAAAGCTGTAAAAGA
Source organism: Epiperipatus broadwayi (assembly GCA_028023455.1). Classification (NCBI taxonomy): domain Eukaryota; kingdom Metazoa; phylum Onychophora; class Udeonychophora; order Euonychophora; family Peripatidae; genus Epiperipatus; species Epiperipatus broadwayi. The sequence goes on from JAQFVV010000006.1 coordinate 16,715,006, forward strand.
GGATAGAAGTTTCAAAAGTGAAATCAACATCTTGATACTGGTAGGAAACTTATTTCTGCAAAAAGAAGAAAAGGTAGACGAAGCCATTATTAAAAAGACAGATGACATCATAAAATGTTTATTAGAGCTATCTCCTACAATAACTACATCTTTTGTATCGCCAAGCATTTTAAATGAAAAAAAGGAGACATGCAGACTAAATCTATAAAAAAAAAAAACCTCCAGAAATGAAAGCATTATAGTCAATATCTTAAAAGAAGCAGTGAAGAAATAGAAAATTGTTAACATAGTTATATGCCAAATGTCTAAATTATAAAGATGTACCAAATGATTGGAAGAATGCAGTTATAATATTTATATGTAGAAAAGGTGATAAGGAAGATGTTAGAAATTGCAGACCTATCAGTTCTATATAAAAATTTTTCAAGATAATCAACAATTTCTCTATGACAAAACTTTGAATTTTAATCAATCAAAAAAATAAACCGGATTTTAAAGTGGTTTTAGCACAGTGGATCACATTTAAGTATTGAGAGAAGTTATACAAAGGACCAACGAATATGAATTGGCATTGTGCTTTGAATTTATAGATTATGAAAGAGCATTTGATTCTGTGAGCATTTCTACAATGATTAAAGCATTGGATCATCAAAGTATAGAGCCAGGATATTGACATACTCTGAAGAATATTGATTAAAATAACAGCAATGATTAGATAACATGATTGATATTAAGAAGATTAAAATTGAGAAGGGTGTACAATAAAGTAATTTAAAATCTCAAAAAGTTTTGACAGAACTTTTACAAGAATTATTTTGTGGATTACAATGGGAAAGGTAATATACAAAAGAAATAGGGATTATTTAAGTCATCTAGATTTTGGTGTTGTTTTTTACAATGCTTTAGCGTTTCAGGAAATATTGCAAGAGTTATTAGTGAAAATAACAAAGAAGGAGCTAAGATAAATGTTAAAAAGACTAAAATAATGTTCAATGGACTTTTTCATAAAAAAACAAAAAACAAATATGAATAATAATGAATTAAAAGTTAATAACTATAAATATTTTTGGTCAGATTATTAATACAGATGAAAACATAATGGATGAAATTAATCATAGAATTAAACTTAGTAGTTGGAGTGCGTTTGGTAGAAATACTTTACTATTAAAAGAAAATGTGTTTTGCCAGTTTGTACTTATGATCCGAGTTATGGACTCTTAACAGAAGGGCAATTCAGAAACTTCAGACTAGTCAATGAAATATGGAGAAGTGTATGTTAGGTGTGAGAAGAAGAGATTAAAAAGCAAAATATATATGAGTGAGAGACCAAGCAAGTATCACTAACATCATTGAAAAAATTGAGAGACTGAAATGGAGGTGGGCCATACATACTGCTTGAAGATATGATACTAGATGGATAGTTGAAGAAGTCGTGAACCGACTTCAAGAAAGTGTAAAAGACCTAGAGAAATACTACATGTGAAATGGATAATCGAAATAAGGAAGTTCACAAATTTGATTAAACTTAAAGAGATCATCCTGCTTTGGATCGGTAATGGTTCAAAATGGTTGATGTTAATGAGGAGACATCAAAGAATTTCACAAAATCTTTATTAAAGATTTTACTCCGAATTCAAGTATATTTATAATTTACAAGTTGGCTGGTTGCCAGTCATTCATTTCATGCTTTAATAGTCATCAAATATTGCATAAGAATGAGGACTTCAAGACATCTGTTTTTTTTTTCAAGGCATTTTTCAGGAAATAAATATTGTCTCTTTGAAGTTTGTAAATCGTAAAATAATGCTAAAGGCTTTAATGGGTTAGCTCAAATATTTTAGTACTCTTGTTTGAATTGCCGATACATGTAAGCAAATTATTTTAATTTTTTCCTTTCATTAAAATAAATGTTTCATGGAAAAATTTGTTTACATATTTTATTATTATCCGATAAGCTTAATTATTTTAGTCATTAAAAAACAAATATCTATCAGTCCGTCCCGCTTTTTTAATTGCTGTATATATTAATTTTCTATACCAATCTTTTAGTCATAATATGTATTTAACATATTTTTATTATTTGAAAAATAATTTTTGTATTTTTAAATTTATAGAGGAGAATATATTATTTCGTCTACCACTATCATTATGTTTTATTGATAGAACTCTGCTGTTTAGCGCTATAGTTGCGTAGTGGACTTAAGGATTTAAAGGTTCCTGGAGTCGCTTTTCAATTGATCAATTGAATTAAAATTGGAGTGTTTAGCCTGTTACTTAGATGTCAAATTACCTATAAATTTGATCATGTGATTATTTTTGCACCATATGTTTTAGTGGTAGTCTAGCTTATTCTAGAGTTGATTCTCAGCTGACTAAAATAAAAAAAATAAACTCAGTTTGGTTAAGTGGAAGAGAGGAACTATTTACTCGACTGCCATGTGACCTCTTGACAAGAGCAATTAATGTTGGATTATTTATTTATTCGTTGAGACGAATGCGGTTAAATCAGTTTTTGCAATTAAACACCAAAGTTTTAATGATAAATTCCAAAGTTTTTTCTTTATTTAAGCCGCATTTAGGATCTTTTTATGAATCGATGCATTTGTTAATATTACGAGTCATATCTTTTGTGAATCTATGTATCTTCTTTTATGGAAGATGATAAAACAAATGTAGTTAGATGAGAAATATTTTGATCGTCCAGTGCCCAGAATGTTTATTTTTCCATTTCAATGTGTGTGTGTTAACAATTAAATGTAATTTAAAAAAAGAGAGTCAATTTTGAAAAATATGAATAAAATATTGGGGGGGGGGGGGGAAAAAAAAAAAAAACCCATTTGTATAAATACTGAAAAGAGAATTCTGTAATCTCTGTTGTATAATAATGTAGAGTCATTCAAGCACCGCGTCTATTTATATGGCCGGTTGCTCAGGAAATCAAATGACTGCCTCAAAGTAGTAAGTTAAGCACATTTTTTTTTTTTTTTAAAAAATAAATAAATTACGGAATCAATCCTGAAATGTTTACTTCTCATAACTAAATAAGAATAAAAGGATTATTATTAGAATAAAAGGATTATTAAGTAGAAAAAAAAACATATTAGCTAATAATGTGAATCATATTTTAATTAATTTTCATGTTTAAACAGAAAAATACGTTAACTTATAAATAGTCTATTGCAGGGCAAAGATGTCTTCCACAATTTTCCCTAAAGAAACAGTGGAAAAAAATGCGGTGCTGACCTAGACTTTTCAGTGCCGATGTTTTGAGAAGTTTTCCATCCGCGTTTTATTTTCTAGTGTACCCACTTACCGACCATTGCTGGATAGTTATTGCGTTGGCTATGACTAACTATCTGAAAGAATAATCCTACTTCTACACACCAAGATATAGCTTATTATATGTATGCAAATGTTATATATTTATAAAGATAAATGAAATGCAATCTATTTCCATTTAACTTTCAGTGCTATACTTAATTTTGTTTTTGTTAATAATAGTAATATTAATAATTCGTAGTATAAGTATTTATATGCTGCTGAAATTTAAGTAAAGTTTGTTCTAATTTTGACTAAGGTTTCTATTTTATAGCAGTTGAAATATATCATGAACAAATAAACAGACAGTAAAATTGAGTGTAAAATTTAAGAACTAAAGAGTTGGAGAGTTTTATAACTTGTTTTTATTAATAATATATATATATATTAAGAATTAACATATTGATATACTTAAACTTATCTACATATGTATGTGTTTGTATAATTGTTTTGAAATCTAGTTATTTCTGGGGGGAGGGGGGAGGAAGGTAAAGTTGGTTATTACAGTATTCTTTAGCAAGTCATTAAATAGTTATTTTGTTTCTGTTATTGGTTTGTTATGAACATGTTTTACAAGGTTTTTTTTATTATATTTATTTATATATATTTTTTAAAAATGTCACATAAATAATGTGAAATTAAAATGGGAACACAGTCAACTGATAAAAATAAAAACTATCCACATCAAAGTCATTTTCTGAATATAAAATTACAGAACATGGTTGTTCCAGTTTAGCTCATATATACGACCTTAGTGGCAATTTAAACATTTTATTTTGTATTCCGATAATCATTACATTATTTATTACAAATATAAGTTTACAAATACAAGACATTCTAAAAATAATTTTTGAGCTTTGGAAAAAAATAAAGATCTAGCATGAATACTTTAGAATAATTGATTTTTTTTTTTGCCTTGGATTGTAGGCCCTTCACTTATTTATAAAAATTATTGAGCAAATTTGTTCTTATTTGAATTTCATTTTTAAAATCAAAATATTTGTTTAGACATCAAAAGGCAACAAAATTATGTTTTAAAATTTAAAATTGCATTTATTATTATTAAAATATAAAAATGTTCACCAGTCTTTATGAAAGCATTTTTTCCCAGCAAATCCATCTCTACTTCCTCTTTATTATTAATTAAGATTTTATTGATTTGTCTTCTTAACCTTCTCATATTTTGTTTTTTTTTCTGATGTTTATCTTTGTTCACACACTTATTGTAAAATATAAAATGAAATTATTACTTATCAGAAAATAATAAATTTGACTTCATTTGATAGATATTTTTGTTTACTACTAAAATAAATTTTAAATGTTCACATTTTGTTTCTATAAATATTAAAAAAGTGAGATTGTAATAAAAACAAAAAGATTACACATCATTATTTCTAGAAAGATTATTTTCAGTTTACAAAATCAATGAAATCTTAGTTATTTCTGATTATCTTTAAAAATCTGAAAGAATATTTATTGCAAAATTGTGATATTTTCATATTCATAAGTATAAGTAGATTGCTTATGTAGAAGCTAAGCCTCTAAATAGCTTCAGGTCATATTCACGTTAGCTGCTAATATAATACTATATTTTTGAAAATAAAGTATTTCCAGTCAAAATAAGTTAAATAATTTATATTTCTTGATATATAATAAATGTAGTGTAAATTATTGTAAAAAAAAATCTAAAGCCATAATAAATTTGCAAATAAACATGTTTTTGGTCATTTGAATCATTTTCTTTAACAATGTCATAAAATGTTTGCTGTTTTATGGTCTTTCTTGAAACAATGACTGTGCAAGTCAATGGTGGCACTTAATTCTTTTGTTTAGTGGTTTTCTTTGATTTTCTTAGCATCTATTGTAATTTTTGAATGAAAGTTTTATAATATAAAATATACAGAAAAATACTTTTGATATATAATACTTGTGGAAAAATTTACCAGGGGGTGAATCACTGAAAGCATGAATATATTCACATGAAAATTACAAAGGGTTTTAAAAAAAACAGTTTCAAATAAAATCTAATTATAATATTTGTTGGTTTGTTTTAAATAAATATTTTACAAATATGGTACATTAATAAGCATAAATATGTAAATAAATTACTGAAAATTACAACCTACCCCCCCCCCCCAAAAAAAAAACAAAACAAAAGAAAAAAAGCTCACTCTTAAAACTTGAGAATAAAGAATCCAACATGCAATCAATGAGTAATATTTTCTGTTCATTTTGAATATGAAAATTTGCATGATGTTTGAAATGCGATGAGATGAGATGCACTGTGACTTCTTTATCAGAGTTAGGAATCTTTCAGCTACCACACCCAGAGAAACCTGTTAGCCACTTTACTTTCTCTTTCCATTCCCCACTCTTAAGTTTTTTCCATATTCTTCTCTATCTTGCTCTATCCCATTTCCGTAACATAATCTTTGTCAACTCCATGGCCTTTATATCTAAATCCCTCATATCTTTTTCCAAACCCAGCATAAAAATCAAGAACCCCACCTTCTATATAATCATTTTATTTATATTTCCACAATTTCATTATTTATGCCCTTTCTATTTGCAAACATTTACATTCAGTTAACATTATGCCTAATATTTTCTATACCTGCCTTACATAACCTGCAGACTAAATCACCCACATTTTTCCATTTATGTGTATATTCACTTGTTGCTAAGGATCCTGCTATTGTGATAACTGGAGAATTCAAAGTTTCTCAGATTACACACCTGTGATTTCAGCAGCACCCTCTGGAATACCCAGAGCTTTGCAGTCAGCAGAGTTTATAAATATTGTACTATTTTTTAATAATCTAAATATATAATTTGTGTAAATTTGCATCTATTTACATATATTTATTAAATGATGTTACTTAATAGAATAATTTTAATTTCAGGAATTTCCACCCCTCCATTTTAATAATTACGATTTAAAGCCAAATTTGATGAATATTAAGTGTTCTGCTTGAAATAAAATCAAGCAATGACATCTCCATTTTAGAATTAATTGTAAACTTTAATAATCTCAGCATATCTTAAGAGGGAAATTTTTAGTTATTATAAAAATGTAACAGTTCTGTAATTTGAGAAATTATTTTATTTCTATTGTTATTAGTTTATGAACCCTTTGTATTTTTAATAAGTAATGAGATTTATGTTTGTATATTCAGTTTCTTTAATCTTTTCGTTTTTCAATTTAATATTTCGGAATTTTTTTTGGGAATGATTGGCTGGGTTAAGTTATTTTTTTAAAAACATCAGTATTTAGAATATTCAAGTGTTTGCTGTTGTTAATAGTTTTTTTTCTGTATATTTTTGAAAAGTAAATACCCCCCCCCCCTTCTGCTCCTAGCTATATATTAAACCTGAAAAAACGAAAGGTTTGATTGATAAAATAAAAAAGTAAACGATTAATAATAACAACCAGAGGTTATTATAGTTTTTTTTTTTTTTTAAATATAGTAATTTAACTGTAAGGCTTTGCTATTTTATTCAGCAGGTGTTTTTGATGTTCGCTCCTTCCACTACAATAAATTTTATGAACTTCTATGGAAACATTATATGTGGGTATATAATCTGCTTGTAGAGTTTTTAAATTTATAATTGTAAATGTTAATCATTTTTAGTAGTTGTGATCTATAGATAAAAATGTATAAACGCATATGTAATTTTCCGATTACATCAGATATTGATACCCGGAAGTAAATATTCTGTTTAACATTTTCACATCCAACAATTTAAAAACGTTTACAACTAAAATTTTAATAAAGAGGTATATTTAGAGCTCGATGTTAAATCTTGTAGGGAGGGGAGCATTTTCCTTATCTAACTTTAAATGTATAGTGATTTGATTTTTTTTATTTATTTAAAATTATTATTTAAATTCTATCAAGGATTGTTGCTGAATTATTTACAGTTTTTGTTACTTTTTTTTTTTTCTATTTTTATTAAAAAAAAAAATCTTAATACTCCCGCATTGTTGATGGTATATTGCAGCTGACATATAAAAATGTGTGACTCAAATATTTTAATATATATACAGACTGAATCCTGTTAATCTGGCTTTATTATTGATTAACTTATATCCTGATAAAGATTTAGGCAAGCTCCTTATTAATTTTTCATTTTTGTCAGAAATTATACACACGGGTTAGGATTTAATTAATTGAATTATTATTATTAATTAATTAATTTATTTAATGTTGAATACACACGTACTAGAAAACAAACAGTAAATGCAGTTTAGGAAATGAACTAATATATGCGCATATTTAAGGAATAACATTAAAGAAAAAATGTATCCAGATAAACAGCCAACATTTAAAAAGCTTATTTGAATAGCTGCTATATAAATAGTTGATAATCGACTAAGTATTAATAGATTTGCTTTTAAACACATAAATAAAAATACAAGTTTAGTGTTTGCAATATATCGCTTTTGGAATCAATCCATTTCAATATGCTAACATAACTTTCAATGTCTTTACAATGATAGCACAGTATTCTTTTTCCACTAACGCAAGGATTCTGTTTTGGTTGACTTTAAATATGGCTTTTTTCTTTGCATATGATTGATTAACTCCTATTTGTATTAATTATATGATCTGATTATCTAATTCGTAAATCCTTATAACAAAAATATCTTTGTCTAAATTTATTCTTTTTTGTTGTAAAAACGTCCTATATCCTATTTATATTTTAGAATAAATAATTCTTTTTCACTACTAGTTTTGATTATTCAACTTATTATATACAATTTTAATTCTCAAAATTGGAAAAGAATAAATATCTTTATGCTGTTCTTCCATAAAATAATAATCAGAAAATAATAAATTCTTTACAACAGCTGTATAAATATCAGATTTCTTTAAAAATACATAAAAAGCCTTTTTCAGTACCTGATTTGGTGCCCTTTTCAAATGTTAATTATCTATTTATTACATTAATGAACCATTTCAGACATAAAACCATCTAGTGTTTAATAATGAAATTAAAACAAAGAATAACAATATAAATCATAAAAATAAAAAAAAATCAAAACATGCATATATAAATCCAGTAATTACAAAATAATTGATTATATCATAAGAATACAATAAAAATAAATTATGCATTTTTTACAATTATATGTATGTCAATTTATATAATTTTCCATTCATTTTTAATTAACCAATTAACCAAATTTATAGAAGTCTTGTAAATATTCATACAAATATTTTTAATATAGTATGTTTCCTATATTTGTCTTCTTTTTGGATCTTTGATGTAATTTAAACATTTAATACTTTTTGTAATGTCTATTCTATGCCTGTATTTCAAGTAATGAAAAAGGCTTTTTATGTATATTAAAAATTTGATATTTATATAGCTGTTGTAAAGAATTTATTATTTTCTGATTATTATTTTAATTCTATATTTACTATGTTTGTTTGACATTATGTGTTAGATATTTTCTAATGTTATGAAATTTACATTATATATATATTGTTTAATGACATACATAATAGTCAATGTTATTATTATTTTAAAAAAAAAGAAGAGATATGTTTTTACTTTTTTTTAATTATGGTGAAAAAAAACAATTATCTTTAAATTAGCTGACATAAAATGTGCAACATTTTAATGTTCTTTTTCTTCTCTGAAATCTATTTTTTTTTTTTAAAACATAGGGTGGGAGTATTTGAAAGGGGGGGGGACTTAATAGACAGATTAAGTAACAAATATTATAATTATATAAAAATAAATGTTCAAAATAAACAATATATTAATTTATATTTATTATTTGGGTTTCTGGATTATTGATAGATGCATCTTTATATATAATATATACATAAATAAAGTATCATCTATTTCTTCCACATACATAAAAATACTTTTTTCAGTCAGTTATTTGATATTTATAAAATTCTCTACCCAAAGTTACATCAGAAAAGTGTTATAGATATATAGTAGATCAGCGGTCCCCAACCTTTTTGCACTTAATAGCGCATTCTATAATACTGGCAAGGTGGTGGGCACCATTTATTTTTTCAATGTAAATTTATAGTTGGATATTGTTAATAATACACATAATATACAAAAAAATATTTATTTCAAAAATAAAATTTTAACATATAATTAACGTTTATATTTTACGCTGAAAAAGTATAGTATGCCCTATAATTTGATTACAATATAATACAATAATTTATAAGAAATTTTGTGTCAGATAAATAATTTTTTATCGTGTTTGGATAGTGGCGGACACACATAAAATAAATGGTCTGCAGGCACCACGGTGCCTGCGGGCATAGGGTTGGGGACCCCTGTAATATATTATTATTAACAACAGGTGCTTTAATATATGCTTTAGTCTTAACTTCTTAGGTTATAGCTGTTGGATATTATTACTTTGTGTCTTATCAATTGCACACATGCAAAATTGTTTCATTGAGTAATGTTGAAGATACAAAACTTTTTCAATATCACAATATATATATATAAAAGAGTATTTCAAATTTAAATTTTACTTACAAAGATTTGATAGATGCTTATATTTTTTTATATAAATTGCTGATTGATTTTTGCATTCACTCATTCTTAAATATATATATATATATATATTAAAAATAAACTTCACCAAGTCATTATTTTTTATGTAGTTTTAAATAATTTATATATATATTTTTAAGTAAAATTTCTGTATATAAACATTGCCAATAAGCCAAACTATCTTTATGCTTTATGAAAATAGGAAAAAAAAAAAGCATATCAGGTCATGATAAAAACTCTTGGGACGTATTGGTTAATGTACTCACTATCCAGGGCCACTCTTCTTTGTAAAAGGATCAGATGCAAGTAGTTTTTAGGATTTCCAACAAAATTTCAAACAAAAAGATTTAGATTCAGATAGCGTTACCAATATTATGGAAGCATTTTATAATTTTTATACATAGATCTTGTAAATATTAATTATTATTATTATATACAGTTTATTATTCAATATAATACTTTCTAAATAATTAAGTCATTTGCAGATGATGTAATTGTTTTTACAAATAATGCTTCAGAGCATCAGGAAATGTTCCAAGAGTTATTAGATAAAAATAATAAAATAGGAATAAAGATAATGCTAAAAGACAAGTAATAAAGATCGATCTTTTCTCAGAAGAAGAAAATAAAGATTGATAATGGTAAATTAAAAAAAGTTAAGAAATGCAAATACCTTGATCAGAGACGAGAACATGATGTATGAAATTAATTATAGAATTAAATTTGGATGATAGAAATAATAGACTTCAGACCATTCAACAAAGTATGGAGATGTATGTTAGGAGTAATGAGAAGGAATCAAAAATAATAGCTGGATAATTGAAATCAAATTAGATTCCAAGAAATTGTAAAAGACTTAGAAACTCCGTGAGATGAATGGGATGAAAAACGAAAGTGTATTGGGGTGATATAGAGAAAAGAGGATAGAGCTCAAAGAAACTGGATTAAACTTGGAAATGATGATTATGAAAAATGTACTTTAAAAGAAACCACGCCCCTTTTTGTTTCTATTTCATTGATAACATTGGTAAAAGTCATATTTTTTTCCAGTTTTTTTGATATAATTAATGTCTTTAATTGATTTTCACAGATTGCAAAGTTAAGATAATTTTCTATAGGCTTCAGTTTACTGTATATAATTGTAATATATCCGGGAAATCGTTTACATTTTCTTTCAAAATCAATCTTCTTAGTAATAATACTTTTTAGATAAGATCTTAATCTAAATTGTTTTTAAAAAATGTGATGAAATCTCGATATTTTTTTATTAAGAATAGGAAAATATGCTATTAAAATATAATATTATTACTTACAATTTTTTTCCTTTGCTTTTGTCTGTGAGGAGTTCATCATCATCATCATCATCATCATCATCATCATCATCATCAAACATTATCAATCCACTGCAGGATGAAGGTCTCTCCAAGTTTAATCCATCTTCTCCGATCTTTAGCTTCTCTTCTCCACAACACCCCTGTTATACTTTCCTAATTCTCCATCTAATATCACTGTCTTCCCTATAATCATTTTCAAGATTAGAATAATGCACTGTGTATCTGGATATGGAAAAGAAATAGTTAATAAAACAAAACAATTTATATATAAATTGTTAATATTTTTGAGTGGGTATTTAAGCGAAATAGTATTATTAGTTCCAGATTAATTTATTTTCATCTAAATAATATCACCACATTGAAAAAAAAACACCCAAAAATTGTAATCGTTGTATGGCAAAGCTTTCGTCATCGATGAAGTGGTATTTTTATAATTTAACGTAAGTGTAAATACAGTAAATAAATGAAAAATTATCAAGAGGGTTTTTAATTCATCACTTAACATTAAAAGCAAGAAGGTACAATTTGTAAAGCTCCAATAGATGAAATGTTAATGATTTTTAATACTGTATATCATTTTTTATAAGAAATTATGGAGAAAGAAAGATCTACACCGAAAGGACATATTTTATTAAAGTTTAAAGCAATAAAAACAAAAAAAACTAATTATAATCTCAGAATTTTTGAAATTGATGGATCCATTATATACTAAAGAGCATCAAATAGCGCCAAGAAAATAAAATGCAGATACATTATTTCTACCTATATAAAAAAGTGACTTTTAGAAGTCAGTTTTGGTGTGAATAACATTTAAAACATTTTTGAAGTAATATTTTGTTGTTCTATTATGTATCAGAATGTTTCATAACTATTCTATTTTTTTAAAAATCAGTTCTGACATAAGGATTTGATCTTTGTGTTTGCCTGAAGGTTTGGGGTGATGGCATTTTAGTTGTACTTCTGTGTTGGACCATTTTCATTATGTCTTCAGAAAATTTTTTAAACTTTATTTAAATTTTTCAATTACATTCAACTGTTAGTAATAGCACACAGGTAAGTATATAATACTGTTCAACATTTTGAGTAGTATTATTTTCCTGTCTTCTTCAGTATTGCTGGCCTGATCAATGATAGTATTAGCTTAAGAATTGAACACCGGACTTTTAGATTTTTGAATATTGAATTTTAAGGTAATGCTCTGAGGAAGAATAGCTCAAATTGTTAGAGCATTATCTTAAAATTAGATTTTCAAGAATTTAGAGGTCTAAGTTAACCCTGGGAGAAGAGACAATTACCACTCAAAATGTTTCATTGCACACTCAACTGTGTGCTATTATTAACAGTTGAATGTAATTAGAAAATTGAAATAAAGTTTAAAAATTATTCTAGGTGTTGGAAGTAGCCCAAGATTTATATATTAATTTTGTTATTTGATAATAGTTTTATAATTGCTATATTGTATATTTTTCATTTTAGGATCATTGTGACAATCATTCGAAAAAATACTGCATTCTAATGCAGAAGAAAAGAAAGGATGGAATAAATAATAAGCTTTTTAATTTTGCAGTGACCATACAAATCATAAGATGTGTTATGTTGGACTATTTCCATCATTTATGAGTGAATGTTGAATGTATAGAAAATTTTAAACTTTATTTAAACTTTTCAAATACAAACAACTTGTTAGTAATAACACACAAATAGACACTACAGGTTACTAATTACAAACCTTCGGACAAATACCATACAAATCAATCTGTGAAACAAACAAATGAGCCTATGCCTATTAAATGTTGACTATTAAATCTTTATTTGACATTTTGAGATGCGTCTTTTAGCTTGTGCTTGTAAACTTTTTTTTGAAAGAGTTCAATGTTTTGCCAAATTCTATCTTCAGTTATGATCCCTCCCTCTCCTGTAAAGTTATCTTTATAGCATCTGAGATAATGTTACAATGTAAATAAAGTTTTCTCAGTTCTACACAAAACGTTACCATAAAATATTTTTATAGAGAATGTAAACAAATATTTAACTCAAGTGATAACTCACTTTTTCTTTTTTTATAAAAGAATTTATATTTCTTTTGAAATTTTTAATCTTTGACTTTTTTTAAATTACTGTCAATAAATCTTCAGTTTTCTGATGCCTAATCAATTTTTCATTCCTATTTAATTTGTGTACGGTTAATTAATTACCCTTAAATATATTAGAATACATTATGAATAATTAGTAATAAAAGTGTAATATGTGATGATATATAAATTTGTTATCATATCTTAAAAGAAACCGCACGTAACAAGTGTTTGCCATTGTCAATCAACTTATTGAATATATAGGTATCTGTTATCTCTTGTAATGAGTATATTTGCTGTTGTCAGTCAACATGTTAAATTTATTTGTTAACTGTTATCTCACATTTGTAATATCAAAAATATTATAATCCTCGAAAGGGGAGGGAGTTCCCTTTGCCAATAAAAAATGTCAAAAAGAAATAATATTTTTTTCCCATAAAATCTTTTACTAGGTTAATGGGGTGAAAGTTGTTAAAACAAGTTATTATTTAAAAAAAAATATATATTTTTTATAGAATTTAAATTTATCAAATAAATCATATAGCATAGAAGTAGGATGAAAGCGTTTTCCTGAAGGTTTGTGATGATGGTATTTTAGATGAACTATTTCCATAATCTAATATTAAGTAATGCATGTCTTTAGAAATATTTTAACTTTATTTAAAGTTTCCAATTACTTTCAACGGTTAATAATAGCACACAGGATATTCTTATCTTCTTCAGTTGTCGCTGGCCTGACTAGTGACAGTACTAGCATGGGAATTGAACCTGGACTCTTAGATTCTTGAATATTGAATTTTAAGGTAACACTCTTAACCTACAACCATTCTGCCAAAGGCAATACCAATGGAAATTTTGTATACTTGTCTATGAAGTTCCTCCTGATTTCACCGCTTTTTTCTAAGAGCAAAGTTAATTATTGGTTTCTATACATTATGTATAGTCACACTAGGATGATTTATGGTTTATTCATCATTGCCATGTGAGGAATATCTTTGAATTTTCTTTTTTTCTCTCTACATTTTCCTACAATATTTTCCCTAATTAAACCTCTGTTTATTGTTACATACATGGTCTGCTACCTTAGACGTTTTTCTCATTTAATCGTCAGTTTATCCTCTTGCGATCACTTCAGTGGGGCAATTGGTCACACCAAGATACAGTCTTCCACATTCATACAGTATTTCATAGATGCAGTTTTGCTTTTCAGCATTTCAAGTTTAGATTTTGTAGATGTAGTGCGCTATGGCTCTAGAAAGCTGTTCTGATGTTATAATGATTGCAAATTTTCTTTAATTTGTCAGCTATTTTTGGTATGTGTGGATACATTACAAAAGCAATAATTGTTTTCTTTGATGGTTTTTTTTGTTGTCTACTTATGGTTTTCTTGATGGATAACCATTTTTCATAAGAATTTGTTCTAATATCTTTTCTTTTTTCCAAATCTAAGAGTCCAGGTTTGATTTCTATACTAGTACTGTCACTGATCAGACTAGCAACAACTGAAGAAGAGAGGAGAATAACATCTCTCGAAATATCAAGCGCATATACTAACCTGTGTGCTATTACTGACAGTTGAATGTAATTGGAAAATTTCAATGTTTAATATTAGATGATCTAAATAAATTCAATATAGAAATACAAATATTGAAAGCTTTTTTTTTTTTGTTATCCTCTTTTAAAGACACAAAAACATTACTTTGAAAAAAAATATTTGTCGGCCGCTGTGGAGGTTATAATGACATTCAAGTACCTAAATGGCATATTGATCAATCAATCGAGAAATCCATTTTTTATTTTATTTTATTCAGCTGATAGTTAGGTCATGAACTTTTAGATTTTTGATTCTTCTACTCTGGTCCACTCCACTGGTTTGTACCACCCAGATGCAAAATTATAGTTTTTATTTGATTTGACCTTGCTAGGGTAAGATTAATTAATGAATCAGTTGCTAGATGGCTTTCCATAGTAATTTTGTAGCATAAATTTCTGATATTTGTTAATTAGATTGCAATATTAGCTGAATATCTATGTACAATAAAAGTGCTGACAAATTGACTCCAAAGATAATAAAGTCAAAAACAAGACATATAGTCATAGTCTTAGTCTAACTGATAAAACAAAACAAACACAAATAATACCTATAATGTAATACAACAGTCAATGAACATGAGTAAAATCAAGTATTGAAGCACCCAGTTTTTTTTAATTATTCTTTTGAATATCTGTTGATTTTTATTTTATTTTATTTTATTAAAGTGTATCATTTGTGCTACCCCTACACTGTGCTGCCTGAGTGCGTTGCATTGCTTGCACCCTCTCAGAACAGATCTGCTTCTACTGTAGTAACTTCTTAGAGCTGTATGAATTGTGTTTCTTTTTAAAATCCCCAAATTTTGGCCAGGAATGCTCTCTTCTTCATTTTTCCTTATTGAGAGGATGTTGAAGAAGCTTTTATTTTAACTCTAGCCATTTAAAACTGTTTGAATTTTACAGTTTTGATTGTTATATTGAGAAAAGCAAACCATAAGCTTAGCGACTTAGATATATGACATCTCTTTCATCAGTTGTGAATGCTCTAGACAGTCATAGGGCCAATTATTTTTTAATTGATGTTGATTAATTGATAAATTTTGTTTTACTTCTTTAATTATACATATAAAATTAATTTATATTTTTGTTGTCACATCTCTGCCAATACTTAGCTTTGCTTGTAGTCTGATTTAGGATCATGGGAGTCATCGCCATCATCATCGTCATCAACCATTATCAATCCACTGCAGGATGAAGATGTCTCCAAGTTCAAACCATCTCCGATCTTTAGCTTCTCTTCTCTATACCACATCTAATATGTAAACCGTAGTCTCTTTCTGGATCTTTTATAATCTCTTGGAATCCAGTTTAAGATTTCAATTGTCCATCTATTGTCATCTCTTCTAGCAATATGTCCAGCCCAACTCCACTTCAATCTTTTAACTTTTTCAATTAGGTCAGTAACACCTGTTTGTTCTCTTACCCATACATTGTGTTTTCGATCGCTTCTTGTTACTCCCAACATGCATCTCTCCATACTTTTTTGAGTGGTCTGAAATCTCTGTATTGCTCTTCTAGTGAGTGTCCAAATCTTAGATCCATAAGTAAGAACTGGTAAAATATATTTATTAAACATCTTTCTTTTTAAACATCTAGGCATATTTCCTTTTAGTATCAAGTTATTTCTACCAAAAGCACTCCAATATGTTTCCATCTGTATTACCAATCTAACCAAGGTATTTGTAACTGTTAACTTCTTCCCACTCATCATAATCAATCTTTATTTTCTTATTTTGAGAAAATTCATTGAACATTACTTTAGTCTTTTTAACATTTATCTTTAGTCCTACTTTCATTTGATAACTTCTGCAACATTTCCTGTAGCTCTAAAGCATTATTTGCAAAAACAGCATTATCTGCAAAATCTGAATGACTTAAATAATCTCCATATGGAGTACTTATACTTTTTTCACAGTTATTTTAAGTGTCTGGCTTGTCATTAGAACACAAACAAATGAAAACTTGGTTTGTGATGATTTTATGTTAGATGTGATAATATGTTGGACTATTTTCTTCATCTGTCAATAAGTGTTAAATGTATAGAAAATTTTAAACCTTATTTAAACATTTCAAATATAAAACAATTTGTTAGTAATAACACACAAATAGACAACACAGGTTAGTAAAGACAACTTTTCAAGTAGTATTATTCTCTATTCTTTTTCAGGTGCTGCTGGGACGACCAATGACAGTATTAGCATAGGAGTCAAGCTAATCTAAAGATGCAAGTTGGACTCCTATGCTAATACAGTCACTGGTCAGACCAGCAACACTTGAAGAAGAGTGGAGAATATTGCTGCTTGAAATGTTTTCATTAATAATCTGTGTTGTTTATTTGTGTGTTATTACTTACAAGTTGTTTGTATTTGAAAAGTTTATTTAAGTTTAAATTTTTTTATATATTCAACATTTATTGATAGATGATGGAAATAGTCCGATATATTATCACATCAAACAAGTGAAAAGACATATAAGAAAAACAATTCATTGAATATGATTAAATTCCATGAACTATAAAGTATAATTTTGGAACTTTCATATGCTGTCACAAGTATTAAATGTTATTTTCCTTTTGACTAAACAATCTATACATTAAAAAAAGCAAAAACAGACTATGATTAATGGTATAAGTTCAAATAGTGATACTTATTTGTGTGTTTAATTTTAGTTTTTTCTCTTCATTTTATTTATTTATATTCAGTTTTTCATTATCAATTATAAATTCTTGTTTCTCTGAACCCAAACATTTAATCTTCTCTGAAATCACTTTCATTTCTAAGAATTTTTTTATTTTTTTTATTTCACTATCCACTTTACTTACTTAACACCTCATTTTGAATGTAGAATCTTTGAAAAAAGGTGGTCACAATTTGTTTTCTATAAGTCTCTTTCTACCCAGAATCCATCTATTGTCTAATAATTATTGATATACTTAAACTTACTATACATGATGGTGCTAGAACAGGTAAGAGAAAACTGTTTTTGTTTACAACACTAGAATATTTCAGGAGAAATTATTAAATATATTTGTTTTCAGTTTAGTAAAAAAAATCTTTTGTCAATTGAATACTGAAATTCTTTAGTAAATGGAGGAATTTGAACTTAGGATTTTCAGTTTATATTCATTCTCCACTCACACATGTGAAAATATAAAGGATTCTTAATATGTGTAGTTATGTGTATTGTGTGTTTGAGATGAAGTGGAGAATGAATATAGAAATCCTAAGTTCAAATCCCTCTTTGCTATAGTAAACATTCAGTATACTGAATGAATAGGTTTCTGCTCTTAATTATAAACTAGTTTAATGTGTAAAAAACAACAACAAACAGTTTATAGTTTGATTTGTTGAGATAAATACGAAAATGATAGATTCTTTTTTTATTTTCCAATTGAATTATTTTTTAAACCCATTTTTATTAGTATGAATTTTATGCAGGATATGATGAAAATTTTTGTTAGGCAAAGAGATTTTTTTGGGTATCTGATGACATCAATGGTGTGATTGAAGCGTGTGCATTAATTAGTTCTACTAGTAGTTATGTATTTTGCAGTTTGGTGGCTAAATACAGATCCTAGATAGGGTTGCTTATTTTTAAGCACTCGGCTTCTATACATGTTCATTTCAATTTATTTAATTCTATTTTTTTTTCCTGTTTTTTTTTTTGAGGGTAGAATTTTGTAGGATAATTTTCTGATAAATGTGAAGATCGTGATCCTCCTCCTCGATAGAAAAACATTTAATAAATTGGATATGTAAAGGATTTGAAATCATTATTTTCTTTTTTTAAAAAAACTGAAACCAGAAAAAAAAACATTTAGACTATAAAATTAAAAAGTAAATTGATTGAATTATATTTTAATTATAATTATTTTATTTCATTTACCGGCTTAGAGAAATTTTCATTAACCCTTTATGCCTGGATTATAATTGCATTATTATTACAGAGCTATATATTTTCACTCTTCCCACTATTATTAATTAATTTTTTTTAAAAAAAGGGTGGGTGTGTGACAGTATGACACAATATTTGTTGCGATATTCGATTTAAGAACTACAAACTCCGGGTTCGATAAAAAAAAAAAAAATCATTGTTCGAATACTTGAATGAAATTTTATTACTCAACCTACGACTGATATCACATGATCTCATGAGTCATTAAACTGTGCAAGTATGCTGCATTCATTGTAATCGTAAAGTAAGGTTTGCAAATAAATAGACCTTGTGACTTGAAAGACCTTTTATTCCAGATCATATACATCGCTAGCACGTATCTGTATAATCTATTTTAGTATGAAATCAATAAAAGTGAAATGATGGATGATGACGTTCATGCGTATTGCTGCTTTTCAATAGTTTGCTAAGTGCTGATTTTTCTTAAATTATTATTATTAGCTTCAAAGTTAATTTTAATTTAGAAGTCAGAGTTGTGAGATTCAAGTTTCATATTTTCTTAAGCATATATTTGAGGGATTTAATAATATAAATTAAACATATTGAAAGGGTTATTACTACAACAATGACAAATCAGTACATCTACCAATTTCATTGGACATCAGATGATATGATTGATTTATTGGACATCACATGATAATAATTAATTAATTAGAAACCATTATATATTAAACAGAACAACATGCCTTTTCCAGTTTATTTTTAACATTTGCATTAAAATTAGTAATCTATCATTACTATGGAATTATTCGATATATCACTGGATATTAGACAATCCAATTTATTACTCTGTCTAGAGTCATTAATGGAAGAATAGTTTTTGGTCTTCAACTTCCCACTACTGAAAACCAAAAGTTAATCAGTGAATTTGGTTTTCATAATATTCAGTAGTGAGAAATTGAAGGCCAAAAACTATTCTTCCATTAAACTTACATTAAATGACTCTAGATCAGAGTAATAAATTGGATTATTGCTCTTAGCCTCTTTTATGGTCCTTACTTCATAGATTTCCCTTTAACAATTTATAATATATAGGGTATATGAGCACAGACTTTCAGATGACCCATCACTCTCCACCCTATCCAATAACACTGATACACCCAAGCACATATATGCTGAAAAGATATATAATCACCAATATATGTATTTCATGCTAAACCAGCAATCATCAGTTGGTCCAGATTATCATCTCCCACACATATATACTATAAGTGCTCAGATATATATTAAGATAGACAATCTTCATGCTTTAATGGATAGGTTCCAATCTACTACACATTCCAGCTCTTCAACCGTCCATCCAATTGAAAATCTGATGATGGAATGCTCGAAGGCCACCCTGAGGCCGAGATTCTTGTCACACTCATGTTGACCTAAAGTCAATCTGAACCCCACATGTACAGGGCATAATCCAGTTAATACACATGTGACCTTTATTAGCAAATTTTTCATTATACTACGCTTAAATGACACATAACATTTTATACTGTTAAACATGTTTTTGTTTTATTATATTTAAAGGTTTCTTTACATAATGTATGTTAACATAATTTATTGTATTTTTTTTTTTTTTTTATTATATTTAAATATTTAAAGGATCTCTTTACATAATATACAGTTAACATAATTTATTGATTTTATTCTTAGAAAATTATACATATATATTTTAATAAACCTACATTTATAGATAAGATATCTTAATATATTGCCTGATGAACTATAAGATAACTTATATTAGGTGATATATTTTGTAGTTAAAATAAAATGATTTAATATCTCTGAAATGAGTTCTTTCTTTGCATTCCAACAGTTTAATTAATAATCAAATGACCTGCGTGGGGGCTAGGGGATGAATAAAATGTCTTATGTTGTAAAGCCAGCCATCTGCATATTAAGATGTACTTATTTTTGACCTGATTTTACATTGGGAGTGTATTAATAAAAAAGTCCATTTACCACAAAATTTAGTCTATTTTGTTATATTTGAAATACAGGCACTCTTCACATACCTGGAGCCTAATTGTAAATATAGGGGATTTGAGTTCAAATCCTCTATATCTATTTTGTTATATTCATCTTTTTATAGATGTTTTAAAAATAATTGTTGATAATAATCTGCATATTAAGATGTACTTATTTTTGACCTGATTTTACATTGGGAGTGTATTAATAAAACAGTCCATTTACCACAAAATTTAATCTATTTTGTTATATTTGAAATACAGGCACTCTTCACATACCTGGAGACTAATTGTAAATATAGGGGATTTGAGTTCAAATCCCCTATATCTATTTTGTTATATTCATCTTTTTATAGATGTTTTAAAAATAATTGTTGATAATAATGTTAAATAAAATGTTGAGTTCATCTAAATGGGAAGCAGTCAGATTTTTCACTCTTATGCTGCAAAATTGTGTTCATTGAAATATCGTGTCACTATATTAATAACTTCTTTAGTCAAATGTTTATCATTATTTTCCTCTACAAGGCATTAAAAGTGGATAGTAACCAGTCCCCACTTTGTGTGAGAGTAGTGTAGTGAAAATTACACTTCAACATAGATACCTCTACAACAGGACCAAACTAAGTTTGAAAGCAATTCAATTTTCGTTGAGCACGCGAGAGCCTCTGGCCATGCCTTCCTACCCACCACAGCCCATACTATCTGCTCTGAAAAAAACATTAAACACAAAGTCAGGGAGGCTTACTACATAGTGCATGACCCTACAGCAGTAAATAGAAGAGAGGCTTGCTTTTCTCTATCTCGAAAATGGTCTATGTAGCATCTTCACATGAATTTGCATAAAATTTGCATTAACATCATTATAATTCTTAAATAAATTCCAGTAGCCATGAATATGGGACTACGAACTATCCCGATTTGTGTGCAAAGCACATATATATATTTATTGACTACAGAAACCTTAATCATATACCAGTCAAATTTTTGATGGGTTCATTGTTCTTATTGCAAAAATCTTATTTATTACCTAGAAATTAATGAAATTTACAAGTGAATTCATCTTCTGTTTGATCATTTACTTTAAGAGGTTGGAGTTTGAATTAAACATTTGAAACTTCTTACACTTGTAATGATTAAGGACCCAGTCTAGGCTTGGACAGCTTTTGTTGAGATTTTCCAATTGCTCATCAACAGGTTTACTTGGAACTCTCACGGACCTTTGAAATTTACTATCAGAAATGGATCAAATTGCACATTAGTTGGACTTGAACTCAGTGAGATTAATCAAATCACACTACTCAAGCAACAAACCACGATGCACAGAAGGCCCTGTCAGAATACATTGCAGTCAAGCAAGCCTGGAGATTCTTGGATAGTCAGCATTGCTGGACTAGAAGCTATCTAGGGTGGACACTGAGTTTAAAAAGAAAGCAGGTCACTACCTCTTCCATACATATCAGAGGCAAATTTCATATAGGAGAAGACATGTTAATCATCATAAGAAGTCATTTCAAGACAAAGCTTTCAATCCAGAACAATAGAAGCACTCCTAACATTGATAATGCTTCTCATCATGGAATTATGGCCAACACCATTCTAAATAAATTAAAATCAATTCCTGACAGAACCCACCCTGGATCACATGCAATACCCAAGCTTCTGCTTTTACACCCCAACCACTATACCATCCGCGTCGGTCTTAATATGCTGAATGAACTGGCTGGAGGTCGCAAGGTCATTGAGGGACTATATCTGGTCTTGATAGTTCCATTTCTGAAAAAGGATTGATTGCCATAAGGATCTCGCTAGTCTTAGGCCTATTTCGATGACACCTGTCATAAAAATAATAGAGTTTATGGTCAAAGATTCGACCCAAGAACTAATTATTCCCAGTTTATTTCCCTCACAATTTGCATGTAGGGGTTGGTCCACGATTGATGCAACTTCTATTTTCAAATAATGGTCAAACATGTGAGGCATCAAAGAAATTCCAGGCCCATAGCTGTCCAACTGGACAGTCAGGCTGCCTTTGACTCGGTGAGGGTCGATCACTGCATCGTTGCACTAAGAACCTACCCTATTCCTGATACCCTCTTATCCATCGTGGAGAACCTCCTTAGCAACAGGGAGATTTTTGTTACAATGGATTGGCAGAATTGCTTCTGGGTTTCATCCCAACAGCTCTATTCCAGGGATCCCTGCTGAGCACATTATTTACTGCCTTCATTAACTCATTGATACTTAAGATTGAAAGAGGATCTTCCTGGGGTGTACATTACCAAGCTGGGCAGGGAGGTAAAATTCCTGGCATATATCGATGATGTAGTAAACCTCCTCCCATCTGCAGATTGCCTGCCAATGCTGGAAGACATACTACACTGGTATACAGAACAATATCAACTGTTTTTCGGAATAAGTCTGCAGCCTGGAAATTGTCACCTGTAAAGAAAATTCCTTCACCCTTTCTAGCCAGACCGCAGAAGTTCCCTGGGTTTCCCATTCATGCTTTCTCCTCGGATCATGAGAATCCAATAACCAAACATGCTTTCCAAGGGCATAACAGATACTCTTAAATCACTCTCTAGCATTTACCTGTTTCTATATGGGAAGGTCGCCTATTCCCTAAAAAAAATACTCCCTTCCAATCAGCCTTCCTACAAGACCTTCATAGCAAAAATTAATTCCCTATGTTCTGGATTCCTATGGAGAAAGAAAACTGTCGCAATCAGCCTTAGGAAAGCATGCCTACCTAAAAAACTCAATGGATACCTAAAAAACTCAGTGGACTAGGACTACATACCACCTTTTCTTTTTTTAGTACAGAGAGCACATAATATGCTTGTCACAATTAAAATAATAATCTCAGACTCATCATCAGTCGCTCACACTGATACCGAACCACCTTATGGTCGGTTCCTACCCTGGACCGATATGGTTGTCAATCTGGTTAAGAGTGCTGGAATCTTTGTGGGGGTGATTTGGAATAAGCTCAAATATTGGGACATCCATCAACTCTTCTGTCAGTCCTTCATAATAACCCCAACTGTTCTCAAGGTTAACAATGAATACATCATCAAATGCTTCAAACTATGGAAGATTGAGTCTAAATAGACTATTTTAAAATAAACATACACTCACTACCAACCAATGAATTCTTATTAAATAAAAGAGGGCTTAACAAAATACATATTCACTGTCAAATGTGGAGTGGTGCAAGTGAAACACTGCAGCACTTCCTATATGAGTTCAAAACTCTACAACAGTATAGATCATTGATCAGCGGTTGGATGATATCATACAAAGTCAGAATATTCAACATTCAAGACTGTATGCAGGCTGGTGTTTTCTCAACAATAAGACTATCATGCTGAACTATTCACTGTGGATCCTTAGGTGCAATGTCATGTTTAGTAGAAATTCAGGGAGTCTACATAGTGATTTTTTTCGGTATTATTAAAACATTGAAAGCAAAGGACTGCAAAGTTTCCTATGCTAAATTCCATGAGGACACATGGAAGCTATTAAATATT
This sequence comes from Epiperipatus broadwayi, assembly GCA_028023455.1. Lineage (NCBI taxonomy): Eukaryota > Metazoa > Onychophora > Udeonychophora > Euonychophora > Peripatidae > Epiperipatus > Epiperipatus broadwayi. The sequence continues at coordinate 16,739,308 of JAQFVV010000006.1, forward strand.
CCTGTATTTCAACCGATCACAGCAAATTTTGTAAAATCACCATTTTATAATAATTATATGTTCTTATTAATTTTTTTTTCAGATGAATCGATAATTAAATATTAAACGATAAATAAGAGTAGGGATAGCTAGCTAGATGTATATATATATAGATGGATGTCTAGGTAATAGGTAGATGGATAGTTGTTTACATTAATATAGGTAGATGGAAAAATTAAAATACAGTGGGTAAGGGTGTTTATTTTCATCATGGGGAAGCCATTGAATTATACCTGCAAGCATTTTATCATGCTACGAGGAATGAGAGATTGGAGCACCTGTATACTTATTAGCTAGCAGGAGTCATTATGACTTTAATGGACACTTATTAGCAAATCATTAAGAACTACAAGCTACTAGGTATAACATTCAGTGTATAAATGTAATATATACCCTCCTAATCAAAAAGTGGTTTTTTATTTTTTTGTACCAAAATCACTTTTGTGTATTCATAAATTTATTTGCTCAATATTACTTTCCTCCAAACAATTGATAAAAACTCCTGTTAATGATTTCAAAATTCATTTTTCTGATGAACTAGCTTCCTTAAATGGCCCAAATCATCAAATTCCATCAGATGATGAAATCAGATGTCTTCATCATCATTCAGCATGATTTAATCAAAGATTAATAACAATTTATAGTCTTTTGGATAAATATATCCATATTATTAATAACCATTTATTAGACTTACCGGTAACTATCTCTAGCGCAATAAAACAGGTATTAATTTATTCAAAAACCTTAAATTGTCATTAAGATTGTACAAGAATTATATACTTTTAGATTAAATCATAATAAAATTACTTCATGAAATTCATTTTAAATTTCAGTCTGTTGATTTAAATTCTTTTTATGAATAAAGTGGATCTAAATTTTATAATTTTTACTCGTTATACAAATGGGTTCATATAGTATACTGTTATGTTAGCAGATTGATAGAAAATTGTAGGAATGTGTATATTGCAATCATTATTGTTTATATATATTTCAAATGCTTTTTTATTAGTAAAGTATTATTTTGGTCTGTGTATATTTATATTTTATTTATACAAAATCAATTTATATTTGACTTAAAGGAATGAATCCATCCTTTTCTGTTTTCATTTCGTGTTAAAGATCATTAATCTAATGTTTCATTATTTCTTGATTTGTTTATATTATTAATTTATTTACATATTTTCGATTGAAATCATTAACAGATTGTTTTATTATAAACACTTCTCACAATGATTAAGTCGCTTCAGTATCCTTATTTTGAAATATAATTGATAAACATTTTGAGTATATTTTAAGCGAGCAAAGTGACCAGCCAAGGAAAAGTTAGTCTTCAAATTCAGTTTGTTCGCCAAGGCAGATTAGGAAGATGTTAATGCCTGCCTACTATCCTTACTAGTATCTCATAATTTTGTTTTTGAAAGTTTCAGAATTGTATTGAAAAGCATGTCTAATCATATCATCATTAGATCAATCCATTATGTAACGTTATAATAGAGGGGGGGGGTGTACAAAGAGAAAGTCAAAGAATAAAACTTAAAGATGAATTTGTGATAACTATTAAATCAATCTGAGAAATACAAATATATCTATTTATATAACATGTTATTTATTTGATGATCATCTTCTGCAGCAGATCTTTTTTCTCATTGACATTTATTTCAACAACAGCTCTCCATTGTATTGCATCTATTCTTCATAAGTAATCAATATAATCCTTACAACGAACATAATGCCTTTTCAAGAAAAAACATCCTCAAAATCCTCATGAATTTTTTTTTTTTTAGAAATTCTCAGACAGCTGATAAGAACCTGCTGATCCAGGGTAGTGTAATGCAGTTTTATATTTGAGGATTAATTCTGAATAACCAAAAAGTAATGACTGCTACATTGTAGAATAAGATTGGGTTTCATGCTTTAAATATCAGTTTATCATTTCTTTCTGCCTTCCCTTTATTTCCCCTTTACCTTATTCTTTTCAATCATTTATATTAATATTTAGCTCAGTCATCATGAATTTTCAGTTTTATTGGTGATCTCTCTGAACTAACTGTAACAATGGGATTGTGTATTTTTGAGATTATATTTTTAGCTTTTAATGATACACACATCAGTTCTAAGTCTAATCTTTTCTACTTTGTTTTTTTTTTTTTGTAGTGCAAAAGCTCTTGGCATTGAAACAGCAATGATGAGGTCATTTTGTAGTCTTTTTAATTGCGATCTTTCTTGAAGCAGTGCAATTCACTAATAAGTCTTTATTTTTTTTTCAGTGTAATCAAATTGCACTTTTGAACAAATGAATATGATGTATGCCGTTATGGTTCTATGTCTTACTAGAACTTTTTTTGTTTTCAGCATTTATTGATTTCATTTTCTTCATTTTTATACTTATTTTGAAAATATTTTGCAAGTAAAAGTTTAGTAATTAAGCAGAACACACACACACACACACACACACACACACACACACACGTGCGCGCGCACACACACATACATTAAGAACATATTATTTTTTCTTTAGTTTTATGTACATTAAATTGAATAATTTATTCTTTTATTACACTAAACTGAATTATCTATCTATATTGTAGGGAACCATTTCTTGCCAAGTGCCATTTGGATATTTGTAATCTCATTTATTGGCCACAGAAAATTATTGAGTTAAAAATTAGCCAATTAACTTATGTAATTAATTTATCTTTAATCATTAAGCTGGGCAGTTTTTTCAACTGGAAAGCCAATTTCAATTTTTACCTTTTAAATGAGGGCCATACTTTTTTTTTTTTGGTATTAAGAATAAAGTAATATAATTATTATTAATGACTGTTTCACATTTGATTACAATTTCCCCCCAATAACCAATGTTTGTGATGTATGTTCTTACATTTATTTTTATGTTCTGGATAGGTTAATTCTGCAGCAGCTATGATACAATCTTCTATAGACTCCCTTTAGAAAATGGTTTTGAATTTTTTGCGTTTTTAAAAAAATAATTTGTTTTCACAGAATTTTCTGACTCGTCTGTACATTTCATAAAGCAAGTAGCTAGCTCCTTTTCAATGTTCAATTTTAATATTTCTTCTCCAATGATTTTGTTGCAGTCAGAATGTTTGATAATGTCGCTTAATATGTTCTTTATTAACTGAAATTCTTTACGGATATATCGGGTCCATCAAATTTTTATTTCATTATCCAAAAAATTATATGCATTAGTCCATTTCTTTTCAAATGCACAATTTTCTGTGTCAATTTTCTTATTCATAATAAAAAAAAAAAAAAGTAAAATAATAATAATAATAATAAAATGAAATAAAATGGGAGTTTTATTTTTACTACTTATACATTCATCTGCAAAAATTGCTATAAAAACAAACAAAATGTTCTCAGCATCATAGATTTTTTTTTCTCATGTGTCATAGCAACGTCTGGGAAGCGAACCCGCTAACCCGGGATAACTGCTTGTTAGGCAGCTGTGCTGACCTCTTGGCCACCAACACTTGACTCTCAGCATCCTAGATTAATCCATAATCAGATAGACTGCACAATATAATTTGTTAGAATATTGCCGTACTTCTGATTGGAGAGAGCAAAAGATATCATTGAGGGAATACATATTTTGGTTTATTAACTCGTAATTTAATAATTGCACATATATTTTTACTATACCACGTGCATGTTTAAATAGTAGTTTTATGAAATTTTATGAAAATGTCTAAGGGCCAGAACTTCCGAGAGTCAGACTTGGCCTATGGGCTGGAGGTTCCCCACCCTTGGGTTAGATCATGCATATGTAAGCTTTTTCAAGGAATGGATCTCATGACATATTGCTTATGAATTGGATCATATTACTAAAAATAAAATCACATTGTATTTAATAACTGAAACACAGGCTTATTATATACCTGTGTCTATATATATATATATATATATAGAGTATATGAGCACAGACTTCACATGACCCACCACTCTCCACACTATCTTATAACACTGATACACTTGAACTCATATATGTTGAAAAGATAAATAATCACCAATATACGTATTTTATGCTAAACCAGCAATCATCAGTTGGTCCAGATTACCATCTCTACACATATATACTATAAGTGCTCAGATATATATTAAGATAGCCAAACTTCATACTTTAATGGACAGGCTTCAATCTACTCCACACTCCAACTTTATAAGCTTTTGTTATCCTAATCTTCCTTTGTATATAAATACAAACACAAGTCATGCTTTTTAATATGTATAGTATGCCTATGTAAATCAAGATTACAATATAAATTATGAATATTTGATTTGGAGCACATTTGAATATACATTTACATATTCATCCATATTTCCTAAAAAAAAAAAAAAACTTACTGCATTGCATCTTTATTTATTTTACTAAAAAAGACAGTGAACGGTGAGACTATTGGCCTTCTGAAACCATTGTTATATTAGAACAACTAAGTTTTATTGTAATTAAATTCTTGTTCTGTACAGTAATCCTTTTTTATCCAGAAATTGTTTTTGAACTCTATCAAAAACATAATTACAGCCTTGTTATTAGCAATTCGGTTCTGCAATTATTATATTTTTAAAATGTGATCAATTTTGGAATCTATATAGCTGTCTCCTACTCGCAGTGAATGGCTTGTACCTATTTCAGATTCCCAGCCGAACACTAATCTATTCATAGAAATGTTCTTCAGATTTGTATCTTATGCATAAATCCAGACACTTTTCAGGTTTTTATATAAAAAAAGGCCCTTTTAATATATATAGCTTATAACTTTAGCTATATATACAAGAATACAAGCAAGCATAGCAAGATTTTTCATTTCCCCGTCAGTTTTTTTGAACGATATGTCTCATTTGTTTTTATTCCTTTTACTGCTAAATCAATTTTCTTAAATGTTATTAAGTTGTTAGATTTATGTTTGGAAAACCCTCTTTTCTTCCAATGCATAATCTTGCGGTTAAGACCTGTAGAGGTCCCTACCTTCGCATTTTCAACTGCATATGCTTTAGGTTTATTGCCTTAGTAAATAAATGGAATACTGTAATATATCAAACTTTTGGAAGAAAAAAGGGAGGAACAAAATGCAATACTTGCAACATATCTAGATCAAAAAGAAAACATGGTTAAATAATTTCAAATGGCAAGAGTTGAAAATGTCCGACTGCAAGTTAATAAGTAGCTGATGGCTTACCAGAATTCAGACTTGTAAAACTGATTAAATTTTATGAATTTTGATGTTTTTGTTTGTTTACATTTGGGGGGAGGGGCAATAAATAATTGAAGCAGAGTATTTTGATACAGCAGATGCTGCAGTTCCACTATATCATTAAGAAATCTTTAAAGATTCCAATCAGGAAATGGATTCACTAGTGGTTTTTATTAAGTCCTTCAGTTCTATTATTGTATCCATAGATTTTTTTTTAGTCAACAGCAGTTTAGTTTATGGGTTGTATATGACCACATTTATATAATCAGTAGTTGCTAAATTCGGATTTAGGCAGCAATTAAGGGAGACAACCATGAGTTTCCAAAACATATAAGAAGATTAAATCTAGCTAGCATTGTTATTGGATGTGGGGAAAAAAAATTGTATAGAATCTCGTCAGAAAACCACATTTTTAAATTTTTAGGTTGTTTGAAAAGATTTTTGGTTGAACATCTTTAAGATGGATAATAATTTGAAATGAGTTCATAGTTGATGAAACTCTATCTTTTGGAGGAATATGTGAAAAAGCAGAAAAAAACTTGGGTACATCAATAATATCTCATGGTAATAGTTTAATTGGATGTTCAGAAGTTTAGTATGGGCTTTTTTCTCCAAAAATGGTCTAGTATTCATCAGTCAAAATATGTTAATGCCCAAGAAAACTATCCATAAAATGTTCCCATCACAAGTCCAAGTACTATCAGTTAGCTTATTCCTGGAAATTATTTTAGATCTAATTTTATATAATGTGGAAAGCAAGTCAGGCTATGGTTCCTCCAACATTGCATAGATATGATTGTATTTTGTTCTGTTGTTGGAAAAGGTTCTCTTCAGGGCTTGAGATGTTTTCGTATTATGAGATCAAAAATTGAAGATTTATAATAAAAAACAGAAAGAAATCGCGAAATTGAGAATGAATGATTAAAAACGAAAAAAAATTTAAAGTTTTATATTAAATATTTACGAATTAAGAATGCCGTTTAGAAAATCGCAAAGAACTTGTTAAGTTATCTGCATTTGATTTAGATATTTAAAAACGTTACATTTTCATTTACTATTGTCAAACTCCCTCCACTCACAACTTTGACGCTATCCATTTCAGATAAATACACTAATGATTATTACTAATCATTTTCGAAACTAGAGATTATTTCTAGCACAAATATAAACTTTAAACCTCAGTTAAAGATTAGTTAAAGATTAATTAATATATCTGATTTTTTTTAAATTTACACACACGGAGTTATTCACCTTTCTCTGTCCCGTATGTAATATCTTTATAGATATAATAAACATCTTCACACTTCCCCCAATTCTTTTTAAATTCATATAAATAAAAATATAATAAAAGACAAATGACCTCCAAGATGCATTTCGTGCTGAATCAGCACTCATCAGTTGGCCCAGATCATCATCTTTCACATATATCTCTATTATATGCATTAGTATTTATCTAGAGTAAATTGTTACATTTTCATTTACTATTGTCAAACTCACAACTTTGACGCCATCCATTTCAGATAAATACACTAATGATTATTACTAATCATTTTCGAAACTAGGGATTATAATTAATTGAATAGATTTGATATAAATCAAATTAATTTTTAAAAATATTTGACTCATTAGTGATGTCAGAGTAGTTTTGATTAATTTTATTTATTATTTTTTTAAAATTAAAATCATCTGTAATAAATATGATTTTATTTTGTATATTTTTTCTTACTACTGTCTTTTTTTTTTTAAAGGTTATTTATTATAACATTAAAAAAAATTAATATATGAAAATACAAATTTAATTACTTAAATAGCATGTTTTTTAGTAGTTGTATGTGTGGGAATAAAAACATAATGGATTTGTATTTCTGAAACTGCAGAAAGCTAGTAAAAAATACTCTTAGCAGGTGCATAATTTTTTCGCTGGATTAATTAATTACATCAATGGAGTTATCATTAGATATCCAGCCATTAAATTTAAAGAGTATTGTAATAATAGGACTGAGTTTACAGAATGTTAAGATAACGAACTGATTCATGCTAGTTATATAAAATCTATTGTTAGAAATTAAAAGAAGTTAGTCATAAACTGTAAAATCAGGTGGGAGGGAGGGCTGCAAGGGAGAAGAAACAATGAGTTAGTTTTGGAGTTCACTGTAAATGTAACGGAGCAGCTGTTGTTTTGATAGAAAAAAATGTTTTTAGTCTGAAGTATAAAAGTGATAAGTTGATTACAATTAGAATAAGTTATTGCAAGAGATGGTACCGAAATTCTTTACGTACTTAAACTAAACTGGACGTGTGTAAATCTGGATTTAGATAAACAAACTTTAATAAGAATGAAGTGCAAAAAAAATGGAGAAATGTGATTCATAGCTCAAGAGTAATGCTTATTTTTATTTGTTAAAATATTTTCATATTCTGCATGGTCAATCTATATATCTGAGAGGAAAATCTGATTTACATAAAATTCGACATGCATAAAGTCACAGAAACAGATTTCGAAAGTTAACGATTATTCATCCTTAATTTTTTTTGCTAACATTTTTATGCACATATTTATTTTCTGTACGTCATAATCATATTATGCGCATATATGCGTAATCTTTATGCTTTGTAATTGCTTGTTGGTATGTGGTTGGAACTGAAAGAGACCCAAGTAACTGTTCTTTTTGTATCTCTCTGCTTTGCTTCTCAGACTAAAAAACTGTAACAGTCAACCATCTTAATATTGAGTGATGGACAATTTTTTACATCGTTTTTCAGAACTTAAGTAACATACATTCAAAAAAACCACACATACAGTTTGATATACCCCTCCCCATTAAAAATTACAAACTTTAAAACACTAATAAAAATTATTACAAAATTAGAATACTGTAGTTATGAAGGGGACAGCACAGTCATAAACTGAGAGAAAGAAAAGGAAAGGGGAAGCTAGATGGGGAAAGAGAGAGAAACATGATAACACACAAAGTCAAATCTAGATGGATGCATATGGATGTTAATATCTTTGCTTGCCTTACCATTTTCCCCTCTTACTACTAAACAATTGCTTACATTTTATATGGTTATTAACTTCATGCATGGAGCCATTTTAAACAAATTTTATTTAATAATGCATTGGGATAATACACAACTGATTGGGAGTTTACAGAATGTGTGAGACAAAAGGATCGACTCAGAGTTGATTCATGATACTGCTCATTCATGAACGTGTGTGCAAAATTTACAAATTTAAATTTCCAAATTATTTATTATTATTTTCATATCAAAAGTTACCGAGATCATAAATGATGAGCCCATAGGTAAAGAGGGATGTTTGTAATATCATTAATTTAAAATAAATTATGCATTTAACAAGTTGTTATCATATAGAGATGTTTACTTAAAAGCACTAAGAGATGTGCTTAAATATTTGCATACATGATCATGGATAATAACATGTGAGTGGTGTTATTTTGATGTTACCCATTTATAGAGTAAAATGATGGAGTGATTTCTTTACGCTTTTATCGGTTAAAATGCTGCTAAGAGATTTGAAGATATATGATAACGTGAAGCTAAAAAAATGAAGAACCAACACAGTACACTTAACTTGTTCTGATAAAAAGACATCATGCTGAATTTTTAAAGCATTGATTTGAGACACCATTTCCACAATAACATCAATTATAACAGTACTAGAGCAAAATGTTATATGTTGCCAGAAAATGGAAATACCAAGGAAAAAAATTAAGCTAAAAAAATAGGGATTATCACTAAAAAACTAAGGGGGAAAAAAGAATTTTAATATCCCGAAAAAATATTATTTTATTGCTTGTTCATAATTTCTAATTTATGATAACTACATTTTTAATTTATTTTTTTGTTGATAATTTCATTATATTGCTTATAAAATTCTGATTCAAAAAATGTATCATACTTTTTATCCGAGATAATTCACTACTTTATTATTTATAAAGATAGGGATATGATAATAGCTCGTTTTTATTTGTACCCTAGAAGGTAAAAGTCTCAAGGTATCTATAATAATATTTTTTCTTCCCAAATAAAAGATGAAAAAAATAAGTAAATATTAATCAAACAATAATTATTGCAAATCAAATATTATGAAATTATCTTTTAACAAATTATAATAAATTAAAAAAAATAATAATTATTATTAAAAAAACTAAATAAAAACTTAATAGTTAACTACTAGATAAATGCTGGGCTTGGACTGGTATTTTTAGATCTAATATCTGAATATTCTAGCACTTCACTGATGAAAGCCAACAGCTAGAAACCGGTTTGGGGATAGGGATATTCATGCTCATTATATAACATTTGTAGTACAAGGCTTATTAAATTAAATCATGTGATATGTGACTTGATTTCCTTGCAATAATAGTTTTGCAATTAAATTCAGTTAGTAGGATATTGTAAAAAAAAGGGGGGGGGGGAAGGATGGGAAAAATCACCAATTATTCTTATTTATCACTGGGAATACAATAAAGTAAAAAAGCATATAATTTGAAATTCCGGGCAAGATTATCATACACATGTATGTACATAGTTAAAAACTGTGGAACATATGCATTGAGAAAATCCTTCTGTCAAAAGCTATGATGAAAGCTTAATAATCTGAAAAACAAGATGTGCTACAGATTTGAGCTCTAAATTTCCCATTCCTCACTCAAAACTATTTTCATTTAAACTTTTGATAAATCAACTTTGTAAGAAAATTTTTATCCTGAATAAAAACATCACTAAATTTAGAATCTGCAAAATGTATTAAAATGAGATCTTAAAATAGTTGGAGAAAAAATTGCAGTAGGAGTTTAGATTATGAAAATGATAAAATGTATAATTTTAGAAGGAAAAATGCATTGTGATTTTATATTAATGAGGCAAATTACTGCATGTAAAGACACAGGAAGATAAGTGACTGTTGATAAGGAAAGAAGAATGAAAATTTAATAAGGTTTAGAGTAAATATTGTGATTCCTTGAAATTGGGATTAAACTTGAAATTTAAATAGAGAATTGATTAAAATTGAGAAAAATTTTGAAGAATATTTTTGAAATTGAATGCAGATAAATATTTTTTAAAAATATATTTAAAGAGGAAAATAATAAAATTCTTTGCATAAGAGAAATTTATGAAAAGTCTTAAAAAAAAGAAATATCAATTAATGCTTATTGAAAGAATTGGCGGACATTACAAAGATTATAGCTGCAGCAGAACAAATCACCCAAAGAATACACACACATCTATACAGTATTTAACTAAGCACTCCAATATCAGTTTTATTAGTTTTTGATATGTCTGCTGTAATATGGAAATGAATATGTTACAAGGATATAAGAACTGGATAATAAAAGATCAAACATATATATGGTCATATGAATCATTATGCTAAAATGATTTGTTTAGGAATTAACAGAAAACATCTATCCAAGATGATAATTTTCTTCCTTTTATTGGAATTATGCAACATAGCTGCAGACTATTTGAATATTTTAGGGGAACAGATTTATTCTATATCATATAAATTGTTTTCAGTGAACATTTAATCTTCAAGGATGCTAATGTGTGTTAAATAAGTCGAGAATGGTTAACATCCACCATGGTGTCCTCCATTATCTTATTTAAATATTATTTATCTTATGTGATTTTTGAATATTTGAGACATTTCACTATAAAAAATAGCTAAATGATGTTTTTAGATGTTGCTCACTTATTTAATCCACGTAGAATACAAGCAGTTTTTTTAATACAGACAATAGTCCCATGCCACATAAAACTTAGTAAATGTAATGTAGTATATTTAGCCTTCAGTTTGAACATACAACAAACATATGTAATTTTGTATCCTGTTAGCATATTGTTTAAAGAATTTTTAAAACTACCAAAAATAATGAGTTTTGAAAGAAAAACAACTTACATTTAAAATGTCTTCCTGAATATATTGGGGGAAAATTTTTTTTCTTTTTACACCATATTGGCAGAAGAGAGAGGGTTTAAAATATTAGTAATTATAAAAGGTCAAATATATTTTAAATTTATTAATAAAAATATTTGAAATAAAAATTAAACTTCCAAGATAAGCAAAAATATACTTTTCATTTTGACCAATAATATGTAAAACTCCTATCATATTGTGCAGTGAATGAATAAAAGATAAACTTCTTATTCTGTGATTATAAGTAGCATTTAAGTAGACAAAAGCAGATTGAGTATTTGATACAAAATAACTTTAATCTGGTTCATATTCATTCTAAGTGAAAGGAATATGAGTAGTCCCATTCTCACGGAGAAAGTGGACTTGGAAAATATTATTATAGGCATTGAAATTAATATTGCCATCACATATTACTCAATTATGTAGATACAGCAGTCGTATCTTTTTGAATAAAACATTGCATATTACTCTAGTGAATTACCATAGCAAATTAGTTAGAGGTTACCCTTAATTTTGAATACCAATATTCAATAACTTGTATTATTCAACAAAATTTCAGAAGTGATAATTAATAAGGGTATTTTTTGTTCCTGTTATATCAGTCTTTGAATTTTCAATGAGGATAAACAATTTCTGTTCACAATCTGAACAAGAGGTTTTGGATTAATAATGTTTTACCTGAATCAAACATGGTAAAATATTTTACAATATTTTGTAATTTATTAATAAATGTCCCATTGATATTTGCGTTCTACAAGTCAAAAGCATGTTTTTCAAAATCACATTAATGCTCTAAGTACTATGCAAATTATTTATCAGAGGAGCAATATTTTATTTTGTCAATCTAAAATTAGTCTTAGCTATAATAGGACATTCTTAATGCCATCTTTTATGATTTTCCTTTTTTGATAATATGTAGAATATTGTGTGTACAAATATATTTAATTAATTTGTATTAATGAAGAAATTAAGATTATATTTGACTCAAGATGTAATATTACCGTATCTGCTTACCAATTATTTAAATTGGATTTGTGTCATATGCAATAAAAAAATTTTTTTTTTAGGTTTCAGTCAAGTTTAGAATTTTTTTTGCCCATAACCAATCTAGCAAACATTCAAACTGGTCAATAAATGGATGTCTAGTTGTTTAATTAAAGGATAGAACAAGAATAGAAAAATACAAATCTTTAGCAATTATCCAATCTGGTGAGTAATGCTTTCCCTTTCACAATTTATGAGGGATTGTTAAAAATATTTATATTCTGTAGTGACTGGTTTATTGCCGCTTTATCTTTACACCTTTTTTGTTCACATTAATATTGGCTGAAAGTGCTTTTTGGTTGCTAAAATTACATTTGGAAATTACACATAGTTCTTGAATTACAATTTTGTTTTAATGAGATATTTAATGATAAATGTACTGCTGACATCAGTTTAGACCTATGGTACAGTGGCATATTCAGAACTAAAGGTTCCTGGACTGATTGCCAATTGGTAAAAAAAGAAATCAGATCCAAAATTTGTTTATGATTTAAATTGGAATTTGTGTTTATTTGCTACTTAAATGCTGTAACATGACTTAATTTCCAAGAATTATTAATATACACCTGGGTCTCTTTTTACACGGACTTATTTAACATGATTTTGAAGTTACGCGATTCATGTTTCACTGGAAGTCGAACTCCTATAATGCGCTATTACTTTAAATAATAAATTTCGCGCACTTACGTTATATTGAAAGTAATAGCACATTATTGGAATTCGACTTTCATCTTAGTAATTTCAATATTTTCAGTGCTTTATAATAGTAAGATTTTATGCAATAATGAAATTAAAATCATGATTTCCACATTTTATGTATACACACATTAAATTTTACAAGATTATAACGTAAATTTGTTCAAACATTGTGCGTGTTAATTTTGCATTTTAAATTACATTCTGTTTTTGCTTTTTAAAAAAAGAACGTAATCAATTATTAATCATTTAGTGTCCACAAGTTTATTTTTAAAAGGTGAGTAATAGTAGTGGGCACAATTAAATTTGACAATTAAAAATTAAAATCTGATTTTTAATTGTAATTAACAATTTAAAAATTACTTACGGTGACTTGAAATTAATGTGATGTGAAATTTGATTTTTAAACGGAATTGAAAATTAAAAAATTAAAGACAAAAATAATTTAATTTTTAGTTGTTAGTTTCATAAACAATTAATAAAATCATCTCAAAGATTAATTACTAATTACGTTGTCACCAGAAAACCATTGACACAACATGAGTGTGAAGTTGGCGCTAGTTGTATTTCCTCTTGTGAAGAATTTTTATTTTTTACCAGTTTGCAAACGAACAGGTTTTTCGGCAAATAGCGATAATAATTAAAACATGTATAAAAAAATGTAAATTTCTGTACTGTAAATTATGCATAAAAATATATTATTTTGAATAAAATTAAATATTATGTTAAAAAAAGTTTGTCTTGTATCAATTTTTTTCAAATTTGAAATTTTATTAGTCATATTTTATTTCCTTATTTTTTTTTTTGCATGAATTTTAAAGTAATTTTACGTTGGTGCTTTGCTTTTACGCGAATTTTGAAAAATCACAGACTGCACCTCCCCTTTTTCAATGTAAGTTACATCTATTTTTGCGCGATTTCATTTGCGCATGTTTTCTGAGGAACCTATCTATCGCGTAAAATCAGATAAAATAAATATAATAAAATACTGTGGAATAAACTCTATCAACAACAGCTAAAGCCAACTATCGCAGCTTATGCCATCATGAGTTGCATTTAACAGTACACTGTCATTAGCTGGCTATAACTATTATTGATTTTTTTAATATTGGTATATTGAATATTATATTTTGATTAATATATAAATTAAACTATACTTAGTATTTATTACGTTGTGTTTAATATATAAAAAGCATTTGAAAAAGATGAAAGTGTTTAATGATTATTGATTATTCAGGCATAGATGGCACTAGAATAGAGAGCTGCTGTTGTTTTATTAAATATTATATAAGCTAAAAAATCAGTTGTTTTATTATTAAGGTTCCTTGTCAGGAAAAATGGTGTCTGCAATTAGAAAAGAATTGTGAAACTGTTTAAGCACATTGGACTGGATTGAATTCAAACCTTTCACATGATTGGTTAAATAGAGTTAAGTATTGTTGCTAAATATATAACTGCATAAACTGATAGTGAATGGGAATTGAAATACACTACTATCTACTAATCCCTGATTACTCAAGCTTACTATAGGTGGCACTAGAGTAAAGAGCTACTTTTGTTTTATACATAATGGGTAAACTAAAGAATCAAATAATGTGTTAATACGAAATTCTTAAAGTTAGGAGCGAAGGTCGGGGAGTTGGCAACCAATTGCCATTTTTTTTGATGGCTGTAACATGGAAGAAAATTTAATTTGGTTCTATTTAATAGGAAGTTTTCATATCTGTTTGAAGTGAATTGAAGCAGAATTAGTATTTTACTTTCTTATTGAAAAAGAAAAATAATCCTTTTAGTATTTTTTAAATAATTAATTTATTATGTTTTTATAATATTTAGTTGATTCATCATAATTGTTTATATTGATTTTGAAATTTATTTTTATTTATTAACATTTTGTTTCTTTTACGGCATTAAATTTTTTTATTATAAAGTTTTGCATTTTTTATTCACTAAAAATAAACAAACATAAAAAGACAAGTAAGATAAAGTTAATATCCTATTTTCAATAATTTGTATATAAAATATCTATTAGTTATATACCATCTTTGTCTTCTTGGCTTAAATTATCATTAAATCAAAACATGTTAAAGTATACAATTAGTAGTTTTCTTTACAATTCGAATTTGCTTTAAATAAAAATGTATAAAAGAGGAAAAAATATTGTTTATATTTTCAAATATTGGAAAGTTTTGTAATAAATTGTTTCATTTTGGTAAGAATTTATATATATTTTGCTGTTAATCCTCTATTTAATCACAGAATTATATAGAGCAATATGCTGTTTCTTATCAGTTACTTAATTCAGGGACTCAGAAAAGAATGAAAATGTGATTTAAATATTTAGTAATACTTATAATTCGCACAAAAAATTGTTCACTGGCATGTATGAAAGCAAATATTTTTAGACAGTAAAAACAATTTCCATTTCTTTTATTGTATGGTTTTTAGACTTGTCTTTTTAAAAACAAACATTTTCAAGTAAAATGTAATTATAATCACATATCTTTTTGGTTTAAAATAAATATTTTACAAATATATTTTATAAATAAAGTTAAGTATATAAATAAATTATTGAAAATTACAATGTTACTGTCATAAATATTAAAATAAGTAAGCCCACTAAAATAGCTGGAGATCAAATAATATGCCATAATTGATGCTCTTCATTTCTTTGTATTATAATGCAACCAAACAGGATATTGGTGGCTTCTTTCATGTGAAGAATTTGTTTAAGATCCTTATGATACTGACATCTTCAGACTTTTTAAAAAAATACTAATTTAATTCCAATTTCTGTGCAATAAAAAATGCAAATGATAAAACTAATATAGATAATCTCAAAGTGCACAGAAAAGCTAATGTTTATAGTGATACTACTGTACTACTCCAAAACATCTCAAAATTAGCAACTTTGATGATTAAATTCTAGCACATTAAAAAATTCTCTTGAAACCAAAACTATCATCTAGCTCAGTGGTCTTCAACATTTTCATATCTGTGGACCGGCAAAAATAAGGGTAAGATTTTACAGAGCAGCAGAAGTCTACAGATAAATTTTTTTAAAGATTTAAACTGCTTAGCCTTAGATGAGCATAATTATTATAACTGACCAAAACAACACACTAGTTACTGTGTATTGTAATGATGTTGCTTACCTTCACATGCTGAACACTTTCTCAAGTTGTGCAGTCATACTGCTACAGAAAACAGTACAATGACAATTGTTCTCATTAATGTGCCTACATTGCTGTTTATTATTTCATTGTTAAAACATGCTAGAGTAAAATGTTATTCACCTGAATGTAGGGAAATATCACAGCTAGTGTAATTACATGACAGTGATTATGATAAATGTAATATCTGTATTTAATATTAAATATACAAATGAAGTTATATATATGTGGTGTTTGTGTAATAAAAAAACATTTTTATTTTGAAATTTTTTTAGAAAAATAATAAAAAAATTAATTCTATCCCCCTATAAACATCTGTGATTTTCATTGTTTCTTTTTTTTAATTGGGTAAAAATGAGATTAAAATAACACCAGATTGCATTAGTTATTTACTCTTGAAATCACATGAGGACCACTTGTAAAGCCACTGGGAAAATTGAGCTGAAAAGTTGTTTTGGTAAAGTGTCACATATAAATAAAACAGTCATTATAAAAATGTCATTTTGCTAAAAAAAAAAGATAATAGATTTACGTTCTTGATGAAGGGAAATCATCATCAATGATCTGTCTCCATTTTGTGAAGTTTACAATTTCAAAAAGAAATGTCTCACAAAATAAAAAGATGATACAAATGCAATAAAAAAATTTGCTATATGTGACCAATAAATGAGATGACACAATAGAAAAATGACTACTAGGTATCATGTAAGGAGTGGTGCAATTATCATGAGATTGACACTTTGTCTTTTAAAGATCGCATTTTCAGATAAATTCCTTTGATTATTATTTAGTAATTATAGTACTATCTAATAATTTAAATAAAATTTTGATTTATAATTAATTTTATTTAAGCAATTGCAATGAAAAAATAAATAAAAATTGTTTATATTATTTATAAGTTTAAAATCTTATTATTTTCTTATTACAAACTTTCCTGTCAGTCTAGTGTGGACAGCAGAAAACTTCTGTGGCCCGGTGCCGGTCCATGGACCAAGGGTTGAAGACCACTGGTCTAGGTTATGGGAATGAAAATATCTCGATAGTAAATGACAGAACATACTTTATATATTAAAAAAAATGACAAAAACAGCTTCTAAATGTTCCATGACACGTCCGAAAAGTGTTTTCTGTATCTATGAGCAAGAAGATATTAATCAAGTTTCCCAAGTGATAATGGCTTTAGTGCCTTTTCTTGTTTACCTTCTATTTAAGATTAGCTAGAAATTATTTACCAGAAAATCTTGGATGGCAACTAGGTTAGTTATGGAAGTGTATGTAAAAGGGAAATTTTTAGACCTGTGTGGAATCTTGGAAAAGTTTTACACTTTATCTAGCTTGAATTTCAATCCTAAGTTGTACTGGCTGGTAAATGTACTAAGCACTATACTTCCATGATGTCATTCATACAGTGTACATGCATATATATCATAAATCCACAATTAAATTATATTGTCATGAAAAAGAATGTGATAAAAATGAGTCAGTAAATTTTGCAAGTTCTTTTGTATTTATATAAGCAAAATAAACCATGGTCAAATTAATTTATTTGTTTTTTAGTAAAGTGAGTCAAAATTCATATGGATAAGCAAGATATTGGATATGTCAACATCACCACTTTCAATCATTATCAATCCACTGCCGAATGAAGGTCTCTCCAAATTTAGTCCTAGCCTTTCTTCTTCACTTCACACTAGCAAACATTCCTATTTCATCCATCTATCTCAGATGTGGCTTTTTTCTAGAGTTTTTA
Source organism: Epiperipatus broadwayi (assembly GCA_028023455.1). Lineage (NCBI taxonomy): Eukaryota > Metazoa > Onychophora > Udeonychophora > Euonychophora > Peripatidae > Epiperipatus > Epiperipatus broadwayi. The sequence goes on from JAQFVV010000006.1 coordinate 16,757,167, forward strand.
CAATGTCTTGGGATCCAGTTTACAATTTATTATCATCTCTTCTAGCAATATGTCCAGCCCATTTCCACTTCAGTCTCTTAATTCTTTCAGTGATGCCAGTAATCATGATTTCTTATTTAACCCAAGTATTTCACTTACCATTCATTCTTATTACTTTCAGCATATATCTCTTCATACTTATTTGAGTTGGTCAACACATGTATTAAAAAGCTTTCTTTAATTTCAAATACGTAAACATATTTCCTTTTAATACTAAATTATTTCTACCAAAAGCATTCCATTCAAGTTTATGATTAATTTCATTCATTATGTTTCAGTCTGTATTAATAAAGTATATTGCTTTTATTTGCTTGTTAGAGATCAACATTTGTGCTAAAAAAAAAAAAGAAGAGAAACTAAGGCGAATATACTAATGCGAAAATACTTTGCACACGCACACACGTTATAGCAAAATGATATATAAAAATTTGGTTCTTACTTAATTCTGAAAATATATCTGATGAAAAGAATAAATTCTTTTTGCTCAAGTATTTTCATATCTAGACTTTTTTCAGTTGTTGTTTAAAAGTAAAACCATAGATAACATTTTTTCTCATCAATTTTGTAAGATGTCTCTTTCAATTTCTCAGTAAAATTGGATTTGTGTGCATTTTGAAGTCATAAGTCAAAAAGGGTCATAGTTTATCACTGCTTTGGAAAAGATTGATTAATTGGTCAGATGTGGCCTGATAAAATGTGGCACCATCAATGAAGAAACCATGGAGCTAACATTTTTGTAATTTTAATTTAAAGAACATAACATGAATGTCTAGATGTGTATTATTTAAAAACTAAACATAAATTGTTTTTCGGATTTTTTTAAAAGCATTTTCACCTGTTATCCAAAATTTTGAAAAGTAAATTTGGTCTGAATACACTAACCCTTTTGCTTCTTATTTGTTCTTTAAAATTACTTAATTTGTACATTTTCTTATTTTTTTGTATTTTTTCTAAAAATGTCATTATTTGTTTTTTCAAAATATTTTCTTCTTTTCTTAAGTGTCTGCAGTAATTTTTAATTTTTCTTGACTATCTATATCATTCACGAAAGTTTTTATTTTTATGTTGTTTAGAATACTATTGAATGATTTTTGTTTTTTTACATACTACCTTATCTTATAATCACGTTTTAAATTTTTTTATGTCATCACCCCTTGTAGTTTAGCATAGAAATAGAGTGATGGATTTGAGAGCTGAAGGTTTCTGGATCAAATTTACATCTATTCACATGATGTTCTGAAACATAAACACTATTATTGTTTTTGCCCTGTATGGTTTAGTCTAGTGGTTGAATGGTGGACCGAGGTGAAAGCTCCTGAATCAATTATCAGCTAATCACTATAAATAAAAAAAGAAAGACTGCCCAACTTGATAGAAAGAAGCTGTTGATGCTGAATTTGCGATTAATGCTCTTAAATGTCACATGATCTTACAAGCAATTTAGTATTACAATTGGAATTTTAATGATATTTTAATTATATTTATATTTTCCCTGTTGGTTCACTAAGTAATTCACTTTATATATAATCTGTTCACATTTTTATAGATTTTTCTACAAAGAGCTACTATTTTAGAATGTCAGAGATATTAAATATACATATTAATAATAATAAAAATATTAATGCCTTATTGTAACACAATTTATTACGATTCTAGGAGCAGTCTTTTTCACTCTTCTTCAGAGCTATTTACTACAATGGGAGTGATCATTGAATACCAAATGGTATAATACTACATCTCTACCTCCTGATCTGTTTTTGATTCTTGTCTGAGGACTAAGATTCAAAGTTATTCTTTAGTACAACTAACAAACCCTTTTTATATTATTTAAATTAATCTGAAATTAAGAAAAAAAAAAAACCCAAACCAGGATTAACTGGTTTGGCGATGGGAATATTACAACATTATATCATTTGGAGTCCTTTGATTATTCAAAATCACAATAGACGGCTCTAAAACGGAGTAAAAAAATGTTACTCTTAGGAAAGCATATGAAAGTGGTTTACAGGTGGCATAAAAATCAGACCTCGAATATGAGATCTAGGTTTGGTCTTAGTATAATATATATGCAAATATGTTGGCTTTCATTCAAAATTTTAATTAAGGGTTATTAATTTGCATAGTATAAAGGAATGAAAGATGTTGCTAGATATATAATAACTTTTTAAGCTTTGAACCTTAAGTCATCATCTGATGAAAGCAAAAGGCAGAATCAGTGAGAAATGGGGATATTATAGTCTCATACCATCTGATGTTCATTGCTTATTCAAGCTTGCAGTAAATGGTTTTAGAGAAGGGTGAAAACTGCACATGGAACAACATAAGAGAGCATTTGAAAAAGGCAACTAAATGACTGTGGTATTATTTTGAATTAAATTTGTTCTTAATACAGTATTAACATATTCTTCAGCAATTTAAAATAGGAAAACAATCTAATTTTAATTCCCAAATTTTGGCAAAACAAAATGGTTATAGCATTTAATCAAGATGTACTATAGCTTGCTTAGAGATGGATATCATTAATTTTTTTTATTTTTTTGCAATTGTTTCTCTAATTGTAAAAACAAACAAACAAATAAAAAAAAATCTTACTCCTTTCTGATATCAGTTTTTTAATTGCACTTTTTAATATTGTGATATTACTCAGTTACTAGTCTTTTTTTCTTTTCAACTTGCTAATTTTTCTATCATTTTGATATTCTTACATCATTCATTTTTGTTGCATGGTTATAATAACATAGTTATCACTTTTTATAATTTTGTTACTGATTTTTGTTTGCATTCGTTATTTTCATGTATCCATGTCTTTTATTTTATCACCACAAATCCATTTAAAAAAAGAAAAAATGAGCATTATATTTTTTATTCAATGTTTATGTCCGATCTTTTCACAAGAGTTCTCTAGGATGATAAGCTTTGGTCAATTAATGATTCTTCAGAGATATAGAATTTAGGGATATTGATAATCCACATTCCATTTTCAATTCTCTTTATAATTAAAACTTGATGTTCATTTTTTTTCAGTCATCTCTAAACAATAAAATCTGATCAGCCTCTTGATTCTTTTTCCATTGATGAATCAAGCTCTCTTGGATTATTTGATAGATGTATCATAGTTCTTTAATTTGCAGTAAGAAAACAAGTAACAATCTTTTATATATGCTGCTTAGATCTGTGATCCAGCGGTGATCTCTGGATTGTCATTCTATTTTGGTACTTCCAATTTTCAAGCTTGACAACTTTCAGAGCTAAAGACTTTTCAGATTATTTTTAAAAAAAAGCATTTAAAAACAGTTGGGAGAAATATTTTGATTGTTTTTTGCATGATGATATACAAATTCATATTGACTAAATTTAATGATTATATTCATCTTATTGACTTATTTAGATTAGGCAGAAATATTCCTTTCAAATTCTTTTTTTTTTTTAATATACTGAAGGTTGTTATTTCCTTTTTATTTTTAAGGAAAAAACTTATTTTTTTTTATTAAATCTTTACATTTTTTGCAAATTTTGCTATAAACATAAACTCAAAAAACAAAAGTAATCTTAAAAATATCAATTATACAAATAAAAAACTAGAAATAATCAATATAAAATAATTTATTTCATCCATTAGGTTAAAAATGTATTTAATGTAAAATCCCTATGAAATCTTTATATTTTCGCAAATTCTATTGAAGTATAAGTTTGTTGACTTACTTCATACTTTTTAGCAAAAAAATAAAAAATAAATTGTTATATATATATTGCACCAGATCGTAGAACGTCCATGCACAAGATGGCTGTAGCCAACATTTTGGCACAGCTAACTTTATTGAATTCGTGAATAAACAATGAGAGTTGGTCTATACTAGATGCCCATCTCCCTGCATACATAACTAAAACTTATATATTAGTTTATTTTGGAATAATTAACACATACTATAAATGTATATCCTTTGGATAAAAGTATTTATAAATTTATATGAAGAAATTAGAGAATTAACAGTTTTTTACGTGGTGGAATATTTTATGTATTTATTAGTATATGTATCATATTTATTGCATATGGTCCAACACATATATGTATAAAGATTTCTGTATATTTAATATATATATATATTTTTTTGATAGTTTTTAAAGTGTTTTTTTTTTTTTTTTTTTAAAATGTATTTTTTTTTTTGTGAAAAGAATCTGCCATTGTGGATTTAATCAATCTCTGTCTTTCTATTTATATATATATATATTTGTTTGTAATCATGTAGAATAATTTTAATTAATTTGTAAAATCGAATTAAAAGTGTTTTATATAAAGAATGTGGGTTGTCTATTACTCCAATATGGAGTTTTAAATTCCTAAAAAGAAAAAAAAATAGGAAAAAGAGAGATTTTGAAACAAAATTTGTAAGGGAATGTACTTAAAATAAAATTATCTGAAGCAATATCTCAAAGGGGGATGCAAGCAATTGCAACTTGTGGGCAGACTGAGGGATATAATAACCTACCTGTGAGGTGTAGGGGAATGAGATGATTATTATTCTTTTGGCTCGTTATGCTGTTGGATTGCTGAATATTTTTTTAGTCTGAGAGGGAGTTTGATGGAAATTCTTCTGCTGTTCGTGGTGAGCATATATTTTTTGTTTATGGGACCTGCTGGTTATGGAACGGATAAACTTTTGTTGAATGTTTATCTTTGTGGTTTGGGTAGATATTAATTAAAGCTACCAACACTCATATGATTTTGGAAATCATTTAATCATCCGCAGTTCGGTGATAATAAAAAAAAAAACATTTTGGATTGCCGTTACTAAATGATAGGAAACGAAGCACCCAGGGGTATAATTCTAGAAATTACCAGAGATGAATTTCTAATAGTTAAATTGGTAATGGAACCTTGATACGGTAATTTTTTTGTCATACTATCATCAAATCACATTTAAGAAGAAAGGAAAGAATGAAGATGTAAATCCATTTCATGGAAAACAAGCTTACCGTGGAAGTCATATGAATTGGTAATTTATATTAAGTTATCCAGTAAAAAAACGTCCCTAAAATGATAACCAAGTTTTATCTAATTGTCCAGAAAGTTATGGAGTAGAAGAACCATAGCAGTGCACCCTCCGGTTCAGATCTTTAATCACCAAGATGTGTGTTCTTTAGATCCAGTGTATCCTGATTGAAGGCCTCTACATGTATGGAAAGGAGTTAAAGTGAATTTCACTGTCCCTTCTAGTAGTTTAATTGGTCTCCCCAAAGTTTGAACCCGGAGAAAATGCAGAATAGAGATGAGTAAAACAAAAGAAAAGATATATTTATATTTTATTATTGTATTATTAGATTTGATATAATAAGTTTATAATTGTACTATATTTATTAACACATTATTAGATATGATTATATTTTTTTTATTTGTGTATAATATTGTAAAATAAGATTGCATATACATAGGTCTCACTTAAGTCTACTAAGTGTAGGATTGTCATTTACTTGTTCTTTTCCTCATTTTTGCCTTTATGTCCTATTTATTTTTAATCATGGCAGCGACTCCTCATGTTGAGTGTCATATGGCTAGCCTAAACATTTTTTTTTAAAAAACAAAAAAAAAAAGGGAAATAAGTAAGATATAGCTTTACATACCTAAAGGTAAATATATATCTAACCCTAACAATTTATTTTAGTAATTGAGGAAAGTTCAAATGATTAGACCTGTATATAATTTTAGTTATTATTTAGTTAAATTTATGAAATTAAGCATTCGTAGTTTTGTGCAGGGAGAGGGGAGTATAGACCACGCCCATTAGACACTGTCTTTGAACATTTCATATTTTAGGGCAAAATGAGTTAACTTGCATATAAGTTAGAGAATGTATTTTTATTTTTAACATAAATGTATATTTTTAACCTTTTGACTGTTTGACTCGTTCTTAATCGAGGCAATTTTTGATACATATTCGTAAATTCGTTTTTAATCGAGTAAATTTGACATCGCTGTAAATTGCTTAGTTTTTGGACTACGTTTACGGTTTTAACGTCATTTTTTAGAACGCAAAAAGTTTTATAATATACTGCCATCTATTGAATTATTTTACAAGTAAAAAATCAATTAATTGATGATTTATGTCAAACAAAAACTAAGCACTGCCTTTTCACATCTTTTCTTGAATCTTATTGGCTGTTGAAATTTTGTAAACAAAAGAAAATGGAAAAGCTCCGCCTTCTCATCATCTTTTCTTGAATCTTATTGGCTGTTAAAATTTTTATATGGCTGCCAAAAATTAAAAATTTACGAACGCTTTTGTTTTATTTTGAAAATGATAAACGAATGTTTTAGAGCATTTTAACAATATTTTTTGATGAAATACAAATAAAATACAAATTATTTTCATATAATATGTCAAAAATAAATATTATTTTACAAAAATAGTTACAATTTTAGCAAGAATTATTTATTTATTGCAAAGTCGGGAAAAAAAAATCATAACGTGAAATTATGATTGCCGTTTCTTTTCATGTCAACCGTAACAAATATTTTTAAAATTAAAAATCAAAATTTATTTTTGAACAAACTTTCGTTTATTTTTATAATGTGAGAAATTACTAATATACTTTTTAAAAACGAAACTAAAGTGAATATATTTAAAAAAACGGTCAATAACTTTTGAAAAATTGATACATTATTTTGTGCATCGGCTAATTAAAAGCTTTGAGTGATACCACCAGCAGCGAATGAACAATTGGACAGTTAAAGGGTTAATATAAAATCCAAATACTCTTGACTCCTCATGTTGAGTGTCATATGGCCAGCCTATACATTTTTTTTTAAAAAACAAAAAAAAAAGGGAAATGAGTAAGATATAGCTTTACATACCTAAAGGTAAATATATATCTAACCCTAACAATTTATTTTAGTAATTGAGGAAAGTTCAAATGATTAGACCTGTATATAATTTTAGAGTTATTATTTAGTTAAATTTATGAAATTAAGCATTCGTAGTTTTGTGGGAGTATAGACCACGCCCATTAGACACTGTCTTTGAACATTTCATATTTTAGGGCAAAATGAGTTAACTTGCATATAAGTTAGAGAATGTATTTTTATTTTTAACATAAATGTATATTTTTAATATAAAATCCAAATACTCTTGTGTGATTTACATTATGTGTAGAATAGCAAAATTTAAACTAGAAAGCCGTACAATAGATTTATGATTTAATCTTATATTATTTAAGGTATATGTGGTGGAGGGAGATGGTTAAATAAATAGTATTATCTTACATTTTATTTGCTTATCATATGTTTTGTTATATAATAGAACACATTCACCTATTTGTAATATATGTTGACCACAGCTATAAAAAAAATTTGTAGAAATACTTATCCCAAAGTACCTGGGATAGGGAATTATAAATGATCTAGTCACTGGGATAGTTTATCGGGGAGTTGAATTATAATTTACTTTTTACCCAATTTTCCTTTATAAAATAAAACCATATTACCTCTTTGCATAATCTCTCGGTAGATAGGGAAAGGGGAGGGAGAACTATTTGACCTTTTATTTTCTTTTATCGATTGGGGTTAATGCACAAAGGTTGTCCAATTAGCACAATACTTGCAAAGGTATGTAAAGAGTGAGAAAAAATGTCTACATGTAGACATAGATAGGGGTGGGAGTATAAATAGTTTAATAAAGAAAGATTTTGATTTTATTTTAAATTGAATTTCTTTTCGTTAATAATTCTTAAAGTAATACTTGTTTGTATTTATCCTGGGGTATTACCGAAGATTATTATCGATCTTCCAACTAGAATGTCTATGTCATTTTATGCCCATGACGTATATAAATATATTTTTAAATGAATAAGGTGGTTGGGAGAATTGGACCGGTACAATATACACGTACATACACACAACCTTATATTTCAACTGTCCTGCAGTCTTCTTCAGAGCCACTACTATTTTAATTTCTAAAACTTTTAAAACATACGATTGTGTGTACACATATACAATAACCATTAGAAACTAGTCAACACTTAGACAATCCCAATATAGATAACAATCAACAATGACAAACTGTTATCAAGGCAATCTCCTTTAATGATAACGGTAGAATGAAGGTTGCTGTGATAATAGTTGAGATTGTTATCGATATTGGGATTGTCTAGGTGTTGATTAATTAATAATGGTTACTTATAAACCCATTTAGCCTTGAGCTTTATTACATTTATATATATACATATAGGGGATTTGAACACAGACTTTCAAGCACCTTTAACTATTCACACTATCTCATGCACATGACCACACAAATGTAGAAATGATAAATAATCACCAATATATGTATTTCATGCTGAACCAGCACTCATTAGTTGGTCCAGATCATCATCTCCCACACACACACATATATATAAATAATCAGTGCTCAGTTTATGTTAAGATTGCAAATCCTCATACTTTAATGGACAGGCTTCAATCTACTCCAACTTTCAACTCTTCAGCCATCCATTCCATTGAAAATCTGATGATAGAATGCCCAAATCCCATGCTGATCCCAATATTATTGTTAAGCCCATGTTCACCTCAAGTCATTCTGACCCCTCAGGTATTTAAATGAATAAGGTCCTATACATGAGGGATCAGAGTGACTTGAAGTCAATATGGGCATAACAATAATATTGGTATCAGCATGGAATTTGGGCACCCCATCATCAGATTTTCAATAGTATGGATAGTTGAAGAGTTGGAGGTTGGAGTAGATTGAAGCCTGTCCATTAATGTATGAGGATTTGTTATCTTAATATAAACTGAGCACTGATTATATAAATGTGTGGGAGGAGATGATCTGAACCAACTGATGAGTGCTGGTTCAGCATGAAATACATATATTAGTGATGATTTATTTTTTCTACATGTGTGTGGTCATGTGTATCAGGGTATGATATAGTATGGATAGTTAAAAGGTGCTTGAAAGTCTGTGTTCAAATCCCCTATATTTACCATTAAGCTCCAAGTGTATGAAGAATGCCTGTATTTCAAATATTATTTATATATACAATAAATTTTTTTTTTTTTTGCTAAAAAGTGTTTAAAGTAAGGTGGACAAGTTGTATTTATATAAGATATTACAGCAGAATAAAGTGGTGGATTTAATAATATTTGTATGAAAATATTCTTTGATATTAAAAAAGAACTTATTAATTATAAATAAAAAAAAATATGGAAGCAGGTAGGCATTTTCTGTGTGATATAATTTTTTGTTAAAAAGCAAATATATTGAAGCAAAACTGAATGTAAATATCACTTATTAAGAAAAATGTTTTATAATTATATATAAAAAAAATGGAAATAAATAAATTGAGCAAAATATTTTTTGTTATGATATCAACCAAAGCCATCATTGTATAATTGCCAAAATATATTTTTTCCTCAATAGATTCACTATTGTATATATATATTTGTGCTTGGATTACTCGATTATTGCTGATATCTAAGAACTATAACTAGAATTAAAATCTGTCTGTTAAACAGTTTCTAATCATTAAAATCATTCAAAGCCTTTTTTTTTTTTTAAAAAAAAAATAATTTTTTTTTACCAACAAACATTTACAAAAGATTACTCCCTAAAAGCAAGTTTTAGTATTTTTGGTGCAACGATTTACTTTTTTTTTTTAATATTAAAAATGAAAAGGTTGTAGGCTTTAATGGAATTTCTGGAGAAATTATATTTTGATAAGCTACGTTTTGGTTTTATAACTCATGAAATAGTATTTATTAATTAATCTTAAGAATGCTTTTATTTATATCTCTTTATAAAAACAATGACTGAAACAGTTATGGAATGTCAGTAAAAGTAAAAGAACTAGCAAGGAATTTTATTGAATAGATGCTTTTAGCCATGAATAAGTGATTAGCAGACACTGGGATTTTAAAGAAAAAAGAAATATAAATTGGTGCCAATAAAATTCAAGTAAAATATCTTAAGAAATGTTGAATTTATTTATTACTTTACCAATTTGCTCAAGAAACGGAGTAAATTATTGATAAGATATTAAAGATAGGGTGAAAAATAATGGAGAAAAAATTGCAATAGAATTTGTTTTATATTATTTAGATTATTGATGTCAAACTTACTCCATTATGCTTTATATTTGGAAAAAATGTTTTTTCCCCTCATGTGTCACAGCATCAGCCGGGAAGCAAACTCGCTAACCCGAGACAACTCCTCGCAAAGCAGCTGTCGCTGACCTCTCGACCACCAATGCTTGACTGGAAAATATGTTTTAAGTGCAAATTTTCATTACTTACTAAAAATTAGATTTATATTAAAAATATTCATTGAAAATGTTTATATACTTTATTTATTAAATACATATTCTTATATTTGTAATTTTAATCTTTTCCAAAAGAAAAAAAAAAGCAGAATTCTCTATTACATATTTTGACTTAACCAATCCTATTTAGGTATACCAGGCTTTATTAGACCCCCAATGTAATGGAGTCTGCTAAATTGAATTAATTGATTTGAAAATGCCATTTATTATATCATTGCTAATTACTAATATTACAATTTATACAACATAGCGCTATATAAAATAAATATCTTATTCACAAACTTAGTATCATAAAAAAACAGATTTAAGCCAGAAAAATTAACAATATAAGTGTAAAAAATATATAAGAAAACTAATAATTGTTTACAATGCACAATTATGTTCTAAAGAAAACTAAAACTCTCAAAAGCATAAAATTAATGGTACTTGTGTATAATTCAACCGATGACGTTTTTGACTTACCGATTTCCCTTCTGGTAGACATCGACGTTTTTTTGCATGACAACATTGTCATGGTAACCAAGTGACTGGTGTGATTAATCCATCAGAGAGTCAATTTTTTTTTTCACCCGCGAGATTTAAAATTCGTAGAGAGGTTTGGGAATTTTTTTGATTTTTCTGTCTATTGTGATTTTGCTATCCACGGCATCACAGTTACTTTTTTGAGCTGTTAATTTGGGTAAAGTGTTTTATTTATCTGTTTATTTTAAATTTACAAAATTTTTTTGTTAATATTTCTACAATTCTCAAACTTACATTGAATTACGTTTAATGTGTAAATAATTTATTCCGGTAAAGTGTTTTTTTATTTATCTGTTTACTTTAAATTTACAAAAAGTTTTTGTTAATATTTCTACAATTCTGAAACTTACATTGAATTACGTTTAATGTGTAAATAATTTTCAATAATTTTTTAAAATAAATTTGGAATATACATTACCAAATGCATGTGATAACAAGGACGCCATTAATGCCAGATTCACATTAATTCGGGTAAAGTGTTTTATTTGTTTATTTTAAATTTACAAAAACTTTTGTGTTACGTTTTTAATGTGTAAATAATTTGAAATAATTTTTTAAATCAATTTTGCAATATGCAGTACGTTTTTAAAATTACCAAATGCATGTAAAAGTGCGGCGTTTTCTGGACGCCATTAATACCAGATTTGCATTAGATCGCGTCTTTTTTATGTAGGTGTTTATTTAAAATTTACAAAAAGTTTTTGTTAATATTTCTACAATTCTCAAACTTATTTACAAAAAATATTTGTTAATATTTCTACAATTCTCAAACTTACATTGAATTACGTTTTAATTTTATTTTTAATTTCTGAATTATATCATACAGCTATGAGAGTAATACAATGTCTGATATATGTGTACGCTGAGCCTGCGGCTCGACAAAAACATCCGAAGGTCCCCCCCCTGCCAATTCCAGCGCTACGCGCTGCTGTATTTTAAAATTGAGAATAATATTTTGACGCATGCATGTACATTTTTTTAATTTTTTTTTAGTATTTGCCTGACCTGCGTCAGATATTTTTCATTTTTGAATATTTTTTAGCATGTGACCTGGATAATTCAACCGATGACGTATTACCCTGAAGGCATATCAGTCTAATCTTGCGATTTTTAACGTACCGTGTTCACGTGATCTACGGACACATTTTAGCGATTACATGTGTCCGCAGATCACATGGAGATGTTATCTTAAAAATCGCAAGATTAGACTGATATGCCTTCAGGGTAATATGTCATCGGTTGAATTATACACAAGAACCAAATTAATATGTAAACTTATATATGCTAATAAAAAAAATATTATTGCTTTCAGAATTTCCATTTTGTTAAGGAACTAACATTCAACAGTAATCCTATCCATATTAGCAACTTCATTAGGCCTCATAATGCTTTCCAATCCAGTTTTTTTTGTGAATCCAGTGAACTTTACTGTGCTGGCAATAAACTCTTTCACAAAAAGAGAACTTGTACTAGGAAACAGAGATAAAAATCCTTCAGATACATGCTTAATCTTTTCACAAATAATTATCTCATTGATGGTATCACTTGCCATTTATTTTGGATTAATCTGCATTAACAAATGAGTTTCCATTACTTCCTCAATGTCTCAACATAAATTGCTCAAGCTGAAATTCTTTTATACTGATTGTAGACATTTTGTGATTTATAGATTGCTGATTTAATCATACCACATCGTGAATCATTTTATAGCTTTCAATTTTCTGGTTCGTTATTGTAATTAGTAAAGTTGAATAAATTGCAAAATGAAAACAAAATGTAAATAACATCACAAAGTATGATAATGGTAACTTACTCAGAAGTTAACGACTGTGAAAAGGCTTATGCATTGCCGTATTAACCAGTATGTTTGTCCATTTAGCAATTCTATTTTTAGTACTTGGACAGCCATCATTTACTAGGATTTAGGGTTGGATTTTTTTATTTTTGTCATTAACTATTATCAATTTTAAGTGTGGCACATGCCTAAATGGATAATATAGTTTTATCATTTAAATATCAGTCATTTTTACCGTTTTCATTTTGAGAAAAAAAAATCTTTTTGCCACTAGCATTACCAGATTTTAAATTCTGTTTTTATGGCTATGTCTGATATTACTACAGTATATACAGCATAGTAAAATACTTTTAAATATAATATGTACAACATTTTTAATGCTAAAGATAAAAAGTGTTATACCAACTAAATTGATGATTAATATTTGGTGCTTATTTTTGCATTTGTTTTGTAACTTTTTAAATAAATCATTAGTTTATTTCTCTAATTATGCCTCTAGATCTCACTGTGTAAACAAATTAATATCAATTTAAATTATAAACTTTTCTTTTGAAACTTCTAAATTTTTATATATTAAAGTAATTGTAATATTATATAAAACATATAACAACTTATCTTTAAAATTTAAAGAACTGCATTTCTTAAGTATTATATTTGTTACCATTAAACCTATTAGAAAATAGAAATGGAAACAAAAAATAAAGAGAGAAATTGAACATTTTTTATAAAAAAAATTATTTATTATTTTTTTTATATCATAAACTCATTTTTACACTGTCAATTTTATTGCATCACATAGCAACCACATTTTAAGTCTTGGGAAATCCAAACAAAGATAGAAAAATTAAAGATGTGTTTCATTATGATTTTTCAAAACAATCCATGAAATACAAATAATCTATTGGTCTTTTAATTTATTCATATCTTAACTTGAACATCCACTTAATTTCTGGAGAATTTTTTTTTTTTTTTTAAAGTCTTCAAGGTCATACTTAATTCTCTTTTCATATATATATTATACATGCTTAGTAATTTGATGTGAAGCCATATTTAAAAAAAAATCTTATAAAAACTATAATGATGACCAGTTAAAAAAATTTGAATTGAAATGAATGAATGAATACTCATGGAAGTGCATGAAATAAATGTTAGAATACCTTTGTTATTATTAGATAGATTTGTTTTTATTTGATAATAAGCATGACTATCTATCTATCTATCTATCTATCTATCTATCTATCTATCTATCTATCTATCTATCTATCTATCTATCTATCTATCTATCTATCTATCTATCTATCTATCTATCTATCTATCTATCTATCTGTCTGTCTGTCTGTCTGTCTGTCTGTCTGTCTGTCTGTCTGTCTGTCTGTCTGTCTGTCTGTCTGTCTGTCTGTATATTTGTCTGTATGTTTGTCTGTGTGCCTGCCTGCCTGCCCGCCCACCCATCCCCTGCCCACTTGTCCACCCGCCCAATGTCCATCCATTCAGCAATCAATCTAGTATTAATAACAAATACAATGACAACATCAATAATAAAATAGTTAATTTTTATGCACTTTTATGTGCATTCTTCATTCCATTTTGTCTTTTTTATTTATTTCTACAAATCATTAGAGTCAATTTTGACCTTAAAGTGCTGGTAATATTACTTGAACTTCACAAAGGGGTTTGTTTCTAGAAATATTCTTCAAGGATTTTGTTGTAATTCCTTATCCAAAGAAGATTGTCAACAATAGAGAATCACCTCATAAACTCAAGATAACCTTTTGCAACAATGGACTGAAAAACAATCTCATGCTTTGCTATTTAGAAGTAGTCTTGGAATAACCTAACTTATTCTCCATGCTATCTAGAAGCAATTTTGGTCTATATCCTGGTTTATTCTTCTTAATTGTCTTTAAGGTTAGTTCTAAAATAATTTTTAGGAATAACCTCTTTGGAAAACTGGCTGGTGCTGCTTAGGGTTGTGATGTGAATTTTTTCCCTTATAACTCTTCCATTTGCAGAAAAACTGCCCACAATAAGTTTCTTGATATTCATTTAAATATTTATGTGAAAATCATTGACACAATCAAGCCTACTTATGCAGTGGCTTCCTGATCTTTCATATATTCCTCCAGATGCCAGAAGAAATGTTACTTAAGAAAGATAAAAAGTCAGACCTAATTCAAATGTTTAATCACCAAAAATTTAGTCTCTTGATTTCCTTTTTGATATTCATCCAAGACTCATGCCAAACATTCAAAAAATATGATGTAAAAATTGAATTTCCAATGAGATTCCAAACATCTTCCACCCCTCTAACTGGCTGAAATTGATCTTTCTTACTGTAATCTCAAAAAGATTCAGGACAATCTATGACAGTTGCACTCAAATATTTCATAATCTATGAACTCTATGCAAATAATTATGATGTAAAAAATTGAACTTCTAATAAGATGTACTTTTTTTTTCTCTCCGAGATCCAACTGTAAAGCTGCTACTGATTTGATCTTTCTAGATGTTGCTGGAATCTTGACAGATTTAGAACAATCTATAATGGTTGTGTTCATCTCTTTCATAAATCATATGGTAACAGTCATTGACCTGTATAGATAAGGGATTAAACACAAAAGTGTCTAACAAATTTATAAGTGCAGTGAATTTATTATTAGGCCATTAATAAATTTATCTTCTGGTTGGAATCTGTACATAAAAGAAATCTATAGAGATTATCTTTTGTTAATAGATTTTTTTTTTTAATATTTATAAATGCATATGAAAAATTGGAGAGAAAATAGTGGAGAATAAAGTTATCAGTGACGTAATAATATTTCAAAGAAAAAAAAAATTTGTATTATAGTATGTCCCTGATAGTTTTTTTAAATGACAGTCTCACTAAGGCCAATTTAATATCCACCCAGTTAGTGGGTATCTACTTAATTTAGCTAGAGCATGGAGGAAAAACGACAACCTATATCAAATGAGAAGCCTGATGAATGGAGTATTTTTCTATTGTTTCCTTGGTAGGAGCGTTGAAAAGATCTTTGCTCTGCAGTAGGTGTTTAAAAAACTTTTTTTACATTTTATCTTGTTAAAGACAAATCTTTTTAAAATCTTTATTCACTTTGAGAAAATAGCGATTTAAAGACAGTTTTATCATTATTTTTTATGCTTTAAAGAATTTGAATTAATATATATTATTGAAAGACTGAAATGGAGCTTAAACTTTACTCCAACATATTGGCTTAGAAAGCGACCATAGGTGAGATGGATGGATGAAATAAGGTTTTTTTTTTTTTTTTTTTGGAGTGATGTTGAAAAGAGAGATTATGGATCTGAGAAAATGATTTAAAATTGAAGATACCTTCTTTAGCTTGCGGTGAATCGATAATAGTTGTAAAATTATTACTATAATCAAATGATTAAAAATGATTTGTAAGACTTGAAAAAAATATACAAAATGGAATGAATGATTGATCCATTAACATCAATCACTTGTAAGTACGTTTAAGCATGAATGAAGAAATTGGAAGAGAGCTTTTATTGGTTATATATGTATTTAACCAATATATATATATTTGAAGTTCCATACTAATTGGGATTTGAGCATATTTTCCTTTCATCATCTTTTAATATATAGGGTATATGAGCACAGACTTTCACACGACTCATCACTCTCCACACCATCTCATAACACTGATACATCTGAACACATATGCCGAAAAGATAAATAATCACCAATATACGTATTTCATGCTAAACCAGCAATCATCAGTTGGTCCAGATTAGATTACCATCTCCACCACATATATGCTATAAGTGTTCAGATATATATTAAGATAGCCAAACCTGATACTTTAATGGACAGGCTTCAATCTACTCCACACTTTAACTCTTCAACCGTCCATCCAATTGAAAATCTGATGATTAATATTAATAAATAAAAGCTTAGATTTTTAAACGGCTGAGACGTAAACACCCACATGCTATAAATTTTGAAGGTTTTCAGATAGCTGCCAATGGAATAATCAACTAACATAGTAAATGCCCAACTATTCTTAGCTGGGGGCTAATGAAGAAAAATGTTAATTTTCCACTACGCATTGTGTGATAAGTATTATGTACTTTTACATTTTTGAAGATTGCGGTGGTGATATTCTGAAGCGGTCATTCAGAATAGAATAAGAACTTTACCATGTAAATTATATCTTTAATTAATGAATCAAAAAGTAATACTCAATCTTAGAAGAAATATAATTTCCAATTTCCAAAGACACTCTTGTATTTACAAATGGATTTAATAATAATAAAAAAGTTTTAAATACTGTATATGTATGTATTATAAGTTTTGAAGTGATGTGGACAAGAGAGGCTAGAGATCGAGAAAATGAATTGAGAGATCATCATCCTGCTGTGGATCGATAATAACTGAAAATGACGATGATGATGATGATATAAGTTCTCTTCCCGAAGCCAGGCTTCTATCTAGACAACAGGATATGATGATCAAACGGTAAATTTCCTATTGAATACAATTTATTAACGTTTAACATTTTATGACATAAAGCTTATCCCGTCATGATTTAATGGATGTTTTAAGGCCAATACACGTTATTCTACGTCTCTAGACAATTGGTTAGATATTATGAGCAAGTGGAAAACATTGGTTACCGTCAGTTATTGTTTACCACCGAGAACAATGTATTAAAGTTTGACGTTTTAATGTTAGTTAAGCCTATTTATTTTATAATAATGGATATTTTGTTAAGAGAAAAGTAATTTCAAGTCTAGTAGTATTTTATTTGATTATTTAAGCAATTTTTTAAAATTTGAGTCAATATATTGCTTTTTATTAATATACAGCTCACGTCTAATCCAAAATACGTGTATAAATTTTTAAGTTACTTCGTAACAAAACGATATGAAATTTTAATTACGAAAAAATAAAAAGCAAAAAAAAAAAAGAACGAGGACATTAGTTTTAATATAAGTTGATTTTTATTATTTACAAATAATTTAATTTGAGATTTGCATACATTATAATATAGAATATTATTTAAGTTTTGACGAATATATATATAATAATAAATTACAATCCTGGAATTTTACTTTAGAAAGACCTAACCCTAAAATTAACCCTAAACCTAACCATAACAAGTTTTACTTTTAGTTGTCATTCTATTTGAAATAAAAACTAGTGGTAAACAACAACAACAAAAAAAAGCCGTAACCCCAGTAAAAAAATCTCCGATAGAAAATTGATTTTTCTAATAAAAAGCAAACTAAAAAAGACGAATCAAATTGTAATTTGTTTATTTTATTTTACATTTATTATTATCATTTAATTTGTATACGTTAATAAAAAATAATATTTAAAATTAAATAATATTTAAAAAAGACGATTTTCTTTTGTTTTTATTTTTGCATTACAAAAAACACATCAAAATGATTATAATTAACAGCCCGGGAATGATCATATTTTATAGTTTAAACGTGAAAACAGCGCCATCGAGTGGGATATAGTAGCTATTTGACGACAACCAAACAATTAAATAAAATAATAAAATTTTTAGCCCCCTCCCCAAGTTGTTCTCAGCCTATATTTCACATTATTAATTATTTAAAATTAGTTGGTAAATGATTATTTATTTACTCATAGTTAGAGAGCAAAACAAATATTAAAAAACTTTCAATAAACACAAGATTTATCATTTAGGTACCTGGCTTAGCTAGTCATCCAATATTGGTTAGTAAATGGGTATAAGTAAAGCAAACATTGAAAAATGTCAAATTTAGAAAGCCTAATAATACATTTTTTTACAATGTTCTTCTGTGTGAGAGCTGGGAGATGCTTTTGCCCTGCAATAGACTTTTTAAAAGCTTCTTACTTAGCCATCACCTATATGTAGTTTAGACATGTTAATGCACATTTCTGTCAGCCATTTAATTAAATTAGAAAATTTAATGAAGGGGCAAATTCTTGGAGGAAATAACGTTAATTATGTTTAATTGAAATCAGCATTCAATGGAAAAATCAATAAATTAACTTAAAGTAGAGATTTTAATATATGAATTTTTTTTTCTACAGTACAGGCTTTTTCATATCTGCACTCCAATACGATAATCTGGACCAACTGACGAGTGCTGGTTTAGCACAAAATACGTATATTGGTAATTATGTATCTTTTCGAGATGTGTGTGATCGTGTCAGCAGTATGAGATAGCGTGGATAGTTGAAGGGTCCTGTGAAAGTCTGAGTTCAAATCCCCTTAAAGTATAGATTAATATAAAAAAATGTAGGATATGTATTTAATAAATTAATAATGACAAGACTTACATTTAATTTCATATTTTAGATGACAGCACTGTAAAGCTTTTATACATGTTATAAATTGACCACTACTTACTTTCATTTAATCAATTTTTTTTTTCAATTACTTTTTTTTTTGAATCAAACTTTTTATTTTATTTTATAATAGTATATATATTTAAAAAAAAGTATATACTCATTACTGTTTACTATTCGACATGAAGGTTGACACAATGTAGTAACATATCAACCTATTATGCCCACAGTCTGTGTTGGAAATCATGTTTTTTTTCCAGGTTTCAAGCAGGTAGCTGGTTGAATTCCAAAATTGGTGATAAATGTAGATTCTAGCTGATCTTAACGAGCGTAAAACAGCAATGGAAAGTCATTTAAACCGTCAGCACCAAGCATTTGACAAGGCTAATGAGTAATGCATTCTTTTCAATGTTCATTTTTGAAACAATGCAGGAGAGACCGGTGCTCTTCAATAAGTTACTTTAGGGATATTTTATTTTTTAAAAAAAACTCATATTAAAATAGAATATAGGTAACAACTATACTGTTATATTGTATTGTTATACCAGTTCTCGATTATTAACATTAATACCTCTGAAAATTACCCCCATTTTTACCAATTGAATACCAATCTTTTCATCATGAGCTGTGCTCAGAAACTATCAGTTTTTGCAAACAAGGATCTCTTCTCATATATTTAAATAAACTTTAGGTATATATAGAGAATTTTTTTTTTTTTAAATTTTGGGTAATTTACAATATTTATTTACTCTCCACCTTGTCTGCCATTTTTGTATGAAGGTATGACCACTGTTCTTTGATTTTCCTTACATCCAACTGTAATAAAATCATTTTTCTATTTACTTCTAATTTTTTTTAGATTCCTCATTTTAATTTGGGGGAATCAATTTAGATTGATATATATATTTGAGATTTTTTTAAAATTGGAAATGAGTGCTAACAATATTTTCCATTTTATTTATAAAAGATTACATAAATAATGTGTATATACGTTTATACTTTTTAGTGGAGTATCTTGTGTGAAAGAAGAAGTGTCATTCCCACGATTGGTGTTCGAATTTCGATTTGATAAAACTTGAGAATGAGTTTTTTACAACTTAGTTAAGCTTCCGGTTAATAGTCAGTGAATTGATTGATATCTCGTTAATCTTAGCTCGGGAGCAAACTAAGAATGAAAAAAGAATCAAAGCCTCATCGCCCAATTATTGACAAAAAGGGATGACTAATACCTTGCCCTCACTATTTCTCTATGTGTGGCTCTAGAGAGGACTTAGGCCTACAATTGACTATTTAAAAGCTATTTTACTATTTTCTTAGTGTAGACAAACTCATAAAATATTCTACTCCTACGCTGTGATATAATATTAGCGTTGAATTAAGTAGTAATTTGTTTTCAATCTCATAGTTTGAAATTGATAAATTTGCATTAGAATTATCCGCAATCATATTGAGACAATTATTGAATTTGCAAACAGAAATAAAATCCTCCGTTATAATAAAGCAAATTGTGCAATAATGAATTTGGTCGGTTGGTTGTGTTGATTTGAAGATAGCTATCATTTAAACTATTAAGAAGTTCGAAACAAACTAAATTTAAAAATTGTTGAACTACAGTTCTAAAAATAAATATTTACATTTTAATTAAAATCCCAAATTTTAAGATAATGAATGTATTTTTAGGTATTATAATGGATTTTTTTTATGCAATCGGCGGCGGTTAAACATGATTAAAAGTTAATTTAATATTTCATAATTGTACGAATAGAAACGACAAATTTATGCAAATTGTTATCCCCCCCCCCATCACTTATTGATTCACGTGCGCATGGATCACAAGGCATGTGAATACATCAGGCCATGTTTTAATTCTCTGGAGTAAGGGGGAAAATAGCTATGTTTGCTGAAAGATTCACCCCCCCACAACAAATGTCTGGAGCAATTAGTAAAGAATCGGGAACTCACAGAGGCTGAACAAATTTGTCTGAGGAATTAAGTAAAAATACAAAAGAAATCAATACTAATTAGTAGAGATAATGAAGCTATCCATATTCGTTCAGAATAGTAATTAAACATACTGGAGAGGAAAAAAAAACAAACTATAAAAGATGATAAACTGAAAAGAATAAAGAGAAATTGTTAAATTGCTCTAGTCCAATTTAAATATCATAAATGCAGAGGTAGGGTATTAAGTCAACCAAAAAATGGATCATCTTATTCTATATATAGACGTATTTGTGATTCAGAGATTGATGTGCACAGTCACCACAAAACTCATTTTTAGAGTATGTTTTCTTTTTTCTTTTGGAATTGGAATGGCCACAATTGTTGAGCAGTTGTTATTAGAGTGGTGGTGGACCCTGAAGCTCATTGTTCATAGATTGCAGACCCAATTGTCATTTCCTGTAATAAAAATTATGAACTCTTGAAAGCAATAAACCTTGTGATTCCTTGCTTAGCACAATTTAATATAATGGTAGAATGACAAACTGTAAGGCATGCTTCCAACTGTCACATCTGATTCTTGAATTCACGATTAATCATTTGATTATTTGGTTCTGCATGATTTGATGCAATGATATAGTGGTGGAATCTGGAGCTCAAGATTTATGGACCATGATTTCTGTCATAATCTATGTTTGAATTCATGAACAATAAATCATATGATTATTTGATCCATGATTTGCTGCAATGGTAAGCAATGGACTTTGGAGTTCAAGGTCTATGGACTATGATTTCAGCAGTCATGTCCTATGTTTGATTTCATGATCAACAAATCATTTGATTATTTGGGTTTGCATGATTTGGTTCAATGGTAGAATAATGGACTCTGGAACTCAAGATCTATGGATCATGATTTCAGTTCTCATGTGCTATGTTTGAATTCATGATCAATGAATCATTTGATTATTTGGTTTTGAATGATTTTGTGCAGTTGTATAATAATGGACTTTGGAGCTCAAGATCTATGGGCCATGATTTTAGCTGTTGCATTCTATGTTTGAATTCATGATCAATAAATTTTTTTGATTATTTGGTTCTACAGAATTTAATGCAATATTATAACGGGGGATTCTAAAGACCAAGATCAATGGACCAGCTATCACATTCTATATTTAAATTCATGATGAATAAATCATTTGATTATTTGGTTCGGCATGATTTGGTACAGTAGTATAGTAATGGACTCTGGAGCTCAAGGTTTAAGAGGCATGATTTTAGCTGTCATGTCCTATGCTTGAATTCATGATCAATAAATCATTTGATTATTTGGTTCTGCATGATTTGGTGCAATGGTATAATTGTGGACTTTGGAGCTCAAGGTCTATGGATCATGATTTCAGCTCTCAGGTCTTATGCTTGAATTCATGATCCAATAAATCATTGATTATTTGTTTCTGCTTGATTTAGCATAATGATGGGCTGTGGAGCTCAAAGTCTTAAAGGACTAGTTTTAGCAGTCACATCCTATGCTTGAATTCATGATATGTGAATCAATTATTTGCCTCTGCTTTGTTTGATGCAATGGTAGACTGATGGATTCTGGATCTTGAGGTCTATGGACCATGACTCCAGCTGCCACTTCCCCTGTTCAAATTTCTAATGAATTCCTCCAGCAATAAACAATGATTATTATTTTTTGTTTCATAGTAAATAGAGTCTAAAAAATAAAAAAATAAAATTAAAAAGAAATGAAAGTAGCAGTGAAAACAGCATCAGTAGCAGCAGCAACAGAACAAAAATAGTAAAATGAAGGTAATAAACATATTTATCTAAAGATTAGTTATGCTGGCATTTTAATTAAATATGTTAGACTATCATATCATTTCAATGAATCGTTAAATGTTTTCAGGAAAAAAATATACTTTACCAAATAGATTCATCTATTTGAGAAATTAGCATAGAAGTAAATGATAACCCGTGTGTTATATTACTAGTAGTTGAATTTATTTGGAAAAGTGTAAATTATGTTTAAATTTTTTTAAAAAGGTTTAGCACTTCATCTGGATGACAGAAATAGTTCAACATGTATATACAAACAGTAAATAATTACTTAAGAAGATTTCCCATTAAACATCCTAAATTTGGTATGTTGAGTAAATGCTAAAAATGTAATATATTTCTTATCGTCAGAAACAGTATTTAATATTTCAATAGATGAAAAACCCTCCAATTGTATTAATAGATTTGAACCATGTTAATACATTTGGTAAGAATAAAAGCAGTCCTATGAGTTCCATGACTTTTGTACATAAGTTGAATTTTATGTGTATTCTTGGTTTTTTTCATGGGCATGTTTATCATTAACCATGCAGAAATGTGACTATCTTTTAGGAAATAAAAAGTAATCACTGTAATACCTCACAATGTTCACATAGTATAAAACATACAAGAAATGAGGGTTCACATTTTCTGAATGTTTTTGCATATGCCAATAATACATTTAAGTTTATGTAAGTAGTAGGCTGCCTCATCATGGATTCAACTTGATGATGATGAGTATTTACATCTTGTAAACAATCTGAAAACTAAATCAATGATAAGGGTTGAATAAACAAGTATTTTTTGCTGTGCTCTTTCTAGCTGCTAAATGTAAAATAAAAATTCAATATGAGATGGTTAAATCTTTAACAATATCCTTTGGGTAATATAAACTTTGCTGTGAGATCAAAGACACAAACTTCTCATCTATGCTGACGTACTTCATGGGTTTTCATTGTCTTCAACATTTAAGAATCAATTTGCTAATAGAATTGAACTATAAAAGAAAGCTGTCTCCAGACCTAAAATTCTTGATGACAATCATGAATCAAAAAGCCAGTCAAAACTGAAGCCAGATTTTTATTTTTATGAAAGATTATTTTATTAAAATGTTAAAAAAGTAGGGATCTGGCATTATATAAATGGGGTACAATCAGCCACATTACTGCAGATTGCCTGGCAGAAAATTGACCCGAATAAATAAATTTGAATATCATATATATTTTTGCTACGTTGCTAACGGCACATAACACTTTGTACTATTAAATTATTTTAAAGATCCAGAAATGCCATCCTCTCTGACAATCAAGTGGTATGGATTATTTGAAGATTTATTTTTTCTGAAAATTGAAAACAGTTTATTATTCAAGAAACTCATTCATGATCCCTTTTTATCATCAAGATTTTTTCGTGATCCCATATATTAAATATAAAATAGAATAGAAATAAATATTTTGGATTTAATATACATTAAAGCTGAAAAAGTCATTTCACATAAGTATATGAATGGCAGAAGAACCTTTAATGCCATTTCAGAAATTGTGGAAATTCAGTACTAGCTGTGTTCTAGAATGCAGTCAAGGATTTTTGTGGTAAGTCAAGTTTTAAGTTTGAGTCAGTCGATAGCTCAGCAAATTTCTCTTGGGATTTATATGGTAGGTGATTAATTTCATTAATGTCAATCAAAAATAGTCTTTGCATCCAAGATAACTTTTTGAAATCTAAATTTGTTATAAAGTATTTGCAAAACTGTGCTCCTAGGGTTTTTAAATGATCTATAATAATTTTTGTAATTAAAAGTTTTAAAATTATTTTTTTCATTTATAAAATTGTCGATAGTTAAAACATTTCCAATGAATTATTTCCCATCCTATTCTTCCAAATGTTGATCTTTTTAATAAAACTTTCAATTTTATCATTCAAAGTAAAAATATTGCTATTTTTGCCTTGAAGAGACAAGTTAAGATCATTTAACTTCTCAAAAATATCAGACAAATATTACAGCTTTAATAGCTATAAGTCATTTTGAAAAAGAGCAGCAAGATCAGATTTTTGTTCAGTTAAAAATACAATAATTTCTTCTTTTAATACAATAATCTTCTTAAATTTCATCCTCTTGACATCCATCTTACTTGTGCATGTAATAATAAATTTTTGTACTCAAGAGTCCATGTCTTTACAAAGATTTGGAAATAAATGGCTGTCAAGGGTATGGCTTTTAATAAAGTTTATAATTTTGACAGCATCCTGAAGCACATCGTTCAATTCCATTGCTAATTTTTTTGCTGCAAGGGCCTCTCGATGGATCAGACAGTGTGTAAAAGTTATATGACTATTACCAGAAGCTTTAGAAAATGATTTAAAACCAATATTTTCACCAGTCATTGCTTTTACATCATCTGTGCATACTCCAAAACAATTTTTCCATCTTAAACCTTCAGTTAAAAAAAAAATGCATCCTTTGTTATATATGTCTTCCCCTCTTGTATGTTTTTCCAAAGAACTACAAAATAACAATTTTTTCTCAATGTTTTCTTTATAAATGTATTTGACATATACTAATAATTGAGCTATTTTTGAAATGTCAGTTGTTTCGTCCAACTGAATTATAAATATTGGGCTTTCTTTAAGTTCTAATAATAAGTTGCTCAAATTGGTCATTGCTAATTTCAGAAATTCTTTTAGTGACAGTGTCATTTGACAAAGGAATTTTCTGAATTTCATCACCATATTTACCTCAATGAAATATATCTACCATTTTAATAGCAGCAGGTAATATAAGATCTTCTCCAATGGTGTATGACTTTTTATTTTTAGCAATCAGATATGAAACTTCATATGATGTGAGGAAATATTTTTCATTAACAGTTCTAAATTTTTTAAAATATTGTTTTTCTTTATTTGAAGTTTTTAACAGTTATTCAAAGTATTCTCACGAAGGATGCTTGCATTCAAAATGTCTTCTTAATTTTAATGGTTTCATACTCTCCATAGACAAAACATTATTGCAAATTAAACAAAGTTGTTGTTCATTACCATCAGAGTTGTTGAAAGTAAAGCCAAATTGGAGAAATGTCTCATCATATTTTCTTTTTCACATCTTAAATGCCTCTTTTTGATTACAAGATCCTGCTTGAAGAGACTTTGTAGCATTTCCATCTTCATCATTACCTTTGGTATTCAAGTTCAACCATTTATCCGTGTCGGTAAAAAGTATTTTTATCCTAAAATATAAATAAAATAACAGTACTTATTAATTAGCAGAGATCCCAAGTGGCAACCATGTTTTTATCCTAAAATATAAATAAAATAACAGTACCTATTAGTTAACAGAGATCCCAAGTGGCAGCCATGGTATATTACTCCCGTATGTTCAATTTTTTAATATCCCCATGTGTTTTATTTTTTAATATTTAAAAAATATCAATAAATCAATTATAAATTACTTGTTAAGTTTAAAAAATATGAATATGTTTTTACTTGTTAATAAATAAATGACAATAAGTTTCAAATAAAAAATAAATTTTTATAATAACTAATAGGATGACAAATTTTCAATAAAAAAGTGAGAAAAAACAGTACACAAGCCTTTTTATATATAAAAAGTAATATCTTTCATAATATTTATTCAAATAAATACTAACCTTAGTCGAATAAAACAGTAAAATACAATATTGTATTGTTCTTGCAGTGTGGACAGTTGTTGGAATGAAACCGAAACAAATAACTTGACCGGAAATGCTATATAATCACAGTGGTATCAACCTTATTCTCGCCACTGCAGCATATATTTTGATTCTGAAATAACATATACTGAAATTGCAATGCAACACCATTATTATGATGCATTTTTATGTAAATATAATTTACAACTCAACTTGGCCATCATTACGATTTTATAATTGCCTTGTACAGAAAATGTATTATATTAAATTAAAGATAATGAAGGGATTGTGACCAATAGTTCTTTAAATTCATGTATTTGAATTAAATTTTTGTAACCCCAATTTTTTATTTCGTGACCCCATTTGGAAGAGTGACCCACAGTTTAAGAAATGCTAATCAAGTACACAAACAATTTAATCTAGACTTCAGAATGCAAACAATCTTTTGAGTAATTCAAATAAGTAGATTCAGAAAGTCAAGGATAACAATGATGAGAATATGATTGTATTCATTATCATATCAAATAGAAGATATACCAGGGGATAAATGATCTATTCAAATTCTAAAAGGGCATTAATAAGCAAGCCTACTGATAGACCAGCTAGAAGAAATAAGGGAAAATGGGTATCAATAATTATTTTAAATATTTATGGGTATATTAAATTTGATCATTTTAAATGTCAGATATAAACTACTTCAGAATTTAAACAAACTATAAAAACAGTACAAGATTTGCATAATTCCTGATATTAAATTAACAATTATAATTTAATATTCACACATTTGCTTAATTAAATTAACTGTAATAAATTTTCAGTAAAATATAATAAAAGGTCTTATTTAGTAGAGAATCTTTCAATTATGTGAATAAGAAAACTAAGTTTCATCTAGACCAGGGATCAGTAAACTGCAGCTCACACACACACACAGCTGTTTGATCCCAATCTCACAGCTCTTTTTATCGTGTTAAACATAAACATATTTTTATTTCATCTTCTAATTTGTAGGCAAATATTTTGATGATAGTTAGGAGAGAAAAAATGCATTTCACAACATTGTTTCTTGAATTCAGCCTTATTATAGAACAATAATTATTATATATTGATGAATAGTTAATTTGGGAATAAATCAAACTGTCAAAGCAATTTTATATATTTATTTATTTCCCCTAAGATATATATCCTATTGCCAAAATAAGTGTTTAAATATATCAACAGCATTTGGAAATCCATATTTTTTTTGAACCTGTTTTTCATCTCTGTCCTTGTGCCTCTTATTGTGGTTGATGGGGCATTTAAATAAAATAGCTCTTTATATTAAAAAGTTTGTTGAACCTTGTTATAAACCAGGGGTTGGCAACCTTTTAATGGTATCGTGCCATACGTTACAATGTTATTATTCTGTGTACCGACATGATTCTATCAATCTTATTATATATAGTATCAAAATTGGTCCGGTTATAATGGGCTTCAAAATTATATATTATATGCTGTTGAAGCCCATTATAATCGAATTTTATATTATTGGTCTTTTATTATTTTAAAATACATAGGATCATATATGAAAAGTATGCTTTGTTATATTATTTTGCATTCTAAAGATATACTTACAATTTATAGGCAAAATAAGAGTCATAGATCACATGACCCTATTCTCTTAAGGTTGTAAGTTATAAACAATGAGAATTGCCAATTCCTCAAAAAGCTTTGTGATAAATGCTTAGCTAGAGAAAGCATTTAAAATATCTCCGTCAGGACCCCCCCCCCCCCCAACCTCTGATCATGGTTTTGTTGGCGCTTAAATAAACGTGTTTTGTTTACAAAATTGTCATTTAATGTATAATAATTCAGAATAGGGAAAGCATATTTAACTTTCAATAGTTTTATTTAAAAAACTGATTTTTGAACAAAATAAAACAAGTATTTTTCTAGCTTTCATTAAAAATGTTTACAGAAACTCATTTTTGTGATATAAAAAAATCAATTTGTAATTGGAATTTTTTCGTATATTTTTCTTTTCTTTAAAACTATGGACATTTGAAAATTTTCTGTATGTGAAATTTGTTTTAATTACATAATAGACATTTAAAAGACAAACAACATCAATGATTTACGACTTCTTTAAGTTCCGAATGATGCGATTTATCAAGTCTTTTGTATTTGCGGATTTATTCTTGCATTAACTGTAAACTTTTTTTTCCAAGTAAACGTGCCAAAATTAAACTGTATTATTATATAATTACGAATAGAAATTTTTCAAGATAAATTAATCGATATAATATTCTGTCTGAATATAAATTTACTTTAAATCCGCAATTGCGTACAAAAGTATCAAGGATAAATTAATCGTAAAAAAAAAAAAAAATCCAGGCAAAATTAATCCCCCCCGGGGGGAAAATATATTTCCATCTCACTTAGTTCTTATCTTTATTAAAAATAGCAAAGATCGAGGGTATGTTTATTGTACAAAATAATTAGTAAATTAAACCTAATCATGGTTTCCATTTACATATGTGTCGCACATGCAAAAATATAAGCGATGGGCAAATGCGTGCGCTGTAATAATTAAAATACAATTTTTTACTATTTCAATTCTATTAGTGATATTGATAATCGTCCAGCGCGCCACACATAGCACAGAGATGACACGTGTGCCCTAAGCTGCCGACCCCTGTTCTAGACCAGCTGAAACTTTTATTTACTATTTCAATACATTATTATGATGTAGCTTAATAAAATACATAAAAGCCGTTACTCATTTCTCTAAAATTTTCTAGCTGGAGGAAATTGCAAGACTTACCTGATGAGTAAGAGTGGCACACTTGAAATAAAAGGTATCAGCTGGGTAACACAAATAATAATAATAATAAAAAAAAGCAATTAATTGCTGGAATGATATTGTGATCTTCTAAGCAATCACATTGTCCAATATGTGATTATTTATTTAGATTAATCATAAAAATGTGTTACAATGAAAGTGATTCAATGTTACCCACTTTCTAAAGTAATCAAAAATATATTAAACATTTTTTAAATATTAAGTAGGAGCAAAATATTTTTTTTTCCAGACCTGGTTAAAAAAAAAAGACTTTAAAAATAGAAATCATTCTCTGATATTACTTGAGAAGATGAAATAGGAGTAGTTGCAATTTCAAGAGGTAGATACGATTCACCACCAGTTAATAAATTCTAAATAATATATTTGTAACTTATACACCATCCCAAATACTTCAGACTATTAATATGTATTACAAAGTTTGGATTACAGAAAATAGCTTCAAACCCTGCCCAAATTAGCTACAAATACAAAGACCATAACAAAACTAAATATTTATTTATTATGCCATTAGTTTTGCAACATTTTTTTTTTTTATTGCTGCAAATAAGCTAATGATTTTCTACAAAAGATTTATGTGCTCAGTAACTATTGAAAATACTGATTTTAAATATATTCTTTCTCTCCAATGTATGCTATCAAAGAGGGTTTCTAATGTTCCAGAAGGCAACTTTGAACCAAGACAGCACATATAAGGATATGTTCTGCCTCACCAACTAACTTTGGAAATATCAGATCATCAATACCTCACTTAGAAATATAGTATTTTTATAGTAGAGTAATTTTTAAAAAAAAGTTATCGGAGAATGTAGCAGAAATTGTGAAGCTTGCATCTTTCATTTCTTTCTTTTCATGGTATGCAGACCTTAGTAAAAACACTATACCCCAGCACTTTTTATATGCTGCAACTTCACTTGTACTCTTTGTAAAATGAGTTCATGACATACTATATTTAGAAATTTGTCCTAAGCAGTAGCAAAAGTTTTAATTTGTTATGATAAGTTTTATTGCTTTTTTTTTTTTTTTAAAAAAAAAACTCTACTGTGTTTCTAACCAGAGATATTGAAAATTTAGATTTACAAAATCAAAATGGTGAAGAAACACAATCCGCCCCTTCTGTAATATGGAATGCTGACATGCTAGATATCATTTCTGAGAAGTTCCACAATACCATTGCTACTGATCTTTTTAAAGTTTTTCATTATTTTTTCACAGATTGTTCAATAGTTTTATCAGCCACAGATATTAATTGTTCTTTGTATAAATTCCCAAGAGCGTTACTATATGAAGCACTCACTCTGCACAATCTATGGGACGATTAGCTGATCATCCCAATCAAAGATATCTGATCATAGAATTCCATGATCAAAACAAAAAAAAAAAAATTAAAATGAACGATCAAAACACTATCAATTTGCTTTAATTGCTGTAGGTGAAAACAAACAGAGATACATAACTGGCATATTGAAAAATACATACCTAGGCTACTCCATACAGGATTTTCAAAAATTAATGGAACCTTTTGGTAAGGTTGTCTCATTGCAACCAGTTTACCTAAAGGACACACCAGTTTCAGTATACAGATTACAGACCAAGAGGCAACACTTCGCCTATATATAAGAGGGTTAAAGCCAGAATGTTTCTCTTGTCACCAGTGTGGTCATCTAGCACTCAACTGCACAACCACTTGTTGCTTACAATGTAATCAGGTGGGTAACCATACACCTAGATGCCTTCATAATCAAAACTAAGACAATAGTGACAACACATTAATACACACACACACACAATCCCTCAAATGAAGATGCTTCACCAATTGACCTCTCCATCGAGAAGACAAATCAGACCTTCAGCACACCCATTAACATCAATAACAAAATTGCTCAGGCTGATGATAATCTAACTCTCACCTCGTCAGCTAAACCGTGTAAACAGTTAGATTCAACTCATATAGCTAAGGTACCACCCTCAATTATTCACAATGACAAACTTTACCTACAATAAACAAGACCAGCATACACTGACACCACCATTACTAATAGTTGAAAGCTATGACACAGACTACACTTCCAAAAGAAAATCCGGGCAACCATGAAAAGATCAAGGTAATTAAAAAAAATAAAAACACTTGATACCAAAATTAGTCTAACATGCTCCACTAATTAGCCAGCCCCTGAAAAATTTAATTTTGAGTCGTAGATGGCTATTTATGTTCATACAATCCTTTTTCTAAATCTTATAAACAAGGCAACAATACCCCTAATAAGCGCTGAAGGTTTCTTACCACCCAACTCCATCTCTTTCTGCAACAGAAATTGCATCTCACTTATTGTCCTATGCTTTTATTTACCCATGCTTCATCATTTAATTAAGTTAACACTTAATCTCTCACCCTTCTCTGATCACTCTAGTCAAATGTTTGAACTCAATCTAAGTACAATGCAAACATAAACAATTCAACTTCATAAAACAATAAGAGTAATTCTTCCTGCACACACTTCTGAATTTTTGTTCTCTGAAACATATGTTATTTAAACTCAGCATTATGCAACTTGATCCTGTTCAGCAGCATATTTCTTTTATCAACATCCGTCATTTAATATAAATCACATTAACAGAACCATATCACCATCCTCAAGACTCCTAAGTTTGGCCGAAGAGCTACATATAAATCTGCTCCAGATACACACACACACATAAAATATTTACGCAAATATATAATGACACCTGCAATACTCTAAAAGAGTACCTTGCCACAAAAAAAAAAAAATAAAATAAAAAATTTGTCTAACAAAACAACACACCTGGACAGGAGGTTATATTAGATGGGCTCTGGGGTGTCCTTCCACTGTCAAAGAGTTCCACAAGCACTTGAAACCAAGGGTGTTACGAAAGCTGGACATAATATAATAGAACCAATATACAAATATTTCTAACAAAAGCTGCAGTCATATTGTGCCTTCACACCTCTTGAAGATTTATTTGGCCAACCAGAATTAGATAAAACCTTTTTATGCTACTGATTTCCTGCTGAAGTTAACCACAATACCAAACTCCTGTCATCCAGGGCCACATGGAATCCCTAAATTTGTATCTCAATCAGCTTACCACCACATATCTGTGTGATTTAGCAAACTATCTATCACAAAGGCTGTTTAACTTAAAAGATCTATATCCTTTCTTCTTAGTTCCGTTCAACAGAAAGCAAGCTTCAATTTCCAATTGATCTAATCTGCAACCAATCTACATGGTCCCCCTTGATATTAAAATTCTGGGAAAGGTTCTGAAAGATAAAATCAAACCATATCTCTTTCCTCTATTATCACCAATGCAACATGCAAAAAAATGGCTCCTCAACAGGCCAAGTTGCCCTCATTTTCAAAACCATTGTAAATTCAGTTAGGGAGCAGAAAAATTATGCCCCAATGGCTGTTCAAATTGACATTGAGGCTGCTTTTGACTTGGTCTCTATTGAAATTTTAATTCAGACACTTGCAGACACCAAAATACCTCACTCTCTCTTATACCTACTAACCAACCTACTCCTTAGTCATGAAATCCATATTACAATTAATGGTAGAACATCATCTTCATTCTCTCCCCACCAATCCATACCTCAAGGATCTCCACTCACTTCTTTCTTATTTATGTTCTGCATTAACCCTCTCATAAACAAAATACAACAAAAAATTTACAAGAAATCCAAATTCCACACACTGGACTATATATTCTATGTATTGCATACATGGATGACCTTATTTTTTTTCTTATGTCCAAAAACAACTACACGCTCTGGAAAAATACTCTGGAAAAGTACTTAATGAATACACTCTCAATGAATATAAACTCAAGATCAACATTAATAAAGCATCAGCTTGGTTTTTTTACACTGGCAAGATATATATGCCAGTTTATCATGGTAAACCAACTAATTTCCTTCGATTTCCTTTCTACCTTTTGCCCTCTGGAATGAGACAAAAGATCCAAAAAAACCTGAAAGATGTTGCTGAACATACAACTACTTCTCTCTCCAAAACCTACCCCTCATTATATGTAAAAGCATACCTTTTCAATCAGCTTGTAACTACAAAAATAACATATTGCTCACCAATCATAAACTTCATTAAATCTTTCACTTACTCTGTAGCAAGCTATTATGGCATAGAAAAGTAGTCTCCATCTCTGTAAAATGACTTAGTCTTCCACCAACTAGAAATGGATTAGGTCTTCACTCCATTCAAATTTTTCATAAATAAAAAAGTATTAGTCTCCTGGCTGCATTGATGAGAAGTTTTCCAGCTCTTGAATGCATCCTTCGAATAACACCCACAGACCGACTACTAACTTTACATGGATATTTGTCTTTGCTCGTAAAACAACTTCAAAGCATTTATGATCAGGTGTCTTTTTTGAGTGTTTCAGATCATCTTCTTGACAATTAATGTTTAGATAAATGCTTAGCTTGAGTTTGTTTTTTGAATCTAGTATCCCAACTCCTCACTGAAGAGACCCATAGGTCGAAACCAGTCTGGGGATGGGGACAATCTAAGATAAAGATGATTTGAATGCCTTCTCTTGAAGTAGCATTTATCATAATAAAAAAAAAGCTTGTTTAGAGCTCATTAGCATGCTCTTAATTTTACATATTGGTAAATGCAAGCTATATATGTCATGTGACATCTGACTTTTTATTATTACTAGTAACAATATTTGTAATAATGTAAAGGGTAAAGAAAAATATGATTTAATTTTTTTGCTATTTAAATTGTCTTCTTATAGAATTGTATGTAAAAATAATAATTTGTTTGGAAATAAGAGAATTGCTTGAAAATGGGTATTACTTTGAATAATTTTTTAAATAACACAAAGAAAATTTTTGATAGAAATAATATTCCTAAAGCAGTGTATATTATCCCTTGTTTTTATAAAAAAGGTACAATATATAGGTCAGAGTAGTTTGAGCTTAAATGAAAGAGTAAAAGTACATAAAAGTAGGGTTAGAAATAATTATCTTAGTTTTGCTTTATATATCCATGGAAAAGATACAGGCCACACTGTTAATTTTGATGAAGCTAATGTTGTTGTTTTTTGAGAGAAATGAAACAAAAGGAGAAAGAATCAAAGAATCTTTTATTTGCACAAAAAGTAAAATATACATTGTAATATAGGGTTCAATGTAGTCTAATAAAGAATCTTTATTATTAAAAGTTTATGATCTGAACAATTAACCTATTTAAAAGTTCTTTATTATTAAAAATGTATGATTCTGAAGCAATTAACTTATTTAAAAGTTCTTTTAATATTAAGCTTGTATGTGAAATAAGTGGCATTGTAGGTAATGATTAGTTTAAAAATGTCATTTTGTAGTTCATTACACTTAAGAAGTATGCTTGTAGCAGTGAAACCATTGGTATTGTTTTAGAGTTTAAATTTTTTGGCGAGTAATTTTTACTATTAGATTGACTAGTTTAGCTGTAGACTGTTAATGTTTATATATATCCTTTTTTGGATGCATCGGTCTGTCAGTTTAGTTTAACTCTTGCCAGAGACAGTTGTTCTAGGTTAAGTTTTTTCTAATTAAGTTCATTTAAAATGGATAACTCAACACACTCAAGATTTCCATTTAAATATTCATTAAAAATATTGTAATACTATATATACACACACAGCACGCTTATTGTCTCTAGCTAGATCTCATGATAAAATAGCTGCATATGTCTACTGTGCCTAGAGTATCTGATTTTAAACTGGTCTATGTTAAACGTGGAATGATTTTCTTATCATAAATTGTAATTCACCACAGTTAAGTCATTTAATTATTGATCAGCAAACGGACATCAAACTATTATTATCTAGATGACATTAACCGTAGATCAATTTGCATTCATTCCTGTGAATATTAATACTCTTCTTATAAAAACGGAAATTACTGTATAATTGTAATATAATAATACTCTTCATCAAGTGGTAGAGGGGAGGGGGGGATGCCTTACTTCTATTGGCGCTGAGCCAATGTTTTTCAATAACGTATTCAAATTTTAGTTTTTAGAATAAATAAAGTTTCATTAAAAGTTTATATTTACTATTATGGTAATAATTATATGTTAACAAATATATCATTTATTTCTTTAAGACTGTATAACAACCATAGGCAACATGCAATTCATGGGCCGCGTGACTCTATAACTTGATATAGGACACATTTATAATTTAAGCAAAATAACCAGTTATATACAACTTAATGAATTTTTTTTTTAAAATTAATCTAATTTTTATATATTTTACTAAATACAAGTTTATACAAGGGATTCGAACTCAGACTTTCACACGACTCTCAACTCTCCATGCCACCTCATATTGCTGATACACCTGATCACACACATGTTGAAAAGATATAATTACCAATATACGTATTTCATGCTAAACGAGCAATCATCAGTTGGTCCAGATTACCATATCCACACATATATACAATCTGTGCTTAACTTTATATTAAGATAGCCAATCTTCATACTTTAATGGACAGGCTTCAAACTACTCCAACCCACAACTCTCCAGCTTTCCATTTCATTGAAAATCTGATGATGGAAACAGCGTTGTGAGCAATTTTATAAGGAGTGCTTGGAAAAGTTTTTCCGGTATCTGGTTTATAATAAGAAATATGTTCAACTTGGAAATTATTTATTGTGAAATTGTTTATTGAAATATTAAGTATATGCCATCACATCTTAACAGTTAATTTATTTAACATAATGTTGAAAAACTGATGTATTGCAAATATGCGGGGTGGGTGGGTGGGTGGGTGTAACAAACACTTATAGCATATCTTGTTATAACATTGTTGTAAGCCATTAGTATTTGAAACTTCATATATCTACTGAGAATTTAAAGTAATTGCAGTTAATAATTTTGGTAATAAAAAGATTTCGTTTGTTACTAACAATCCATTCCCCTTTATTTTTTATACCTTTGATTTATTATTCAACATTTAAGATATAATAGAAGGTGAGGGGTGGTGGTGGATTCTTGAATGATTTGAGAATAGTTAATAATTTTATAAAATTATTGATTTATAGTTTTTTAAGTTTAATAATAATTATGTTTTAAGAAGTTTTAATTAACTTTTTTTATATTATTATTTACCTAAAGGCATATTTTATGCAATAAATTGTTCTATTCCTTGTTCTACTTTTATTTTTTCCTACTTGTACCCTCCTTTTTTAAAAAATCTCCATAACACCTTTTAACACATCTTTCATAATTACCCATCGATTGAAATAGATAACTAATTCAAATTCCTCTTTTTACAATTTTCTCAATAAATCTTTTTTTTAAACATATTCTTTTCAAGACTTCTATATTATTAATGTTATTTATATATATCCTTTCCATCCTCCTTCAAATTCTCATTTCAGCAGTATCAATTCCCTTTTTTCATGTCTAACTATAAAGCGTATTAAAAGCAAAATATTTACTGGGAACTATAAAGCATATAAAGCATTTTTTCCACAAATAATCTTCCTCCCTTACTAAAAATCATTTTCATCTATTGTAATTAAATTAATTCGCACACTTTAAAAACTAAAACAATCCCATTTAAATAAATGAAGTACTTATAAATTAATAAGCCTAATTGGCTTGATTGTTATATTTTATTTTAACTATTAATCAGTTTTATTTTTGCTAAAGAATAAAGGGTAAAATCTTATTCAGAAATCAACTGACAAAGTTTGCAGCAGTTTGTTAAAATAGATTGAATTAAGTACACCGTCATCCCTGTTAGTGACGACAATTGTTCCTCCAAATGCCTCCAAATCTCACATAAAGCAGGGGGGGGGGTTACTTTAAATTCAAAATATAAAAATAATTGATTAAAAAAATAATGTTTCAATTGAAAAAAGTATTATTTAATGAATTTTTTCTACATCGCCGGCTTTTTCATACCTGCACTCCAATATGTGGGCTTTGAGCGTTCCATCATCAGATTTTCAATGAAATGGATGGCTGAAGAGTTGTGGGGTGGAGTGGATTGAAACCTGTCCATTAAAGTATAAAGATTGGCTATCTTAATATAAGCTGATCATTGATTGTATATATGTGTGGAGATGATAATCTGGACCAACTGACGAGTACTGGTTTAGCACGAAATACATATATTGGTGATTATTTAACTTTTCGACATGTGTGTGATCAAGTGTGTCAGCAGTATGAAATAGCGTGGGTAGTTGAGAATCGTGTGAAAATCTGAGTTCAAACCCTCTATATATTATTTAATGAGTAAACATTTTATTTAGCATATTATATATATAACATGTGGGTTAATATACTATTTAAAAACAATTAACTAGCTATAATTTTAAAAGGGAAAAAAAAAAAAATTGTTCTATTACTTAACAACTACCATTTTGCTTCTTACATAACCACAGAATGACATCTCCTGAATAATGATTCATTAAATTAAAATAAAGTATGAACGCAAAAAACTACTACAATAACTAATCACAATATTTTTTTTTTAAATTAAAAAAAAAAATTAGCACAATGATATACTTGTAAAAGTAAAGAAATATTACATACAATTGATTGCTGTAGTTTTAATAATGTATGTAACAATGATTAAATCTTATTATTTTTATTTTGCTAGTCTATGTTTACAATCAAAGCCAGCTATTATCTTAAATATGTCACAAACAAATTATGAGATTATTGATTTAAAATTAGAAAAAAATAAATGGTATTTTAAACTTATATTTAATAACCTTTGATCATATACGAAATTATTAGCTGCATAATGCACGAAAACATTTTTTCCCCTCAAAATAACTTAAATTAAGATGACTATTACAATCATTTTATTTTTACAGTAGGAAAAATAACATTTGTAAGAATTTTATTGCATAAAACTGATTGAATAAATATAGATTAGCTAAAAACATATTTTACAACTAATATTGATGTACTTTTTTGTTGTACATGATTAAAGTATGTTACTTACATTGTGCTTGAATGAAACGTGATTTTTTAAATTATTATTTTATAGTCATTAGAAATGAAAATCTTTATTTTGGATATCTCATAAATGAGTGCACTAAATGTTTTGTAAAGTAACAGGATGGAAATTAAATTATGTGCATTAATCTTATTTTAATTCTATAATCAAAAGGATATTGTGCACTGTATATTGAATAAACTATACTGTATATTTTTAATATAAATGTTGCCTTTTTATTTTTGGAAGACATATTTTTAATGAAGTCACTACACTATGATGTAATAAATCTTACAAAATAACCACCATCTTGAAAAAATAGCGATTGTTTTTTGTAAAGATTGTAATAGTGAATAATTGATTGTAAATCAATATAAAGGTACAAACTGATGATGACTGCTAGATCCATCACTAACAGAGGTAAAGGTTAATATCTACTTATTAGTTGATATTATAAAAATAAGAATATGAAATGTTATATTTTTATAACATGTAAATATATATATTAAAATCTTTAATATATTTTCATGTTATATTTTAGTATTTATAGCAGGATCTAGATGCTTTAAAGATTTAGGAGATTTGTAATGAGAGGGGCATGAAGTAAAAAATATAGTGCCGTATTATTATTTATCTGAAAAAATTCCCTATAATTATATTCACATTGCAAGGATTTATTAGAAGTAACTGTCAGTTAACCGTAAATTCATTGCTGAAACTGTTTAAATATAGTGTTGTGTGTTTATAGAATACATATTCAAAATATAGGTACATATTTTTTTATTATCTTTTAAGAAATCTGGCATGTGACTATAAATCTAAGATAAACCCCCCCCCCATCTAAATGGTAATGCCATCTTTTAGTAAAAATAAAAATACTTAGAACTGTAAATGTGTGAACATGTAAATGGAATAAATGATGTGTTTGATGATTATAATTGTCATTGGATTTTTTTCAAATTGCCACCAACTCTTCACAGTCATATCTGTTTGATGATCATGTCACTGATTTTTCAGTCATTTCAATGATACATCCATTGTAAGATGATAAGATCTCTCATAACTTCGATTTCACCACTTTGATTCATTATCAATCCACTGTTGAATGAAGATCTTTTCGAGTTAATCCATCTTTTTTAATCCATAATTCCTCTTCTTTTTACCTTTCCAGCAATTCTTATTTCATTTATCCATTTCATACAAGATTGTTTACTGTCTCTTGGGGTCCATTTAAATCATCAACTCTCATTTCTCCATCTCTTCTAGTAGCAAAACCCAATTCGAGTCCATTCTCTTAATTCTTTAGTTGATATCAGTGATGCCTGTTTGTTCTGTACTATACTATTTTACTTTGAACATCTTATTATGAACTAAATAAAGATTATTAATCCATATCTTAACACACAGATATATGTTGTTCTAGGATATGTGGTCATATATTATATCAATAGTTTGTTTAAAAAAGTTTTTACTTTTGTCATTGCTGAATATTGATTTGCTTCAATTTCAGTTATATAAATAAGTAATATCCTATTTTATTTTGAATGTACACTTTTTCTATTTTTATAATTAAAAGACATTATATTATAGAGTGAAAAATGTATTCACGGAAATAATGATTTATCACTCCCCCCCAAATCATATTTATATACACACGCAAATCAGTATATTTTATTTGCAAATTATATGCAGTTTATTTATATATCTGTGTCCAATGTGAGTACGTAGTATAGATATATGGCATGCACTTAAAAATTATATAGAATTATTTTTATTATTAATTTCCACTCTACTTTATATGCAATATTTTTTTTAGCTCGTAGATAACTGACATTACGGGCATGGAAATCGTAACTGTGGAAGAACACTGTTGTATGGTTTTGGAAAATGTTTCCAAGTTTTTAAAAATAGTATTGCATTAAGTAATGTTTTAGATGACTATTTATTAGTCTGCATTATAGTGACATGTTTATTTCATGTTTAAAGAGGTTTATTTAAATTCATTGTAACAATATTTCATACTCTGTAGTCAAGTTGCAATCTTTAAGTGTCCATATATATTCAATGGACCATTAGTAAGAATGGATTTCCATTCTTGCTATTAAAAGGTGTGAAGGTTGCCTTGACAGCAGTTAGAAATATTGATTGCTATATTTACTATGAATGTTTAGGTGGTTACTGGTTGGAAACTAATTATAATTCCATCTGTCATAGATAATTATAAACAGTTAATTATTATTATTGTTTTTGTAAAGTAAATAAATTGTAAGAAAATACTTTAATGTTTAATATTGAAAATGGAAAATTTAATTTGTATTATAAATTCATAAGTATTTGAGATACTTATGGAATAATTTTATATTTTAATAGTTAGATATGGAAAATGCTTAATAGAAAAATTTAAATTAACGATTAAACACGTGAATTGTCTATGGAAAAATTAACCATTTGTTTACAGAAGATACAAAGTTGTCAAGCGTTGTTAGCCGAGAGGTCATCACAGCCGCCTTGCAAGCAAGTAGTTGGTTGCAGACGGTTGTGAGTTCGTCTCCCGGACGATGCTATGACATATGAAAAAAAAAAAAGATACAAAGTTTTGTAAATGTATTAAGAAATTATATATATATGAAAATAAATAAATAAAACAATCATTAAATAGGTACCTGCAGGGCAAAGACTTTTCGGGGGGGGGGGTTAGGGGGATTCGGCCAACTAGTGAAAGAGTATATTTTACTTATCAGACATGTCAGTCATGAAATAATTAGTTTACATAGTTTTCCATCTTTGTTTCATTCTTTAGTTAAAAATAGATTTCCTATTTGAAAGAAAAATAAACTTAAAAAATAATTTTCAATCTGTTCAATTTTCAACCTAGGTCATACCAGAAACCTATTCTATATATATAATTCTATAAATGTGTGCTGTAAGCCTGCACTTTATCTTAAACACCATTATCCTGGCTAGCCATGAACCATTATGCTGAGAGAAATGACTATAGCAATCAACTTCAGTTTGTTCTCACTATTTTGATTTATTAGAATTGATGATTATTATTCATTATGATGAGCTCTAAACAAATTTGAAACTTCTTTTTTAAAAACAACTGCCATTTTATAAGATTGGTAATGTCAGAGGATAGAAATTTCATTGGCAAGACCTATGCTAAAAATATACAGTACAGTACAGAGTTTATTCTTTAAGTTTTGATTATAGAATTAAAATACAATTAATATATTTTATCTGATTTTTATCTAGTCTTCTTATAAGATAATCAGTGTCTTCATTTATGGTATGTTAAAAATAAATAAGATTTTTATTCTAAATGATTACACAAGCAAAAAGAAAAAATATAGAAGCTCATTTCATTTACTAAAGATGTGTTATCACAAACATATTTTGATCAAGGACAACAGCCAAATGTATTAATATTAAACTTTAAAATAAGTACATTAGTTAAAATATATTCACTTAATCAGTTTTATTGATTAAAATTTTTATGAGCATTATTCTGCTCATGATAAAAAAAATGTTAACCATAATTGTAAAATAATCATCATCATTGTAAATTTATTTTAAAGTAAAAAAAAAAGATTTCTCTTATTATGTAGTTAATAATCAACTTTATATTATCAAAGGTTATTAAACATAAGTTTGAAATATTATTTATTTGATCTTTTTAAATCAACAGTCTTATAATTTGTTTCCAGAAAATTGTGACTTTTATTGAAAATATAAAAAAATAGACCTTTACAATATTGGGAAAAAAATATTTAATCATATACATTATTAAGACTTCAGCAATCAATTATAGATTACATTTCTTTATGAAGTTTTTGCTTAGCATGCAATGGCAACAACATGATTTAGTCATGGGAGTGCTACAAGTAGTATCTCATATCACTTTGAAGAAGAATATTTGTTTTCTATAAATATTTCAAATTTAACTTAAATTTATAAACATTAACAGTATATGAAAATGTTGTCCTGAAGGTTTGTGATGATGGTGTTCTAATTGTATTTTTATACTGGACTATTTCCATAATCTAATATGAGTATTGGATGTCTTTAGAAAAATATAACTTTTATTTAAATATTCCAAATACATTCAACTGTTAGTAATAGCACATCAAACAGATTAATATATGCACAATGTTTTGAAAGGTATTATTCTCTACTCTTCTTCAGGTGTTGCTGACTTGACCAGTGATGGTACTAGCAATGGGATTTGAACCCAGATTCTTAGATTCTTGAGTATTGAATTTTAAGATAATGCTCTAACCAACTGTGTCATCCTGCCAAAGGTTCATATACTTATCTATGAGATTCCTCCAGATTTCTCCACTTTTTTCTAAGAGCAAAGTTGATTAGTGGTTTCCATACATTATGTATGGTCACACTGGGTTGGCTTATAGGATTTTTTGCCATTGTCACATAAGTAGCTTCTTTAAATTTTTTTCTTTGTACCTTTTCTTCTGTAAAAAATATAACTATAAAATCACAAAAATAAAAAAAATTTAAATTTTGTTTAATGGGCTTCAATTGATTTCGTTTTTATAATTAGTTATTATAATTAAATAAATTTGCTTTTTATTATTGTTGTCATTAGTTACATCAAGTTTTATAATATCTTTTTTAAAAAGAGCAAAAAAAAAAAGCTGCAATTTAAAAGAAATTTTTTTTTTGACAACCATTTACTAGAGATCGTATGAGGTACTGGCACATAAAATTAAAACCATGTATGCTAAATTCAAATTAATTTGATTGTTTGAAAAATAGATACACACTTAAGAAGGCACCGAGAGAATAATCTGTTTAATTTAAAAATTAATATGAAATTAAGCTGTCTGAAAATTAATATTGCTATAATATATGATTTGTAGCTTTTGAGGATTAATTTCACTGCATTGATGCAAAATAAATAAAGTAGCAAAGTTTTTTCTTTTTTTTAAAGAAAAAAATAACAGCTGTGCAAAAAAGTTCTATATTTTATTGATTAGACATCGCAAAAATAAAAAAAAAACCTTTATATTGGATTATAAACTACATCAAAAATAAGTTTTGAAATGTACTTTGTGTTATTTTTCCTCCCTTTATATTTTAATTAAATGAATTGTGAATCCGAAAATATTCTCTCACCATGGAAGAAACAAAAATGGCAACTGTAGCACTGAAATGTTTTTATGCAGTGTATTTATCCACATGTTAGTATCCCCCCCCCCTATAATATGTTTACTAAAACATCCATTAACATTTGTTTTTCAAGTAGTTTTTTTTTTTTTTTAAATCAAATTTTTATATATTTTAAGTAGCAAATTAATTTTTCTTCATAGGAATTCGTTCTTATTGTTTACCTTTTACGTGAGGTTGTTAATTTTGGAGCAGCAATTGCCCTCACTAAATAACAATAAAGTTTGTATATATTGAACCGGGTGGAAGAAAATTGCTGTGATTATCTAATTTAAAATCTTGATCTTAACTCCTGCTGCACTCTCACTATTGCAGCAGACCGACCCTTGAGAAGCATACTACCACAGGTAGATGAAACACAACAGTATCTATAACCAGACCAAGGCTATGCAAAGTATAACATACAATCATATTTCCAGGCTATAGAACTTATCAGCTGTTAGATTGAAACCCCTGCCATCTAAAGCACTTTATTTGTTTTGAGGTTTAACCTCAGGCTCCAGCTAATCATAAGTTATATAATCAGCATGCCCATATGACAGGTATACAATCTAGCACATGATATATCCCCAAGTTAGCTCCTTTCTCTGAGGGGAAATCTTTAATACACTTACCCAATACTTATAATTAATTATAACTTTTAACCTATTAGTGACACAGTTATAAGAGAGAGAAGAGACAATAATGAAGCAAACAAATAATTTATTTACACACACTCCTAATTAAAACTCATTACAATAAAATTTTACATATATGCACGCACACATTTATAATACAATATAATAAGAATTTATGAAAACATCTTAAAGATTACTTTGACTGTGGTCATTAAAATTTATTAAAGTCTCTCATGCATATAACTGTTAAAATCTTTAAAATGGGATAATATGGATTATATTTACCTAGGATTTTTCTTTTCAGATAGCATGTTATATGCTCATGAATACAGTTCCTGATTTGTAATTCACCAACTGGTTGGTCTTTTCTTTTCCATCGATAGTTT
Organism: Epiperipatus broadwayi; assembly: GCA_028023455.1. Taxonomy (NCBI): domain Eukaryota; kingdom Metazoa; phylum Onychophora; class Udeonychophora; order Euonychophora; family Peripatidae; genus Epiperipatus; species Epiperipatus broadwayi. The sequence goes on from JAQFVV010000006.1 coordinate 16,801,607, forward strand.
GGCTTATTAGTGATTTTAATGTTTCAATGAAGGAGATTTTTTATAGTTTACAGATCATGAGGTGAGCATGAGTTCTAGATGGAAAGCATCTGATGGTATATAAAGAACTGGGATTGATGACTAGCTGCACACTTCAGTTTCTGTCTAGCAGTGCATACTGCTAGGTTGCCCTTCAATGAATATAAGTATAGGCACCTGCATGCTGGAGGATGTTAATCATTTCCCAGCTCTATATGCTAATCCATGTCAATGGCTTTAGGTTGTTTGAAATTGGCCACTTTTTGAGGTATGATACTGTTTATATGCTTGTTTGAAAGCTTAGAAAAGTCCCGTAAGATGCTGATCTCTTGAATTATTTTACAAGTAAAAAATCAATAAATGTGATGTTGTAAGTCTGACAAAAGAAGAGGGCAGTCTGTTCTTGCTGCTGATTGGTTAAGAAAACCGCTTTTCAATAAATTTTACCACTACAATTTCTTTTGTTTCATTTCGAAAGTGATAAATGAATGTTTCAGACCATTTTAAAAGTATTTTTTGACATATTATAAATTATTTTGATAAAGTATGCTAAAAATAAAATTATTTTAGAAAAATAGTTAAGATTTTAGTAAAAATTATTTACTTTTCCATAACATAAAATTGGGAAAGAAATCACTGATGTCAACAACACTTTTTAGTTGGTGAGTAATGTTCATTTTAGATTTGCAGCTATCGAATATTTTTATAATTATAAATAAAAATTTATTTTTGAAAAAACTTTCGTTCACTTTCATAACCTGACAAATTATTAATATACTTTTTTCAAACAAAACTAAAGTGAATATAATAATAAAAGATGAATATATTTTTACGGCTGAGATTTGTGAATTGACCAATTAAAACTTTAGAGTTTTATCTCATTCGGCCAATAAAATTAATTACTACTGTAAGAATTAATGGCCCTTTGCTATCTTCTCCTTGAAAGTTTTTTTTATACCAGTGCAATATTGAATAATAATGAATATATAATAAAAATAGTTATAGTAATGTAATAAATGAATGAATCTCTCGGTTCTTTTATATGCTTATTATTCATTGTTTTCTATTTATCATTCTTTGATTTGGTTTAATGAAATTTTATATTTCCTTAATTAAATTTATATTCTGTTTTAATATAACTTCTTTCTTAGATTAATCTAATGTTTGATAAGATAATGTCCTTAGTCTTTTCCTTTGGTTTTTTAATTAATGCAATGGGAATTATTATTTCTTTTCTTTATCAACTAAGTAATCTTTTAAGTGAATTTAAATTTAAAAGTTTTCTTATTTACAAATTATATATTTTAGTTCTGTTTCATTTTTAATTTTTTTTTCTATTTAAATTTATAAAAAGGTAGAACTAATTTTAACTTTTTTGCTTAGAGTTAATTACCCCTCCTTCTTACTCGCTCTTTAAATATTAAATTCTCTTAATTTTTTTTAAATGACAAGATGATGCAACACTTTACTTTTGCAAGTTTGCATTTAAAAAAAAAATCTTTAAACATTTGGTAGTCATGTGTCATAGCTGATTGGTTGAAATTTTATTTTCTTTTTTAAATTATGTAAACACTATAAGCATGACATCAACAGAAATATGGGCATTTGATCCATTGTAAAAATATCTTTTAAATGCCATCTTTTCGATTGCAATCGGAAGATATTTGAATTTTTTATGAATTTTTTTTAAACAGGCGAATTTAATTTTTTTATATTTTGGTCAATTTTTTAGTTTACATGAAGGGATAAAGGCAGAAAATTGTAAACAGCCTTATTATATAGTGAAACTGGGTTAAAAATATACATGTCATTTGCATTCAAGGCCTATAATGGGATATGAATGTAATCGCAGAATATATATTACAAGTAGATTTTTTGGTAGTTATTTGATAGCAAGGCACAACAGTTTGATGGCATTGTTTTTGTGAAAAAAAAAACAATAAAATGTAATGTTACCAGGCTAAGACTTTTATTTTATTAATAAAACCAAACAAAAATAAAAACAAGTCATTTTTTTTTGTTATTTTGTAATTTCTTTTTTTAATAAAATCTTGTTCTCCTTTTTTTTTTCGTTTTTCAAAACAAAAAATAAAAACAATCACACCTTTTTTTATTTCCAAGAACTTTATTTTTATACTATGTCTTTAATTTTTTTTATTTTTTTAAAAAAAAAAATTTTTTTTTAATGTTTAGTATTTGTATCAACTTTTTTTAAAAATAAAATCTTGTTCTACTTTTTTTTTACTGGTTTTTCAAAACAAAATTTAAAAACAATCACTCCTTTTTTAAAAAATGAAATCTTGTTATTTTTTTTGGGTATTTTGGTTATTTTTGTTTATTCTTCTTCTAAACCAAAAATAACTTTTGTTGTGTTTTGATTTATTAATTTCTGGAAAACATTTTCTTCTTCTTCTTTTTTTTTTACATAATGACAGATGGACCGCTTTCAAAAACATTATTATTGAGCCTTGCAACCAAGTTTTGTTTCGAATTGAACACCTTCGAGTACACATTACTGATATCGGAATTGGCATGTACTTTTCTACATGTACAGTTTCATGTTTTCGCCGCAGTCGCATTGCTTGTCACTTGAGAGGATATTATTACTCTGTACAAACAGCCACAGCATCAGCATCTGTGGTTGGCCACTGGAACAATTTAAAAAGCTGTTTGTTTTCTTCAGCCATTTTATTTCTCTCATACATTTACACGTGAAAATGTGACTTGCTGCGTTAATCTGCCAAATCATGTTCGGACCTACCTTTCGCCAATCTTTTCCACATTTCAAGTTGTGTAGGGATGGGTGGTGACAGTGTGACACTTTGTAGTAATTTAGACTGCATGATTTAAATAGAAATTAAAATACTATGTATCCAACATTTAAAAAAATATGCCCACTTTAAATACAAACACCGTAACATGATACAATAGCCAACTGTGAATTGTGAGAATTCGCATAAAATATTGTGAAGCTCAAAACAGGTCATAATATTATCGTGCAATGCCATCAAGCAGCCTAAAATGGCTAATACAACAAAAGTGTTGTATTAGCCGTAAGTACGGCCACGTAAATGGCATTTTTATGTGTTTTCACACATAAACAATGCCATCAAGCAGCTGTGCCTGGCTATCAAAAAACTATTGATTTTTAAAATTTTTAAAATAATGTTTTAAATTTATTAATATAGTTTATTTGTATAATTTATTAATTTGCGTTTATATTGGTGTGTGTGTATGTAATATATAAATCATAATAACAATATTAAAATCATTTATGCTCTTTATTATATGGTATATAAATTATTATTCATATTTATGTACAATAATTTTGTGTCTTGATATTAATTTATCATGTTTATATGGTGTGTTTGTGTTTATTATTGTGTGTTGTATAACAAGTAATGATTTACATATATAGAGCAGTGCAATGTAAATTTTAAAATCTGATAATCAAATGTTGAGAAAGGTTGTATAACAATTAATGATTTACATATATAAAGCAGTGTAATGTAATTTTTAAAAACAACCAAATGTACATAAAGGTTGCAGTTGATAAAGCATTCACAAAATTTACTGGGCATGATACCATGTGAAAATATAAACACTTAAAACCAATAAAATAGAGATTTCAAATGATGTTTATATAGTAGTAGCCATATGGTTGTGCATATACAACATGGAATTGTATGCAGGCAACGAATCATTCTGATTCTTGCATATGCCTTGATATTTATGCTGTGGAGTCGGTAGTTTTGCCACATCTTGCATCACACTATTTTCAAGTCTATAGCTAGTAAATGAGCTATATGCAAATAAATTATATCTTTGTGGGACAATAAATATAACAAGATACCATCACTTTTGTGCATAAAGAATATAAACATCACTGATGTACAAAAAAAATTAAAATAAAATGAAGAGATGAAACTCATTTGATCAGTGATACAGACAGTAGCCTACAATTTCTAGTTTTAGATAGACAAGAAGCCAATTGCTACGATGACAAATGCATATCCTTCTTCTGGAAATGATTTGTTTTGTATCTTTTATTAGGATGAATCTTTTTCTTATAGATGCCTTTGTGATTTGGTAACTTTTGGGGTACAAGATAAAAATGAAGAATTCTTATGCGAATACTTTTGGAGATTCTGAAGCTATGGATTACCTCAGGTAATAAGTATTATATATGGTTTGAAAGATAATTTTGTGAGGAATGCAAAGAAATTATCTCTGAAGATGTAATTTAAACTTAGTTAATCATAAATTAGAAATTATGAACAAACAATAAAGTAATAATTATATCGGATGTTGAAATTTCTTTTTTCCTTATTTTTTAAATGATTAGCACTATTTGTGTTAGACTTATTGTTTTCTTTTTTTTTTTTTAGTTTCTATTAATGTACATTTTTTTGCTCTAACATTATTAAAACTTAAGTTATTGTGAAAATTGTGTCTCAGGTCAGTTTTTAAAAAAATTCAATATGGCACATGAAAGCTGAACTAATTAAAACATATAATTTATATTTCGCTTAATTATTTTTTAAAAATTAATTTGATATTTATTAATTAATGATTTCATGTGTAATCGCAGAATATATCTGTTTTTAACCATATATTCATTGGTGGTAATATATATATATATTGTTTATTGTATAATTAATGCTCATGTCATAGAGAAAATTATTTTGGAAGCACATTGTCTTCTCTTGTTGATTGCACAAAAAATATAATGCCATAAATGCATGCTGTAAATGATCTAAAATATAATATATGATATAATGATGAACATCATGTTTTTGAGAATTACTGGACACGATTGTAGATAACTCCAGCAAAATATTATAAAGGTATATAAAATCCATGATGTGTATGTTTCAGTATAATTTCTAATGTATCGCAATCTCTGCTGAATTTGATTTGTAGAATACTAGTTGAATCAATATTTTTTGTGATCAACTGGAGTGAAATTTTTCAGCTAGGTTTTTTTTAAAAAAATCTAACAAAACTTGAAAGTCATTTCTGCCTTGTGATCAGTGTACTTTAGTATTGTGGTAACCATATATGGGCAATTCAGTTATTATGGCATCAGATTTAGGAAAATATGTATATATGCATGCATTTAATACTTCAAGCTTAATACTGTAATAGTGGTTGGTCTATTAAGTAACTGAAATATTCTTAATCCAAAGCACAAGATAAAACTTTTTTAAAAAAGATCAATTGTCTTTACAATTGAGGTTGCATCTTTCATTTATCTTTTGAACCACTGAACAAGCAATTGGATAGTTTTGTTAGTTATTGGGAACTACACATAGTATTTAAAACAACCTAGTCATTTTCCTCTCCAGCCGAAATTAACAAAAGAACATTTAATATCATTTCTCCTTGAACATATTCAACAATGAAATCTTAATCATTATTATTGTTATTTCTTTGGGAATGGAGACAGTAATGATATATAATTATATACTGAGAAAATATTAATTATAGATAATTAATAATTATTATTCACTAAATATATGTATAAGATACCTTATAGTACTATATTTAAAACATTATTTTTTAGAGAAGAGGGGGGAATCTGAAATTTTTTTTGAATGCAACTTTATGATTCAATTCAAGGTACTATTAATTTTTTAGTGCTCAGAATACTTTCATGATACTATTGTTCATACTATTTTTATAAAATAAAGCGTATATTTTCATCAGTAATTCAAGGCTGTTAACTGTGATAAGCACGGTACCATTATCACCACCATTTATTTCTTTTATCTGGTCCTCTGGATAACTTGAGGCATGGAAAGTGTGGAGTCTCACATTATTGATCTGCAATCAGCAAGGATTACTTAACATATGAAACTATGAAGCATATGATAAATCGCATGGAATGCAATGAAGAAATGATGTGTATTTAACTATGTGAGATAACATAACTTTCAACAACACTATCATGAGTCTTCACTTAGGCCAAAATAAGTTACAGAGCAAAAAGTAGTGTGTGTCTGTGGAAATTGGAAAAAAAACAAAACAAAGATTATGCATGTGGAAAACGTGTTAGACCATGCTTTGTTAGTGATTGACGTGAGAATGTGTCGTGTGGGAAAAGCTGATTAAATATATGAGTAAAAGGAAACTAATGACAATATTGCAGTGATCTCCATTGTATATATATATGCATATTAAATGACTGATAACCCATTTTCATGGTTTGAGGATTTTTTTTATTTTAAATATATGCGTTGTGTAATTATTCTGTATGATCTGTCAACGCAAACCATGTTAAAATAAATGACAATTATGCTTAGAAAATGAAAAACGTTTTTTTGAAAAATATATTTTATAGAGTCTATATATAATCGTTAGATCTCATCAACATTGAGAAAGTGAATTTAATAAAATAGTTAAGAAATGTGAGTGCTGAATGAATTATGATAGGGTAATGAAACTGAAAGGGAGGGAAGAGAAGAGGGAGGAGGGGGAGTGTGTATTGAGGTTATTACAAAAAATAAATTTTAAGAGTGAATTAAGTATACACATTGAAATCATGTTGCCTGTAGAGAGAAAGAGCGCGTGAAAGAGAAAAAAAACGACGAACCCGGTTCGTTTGCTTAACTAAGGCTATTTTTTTAAAAAGAGTTTTCTGGGTATCAAGTTATTGTAGTTGTCGATCAAGATAATAAAATGTTTAGCAATATTTTTATTATTAAAATGATAGATAAATATATTGTGCAAAATCTAAGAGCATACAAGCGTGCTGAAATTCAATTAACCTATTATCATCATCATCATCATCATTGTCAACCATTAACAATCCACTGCAGGATGAAGGTCTCTCCAAGTTCAATCCATCTTCTTTAATCTCTAGCCTCTCTTCTCCACATCACCCCTGCACACTTCTTTATTTCCGGTCTTTTACAATCTCTTGGTATTCAGTTTAAGATTTCAATTGTCTATCTATTATCATCTCTTCTAGCAATATGTCCAGCCCAACTCCACTTCAATCTTTTAATTCTTTCAACAGTGTCAGTAACACCTGTTGTTCTTTTACCCATGTATTGCATTTTTGATCTCTTCTTGTTACTCCTTTTATGCATCTCTCCATACTTCTTTGAGTGATCTGAAGTCTCCATGTGGTTCTTCTATCAAGAATCAAAGTCTCAGATCTATAAGTAAGAACTGGTAAAACACATTTATTAAAAATCTCTCTTTTCAAACACAAGCACATTTCCTTTTAATATTATTTTTACCAAAAGTATTCCAACTAAGTTTAATTTCATCCATTATGTTTCTATCTGTAGTAATAGTCTGACTAAAGTATTTGTAGTCGTTGAGTTGATCTTAATCAATCTCTATTTTCATCTTTTGAGAAAATCCATTAAACATTATTTTAATATTTTTAACATTTATCTTTAGTTCCACTTTTTTACTTTCATCTGATAACTCTTGCAACATTTCCTGAAGCTCTGAAGTATTATTTGCAAAAACAACATCATCTGTAAAATCTAAATGTAATCTCCATTTACTTTTATTCTTTTCATTTCTCATTTTAATCAACAAACTGCTGTAAAAAGTTTTGGAGATATGGAGTCACTCTGTCTTACATCCTTCTTAATGTTAACCTTCCCAGTAACATTATTTAATCTGATTGTTGCTGATGCATTTTTTTTTATATTCTTCAAAATATGACAGTATACAACGATCATCCAATGCTTTAATCACTGAAGAAATGCTTATAGAATCAAATGCCTTTTCATAATCTACAAATCCAAAGCATAATGGCAACTCATATGCATTGGATTTGGATATGATCTGTACTAATACCACTTTTAAATTCAGCTTATTCTTTTGGTTGGTTGAAATCACCTGCTTCTTTTAATTTATCGATTATAATTCCATCACTACCTGGAGCTGTTCCCTCCTCCATAAATTAATTGCTCATCTCACTTTTTCATTTAAAATCCTGGGTAATTCTGAAGGTATAATAGATGTAGGAAGTACTTGTTCCATATTATTATATAATTCTTGATAGAACTCTTCTACCCATTTCACGATGACATCTCTCATTTTAGTAATAGTTCAATCTTTCTTTCTTATTGCAGATATGTTTCCTACCAATAACAAAATGTTGTTTTACACTGAGACTTTTATTGTCTTCTACAGCTTTCTTCGCTAGTTCCCTATTATACTTACTTATATCATTATCAATCCTTTTTCGCACCATTTTACAAAATTCGAGATATTCAATTCTTATTAATTCGTCATTTTTATAAGTTCATATTCCTACTATATAAGAAGGAATTTCTAGTATAGCAGTTAACGCACAAGGCCACGGCCGGTATCTAAATATTAGCTTGGTTAACCGAAGTCGCTCATAATCAACCGCAACTGCCAGTATTCATCAGTAAATGGGTATCTAGATTTTAGCATGAAGATAAAAGTCCTAAATTATTCCATGTTTCTCTGTTGAGATCTAAGCGCTGATTAATAACAAACTTCGATTGTAAAATGATTATTGAGTGAGGTGATTATATTCGGCGGTCGTTGAGCCCATGGTTTCCCTTAATCTTTGATTATATATAATTGCCAGCATTTTGTTATTATTTAGCAAAAATTATGATTTGTCTTGCATTGGTGGTCGAGAGGTCAGCGCGACTGCCTTGCACTTGCAGGCAGTTGCCCGGGTTGCGGGTTCGCGTCCCGGCCAATGCTATGACACTTAAAAAAAAAAAATTATGATTTATTTCTAAACAAGTAGTCTCAAAAGAAACAGCTTTTCCAAAAGAAAACAAAGTAAATTTCAGTACTTTAATTAAAATGCTTATCTGTTGTAATGAATAAATAAACTATACCTTTAAGTGATGTTAAAAATCTTTTCCCCTCTTTAACTAAACCGGTTTTTGATTTTCAATTATTTAAAGTATTTCGTGGAAAAGTATTTAAAAACGGAAATACATGTTACATTCAGAATTAAGTATAGAATTTTTATCATTTTTATAAGATAAAAACTGTTTAAAATGAAATTTAATTCTGAATGAAACACGTAATCTAGTAAACATTGCAAAATTTTCCGTGCACACACGCGATCAGGCGATTAGATTTGTGATTTGATTCATTGTGTATAAGTTTTGTTCTTGTTTATTAAATATTTATATTTTATCGTTTCTTGTTACTTTATTAAATTATTATTAAACATTCTCTTGTAAATATCACTAAATAATTTTCTAAATATATATATATTTAAGCAGTTTATTGTCGCATTTTTTTTCTATCTATACGATCATCTGAGATTAAACTAAGACTTTAACACTGAAAAGAGTTAGACACCCGTTTACTGACTAATACCGTATAGCTAACTGAATTAGAGGCTTCGGCTTATCTGGGGGGCTTGTTGTGGGCGTAGCACGAGATGCACTCATTACCATGGAACCCCTTTATAAGAGTTAAAATGTCATCATTGCAAACACTTGTTTTAAATGTTCGGCAAGAAGGTAGCATTATAAAAATGTTAAAAATTACAAAGAAAACATTCTTTTGACACACTTTCTTTTCAAATTTGTTTTTTATTTTATTTTGTGAACCATTTTTTCTGATCAGTTTTTTTCCAATGCTTCGATCAGGTCATTTTCAAGGACTGCTTATTTCTAAAATCTAGATTTGTAAAGACTTAATAATAATCGACATTTAAGGAATAAACAGTCCTTGAAAATAATCATATAATATTGTTGAAATGTTGGAAGAAAACTGAAGTATTTTGACTATATTATATGGTCATTTTTCAAGGAATGTTTATTCCTAAAATCTAGATTTGTAAGATTAAAAAAAAAAAAAAACATCAATCTAGATTTTAGGAATAAACAGTTCTTGAAAATGATCCTAATAATGTGGTCCAAACATTGGAAGAAAACAAATATGAAAAAATGCTTCATAAAATAATAATAAAAAAAAACAACAAGATTTTAAAAGAAAAAGTATGTTAAAGAATTTATTGTCTTTGTAATTTTTAAAATATTAATGTACCATATTTATAAAGAACTCAGTGAAATGATTATTAATGCTTTTCTTAAATAGTATTATAAAATTGGTATAATTTTAAAGGGAGAAATGAATGTTTCTTGAGAATAATTAATTGCTCACGTCATTTTTTTAATAGTAATTTTGATCTTTTTTACAAATGAAGATATAAAAGTGATGGAATATTAGATTTTCATCTTAGTTTTTATTTGTTTTGAAACAAAAATTTAGTTTAAAATCACAAACTTAATTTTTTGTAGTACACAATTAAGAATCAATATATATTGCAAGCAGTCACATTGTATCATCACATGACCACCATTTCCTATGCTTACAAAGACAGTAATGTGATGTGATGTACTGTGGCTTCTCCTTAAACGGGATCAGGAATCTCTCGGCAATTAAAACCAGAGGAACCTGTTAGCCACTTTATTTTCCATTCCCCATTCTATGTTTTCCCATATTCTGCTCCAACCCATTTCCACAACATAATCTTTGTCAACTCTATGGCCTTTATATCTAAATCCCCCTTATCTTTTCCCAAACCCAGCATAAAAACCAATAATCCACTTTCTGTATAATCACTTTTCTCATATTCTTCCATAACTTCATTATTTGTACCCTTTCTGTTTTCAAGCATTTACATTTAATTAACAAATCTCAATATTTTCTATTCTTTCCTTACACAATTTACAGACTAACTTACAGAAATGCCATCTAGTGCAAGCCATAGTAAGCACTAAACACTAGAACATTTGTGCATAAAATCCCTATCTAATGCAAACCAAAGACCAAAACATTTAGTTACTGAACTAAGTTCAGATCTGTATGACTCTAAAAGTGAATTAGCTTGGATTGAAATTATTGTTCTCATTTTGGGCTCATGCTTCTCACTGATAAAAACCACAAGCTAGAAACTGGTTTGGGGATATTGATTAAGTAGGCATCAGATAGGTGTTTTAGGCAGAAACTTTCTAGCATCAATTGATTACTATGGCTTGCATTGGGTGATGTTACTGTATTTACAGTTTGCTAGAAGGCACATTTGGGAATGAATGGAGCTTTAGTGGATCTTATTAAGAGATTGTATGATAATAATTACTATATGTATGAATTAGGAAATATAGAATCAGTTATAGTTACAAATCGGGTGGGACTAATGCGAGGATGCCCTAGATCACCTGTTTTCTTTTTGTTATATTTGAAAGAAATGGAGAGAGCAATAGAAAGTCTTAGGAAGAGGGATAGAGATATCATTAATAGGTCGCAATGGAGAATATATATTATCAGGTCTTATTTGCGGATGATATCTTCTTGTGCACAGAAATAGAAAAGATATGGATATTGTGATGAAGACATGCACAAGTGTGGGCAAAGAGATGCAGTTTAAATTTAGTGAAGAAAAATAAAAAATAATAGTAATAAATAATAAGGAAAGAGAGGAGAAAGAATTTTTATTGGGGGATGTAAAGTTAAGTGTGGTGAATAAGTAATCATCTTAAGTAATCAGAGAAATTGCTTGACTGAATGGAAGAAAAAATTAATAAATGAAGCAAAGAAAAGAAAGGGATTGATAAGGAAATTTAAGTGTTTTCATATAACAAATAAGATGTAGTTAGAATTGTATGGAAGGGAGTGGCTGTAGCAGGGTTAATTTATGGTAGTGATGGGTTATGTGTTAGTAGAAAAAGTACAAAGAAAAGTAGGAAGACATACATTAGATGCAGATGTCTGGGTGCTAAAGGAGGCAACTCAAAGAAAAATGGGATGGTCAAGTTTTTATATGAGAGATGCAAAAAGCAAAATGAAAATATTCAGTAGATTGCAATTTATGGATCGTAAAGCCAAAATAGTATTTAATTGGGTTATGAATAAAACTGGCAGCAAGATGGGTGAGAAAGGTAATATGGTATGGAAAAGATTTGGATAAAGACTTTATGTCAGTATACTTTTAGAAAAGGTGGCATAATTGTATTAGAAAAATTGTTGAGTGCTATAGTGGCAAGGAATGGGATAGAAGAATAGATGCATTAATAAAAAACATGGAGTTGGAGAGTTGAAGAAATAGTATGAAGAATAAAAAGAGTTTAAATATATATAGAAGCAAACAGAATATTGGGTGCAAGTTAATTTATGATAATAGCAAGGAAAGTAATTAACTGTTAAAAGTTGAAGCAGGATCTTTAGCAACAAGGGAATATATGCATAAATGGAAAAATATGGGTGATTTAGTCTGCAAGTTATATAATGAAGATATAAAAAATATTAGGTTTCTGTTAATCGAATATAAATGCTTACAAGCAAAAAGGGTACAAATAATGTTGTGGGAGAATAAATATAAACAAAGTGTCTATACCAAAAGTGGATTCTCAGTTTTTATGCTGGGTTTGGGAAAAGATAAGGGGGATTTAGATATAAAGGCTGTAGAGTTGACAAAGATTATGTTATGGAAATGGGATGAAGCAGAATAGAGAAGAGTATGGGAAAACTTAGGATGGGAATGGAAAGGGAAGGTAAAATGACTGATAGATTTCTTTGAGCATAGTGGTGGACAGATTCCTGATTCCAAAAAAGAAGCCACAATGCATCACATCATAATAACATACTGTTATATTCAAGTGGTCCACAGAATATTTAAATTATAAATTACAGACCTATCAGTCTTTTACAAAATTTTTACCAAGATAATTACAACTCTTCTACAGAGAACATTGGATTTCAACCAATCAAAAGAATAAGCTGGATTTAAAAGTGGTTTTAGTACAGCGTATCTTATCCAAGTATTGAGCAAAGTTATATAGAAAGGACTAATGATTATGAGTTGCCATTATGCTTTGGATTTGTAGCTCATGAAAAGGCATTTGAGTCTATAAGTATTTCTTCTAATGATTAAAGCATTGGATCATCAAGGTATAGACCCAGGATATTGTCATATTTTGAAGAATATTTATAAAAAATGCAACAGCAACAATTACATTACATAATGATAGTAGCAAGATTAACACTGAGAAGAGTGTGCGACAGGGTGACTCCATATCTCCAAAACTTTTTTACAGCAGTGCTGTAAGAAGTATTTTGTGGATTAAAATGAGAAGTTAAAGGAATAAAAGTAAATAGACATTATTTAAGTCATTTAGATTTTGCAGATGATGCAGTTATTTTTGCAAATAATGTTTCAGAGCTTCAGGAAATGTTGCAAGAGTTATCAGATAAAAGTAAAGAAGTAGAACCAAAGATAAATATTAAAAAGATTGATTATGATGAGTTGGAAGAAATTAACAATTACAAATACCTTGGTCAGATTATTACTACAGATAGAAAACTTAATGGTTAAAATTAATCATATAATTATAACTTGATTGGAGTTATTTTGGTAGAAATATGCCTATGTATTTGAAAAGGAAAGTTTTTAATAAATGTGTTTGACCAATTCTTACTTATGAATCTGAGACTTGGTCACTTAATAGAAGAGTCATACAGACACTTCAGACTATTCAAAGAAGCATGGAGATATGCATGTTAAGAGTAACAAAAAGAGACCAAATGGAATACTTGGTTTAAGAAAACAAACAGGTGTTACTAACATCATTGATATATTAAAAGACTGAAATGGAGTTGGACTGGACATATTATTAGAAGAGATGATAATAGATGGACAATTGAAATTTTAAACTGGATTCCAAGAGATTGTAAAAGACCCAGAAAGAGACCACTTGTGAGATGAATGGACGAAATAAGAAAGTGTGCAGGAATGATGTAGAGAAGAGAGGCTAAAGATTAGAGAAGATGGATTGAACTTGGAGAGGATGATGATGATGATTTATAATTTGACTAGATCTTTTAACAATTCAACCTTTTTATAAGAATATTTTGCGAAAATTGTAGTTTTTGTGCAACCTATTTTTATATAGTAATAATAATAAAGAATAGAATAGAAATTGATTGATACTAATCTAACTAGCATTATTAATATTTTAGTTACAGATAAAATAAATGAAAATGAGTTGATTATTATATAAAAAGAGATACTAAAGTGAAACACTTTTTTATTATTTGCTTTCTAAAAATTATTTTCCAATAAAATAAGGTGCAGTTACGTCTAATTATGAAGAAAAATGACTGGTCCCATTACTATTAGGAAATTTACTACCACTCAAACCTTAATAGTTATTTCAGCCTTAATAACTTTCTATCACATCATTGACATCTCTCTGATTTTGTTTAATCTTCTGACGAAGTTCAGCAAAATACAGATGAAAATGTTTAATTTATAAAGGAAATAAATATATATCTGATATACACTTTCAGTAAAATTTACAAAAAAGTTCAGTTCAGTACAAACACTATATAGTTCTGAAATAAAAAAGTTATAAGAAATTGTTTTAAGGCAGTGACTTTCTATTAGTGATGATGATCACGAGTTATTTTGCATGATGTAGTCTTCTATGTCCTAGTTACTTTATCATTTATTGGTCAAAGGTCTTAACATGCATGCATTAGAAAAATGTATATTATTTTTGATATATTCTTGCTTTTTTTTTTTTTATTTAACAAATTTTAATAACATAATATATTTCAAGAAGTTTACCATCAGAATTTCTTCCCATGTTTGCTTTACCAAAAATACAGAACAATGTATTGCTAAAACCAGCAAAGTATTATGTTTATAGCCAGGATTAAAATATAATTGCTCAAAATCATATTCATTTAAATCTGTGTGTATATTTAGAAATATTTCATTAATTAAACAATTATTTAATATTAAAAATTATTTATATTTCTATAAAAGTAAGTAGATATAAAATATTTATTTATACCTATTAGATATTGAAATGTTTAAATATTGTAAAAATACAGTTTTTCACTATAAATTGTTTTTTTAACCCTTTACTGTACAAACTATATATAAAAGATAGATCATGGGTTAAAGTGCCCCACTAGATTATTATATCTTCCTCATCTCAGGTAAAGGTCACATCATATTACAATCACATTTCTGGGTTTTTTTTTTACGTTCAGTGTTCATCTGATCAATTCAGTTTAACTGACGACCATTTTTGTAGTTAATGATAATAAGATTTCTATTTACAGACCAATACCGAAGAGCTAATTGGATTCAATATTGGCTGGTAATCCAAAAAATAAATCTTAAAGTTAATTTGTGATAAAAATATTTCTAAAATTTAGCCTGTAGAGATACTAATAAATTTCATTTTGTGACGCAGAGAACAGACATATGCCATACTATATCAAGAAGTGCTCTTTGTAAACAACATATTCCAGTGAACAAGGTGCTTTTAAAAAAATATATATATATTTGTGCATTAAGTTCAATACAAAATGCAGCATTATGAGCACTTCATTTAGATATCTTTAGCTATTAGTTATTTACATATATATTTACATTAGATATGAGTAGTACTGTTTCTAATGTACATATCAAATTTTTAAAATTCATCATCAGTTAAATGTATATACAATGCAGTGCAAGCTTAAGTGTTTTTTTTAATTTTATATATAATTTTAAAATTTAAGTATATCTATAATACCACTAGACATCACAAGACCACTATTCTTTATGCTTAAACAAGCTCTTAACACACAAAAAACTCTCCAAACAGTAATGTCACTCAGTGCAAGCTAGAGTAATCAATGGATGCAAGAAGGTTTGTGCATAAAATCCCCATCTACTGCTTATTAATCCAATATTTCCATACTAGTTTCTAGCTTGTGGCTTTCATCAGTGAGGAATTTTGAATCTGTGAGCATTGCACCTAGAACATAGAATCTAATGCAACCCTTTAGCAACCATCTTTTACATTTTTTGTTAACTATAATGCTTTGAGTCCAAAATGAAAACATAATGTTTCAAATTTATGCTCAATTGCTTATATAGTCATATAGATCTGAATTCAGTTCAGCATCTAAACATTTTGATGTTTTTGGTTCTTTAATAACCAGTTACTGTAAGCCTACTGGATTAATACTAATCATGCCCAGTAGGATTATCATGACTATGGTTATGAAAATACCATACACACCAAACTGACTAGATACTGAACGAGTTCAGATCTATATGACTATACAAGCAAATGAACTTGAATTGGAAACATTGAGTTTTTATTTTGGACCCAAAGCTTTATAGTTAACAAAAAAAAAAAAGATAAAAGACGACTGCTTAATAAGATCACATGCAGTGCTCTTAGATGCAGCGTTCCTCACTGATAAAGCCACAACCTAAAAAACCTAGCCTGGGCATATTGGATGAGTAAGCACTAGATAGAGATTTTATGCACAAACCTTGTAGCACCCATTAATTATTTTGGCATGCACTGAGTGGCATTAGAGTTTTGCCTCTGTGTATATGTATAGTACATTCCAATATATATCTATAAGATATAAACTAGTATTTCTAATTTTCACCAGTTTTTTAAAATTCATCATAAAGGGGTCTTTCTGTGCCATCGCAGGGGCTATAATATTAACACCTTGTGTCCCTTGTCTAACAAACAAGAAGAGTCCACGGATCACATACTTTCTCGATGTGATATGTAGACATATCTTCGAAACTTTCTGCTGAGGAAAATCACCGATCCTGATCAATCCTGTGTAACAATCAAGATGGCCTTTGAGATGGGTATATTCGGGATTATCAGATTGTGACATATATAATCTTTGCCATATGGACTGTAAGATGTAAGGTGCTGTTTGAGAAAGGGATTGCCTACTCAGTTGAGGACCTTGTTAAATACCTCCTTAAAGCAAGGGAAATGGACAAGAGAACATGCATTTCTTCATTGACTGACCAAACATGGGGCCAATTGAGAATATAGGTCGACCTTTGACACCTGGGCCCATTGTATGGCTTTCTTAAACTATAGTAACTGATTTGCTTGCTCCATTACTATGTATTATATTTTATTGTATTTTGATCTATGACTCACAAATTTTGGTATCTATATTACATAAGTATATGCAATTCCATTATTGTATTGTAATTTTCCTTTTATGAATTTTCTAGTATTACTTTTGTTAGTCACCTGAACATGTTATTTGGCCTATCTAATTAACTTATTATGACAATCATCCTTTGTATGATCCTAATATGAATTATTATATGATTTATCTTTGGCTTAAATGAATTTTGTAACCCCTTTTATGTCGAAGCCTATTTGCCCATTTGATTTACCATATGATATCTGTACTCATCTTGTTTATGTTAATTATTCAATAACTAAAACTATGTACTTAGTTTGATTTATTGTCTATATTCTCTTAATGGTGTAATTGCATCAACCTGTGTATTCTTGAAATTCTCAAATCCCAGTTGAATTTTGTAATTTACTGCTTTCCTTGTGTTATGCTTCTTCTATAAATAAAGTTTACTTTTGAAATAAATGGACTGCTTAGCATGGAAACCACTTTCGTCAAACCTATTTATTTTTTTTAACTATAATTTTCCAAGATTTTATTAGGTAATGCCGTTAATGATAGATGAATAAAAGACTTGATAGCTTTTATTTAAAAATCTAATATTTATAAACATTCTAAGTAAAACATTTAATTTTATAAAAAAGTTTGTTTTCTTATCAATACAAAACAGATGGCAGGAGTTAGTATCCAAAAATGTTACTAAATAATGAATCTGATATTATTAATGGTATAAAAAAAGTTATTAAGAATATGATGTGTGATTAAGCAATAGTTGTAAGTGATTTTTTGTATTATTTAATAAATCAGATAATTACTTTTTTTTCTTCTTATGTGTCATAGCATCAGCCAGGAAGTGAACCCGCTAACCCGGGACAACTGCTTGTAAAGCAGCTGTCGCTAACCTCTTGACCACCAATGCTTGACTATCAGATAATGACTTGGTAAACATGTTTATGAATTATGCTTAATTTTTTATTCCATAATTAAGTTATTGTTCTTCAACTATCATAATAGACATAGTATCTGGTTCAGCATAGTAGTAGAATAATATAGCTAAGAGCCAAAAGTTTTTGAATAGATTTTCAGTGGGGTAAATAAAACAAGATTCTCATTATAGTCAATTGAAGGAAATTTTTGTGATATAAAAATAATGGATTACTTGGTTGTTTCAAACGTCTCAAATGTCAGGCTGACTTATGATCTAAAAAGCTTTAGCTTTCCCATTGCAAAAAAAAAAAAAACAACAACTGCTGTGTTAACCTAAAATATCTTTTTTTTCCAGAATTGAATATTATATATCAGGGGTTCGAATTCAGACTTTCACACGACCCTCAACTCTCCATGCTATCTCATATTGCTGACTCACCTGATCACACACGTTGAAAAGATAAATAATCACCAATATACGTTTCATGCTAAACCAGTAGTCATCATTTGGTCCAGATTACTATCTCTACACATTTATATACAATCAGTGCTCAGCTTTATATTAAGATAGCTAATCTTCATAGGACAGGCTTCAAACTTCTACAACCCACAGCTTTTGAGCCACCCATTTTATTGAAAATCTGATGATGGAATGTTCAAAGCCCACGTTAATGCCAAGGTTGTCATTTTACCCATGTAAACGTTAGTCATTCTGACCCCTCATGTACCGGAGAATCCACTTGCATACATATGCGAGGGATCGGTAGACTTAAATATTAAAAGTTTTACTTGTTGTTTAAATCCACAAAATAAAGTCTTTTTGATAGTTAACTTTTTTTTCTAATTTTTTATCAGCTACATATTTTGTCTTGAATTCCATATATATTAACCAACTATCAGCACAAGAATTCAGATCATCCTCTCTCATCATGCTTGTATTTTATAAACAATCTTTACTCTATTAGTAAAAGACTTAAATATCCAATCCCATATGCCCATGATGGCGTTTTTATCATACTACATACTTGCAGATTAGAGATTGATTTCTATTTACTTTTAACACCCTGTGGAAGAGTAAGTAATTGTTGTGCTATAGAGATATTTTGAAATTTTTATCAGCACAGTACTTGTTTTAAATCCTACCATATTATAACATCCACCACTGCAAACACTCAAACTATCCCACCTGACTACATTTATATCATAAATAATCTCCATTTGTTAGATGAGTTGAGTCATCAAACATCTGAATTTCAGTGTCCAATTGATAGTTTTCATTATTTTTTAAATAATATTGCGAATTAGCCAAATAGACTAATATTTAAATAATATTATTAATTTTAAACAATGGTAGACACATAATCTTTTCCCATATATACATATATGAATTCTTGACTCATTTATTGGAAACATTGGAACGCTTACATTTCAGAAACATAAATTTAGTTTACTTAAAGTATGAAGGATTTATGTGTATAATATATATGTAAATATGAAAACATTTATAAAGCTTTTTATTTATAGTAATTTTTTTATGAACAAGGAATTTAAACACCATTTGATTTATTACATTTGTGTTAATTTAACTACTTCCTACAGAAAATTCTTATTACTCTTATTGATAATATAAATGTTTTTATTATATGAAAAAATGCATGTACTGTTTTAATTCAACTTTTCACACACATTCAAATGCTGGCATTCGCTGCTTATGTTTCAGTAAGTTAAACACACACACTCATACACATTACTGTACAAGGTTGGACAGAACAATAGGAAATAGAAATGCATATTAATGTAATTTTTATAAAATGTAGAATTCTAAGGAGATTTAATATGGAATATTTGGCAGGAAATTAATGTCAGGGAGCAATTAAAAAAGTTCATATTGATTGATTAAGTGGATAATTGATATCTAAATTTGCCAAATTATTTATTTTGCTTAACAGTTTCAAGACTGGCAACCAGAATTTCAATTAGTGCTTAATCAGAACGACTTAATACTTATGAAGGATTATATCCAAATCACCAGCGCACAAAGATAGTAGAACAATTTATTGAAGAAGTCAGCATATACATGAATATTTTAATGTCTACCCAAACAATTTTCTGTGAGCTTAACACGTGAGATGGCATTTTCAAAGCAGCTAGTTGCTTTGTGATTGTTTATAATGTGAAGCCATTAATGTTATGATTTAATCAGTTGGATTATTATATTCTGCATTACTACGTTACATGTGCATATTGTTTGAACAATTTTGAAAGACAAATTGGTCATTTGGTATGTCCGTTATTTCCAGATAACACTCATTTCCACTACCACTGGTAATTTTTATAGCACGTACTATCAAATATTGATTTCAGAACCAGAATAATGTTCATAAAACATCTCTTGGGGGATTTTATCAATCACTAAAGTGCAAAGTTGATATTTTCTATTGATATCTGTCTTAGAACTGGAAATATTTTCTTAAAAGGAAGATATCGCTTAATTGGTGTTTGATTTTATTGCATGTAAACAAAAAACATATCATGGGTATTGCATTTATTTTGTTCCAGCCATTGCATATATTGATAGCACATATTTTTAAAAGGTGTGTGTGTATAACATTCCTGCATTTGATATTCATTGACATATATTATGATTGTTGATCATATCACAGTACTCATGCACGAAAAAGTCATGGCAAATTGCAAGCATCAGCTTCTTTTAAAAACTAGTCATTGTTGTATACAATTACATTTAAAACACAAGCAAACAAATATTTACATTTTAAATTTTTTAAAAAAATGTATGCTCACAGGTTTCACTAGACTAAAAATATAACATTTGAAGACACTTGGACATTATACAATATGCCAAACTAACGGGGGGGGGGGCTAACAATCAGATAACAAATATTTGAAAGATCTAATGTTCACACCATATTGGGCAACATAGACTCATCAGAACCCAAATGGAAATAACAAGATAGTTAGAACAACAATGTAAACCCCAATTGTATGATTACACATCACTGTATACATTAGAAATAATAAATTATTATTGAAACTAAAAATATAATTGTTTTGATATGGAAGCAATGGCACATTATATATGAATAATAAGAGGTTTATTACATAAAATGAAACTTAGGCACATTATTAATGATAACGTTGAAGACATACTCAATACATTTTTTGTAAAAATTATTTTTAAAGCACGAAAAAGACATCTTTTCTAAATAAATCGGTCGATTCCATAAAATGAGGTTAATGTCACATTGTGTAAACAGTATTAAAAAACCAATTAAAATGTATGTTAACAATAATATTTGCCATCACCAACAGGGATAGGTGGTAACGACTGCGTTTTGAAAAACACTTCTTTTGATCGATAAGCAATTTATCTAATAAAAGATAAATAATTTTCAGACAATTGTAGAAGAATTGACAAAGAGTTGATTAATTATTACTGATATTTGAAATCAAGTTGAAGGTAGAAGTAAAAGAGAATCCTATAGCAATGACTATAAGATGACTAGTTGAGCATAATATTGGGGATGTTAATTATGATGAGGAGAAGAGAAAAAGTTAAACTTTTTATTATATTTCTTAACCAGAGCTACAAATTTTTCTTATTGAAACTGTTGTGGCCCGCAAGATGATTCATTAGAGATTTCTTGTAATGTGCTGACCTTCAGCTTTATATTGTGTAGTTCCTTGGAAATGAAAGGATATTGAGATAAAAAAACTTGAAATGATAATCTCCTACCTGTTTGATGGCCTGACATGTTAACCTAAACTATAAGAAGCATAATTCAATAACATGCCTATATTCATGAAATAAACTAATAACCAAGCAAGACGCTATACCAAGATAATTATGCTGGAAACTCAAATAATACTCTACTTATTTTGGATTTCATTACAGAAGACAGAATTTTCTTCTTGTTTTCTACCATGTAACTTTAAATTCTTTTAAAACCTGATATAAAATATTTTCAGAATAATGAAAATAAGTTTGAAATTTAAAAAAGTACCTTTAAAAATAACAAAAGTTAATATATCTGCTTGCTATTTAGAGCCAAAAGTAACACTAAAATATTGATCCACTACCTTCTATCAGAACCATTCAAGGTAAAATTACAATGCAAATATCAATATATAGATTGTTCAAATGCTATCATAAAGGTCTTTGGGGGAATCCATTGTAATCATCCATGCTATTGATTGAGTCATCAATGACTGAAAAAGAAATTAATGTTTGAATTTAAGTTTCAAAGTTTTTTGGGTCAGATTTACAAAAGGGTTGACATTAGTTGCAGATAATGACGCTAGGTGTAATAAAATATTATTTAGAATTGACAGCACATAAATTAAAAAAAAAAAAAATGCAAATAAAATGAAAAAAGAATGATAATAGTTGGTAAAAAGAGCTAATTAAGACTGTGCATTGGGCAGAAAGTTAAAAACAGGTTAATGGTATTAAATTTATGGAAGTTAGTCATTTGATAGCTATAGTTTATTGCAGTCATATTGGGTACCTCAATAATGAGTTATATTACTGATAAACAAAGTCATGAAAATTATATAGACGAGTATATCATTAGCTTGAAAACATGATAGTCAAAAAAGATTGCTTAATGACAGTGTGCACACAGTCCCTTTTGTATTGATGAGGACAGATCATTTGAAACTAATCAAAATCTGTTTTGTCCACTACCACATATCCATTGATTTTTAAGGATTGCATGGATGACCAGAGCTGATCCAATGGGAAAGGCGATGTCATATTTGAATATATATATTACATTTATTATTTTATTCATAATAAGCCTTTTTAATAAGTTTAAAATGAATACTTTTTTAAGATTTGCCTCAGGCGACAAAATTATCAGCCATCCCCTGTGGATAATTCAAAATTAGTTGAATGTAAAGTAGTTTAATTAACAAATTGATATAGATTAATAAAAGAGAGAGTTTCGTTTTTAAATTATTAATCATTTTTGTTGTTGTATTTAAACAAATTGTTTAATAAATACAATTATTTATAATTTTTATCGTTTACTGTCTCTAAAAAAATCATTTCAAATTATTAAAAAAAAACGATTTTGTTTGTATATTAAAACCACGTGATTAATGTTGTTAAAAATTATTCATCTTATTGGCTTGATGCCAAATTTATTTATATATATTTTAAATAGCCGTGATTTTTTTATTTTTTTTTATATGTAAATAAAATTTTTGGTGTATTTTATTTAAAGCGTAATGCGCTATTGTAGGGAAAAAATATTTGAAATATATTAACTTTAATGTGATTTTATATATATATACAAACTTGATATATATATATTATCATTTTGTTTTAACTAAATTTAAAAATGGAAAATGATTCAGAAATTATTTACATATATATATTTTTTGGGGAAAAAAATTGAAATAAGATATAATTTATATTATACCTGGTGAGACAAAAGTTACTTTTTAAAAAATTTATTGTAATATAATTTTGTTTATAAATGTTTAATTTTTGTAATTTTTCCAAAAAACTTGAATTTTAAGAAGAGGGGATTGTTGATTAGTCTTAAACTAATGATGTGTTCTTTTGTACTTTGGAGAAGGGTGTGTATGTGCGCGCGCCCGTGTGCGTGTGTGTTATAACTAAAGTTTAAAAGGCTAGGTGAAGAAGGTTTTCAAGAATCAAAACGAAAGAATTACACCAGAATTTCGTGAGTCGAAAAATGATCTGGATTGAGAACTTTACTACTTTTTTGTTAATAGATATTAATTCTGTTAGGGAGAAGAAAGTTATATTTGATTTATTTTTATTATTACTTTGCTGTTATTTAGTCAGAACATAATTATATTAATAAAATATGTTATTAAGATGACGTTATTACAAAAATAACTTTACGATGTAAACCAAGTTTTGATCCATTCTATATTTGTAAAATTATAAAACTGAAAATAGGTTTAAATAACATTAACTTTGCTGTTATTTGAAGTCATTGTAGTAGCATCTCTTTGTAATGCTTTAAATTATCTTCATCAATATGCATTTCACATCTGAGTGTGAGAATTATGCCAATTTTTTTTTTTTTTAAAATCTCTCTGTTTATTTAAAGTATTCACATATATACAAATGATTTTCTAAATTTTTATGTCTAAATATGTACATATTTTTGTGGTAATTAATTCGGATATTATGGCAAAGTTTTAAAGAAAGGTTTAAAATTACTTTGTATTGTGATGCTTCTTTATAATGTAATAAATATTTTGATTATTATACATTATTTAAGCATGGAAACTGCTTAACTTCCATGTGAACAATCAAAGAGATTAATTTTGCAAAATTTAATTTTCCTATATATATATAGCTTGAATGATATTTTTGGCCAAATGTAGTTATTTTTTTAACAAATTTATTGCTAAAAATAATCTTTAACATAAAAGAATTATAAAAATCAGAAATTTATTTAAAGAAATTCCTAAAATCTCCAACCAACTAATTAAAGTCTTTATTTCTCTGTTCTGCATTTCACATTATCGCTATGAATATGAGGCAAACGGCCTCGAAAGCGCTTAGCGTTTAATATTTTTTGCACTCTCTATAGCTTCTCTTTCATGCGCTTCACACGCTTTTAATTTTATATATTAAACCATGTTGCTCCTGAAATTTCAATTTATCATATAATCACTCCCTTGTAAACCTTTTTCTAACTGTATTTGTATGTTTTTTTTTTTGATGAATAAACTTTCATCACTGAGAAAAAAAAGAAATAAAAAACAAGACTTATCTAAAAATGAAAAAAATTGGAAAAGTCAGAATTTTATTTTAGTGAGAAAAAATATTTTATTTTTATAATTGTGAGAATAATGTCCCCCTCTCCCCCACAATGTAATAAAAATATTAAAATTAAGTATATATTTATTAAATAAAAGCAACTTTTAAATGATCACAAACAACATGTAAAACAAAACAAAAAAAAACAACTTCTGGAATCATTTCTGCTTGATAAATAAAATATGAATGTGTGCTACCATTTTGAGAGAATTGAGTTCTCTCATTTACCTTTGAACTATGGAACTTTTTATTTTTTACTGATAACTTTTGCCATCTATTAATAAAATCAAATCTAAAACATATATTCTTTAGGAATAATTTAGACATATTTATAGCAAGATTGCAATAAAAATATCAACATATAGACCTTATAGCCTCTTCAGGATTCAACTCTTTTCTTATTCCAATAGGCCTTAGTGAGATTTCCCTCTATATTTGAACATTTTTTTTTTTTATAATTAAAGCTTTTTTCTATATCATATATTGGAAATCTTTATTTATTACAAATGTAAGTTTTCAAATGAGGTATTCTCCAAGTTAATGTTTGAACTTTGTAAGATAGGAAAATAAAATACTAAATGGAGACCATTACAGTAAGAATTGTACCTTGTGGGATTGGATGTATTTTATCTATTCAAAAGTTAGTAGGAGAAAATGTTAGATATTTGAATTCCATTTTTTAAATTTAAAAGAAATTTAGGGTTAGTTCATCATTAAAGAAAGAAAAGGTATTTTAAAAGTAAACATTAAAATTATCATTATTAAAATGAAAAAAAAAAACTTCAGGCATTGACAACTATTCTGCTACCCATTAAAAACAGTTTTCACTTTTTCATAACAAATGTTTTAAGAGTTGTCATTAAAAAAAAACAAATCCTTTCAATTAAAATCTAATTGTAGTCATATGGTTTTGATTTAAAATGAATATTTTAGAAAAGTATCGCATAAATAATCTTTAATATGTAAACAAATTATGGAAAAGTGCAATTTTTTTTCCAAATATGGACAATTGAAAATTTCACCTGAGGTGAAACATTCCACTAATCAGAAGTTATAATTTCCATTGATATCAAAATGAGGCAAATCTGAAGTCATTGTTATGCAAATTACATATTGTAATTTTCTAAAGGACCATCTGATGCTGACATCTTCAGATTTTTTAAAATAATAATTTTAAAGTAATTGCAGTAAAATAAAACTACATACTTTAATCTAAATTTATAGATGTAAGGAAGAAAAGATATAGCAATTGCAGCATCATCATGATGCCCAAAACAACAGATACAGCTTGGTATTGCTGTCATTATGACAGAACATATTAAATGCTACCTATGGTACCTTACATAATTTCTGAGGTAAATCACAGTTTGCCATGAAATAGTTAAAACATTTGAAATATGACACATTTATAATTGTTAATTGAAAAAAGAAATGGAAAAAAGTGTGAGCAAACTCTAAATTCTAGCAGCAAACTAATTTATTTTATATCTTTGTTTTACTGTTTAAAAGAGAAAAAAAGTAGTGGGTACCTAGCTTTTATTTATCAGTAAAAAAATTATATTTTTTTAAATGTTGAATTATTTGTTTCTCTTTATTTTTATGTTTTTAAAAATAAATATGAATATATGTATTTTTAAAACTGTTATTTATAAAATTGTTAACTACAGGGCATCCATTATTTTAAGTACTATTAAATAATGTTTATCTGAATGTTTGTGGTAGTATTTTAGTTGTATTTATATGTTGGAACTTTCTATAATTACTATTAATTGTTAAATATTTCTTTTCAAATACAGTAAATTGTTAGTAATAGCTCACAGATTAATGTATAACATTTTTTAAGTAGTAGTATTCTCTTTATTTTAAATGTTGCTAGGAATACTAACATGGGAATTGAATTCTGGACCAAATAAATGTAAAAAATAATGAGCTTTATAATTACATTTTCATTATTGCATCATTTTAAATACGCTCTTTTAAAAAAGGTATTTTAAAATATCTTTGCAATGAAATTTCTCTTCCCTTACAAATCAGATTAAGCAAACATTTACAATTTATATTACCATATATTGTTTTTTGCTTTAATTCCTTTTTAATTATAAATATTTAGTTAATTGTATTTACAGAGTGTGTAATCAAATGTAAGTTGTTAAATTATAATATGGAAAAATAGCTTTTGACCACCACTACCACCATCATCATAATAATAGTAATAATAATTATCATCATCATCATCATCATCATCATTTTTAGTTGAGGAACTTGGATTTATAATATAGCTATGATTTTAGTCGAGTAAACTTTTTACCTATGCATATAACACCTTCTTGCAAACTCTGATTATATATCTATTAGACTTGATCAGCATATTAATTATGAATTTGATTTATCTGAATAAGCCATTACAGATCATTTTGCAATTCTTTTGTAGTTGTCTATAGTTTATAATAATCCAGTTGTCTATAAGTATGTTAATAAATTATCATGTTGAATTAAATAATTTGTTATCCATTCATAGCTGGGATTGTATTTTTGGCTTGGGTAAAGTCATCATTATCATCATCATCATCAATTCACTGCAGGATGAAGGTCTCTCCAAGTTCAATCCATCTTCTCCAATCTTTATATTCTCTTCTTTACATCACCCCTGCACACGTTCTCATCTCATCCATCCATCTCACACGTGGTCTCTTTCTGGGTCTTTTACAATCTCTTGGAATTCAATTTAAGACTTCAATTGTCCATCTACTATCATCTCTTCTAGCAATATGTCCAGCCCAACTCCACTTCAATCTTTTAATTTTTTCAATGAGGTCAGTAACACCTATTTGTTTTCTTACCCATACATTGCGTTTTCGATCTCTTCTCGTTACTCCTAGCATGCATCTCTCCATACTTCTTTGAGTGGTCTGAAGTCTCTGTATTGCTCTTCTATTAAGTGGATAATGTAGACAGGATATTTTTATAATTTTAGAATATTTGTATTTCTTTAATCGATAAAGTGACTTAAGTATTAAATTGAATAATAAAAGTAGAAAATATTTTCCTTGTGTATCCGATCAATTTATTAAAAAAAAAAACAAATTATCAAAATGTTCTGGTAGTTTGATAGCTTTGAAGTGACCTAATAGAGAAATTAAACACAATATTAAAGTAGTTACATCAAGTTATTATATGGAACTTCTTTGTAATAAAAGTATTTCTCTGAAATGCAAAACAACTCTTCGATTAAAAAATCCTCTAATCAAATTTATTTTATTAAAAATAATAATATATTAAAAGTATGGGACTGATATTTTTAATAATTTTATTAAGTGTATGTCACACATGGAACCATCTATTTGTGATTTGACTTATAAATATATTTCAGACTCTTTTGCTTGGATTGTTTAAAAAAAATTTCATTTTTGTGGCTAAATGAGTTAACTTCAAAAATTCTTAGAGATAATGTTTGTTTTACAATCATTTTAGTTAACTTATTTAATCTTTCTTTGTTTACTGGTGTATTTTCTGAGTATTTAAAAGTTGGTGTTACTACAATCATTTTTAAAAAAGGTGATCCATTAATTATTAACAACTATAGGCCTATTTCAATCATTTCTGTTATTGCTAAGTTATTCGAGATATGATAATGAGATTGTGTCATCCCTGAATATGCATAATGTGATTTCTGTACTGAAAAGAGTACTTTGGATACTCTTTGTGGTCATATATACAATTTAACATTGCTGTTGGATAAAGGGTACCAAGACACTAGTTATTTTTTATTTATTTATCCAAAGCATTTGACTTTGTTCGTTATGCACTTCTTATACATTGATTGAATTCATATGGTTTTGAGAGTCATTTTGCTTCATACTTAAAAAGTTATCTAAAAACCATAAAATTGGATTTTAGATTGGTTAATCATGGAATTTTACAAAATTCTGTACTTGTCTCTATATTATTTTTAATAACTCATTGATTTATATTACATGATCACATCTCCAATACTAGCACATAATTGTTTATAAACAAAGCAAAGCAAAACTCCATACTACTATATGGAGTTTTGCTTTGCTTTGTTTATAAACAATTATGTGCTAGTATTGGAGATGTGATCATGTGATGCTTGCTGGTCTAACACCAATCCTGCCTAATAGGGTGGTGGTGGCTATGGTTGTTAAAGAGCCAAAGACACCAAAATGTATGGGTGCTGAACTGAGTTCAGACCCATATGACTATATAAGCTATTGAGCGTAGATTGAAAATATTTTTTTGTGTTTTCAATTTCATGCTCATAGTTTTGTAATTAAGTAGAGATAAAAGGTGGTTGCTAGAGGGTTGCATTAGATCCTAAGATCTAGATGCAGTGCTCTTAGATCCAAAGCTCCTCACTGACAAAGGCCACAAGCCAGAAACTAGTCTGGGGATATTGGATGAGTAAGCATTAGATAGGGATTTTATGCACAAGCCTTCTGGCATCCATTGATTACTCTGTTTAGCACAGGTGGCACTACTATATGGAGTTTTGCTTTGCTTTGTTCATTGATTTATAGTTTTGCTGATGATATTGCCCTGTCTTGTGTTGCTATTTCATATAATATTCCTAAACCAGTGATTAATAAAGACTGGCTCATAATAAACTTTTTGTCAATCATAATTAAATAAAGGGCATTCTCTTTGTTTTATAAATATTCTTCATATCTATATTTATTAATATTTTTAATCATCATTCTAGTAGTATTTGTTCTTGTAGTAGTCATTATTTAGATGTTTTCATTGATTTGATGTTATCTTGATCGAACCATATTAATGATTTATATTCTCACTATATTGTTTTATTATTTAATAAAATTCTTGCTTAGGTCTACTTTGATGACTGTTTTTCATTGCTTGTTATTAATGTATATAGTGTTATTGTATTGTTTCCTCATTATCCTCATTATGTACTTTACAAAATTATGACTTGCATATTATTTTTCATAGGCTTAGATTGGTTTCTATGCATTATATTTATGATAATTCTTGTGTATTGGCTGCTTTAAAGTTTATAAGCATAGAGTACTTATTGATATATGTCATCATTGTTTTTTTATTTATACCACAAAGTGTCTTTTGTAAATGTTTGCTTAGTTAAGAATTTTCCATTACAATTGCCAGCTTTTACTTGACAAGAATTTGTAGACAATTTAATTGGAATGGTGATACTTTTGTTGTTGATTATTTATCATTTATATATGTAAGTAATGTTTGAAATTTTGGTTATTGTATTATATCTAACCATTATTATTATCATCATCATCATCATCGTGGTGATGATGATAATGATTGTTTTAACATTTGTATTTGTATGTAATAAATTTTTATATTTTTTTCTTATAATTATAATTTGTTTGTAGTAAAGTTTATGTTATTTTCTGTATGTTTTATACTTTTTTTTACATGATTAATGTATACATATTTTTATTTTTTTTTGTAATTTTTTTGGAATATAATGGACTTCTATGATCAACTTCCCGCACAAGTTCTACTTATTTGGAGTTATTCTATTTTGTTTGTTTATATATATTGTTTGTTTGATAAAAGTTAATAATAAATAAATTATTATTATTATTATCCATTCTAAACTTTTTTTAAAAAAGGTCTGCTATGGGTTTTTCACTAGACTTATTGAATTGGTTCCAGTCATTTTTTACAAATAATAACATCTCATATTCTTACATAAAAGGATTGTGTATCAGAAGGAGATGTGTTGTAACCACTGCTATTTGCAATAGATATAAATAATTTAAACAAGTATGTAGTGATGATCAGTTTGCTGTCATAAACTGATAACTGTAAAATATTTAAACTTACTTGCCATGATGATTACCATTAGCTTCAATCTTATATATTGGCTTTTCTGAATGGTGTCTTAAGACTAATGTGTATATAAATATAGATAAATTGTTGTGCTATCACACAAGAAAACTTTCCAATTTTACATTCTATAAACGAATCTATTCCATACAAAATCATATTATAAAGTTCTTGGAATACTGTTCAATCAAAATTGCTCTTTTACAACTCATGAAGATAATATTATATACAAAGCTAATAAAATAATGGACCTTATACCATGTAATGGTCATTACACTCCTTGTATTATTTATGATAGAATATGCTCAGTAATATGGAAATCAGATAAACTATCAGATATAAATACAGTCATTAAACCACAGATTTACTATAATTAATGCAAGAATAACTTGATAACTTTGTATCATCAAAGAATTATTTGGGATCTGAAACTTTAATCTAATAGCTCATGGAAAAATCTTCTTACATAGTTGTATCCCAAAGCTATTAATATGAGTACCTCTTATCCATATAAGGAATAAAGATATATTTCACATTGATAAATATAAAATGCGAAATTAAGCCTTTATAATATATATATACATTGTCATATATTCTTTAGACTTAAAATACTTTCATTGAAAGATTAACTATTAACAAATCATATATTTTAAATTATAGTAATGTATTTCTTTAAGTGGTTTCCTCAACTGTTAAAATAAGAAAATGAATTGAATTATTATTATGATTGAGTTTTTTGCTATATATTTCATAAATAAAAGACTTTTAACTCAATGGGGAATTTTGCGTATTCTTTATTCTGAAGTTATGAAGTACTATTGTAGTGGTAAATTTGATTTTAAAAATTACTTGGTATAATTGACAGTTTTTGCAGATGCAAAGGAAATTATTATGAAAAGATAGTACACAAAATTTTTAGTTGGTTATTTTTGCCTTTTGTTTCATTTGTCATATAGAAATGAGTAGAATAATTTGTATATCAATATTTTCATGTTATTTATTTAGTTTTTTTAATTAATATAATGATATTTTGATGTAGCTCTAAATTTAAGATGTTAGAGTATATTCTATTACATAGATATCAATCAATTGCAAACTATTGAACTATCATTAGTTGTTTTTACTATCTTATTGCCTATTTAATTAAACATCTGTTTGAGCAGAAAATATGACATACTCACATATTTAATAATACATTGAGATATAAATATCTAATAAATGAATAGCTAAATACTTCATTTAAAACAGAAAAAACTCACTATAATTATTGCCACCCACAGCAAGCTAGCATAATCAATGGATGCCAGAAGGCTTGTGCATAAAACCCCCATCTAGTGCCTACTCATCCAATATCCCCAGACTAGTTTCTGGCTTGTGGCCTTCGTCAGTGAGTAGCCTTGGATCTGAGAGCACTGACTTAGATCTTAGGATCTAATGCAACCCTCCAGCAGCCACCTTTTATTTCCACTTAACTACAAAACTATGAGTCTTAAACTCAGATCCAAGGCTCCTCACTGATGAAGGCCACAAGCCAGAAACTAGTCTGGGGATATTGGATGAGTAGGCACTAGATGGGGATTTTATGCACAAGCCTTCAGGCATTCATTGATTACTCTAGCTTGCTGTATGTGGCAACATGTATAGTGAGTTTTGGCTGTTTTAACAACAGTTATACACAAGCATAAGCAGTGGTGGTCATGTGATGTTTATTGCCTTAAAACCAATCCTGCCTAATAGGATAGTGGTGACTTTGGTTATTAAAGAACCAAAGACACCAAAATATATGGGTACTTAACTGAGTTCAAACCCATATGACTATATAAGCTAATGGACTTGGATTGAAAATGGTAAGGTGTTTTTAGTTTAAGACTCATAGTTTTGTAATTAAGTGGAGATAAAAGGTGGTTGCTGGAGGGTTGCATTAGATCCTAAGATCTAGGTGCAGTGCTCTCAGATCCAAGGCTCCTCACTGACGAAGGCCACAAGCCAGAAACTAGTCTGGGGATATTGGATAAGTAGGCACTAGATGGGGATTTTATGCACAAGCCTTCTGGCATTCATTGATTACTCTAGCTTGCCGTGTGTGGCAATACGTATAGTGTTTTGCCTGTTTTAACAACAGTTATACACAAGCATAAGAAGTGGCAGTCATGTGAAGTTTATTGGCTTAAATACTTCATGTGTAATAGTAAATTAGGAAATTAAATTTATGATTTAACATCATACAAATGTCAATGCATGCGCAAAAACCCTGGACCCAGCATACAATAGGTATTTACTTTTCAAAACCAGACACTTGGAAATGTTAGGAAGTTTAACATAAAAACCAGAAACTCAGTGAGTACACAAAAATTGTCTTAGGTGTGAATTAATCACATAATATTTTAAAGAGGATTGCCAATATATATAGTTTAAACACGCTTTGTGAAATCTGATATGTAAGTTAAATAGCTAGGCTGGCTAAATAGAAGACATATTGTTAAATAAAAATAAAATTCCCATTATTATTTTTCAAGTAATTCAAGAAATGTAAATATGTATAATTTACACAGTATATTTCAAGATTCATGTATTCGGGGAGGGGGGCAAAGTTAAAATATTGTGTAGTTAATGCACCACTGAATGCGTAGGGGTTTGTGTGAAGTAAATTGCAGATTTAGCTTTGTGATGCTTGTTGAATGGGGTGATTAATTATTCATTTTTTTATTATCGTGATTTATATATAAACATTATATGCCGAATGATCGGTTTATATTAAAATTCTACGTTTTAAAATTAGATTTTAAACAAACTATTTATATTTGTCGAAATATTTATTGATTATTTTAAAAATATCGTAAAAGCGATCTTAACAAACAAATGTTGAGAAATCAAGCAAAAGAGAGAGATTTCAATTTGCCAGTTGCTGGGTTTTTTTTTTTTTTTTAAATCTGAAAAGTTATCTTTTGGAAGATCACATTTCATCCCCTTTCTACAACCGTTTTATTTATTTATTTTTTTTTGCTGTTGTTTGAATGAAAAATGCCTGTTTATTGAAAGGATATCAAAAATCAGAAAAGAAGTTGATGGTAGTATAATAATTAAAAACATTTTTCCAAGTAATTGATAGTTATAATTTATTTTCTAATTCATTGGCAGAATCTGCCAAAAAGGAAAAAAGAATTAAGTTGAGTGATATTTTTTGATTTTATTTAGGAAATTTTATGGATTATTGTTAACCTGTGTATTAAAACTCAAGTAGTTAGTCGTATATGATTTTGACTTTTAAAGACCATCTTCATCATTTATCTTGTTTTATATCAGGTTTGTCCTTGGCTAATTTATTTGTATATCTGTTTATACACATAGTGCACGGTTTGGCGCAGTTGGCAGAACACCCTGCTTGGGATCAGGAGGTTCCAGGATCGATTCTGGTCCTCACAGTTCTGGCTTTTGAATTTCTTATGAATTCCTGAGCAATAACACCATATGTCTTTTTTGAATCCTGGATGGCTTGGCTGAGGGGTAGTGCATCTGCTTGGGATCAGGAGGTTCCAGGATCGATTCTGGCTCTCGATGGTCTGGTGCTCAAATTCCTGAGCAATGAAACCGTATGCATTTTTTCATGGTAATGTTGCTTTCGTTTATTAAATAAAATAATGTAATGTATAGTTGCTCTTTGAACATAATAAATGTCAATAAATTGAGTTTAGACGCTATAATCTTTAGCTTTCAGATTCATCACTATTATTGGTTCCTTATATTGTCTAGTCAATTGTTAATTCAATCTGATTTTGTAATATATGTTTAAATCACTAAAACATCACAACAATCATCTTTTCTTATGCGCTTATACAAACTGTTACTGTAATACATATTTACAAAGATTTTAAGGTTATCCTTTTTTTTAAAAAAAAAAATTCATTATTTATCTAATTACTCTTAGTACCATGTATGGTTTTATGTAGTGATAAAATGACAGACCAAAGGCCCAAGGTCCATGAATTGTGGTCCAGTTCTAGTACTTCTTGTACTTGAATTTTTGAAGGCACAAACATTAAATCATTCTATTATACTTTATTCTGTCCTCTTGTTTTCTTTCTTTTTTTTTTGTATAAAAAAAAAGGAATTCATTTTTTATTACTCTTGGGAAAAGCCTATTACTTTTATATTTTTCTATGAAAGTACTTTTTTTTATGAGCTTATTTGTTTGACTTGTACGAGTATTTAGTGAAGTTATATGCAAATCTTTTAAAATCCAAACTGGGTTTACTACCAATTTGAGATAAGAGTCTTTATGATTATTCAAAGTTATCATGTTATACATTGCTCATGAATTGCATTCCATAATCCCTCATGCTATTATCCAGTAAAAAAGATTTTATTCCAGTTGCTCTGACTATGTATATTGGGGGACATCACCAGGGAATGGATTTAAACTACCAGAAATGGTAAGCTGATAAAAAAAAATACTGAAATTGTGGGTTTTTGTAATTCTACATGCATATTATAATATTGAATTATTTAATTTAAATAATAAAGATCTCATGATGGGTAGAGATGATTCCTGTTAACATTAGAATAACCATTGGTATGTTACATTTCACATTTTAAGGAATATTTATAAAATAATAAATATTGTGAAATTTTATCCCACTGTGAATTAATTTAATTATTACATATTTACTTTCAGGATTATACTTATAATATATAGTATCATATATTGATGTAAAATATTGCTTTTTTCAAAACTATTAGGGATAGAAAATATTTATTGTATATTAAGCATTAACATTAATGAATGTGTTATGCATGGTAAAGCTTAAAAGTTACTTGATAAATAAAATTCATAACTTTGTTAATGCAAATAGAATGAGCTATATTATTATACATTATAATGGTTAATAGAATTAAATATTTTTTTAATAAAAAAAAAAAGAATTAAATATTTTTATTGATTTTAGTTAATTTATTCAAGATCTGAGTATTTCATATTTCATCTAATTTGAAAGTACATAGATTTTAAAGTAACAGTGGATTGTCAATATATATCTTTGTTTGGGAAGGATTGACCTTTAGTGATTGGTAATTGGAAAGTTAGAAATAGAAAGAGTAAAAATGTTGGATGAATATCACAACTTCCTTTTACTGCAAATATATTTTTTTTTCACCTGCTGAAACACAGGGTTGGACATGACAATAGAATTTTCAAGAATCATATAGATTATATTATTTTTGGCAGTGAATGTTTCAGTTTTAGTGTAAAACATGGCCGAGATCAGATTATAGATCAGATAATGAACTACTCGTAAATGAACCTCTAATGAAGATTACTAAAGAACCACAGTCTTACCTAATACCCTATTTATAAACTAAAAACGTATTTATTGCTTTTAGGAACCACATCAGAAATCAATGAGAATTTTTGCATATGACTAATGGTAAATCAGATGATTCTAAGAAAAAAATGTGAGTAAAATAAAACAATAGTAATAAACAAAATAAATGTTTATAGAAATAATGATCATCATTAAAAAAGGGAGAAAAATGGAAAATAATGATTTAGATTATTTTAGAGAACTGAATAAGAATTACCAAACAAAAAAATCAATTTATATAAAAAAACGGAGTATTTTAGGAAATTTTTTGAGATCAAAGGAAAATTTTGAAGGTCCTATCTGAATTTGCCAAAAAAATGCCAAATGTCAGATTTTGACCAAAGTAACAAAGATCAAACAAAATGTAAGGAATATTCTTAAGAAATACTCCTCCAAGACATTGATAACAGGAACTGATAGTATCAGCATTTTTTTTATATTATAAAAAGATGAGTTAATAAAAATATTAACCAAATTATGTCATGGAATCAGAAAAATATCCCTGTTTCAAACAATGGGAAGAAATCACTTCTGATTTTTTTTTTGTCAAAGAAATGAATCTTGATAGAAGTGTCAGACTGATTTTACATATTAAAATTATTTAACACATAATAAATACATTGAAAGAAACTGTCTTACCAGAAACATTTCTATCTGTACACTGAATAATTTGAAAAGATCTGAGAAGGTAGTTTTACCTGTCTATTATAGGCCATCCATCTTTTAAGTAGTATGTACATAAACGCTATCAAGCAGGCATTAGTAATGCGTTTGAAGTGCACAGTTTTTCTGTGTGTAACATGGAGAAACAGCGCCACATAGTGGGCTAGAATCTTGGTAGTTGCTGGTAGCTGACGATGTAAGCTAGATGTGTTTACAGCAATCAGCGCCACCTATGTTCTTGGTAGTTGCTGGTAGTAGATGACGTAAGTTATATGGGCTTATGCATGGCAACCAGCGCCACTAGGTGCATGGTGAACAGCGTCACCTAGCGGCTGGAAGAATCATTTCTGCTTTCGAGGCCTCTACCCTGTATGTTCTGTGTGCTAACACAGAAACAGCGCCTCTAGCGGCCATCATGCTCATCAGGTAAAACTACCTCTGAGAATATCAAATTGCAATAAAATTTAAGTTGATAATATTAAATTACAAAGAGGATTTTGATGATATATAGATAATTATGAAAGATCTGTTAGAAGGAAGAAGGGCAAAAAGATGATCTGAAGAATAGAAGGAAACTATTGACTTTTATAACATTGAGCAAATAACTGACAAAAAAAACTTGCAAAAAGTAGACTTGCTTGTTGTTTGTGACTTGTGGCATATGAATGAAGATGTGATGTAAGCTTTAACCCTATTAGGATATTGCTGTTATAGGTTTGGATAATGAAGGCCATTAGAAAAGGTAAACCATGGGTTCAGCACTTATAGGATATTACTGGCATGAAAGCTGCATCATTAGAAGCACATTGACTCTCATTTGAACAATCCAGATTAACATGGAACCTTTATGAACCATTACAGAATGGATAATTGGTTTTAAGTTGGCTGTTTGAAAGAAAAATACTCAACTTGTTTTGACCTGAAAAAATTTCTAAGATTTGTTTACCTGGCTGGATTTGAAATTCAGATCTTAAACATGGCATGTAATGAAGTCGTAACTATTAGCCATGAGGCCATTGCAATCTACTGATTGATATCTAGTACTATAGACATATATACAAGTTTTAAATATTTAATTTTATTATTAGTTCTTTTTAGTAATTTTGCAATATAGATTTAATCATTATTATATAAAAAAAGGTTTATATATTGATAGAGAGTTATTTGTTCAGTATTGGTTTTTAAAACTAAAACATTTATTATATATAAATATATATTTTTTGATTGATAAATAATTGACAGGCATACATTTATTATGTGACTTTTTTTTAAAAAAAAAAAAAGGAATTGTGTGTGTGTGTTTTATATGACCACCTTCTTCACCAATATATAAAAGTGAAGGATCACTTTCAGACTTTTGAATGGTGTCATGTTAGTTTAACAACTTTTTATTTCTCCATCCTCCCATTAGGTCAACGTCAACAATATAATAAGGATGACTCATGTTCCCCATACACTTTAACCCTTAAGCTGTTATATTTGTTTACATTTGTATTGTCTTTTTTTTTTTTTTAAAAAAATATACATATATTTCATTATTTATTATTAAAATTTAATTAAATTACTCTTGGTAATTAATAACAACAATTGGTTACCTGTCAAGACAAAGAAAGGAAGATATACTTAAATTTATTAAATAAGGGATTACTTGTTGGTATTCATTAACATAGCATACAAGTCTTACTGAATCAAGAATTTATCTTAGCAGTTTTATCATGTTTTCACCTGAGATTTTTAATAATGTTTTTATTTAAACACTTGGTTATGGTGTTGCCATTATCTTTAATTATGAATTCTAGTGTATTTTGGAGATCTTGGGATATTTGGGGACTATTGTGACAAGCATAACATTTAACCGGGATTTAAACTCTCAGATCTAACTATTGATGCCCTTTGAATTAAAGCTTTGCAATTTGAAGCTCAACCTGTCATTTCCGGTGCTCAAGTGATCACATGGGTTTCCAAGTGACCAATCATTGTTTATTTCAATGTTTTGAGAATTTGTATAGTTGTTAATTCACTAGATGAATTGTAAGATGTTTACTATGAGTGGCTATAAATTTAAGCTTTTCCACCTACTCTCCTTTGATACTGTGATTCAGGGCTTAACACTATTTCTAGTTTTCATTTTTGAAACCTCATGCAAATTAATTTTTTACATTTAATTAATGCAGGCAACACCTTTTATTTATTATTTACAACAAAAAAAATGTCATTGTTCTTTTGTTTTTTCAAAATATAAATTTATTATTGCTACTATTGTTACATGTTGATTAGTAGGGTGTTAGAAGGGGAGGGGGTAATTCTTTGTTTCAATGGTTGTGTATCTGTATTGAAGATCCTGAGTGTGTTTTGTTGTATGTTGTGTTGATATTTTCCTAGAGCATCTTACGTGATGAGTTGAATTTGAAACATTAGGTCCTAGGCAGTTGTGGTATAGTGAAAAGGTTCCATGTGTCTTTGAACCAGGCTTTTGAAGCAAGGATTTCATTTCTTTTCTTCATTTTGATTAGTTTTTGTATGAAATGTGTCCTCATTCAGGTGCGTTATTGTGAAAATTTTCAATCACCCAACTGTCCAAATAGCATATGTTAAGAATATCGAGAGTCTAACACTGCTATTGTTCTGGTTTTTAGGCAGTCTTTTAATGAAAGAATTTTGTAGTAATCAATTTTTGAGTGGTCAAAGGTAATTTTCATGATATTTCCCAGCCGTGTACAGCTGAACATAATGTGGTGAAATTTTTCTTCTCGTTTCTTGCAATTGATGCAGATTGGATCTATTTTACTCATTTGACTTTTATAGAATAGGACAGTATTGGTAGGCATTGCTTCCAGGTTGATTTTTATTATAAGGTCATGATACTTAGGTTCCATATTCCAGAACTTAAAAAGTGATGTGATTCTTTTATTGGTAATGCCAAGTTTCAAGTCACCTTCTATGTAATCTTTCTCCAGATCTGCCATTCTGTTGGAATCCATGGTAAAATGAACATTTTTAACTGTCCATTTTCAAGCAATATACTCTTACTAGCCTATTAATTATTTCGCTGAAGTCACTTTGGTCAAGTGATCAATGCAAATCGATAGAAACATAATAAATGATAAAATGCTTTTGGTAGAACCAATTTGCTATTAAAAGAAAAGATATCTTTGTTTGAAAAAGGTATTTAATTCATGCAATTTATAATTTCATACATATGGACCTAAGACTTGAAAGAGTAATGAAGAGACTTCACACTATATAATAAAACATGATAGATATAATATATATTGGGAGTAAAGACCTCTTCCAATAGGTGTGTGAAGGGAAAATAATGATGAAAGACATTTCTCCCCAGGTTTGGTAACTTTGTTAGTGAGGGTTTGAATGGTTGTCTTCTTTCTAGCTAAGATAATTTGATGCCAATTTACTGATCAATATTTATGGCTAGATGGATTGACTATGGGACAGCTATCCCAGAGAAAAGTCCTGTCTTTTAAATTTAACTTAGCCCAATCCTCAACCAATTATCGTAATTGAATGCACTAACTTTGCATTGTACAGCCGTTCTCTCTAGAAGGTAATGCTTATTAAGTAAAATATTATTACATCAATATCCAAATTTTTCTGGTTTAGGCACT
Organism: Epiperipatus broadwayi; assembly: GCA_028023455.1. NCBI lineage: Eukaryota > Metazoa > Onychophora > Udeonychophora > Euonychophora > Peripatidae > Epiperipatus > Epiperipatus broadwayi. The sequence goes on from JAQFVV010000006.1 coordinate 16,841,806, forward strand.
TCAAACATAAAGTTCTTAAACCAAGATCTAATATATTCTTATATTGGACTATTTCCATCATCTAATATATGTATTGAATGTCTTTAGAAAAATTTAACTTATTTAAATATTCCAAATACATTCAACTATTAGTAATAGCACATCAAACAGGTTAGTATATGCACAATGTTTTGAGAGATATTAGTCTCCACTCTTCTTCAAGAGTTGTTGGCCTGACTAGTGACAGTACTAGCATGGGATTTGAACCTGGGTCCTTAGATTCTTGAGTTTTTTAATTTTAAGGTAATGCTCTGACCAATTGAGCTATCCTGCCAAAGGCAACAGGATGTAGTAATTTCATATACTTATCTATGAGGTTCCTCCTGATTTCTCCATTTTTTTCCTAAGAGCAAAGTTGACTAGTGGTTTCCATACATTATGTATAGTCACACTGGGTTGGCTTTTGGGATTTTTTGTCATTGTCATGTGAGCAGCTTTTTATAAATTTTCTTCTTTGTACCTTTTTTTCTCTATTCAGTATTTTTGTACTTTCCCAGTTGAACATATGTTCATTGGCACATACATGTTCTGCTACTTAGACACATCTGTTTTCTCTCTTCTAATCATCAGTTTGTGTTCTTGCAAGCACTTTTCAGTGGAATGACTGGTCTCACCAATATATGTTCTTCCACATTCATGACCCATTGAAAAGTGCTTGCAAGAATACAAACTGATGATTAGAAGATAGAAAACAGATAAAGTCTAAGATAGCAGAACATATATGTGCCAATGATCAATTGGGAAAATACAAAAATATTGAATATAGAAGAAAAGGTACAGAGAAGAAAATTTAAAGAAGCTGCTCACATGACAATGGCAAAACTCCCATAAGCCAACCTAGTGTGACTATACGTAATGTATGGAAACCACTAATTAACCTTGCTCTTAAGAAAAAGTGGAGAAATCAGGAGGAACCTCATAGATAAGTATATGAAATTACTACCGACCGTTGACTTTGGCAGAATGGCTGAATTGGTCAGAGTGTTACCTTAAAAAACTCAAGAATCTAAGAATTCAGGTTTGAATCCCATGTTAGTATTGTCACTGGTCAGGTCAGGAACACCTGAAGAAGAGAGGAGACTAATATCTCTTGATACATTGTGCATATAGTAGCCTGTTTGATGCGCTCATATTAACAGTTGGATGTATGTGCAATATTTAAATAAAAGTTAAATTTTTCTACAGTCATTCGATACATATATTAGATGATAGAAATAGTCCAATATAAAAATACAACTAGAATACCGTCATCACAAACCTTCATGAAAACACCAAGATCTAACTGCCTATAATATGAGGAATGAGTGCATATTTAATTCAACAGCCGTATTTATTTATTTTTTAAAATTATTATCCATCATTAAGCTAAGTTAGTTTTATTATTAGCTAGAAAAGAAGATCTCAATTGATGAGTGCCAATTTTATCTTTTCAAAGTAAGCATTGTTATTATAGCACAATTCTGTTTGCACTAGTGATGCAAGTATCATACTTTCAGAGACTCTGAAGTTGTCACTTTTCATTGCTTAATTATTACTTCAGATGTCATATTTTTTCAAATCGTATGATAAAGAATTTTATTGCTCTCAATATTTTAGTATCTATCTGTAGTCGTTTTTCAAAAAAGCATAATTTTTAAAATCTCAGAGATACTTTTTATTCATTTATGCTTCAGAGAATATATATAGATAATTTAATTCTAGTTCATTATGGAAATTAGAAGCAACTTATAAATACATTGTCATTTCAACTCCAGAAGGGCGGGGGGGGGGGGTAAACAGTAAAAAAAAGTTAAAAATGAATTTTGTAATGACCGTAGAAACCAAACTGCGAAATATGAATTCTATCCTTTACTCTGTTTATTTGCATCTTACAATATTGTCTTTTAACGTGTATTGCAAATTCTCTGAAATCTTCAGTATATTACTAATTGTAGCCTCCTCTTATATTTAATTTAACACACTCAGTGAAAGTGATAAGATCTGGGTATTTTTTGTAATATATAATGAAAACTTACAATTATTCATCTGCTTTCTGGATCAACTACTGCATTGGATTGTTGAATTTGAATACAATTTATGCAGAGCCAGGAAGGTCCATTCACATTGTATTAAGGCACTTCCAATGAATACAGTTAGTATTGATTGTTTTTCATCGGAAGGATATGGTTTAATATATAATTCAAAACAGATTCACACTTGGATATAAAGATGTCGTAAAGTTGTTCAGATAGAAAAAAATTATCACCCTTAGGTAATTTTTTTTGGCAGAAGTGGTTAAAAGCCAGCACTACAAAATGTCATATAAATTAATTACTATATGATATTTGTGTATATATTTGTGGTTCTCAGGTGATTTCTGAGCCATTACAAAGTTTGTCATTGATTTTTTTTTATTCATTACCTTTTTTTATTATTATTGGAACTTGAATTTTGCTGCGCTTTCACAAGTACCAATTGATGATGATGATCTACCAGATTTAATTAAAGAAGCTACCATGCAATTATAGTACATTGTTATTAATCATTTTGCTTTCTTTTACATAGAGTTTATATAAAATAAACACGATAAATTATAATAAAAAAAATATAATTTAAGCAGTTACATTGTAACTGGGTCAAATGTCAGTCACTAAACCCTCATGATCTGGCGATTCAGTATTTAATTTGGATAGGCTTCCTAGGATTCATGTTTTGGGAATTGCAAATAAGTAATGTCATTGAATATTGATGTGAAATGTGTCTTTTTTTTAAAAAAAAAAAAAAAAACAGCGATAAATCAACGTAGGCTTTCATTGTATTAATTTGCTGCATGTTAAAGGTAGCCATTAAAACTGTTTTAAATAATATTGAAAGGTATTTTCTCAAATGATTTCTGTTGTAGTTGGGTAAGATAAATACATATATATATTTTTTTTTCATAAAAAAGATAATTATATTTTTTAAAAGTGTTTTTTTTTTTTTTCAGATTGTAATTAAAAGCATGGAGAAAAATAATGGGAAAAACCCTGAATTACCGTTAAAAAGGTCGCAGGGTTTATGTTCTTTGCCCAAAAAGAAGCGGATAATACCCAAAAAGTCACTTAAGGTAGGATCCATCTTATATTTGATTCATAGTTTTAATAAATATTGGATAAAATTCATTCTGGATTTTTAAATTTGCATTTAAGATTATTCTAAGTGCATATATATAGGCTCACATAAAACGGAGAAAAGCAACCTCGTACTTTTTACTCTTCTATGTTTTTCCGTGTGGAAACAGTCCCTAATCTGAAACAGCTTGTAGACATTTGTATTTATGATTTGTTTGACTGGAGCCAATTCAAATAAAAGCATTACTTGCCAGTTAATCCACTTAATTAAGTTATTTGTTGCATTATTTTAACCCTTTTATTAATGAGATTTTAAACTAGTTTTTATGAACTAAGTTAGGTGTAATGTTAATGAAAAGGAACAACTATTTAATTTTTTTCCTTTCTGGTATTTATTTGCATTGCTCCATTAAATAAAGACTAGATAAATTTTTTAGATTTTTATGAAAATGTTATGTTGTTTATGCAATTCCCTAGACTTTAAGGGGCTATTTCCAAATAAGGCATGTCTAGATTTATAAATTGTACAGTAAAAATGAAAGACATTTTGAATCTTTAATTTGTGGAGTTTATATAAAAATGAATTTTAATAAATAGTATATAACCAAGAGAACTAGTAAACATTTTTCTGGCTACGTTTAAAAATAAACATGGGTAAATAATTTATTCAAGCAATGAAAGTTATTTATTCTTTTTATTTAATAGTCTTTTTTTTTCTCAAAAATTTTATTTAGACAAAACCATAATATATATATATATTGCATAATCATTTGCTGGAAAAAGTCACGTGGCATTCAAGTACCCAATAGTGGGATGAGAACACTTTTTTTACTTCATTTTGCTAAATGCACCCCCTGATTCCAGTTCATGTCCTGGATCAACTTCAAAGCAATAATTTCATTTCTATGACTTACTGATATTCATTAAAATTTAGTGTTTCGTTTTAACAATGACTTTCCAAATTTGTTAATGGCACTGTTATAGTATGTGCTCTTTGCTCTTTATTCATGGCAGTTTCTGCTTTTGCTTACCATGCATAGCCACCAAAGATGTATTGAAAATACTAATTGAAAAAAATTGAGCATTTTATTGTATTTTCTTTACAAAATGAATGCAATGAAGTAAAACAACATACTTTTACAATAGTAAAATATTTGATTTTTATAAAATAATCTAGTAATAAATACATCTTGCAGGATCCAACAATGCATGATGGGAACCAGAGAAACCACAGGCCTTGGGTAGATGTAGTCTTATGTTAAACTTAAAAAGTGGCATATTGCATGTACTGAGACAGGCCATTGAGAGAGAACACATGCTTGGAGTCAGTCGTCCACTCCAATGAATGACCAGTCTGCAGTGATCTCAGTAACTGGGATATCAACATTTAACCATCAATCATTAATTACATTGTGTCGATCTAGTGATCAGAGCTCATGCATGAGTGATTGAATGTTCATGAGTTGGAACCATAGTCAAAATTCTGAAGAAGCCCTCCCCCCTCCCAAGAACCTTTAGTCTCATCTGGTTTACACATGCAGAAAAATATCTTGAAGAACAGTGGCAAAACAGACATCTTTCTAGTATTCTTCAGGACATTCACACTACTTATTGTTAGTAAACAAAAAGATTGACATACCTAATTTTGTTACTTTGTTTTAACTAAAAACAAAACATCCTTCTACTACATTAAGCTCATCATCTTATTTTTTATAGATATATTAAACAACCTCCATACTTCTCCATTCTTTTTAAATTCATATAAATAAAGATACAATAAAAGACAATTTTTTTTTTTTTTATCCTTATAAGCCTCAACATTTTGAAAGAAAAACAAATAATATATAATCCAATTTTACTTTTATAAAAGCACATACCAATTTGAAAGAGAGAGGAAAAATATTTCTATAAAAGTAAATGTCAATGTTCAATTTATTTGTATAAAAGTAGACAACAGTGTTCAACTTATCAATTAATATTTTAATGTCATACAAAATTAGAAATTGATTTGGCATAAAAATTGTCAAACAAAAAAATATATTAGAAGGCCTTTTGTTTAAGTGAAGCTTGAGTCAGATTTCAAACAGATTCAGGATTTTAGGTAGCTAATTTTTGCATTTGCATTCTAGCTTTAGCATTCATCAGTATATTTAGATACAAAGCTGGAATTAATACAGTTATGTATTTAGCAATCATTTTTGACTTTTTTACTGCTCAAGACAAAAGCCTGAAATTCAAAACATCCTAAGATTTTGAATTCAAACCAACCTGCTTGAGCATTTGTATAGATTTGACTCCACAGTAGTAACTAAATATTTTTAGAAAAAGAAAAGAAAAGCAACTTTTATAAACAGTATTAGTGTAGGAGCTACATTTGTTTTGTAAAAAGAAAATCAATGTGATTTATAGTTTTTAAGCCATTTTATTTTAAACGTAATGTTTAATCCTTGCAACTTGGAATCAAGTCTTAGCCAAGTGACCCTTGATATTTATATGGTCACAAAGGGCTTTCTTTCTTGTCAAACAATGATAGGTCAGCTATTTCATCCACGTTTATGTTAAGCACATCATGTTTAATTAACTTTCTTAAAATAAAGCATCGAAATTTATAATTACAATAATAGTTGATAAATGGATGTTGAATTGGTTTTAGCTAAAGGATAAAGGTTTTAGTTTGGTTTGGATTAATTACACAAAATCAGTGCTCTGACTATAATTGTATCCTAAGTTAATTTTATTTTTATATACTATATACGTATTGACTTTAAGCTCATGTAATCCTAGTTCCAACTTTATTTTTATATGTTATGTATAAATTATGCAATAATAATTTTGTGCACTAACATAATAGTTTGAAAATCACCATACTGACAGTTTTATTGTAAAATCAGGAATGGAATTTAAAAAATATGGATTGTATTCATATTTAATTGATATGAAATGCATAAAAACATAATTTAGTTATCCTTTAAAGTTTTCCAAATTTTTGTTAATTAAAAACATAAATAGAAAAATATTGATTTAGACTAATTACTTATCTGACACTATGATTCCCCCCTCATTTGTTGTTGAAAAGAACACTCTAAATTGAAAATGCATTTAAAAATTGAAGTAGCAAATATTTTTTTGAAAATTTGGCTCTACGTGAGAAGCATAAATTTATAGGAGTGTGTTAAGATATCATGTGTACATTGTAAAAAGGTTTAAAAATGTCAACAGCAAAATAGCCTTGTCTTATTTAATTGTGGAGAAAATAGGGGTCCATTGATATTCCAATGTAAATTATTCAGTAACATATATTGTGATATACTTGCATATGTATGAGCATTTTTATTTTTATACAATTAATCAAATTTTAATTAATTAAAAACCAGTTTTAAAATGCAGTATGTTTAAATCTAGAATTATATTGAGTTTACAGTAATCTTAAGATTTCTGAGTGAGGCAAAAAACAAACCTAAATAATCTGCCTGATCACTTGAGAGGCCACCCTTTAAGTTGAGATCACAGTTGAGTTCATGAATCAAATGAAATCATTTATACTAAATGATAGTTGGATAGATTAATTTTTCTACGGGGAGTTGTTCAGATTAGAAATAGATTAAGAATTTTTAGTATGTACTTATCATAAAAGAAATGTTTATACAGAACAATAAAGGAACTCCACACACACACACACACACACACACAAATAAACTTATAAAAATATACTTTATGTAAGTTTCTGTGCTGGTAATTGAAAAAACAAACAAAGAAAAAACAGTATGTAAACAACTAACAATTATTATAAATCAACAACAATTTAAAACTGTATTGCCATAACTTAGCAAAAAAAAAAAAAAAAGATTAATAAGAAAAAATGGTAGGAAATTAATTTTTTTAATGAAGTTATCATTTTCTTACACTGTTGTTTATTGCTTTCTTACTTTGTTGTTTAAATTAAAATCAGGCCAATTATCACAAAAGTGTTTTCAGAATACAATTCTGCTTAAATAATTCACAAACAATTCTTATATTTAAATACATGTATATTGTTTATACTAAATTTAATGTAATTAGACAGGACTTGAACTCGGACTTTCAACTCCTTATAGCTATCTACTTAATTTTATACAACTAATACACATGACCACATACATGTGAAAAAGATAAATGATGTCCATGATTGCTATTTCATGCTGAACCAGCTCTCATCAGTTGGTCTAGATCACCATCTCCCCCCACATATATTCAATTAGTACTCATTTTTATATTAAGATACCAAATCGTCAAACCTTAATGGACAAGCATCAGTTTTTTCTATCCTACAACTCTTCATCCATCCATATCGTTGAAAATCTGAGGATGAAATGCTCAAAGCCTTGTTGATGCCAATATTATTATCATACTCATGTTGACTTTGTCACTCTGACCCCTCACATACATATAGAATCCTAATATGTCCATTTAAATACATGGAGGGATGGATAGAATACTGACTGTAATATTTAAATACATGTATATTGTCATACTACATTTAATGGAATTAGACAGGACTTAAAGTCAGATTTTCAAACTCTCTACAGCTATCCACTACATCTTTTATAACTGATAGACATGAACACATACATGTCAAAAAGATAAACGATATATACTGATTATATATACATGTGTGGGAGATAGTGTCTGAACCTGCTACAGCATGAAATATATGTATATCATTTATCTTTTTCACATATTTGTTGTCATGGGTCTTGGTTGTATAAGATGTAGTGGATAGCTGTAGAGAGCGTGAATGTCTTGAGTTCAAGTTCTGTCTAATTACATTTAGTATAGACAATATGCACATATTTAAATATTACATATTTAGCATGTTTTCTGACCATCCCTCTTCTATGTATTTAAATGGACATATTAAGATCCTGTATGGGAGAGGGTCAGAGTGACTTAGAGTCAACATGGGTATGACAATAATATTGGCATCAACAAGGGTGTAGAACATTAAAGCTTGTCCATTAAGGTTTGAATATTTGCTATTTTAATATGAACTGAGCACTGATTGTATACATGTGTGGAAGAAGGCGATCTGGAACAAATGATGAATGCTGGTTCAGCATGAAGTACGTATGTTGAAGATCAGTTATGTTTTTCACATGGGTATCGGTTGTGTAAGATGTAGTGGATAACTGGAGAGAGAGCTTGAAAGTGTCAGATCTTTTCTAATTCAATGAAATTAAGCTGCAGTGATTTATTAAAGTTTTGAGGTTTAATTATCATTTTACTATTGTAATTAATACTTTCTTGGCAAATTTCATTTTAGTTGGAATACATTTTTGATCTTAATTATCTCAGAAGCTGCCATTTGAATTGTCTGTATGCTAATAATTCTATTGCAGTTTTGCACTAAATACTTCTGCCTGATCTGTAAATTATATAGTTTAATTTTTGATTTTATTAATAGCAGGAGTTATTAATAAAGTATAAATATTTATAAATCAAAGGTTAAATTTGAGAACCAAATTTTCAAAAAATGGTAGCACTTGTTTAGAACTTCTTTGTTGGACAGAAATGATTATATAGTTTTAGTGTTCAGGTTGTTTTCTACAAATGCTTTTATCTAATAAATACAAAGTATATTTATTTTTACAGTTGCACGATGCTTTGAGATTGATTTAAATTTAAGTTTATGGGAATGAAGGAAAAAACAATATTATTACCATTAACAAATTAATTTTTAACTTTGACATTTTTTCATTTGTTTTTATTTATGTTGAAGAATAAATTTAATAAAAAAGAAAAAAGGGTAAGAGCCATTTGAATAAGAGCAAACGGAAGGCTGCCTATGTGAAAATTAAATTTTGTCAATTTAACTTTATTTTAATTTTGTAATTAAATCTTATAAAAAAAGGTATGACAAATTAAAACAATCAGAATGATTAAACAAAATTAAATCAAGCTAAAACTATTTTTAATTTTTATATGAGTAGCCTTCCATTTGAATAGAGTTTATAACAAAATTAAATTATTTTCTATCATAATTATTACGTAAAATATTTTTAAAATTATTAAAATAATGAAATTATATTGGGAGGAGGGATGTTTGAGATTTCAGTAATATTATGAGAAAATTAGCCCAGTTTTACCATATGAGATTTTTTTTTTCAATAATTATAAAAATAAAAATATATTTTATATTTATTAATAAAATTAATATTTGAAATAAATGAATATATATTTCAAATAAAAAAAAATAAACTTTCAAATTAAATAAAATTTATCATTCATTTTGACTAAAAAAAAAAAGTGAAATATTCCTATTGTATTGTGAAATGAGTAACTGAGATTAGATTTATTCTTATTATACCTGCCACCTAGGAATAAAAAATAAAACTAAGTTATGTATTCATTATTGTTAAAGTACCATTGAATGATGCAAAACCATATTGAATGAGTAATTAATTCAAAACAATGCAGGTACGACTCCAGTTCAAGACTGAAAAGGACATGGATGAGATTAGAAGGCAAATTTGATGTATGTTGAATGAAGTTTTGAAAAATTACTAATTAATTAAAATGTGTTTTCATGGAAAGCTGAATAAACATTGCAACTTTTTGATCATCATTTTGATTTATAATCACATTTTTGGAAGTGATTACCTTTATGGGAGGGGGGTATCTAACATAAAACAAAAACAATCTTCACTTTATTATAAAAAGCTTGAATGGTCGCAAAAATTGTGAATAAAAATTAATCATAAAATTTATTTTCATTTTTGTTTATTTGTAATTTGTTGTTTGGTTATTTATTAACATATTAGATTTATTGTATAAGCTAGTAATTTAAATTTAAATTAATGATTATAGTATTCTATCGCTGGTACAATTTAATAGTTCATTAATGTTTTGGCAGATTATTAACACTGAGATACTATGATAAATTATGCTAAAAGTATTATTAACTATTTGATCAGTAGAGTTATTATTTGGCCATAGTATCTAGTACTTAGTTAGTTTCAATTGCATTCCAGTAGAAAACATGTGTTCAGCAATTTATTCCCATCGATACAATCAAACTGTTCCTAAAATCATTTATGTTACACAAAATGACAATAACATTAAGGGTTATGAAAAAATGGTGCCAGGAAATCATGAATATATAGAAAAGTTCACAAATGTTAATCATTTAGCAAAACACATAGAATATACGTGATAAACTGAAGCAGATATAAAATAAGTTGTTACTTAATGGTGCTATATTAAGTGGGCACCAAGTTATGTTTTAAAAAATCAAAATATGAAAATTGATAGCAGTTTAAAATATACCTATGAGATATATTTGTTTATATCAAAACATATTGAAAAGTAAAAGAAGCAACCACTAATATCATCCGGCTTATACTTAACTTTCAGTGTGTGACGAAAACCGTTAAATCGTAGTATGTTAATGACACTAAAAATGACATTTGGCATTTCTATTTTCTAAATAACAATTACGCTCGGATATTACTATTACAAAGAAATCAAGTCATATGTCACATGACCTAATTTAACAAGCTTGTATTATAAATGTTATATATAGAGCTTGCAAATAAGGTCTTAACAAGCTTTGCAGAATATCCCCAACCCCAGACCAGTTTCTGCTACTGGCTTCCTCAGTGTGAGGTGCTACTTGTGTGTTGTTTTTTAAATACTTATAATTAGTCAAAATCCTTAAAATACTCATTTTGTATGGTTTGTGTGTGGCTTCATTATATTCATTTTTTATTTTTTCCATTATTATTGTAACACCTATAATTAATTTGGATTACATAATAGACCTCAAGTTTTCAAAAAAATAGTATTATAATTAACTAATATGATTTTAAAAAAAATTTATAATAAAGCTTTATGAGTATTTATTATTGCTTATTATGCCCTGTCTGGTCTAGTGCAGGGATGAAGAAACCCACTCTGTTCAAGGTTCATGGATTGCAACCCAGATATTTTTACTTCTGCCACTTAAACTTCTTATGAATTCCCAAACAACAAAACTATTAGATTATTTTATTTATTTAATGCTTACTATTTGAATAAAGGACTATTATTATCTATATAATTTTATAATTTATTATTGTTTATATATGTTAGCAATGGTGCTACATGTATGCATGCATATTGTGAAGTTCTCATTTGCCCAAAATAATTTTCAAATTTTATTCAGGTTCAAATCTATGTCACCAATAAAGCAGGCAGCCATGCTGGCCACTACATGACAAAGTCTTTCACTTTCAATTGCATAATTTAAATATTTATTATTTAATAATAAACTATTTTTTTATATTTATATAAATATAAGATATGTCTAGTATAATATTTTATAATCCTTTCTGTTTAAATTACATACGACCTCTACTCTAGTAAATAAAATTGAATATTATATACTTTCTAATAGTTCGTAATATTAATATGTAAATTGAAAATTTTTGCCAATGTTAATATATAGAAAGAAATTAATGGATGTAAAGTGAATAAAGTAACATCTTCATGCTTTCAAACTAAGATGTTTTAGATTGGCCTTTATAATTAAATTGAGGTAGCTCTTATCTTTTCAAAAGTCTATCTTGTGCTTTGGTTTGAGAGTATTCACACTCTCAAACTAAGATGCTTTAGATTGGCCTATATAATTAAATTGACGTATAAAAGATAAGACAGCCACTCTTATCTTTTCAAAAGTATCTATCTTGTACTTTGGTTTGAGAGTATTCTCAATACTCAACAAGACATTGTTAAGCTATTATAACAACATTACAGCGCATATGCTTAGGATGTAAATCCCTTCTGCTTAAATGATTTCTTTTGCTATATAATATTTTATGAAATTAATACATGTATTGTATATATAATATACAAATGAATTTAGGCCATTAGGTTTGTCTTTTTTCCCTATTTGCTACAGAAACTCATCTTGATTCATATTTTATTAATAAATAAATATTAAGTAATATATTAATATATCATTTTTTTGCAATAGCTTATTTATATATGCCAATAAACATCATATGACCACCGCCTTATGCGTGTGTATAACCTTAGGCCTTGGCCTGTTTTAACAACAGTTATACACAAGCATGTGATATTTATTGGCTTAAAACCAATCCTGCCTAATAGGATAGTGGTGGCTATGGTTATTAAAGAACCAAAGACACCAAAATGTATGGGTACTGAAATGGGTTCAGATCCATATGACTATATAAGCTAATGGGCTTGGATTGAAAACATTAAGATGTTTAATGTTGTCAGTTTAAGACTCATAGTTTTGTAGTTAAAGGGAGATAAAAGGTGGTTGCCGGAGGGTTGCATTAGATCCTAAGATCTAGATGGAGTGCTCTCAGATCCAAGGCTCCTCACTGATGAAGGCCACAAGCCAGAAACTAGTCTGGGGATATTGGATGAGTAGGCACTAGATGGGGATTTTATGCACTAGCCTTCTGGCATCCATTGATTACTTTAGCTTGCTGTGTGTGGCAATACGTATAGTGAGTTTTGCCTGTTCTTATTTATATATGTACTAATGTTAATAAATTTTGATTTTATTATTTAATTTGCTCTGGAGCATGTAGCATTTAGTTTTTTAGTTTCAAATTATTTTATCTTCAATGACTTAAAAGTTGAGTGTTGATGTAAAACTTTCTCAAATATAATTTATACAGTTGTGAAGGGTCACAGCAGATTTTTTAGAAGTCTAACTCATATCTTTTGATAGAGGTTAGGAATAATTTTTTGAAAGTTAAATTATTCTTTTTTAATAAAATGAAACTGAAGATGCTAATTTTATGAAAGACGTCTTGCATTGGTGGTCGAGAGGTCAGCGCGACTGCCTTGCACTTGCAGCCAGTTGCCCGGGTTGCGGGTTCGCGTCCCGGCCGATGCTATGACAGTTAAAAAAAAATTTTTTTTTATGAAAGACTCATTGTCTTTTAGTTTTAACTATTTGTTCCTATCTTTTTTTAATTATAATTCATCTTTATTACTGTTGACTTGGTTGTATTTGCATATACTTTAATTGGTTATTACAATTATTTTTAAATTGTATGTATAAGAAGTAATAAAATAATCATTGATAGGATTGGATGCAGAGTTTTATATTTATATATATACACACACACGCTTCCTGAAGCTTTGAAGCATTGTTTACAAAACAACCTCATTATCTGCAAAATCTAGATAATTTAAATAATCTCCATTTACTTTTATTCTCTGAACTTCCCATTTTAATCAGCAAAATATTTCTTGAAAAACTGCTATAACTAAAGATAATTGCTAAAAAGATTAATGTTTAATGGATTTTCGCATGAGTAGAAAATAAGATTGATAATGATAAATTAAAAGATGCTAATAAATACAAATATTATCGTCAAATTAATGGATGGAATTAATTATAGAATTAAATTTGGATGAAGTGCTTTTTGTAGAAATTAACTAATACTGAAAGGAATTATGCCTGTGTTTAAAAAGAAAGATTTTGAGACTTTAGACTACTCACCAAAGTATGGAGAGTTGTATGGAATAAAAAAAGGGATTGAAAATAAATGATTGAGGGAACAAATAGATATTACCGACATCACTGAAAGAATGAAGAGACTGAACAGAGCTCTGTTGGACTATTGCTAGAAGAGACAATAGTAGATGAATTTACTGGATTCCAAGAGATTGTAAAAAAAAAAACGGAATGAAAAAATGAAGTTTTTTTACTGTGATGTGGAAAAGAGAATGATTGGAAGTCAAATAAATTGGATTATATTCGAAGAGACCATTCTGCAGTAGATCGATGATGGTTGAAAATGATGACGATGATTTACACATATATTTATGTAAATATGAAGATTTTATACACAGTTATTTGTATAAAAATATAATTTATGTAGTTGATAACCAATTAAATCATAAGAAATTCCATTGTATCAGAGTCACAATGTAAGTAAATAACAGCTTGTTTGTATTACTCCTTTGTTCACATGTACTTTCAAATTTATTTTTTGATCATGAATACCAGAGAAAACTGTTTATCAAACTATTAGAAAGCGCGACATTTAAGATGAATGGAATAGAAAAATAATTATTTTTTCTTCCAAATTCATAATAAGTGATAAAATAATTTTCATTTTATTTTCATAAATTTTCAAATACTTTTAGTACTCATCAAATTTCATCAATGGAGAATGTAATTATTGATTTTATTTTTTTGTGGAAACTAACTTTAGTTCCAGATGAATATTACTTTTAACGTAACATTATTTAATCCACATTAAATCCACATTAACTGTTTTGTTTAGCTTAATCAACATGCCCCCCCCCCCCGAGTAATAATTTTTATATATAAAATGTAAATAAAATAGTGAATTAATATATTTACAGGCTTAAACCTGCATTTATGTATGTAATATATACGGGATTCGAACTCAGACTTTCACACGACCCACTACTCTCAGTGCCATCTCATATTGCTTACCCACCTGATCACACACATGTTGAAAAGATAAATAATCACCAATATTCGTATTTCATAATAAACCAGCAATCATCAGTTGGTCTAGATTACTATCCTCACACACATATACAGTTGTGAGTTGGAATAGTTTGAAGCCTGTCCATTAAAGTGTGAAGATTGCATATATGTGTGAGGATAGTAATCTAGGCCAACTGATGAGTGCTGGTTTAGCATGAAATACGTATATTGGTGATTATTTATCTTTTCAACATGTGTGTGATCAGGTGGATCATAAAATAGTGAAGTAAAATAATAACTCTATTTAATTTTTTTACCCTACAAAAAGCTATTAATTTGTCAATGGGCTCCATTTTGTCTTGAAAGAAATGCTTTCAAAATGGCACTTTAATCACAGCTTGTAGAAATAAAATTAAATGCTAATCTGCGTTTGTAAACCGATTCTGCATTAACCTATTGTACCCCTAATTTGACCAAAGACAGTCCCTGTAGACATCGGGTTTTATAAAAGATTTTGTGTGATTTAAATTTATTTCTGGTAAATTTCCCTGTTTTTGAGAATATATTTATTATCTGTGTTAAATTGAAGCACTAAGTTAAAAAGAGCTCAAACAGGTCATCATTTTAACGATAAAACGGCATAGGTAAGAGTAAAACAAATTACTGTTAAATTATAAATCTAAAATATAGATAATAATTTTATAAAATTTCTATGTTTTATTTTAAATACGTGAAAATAAGACACACACCCTCCCCATATCATTTTGAAGAATAGCCCGTCCCTCCAATCACAATTTTCTTGGAAGAGGGAAAAGATATGCATATATTATTTTCACTCATTAGCAAACTAATATTTTCGGATTACAAAGTTAATTGTTGAATATAATTAATATATTTAAAATAGTATGCATTTTATAGAATATAAAAATATTTGAAACATTATTTTCATTAGTATGTATCTCAGCATTGTTTTTTTTTTTTTTTAATTATTTAAATAATAGTTGAATTTCAAGTTTATTAATAATTAAAATGCGATATTTAAATTTAAATAAACTCATTTCAGACCTCCACAAATACTTAGTGATGATGATTTTTTTTTTAAACCTGCAAAAGAACTGTAATTTTCTCATGACAATCATCTATTCCCAAATCTGTGAATTGTAAAGAAAGCTCTGAGATCTGTCTTTAAAATCATTTATTTGCAATTCCAAAGGCATCCCCTCCATATATATATATTTGAAATGAGTAGAAAGTCTATAAGATTAGCACTGTCCATACTTCTTAGGCCTTTAACCACAGCTGAAAATTTTTTGCATGGATGGAGCTTTAGAAGACAAGCCAATTAATAATATCTATTGGCAAAATAAGATGTAGATATATAAACAAAGAATACAAGTCCATTTGAATACTAAAATAACCATAATTTGAGAAATCAGCTCAGTAATCGGGACAGATAGTTGGATAAATGAACATATCTTAAGTATCAAGTGGTCGGTAGTATAGGATAAAAAAGCAGGAACCTTGCTGTAAGTTTGAAGTCTTTGCTAGTGATGGTCAAATACAATTTAAAGGATAAAAAAAAATAAGGTTATGGAATTACTTTAACAATAATTCATTTAAGTAAAATAAAAAGCGTAATTAAATGGTTAATTGCTTGGGAAGTCCAATGTTGAGCATTAGAAATGACCAGTTGAGCTTTGATCGGGACTTTAAGATCCATCAACTTACCATTGAGCTAAAATTAAAATGCACAGAGCATTTTTACCATATTGTCATCATAAAGAATAAAAATACTTAAATGATTTATTGCTTGGAGTTTGTAAAAAGACCAGGTATTGAACGTGATTGGACTGGCTAAGATCCATAGAATTTGAACTCTTAACATTTGAACTCTTACTACAATAAAACTAGGCAAAACATTATTTTAATTCAATTGCAGTAAAGGAACATTGTATACATACATGGGCAGCTTATTAAAATGCTGCAAATTAAAAAAAAAATACTATATGGAAATCATTTTTTATCCTAATGTAAATTAGCTTTGGTAACGATAGACACCACTAATTATTGACATATTTAGTCTACGATATATATTACGTTAGAAATTTATTTTTGTAATCTCCAGTGAATTTATAGATTCAAAACAAAACAAAAAAAAAGGGGGGGGGGTTGCAGCTGTTCAATTTTCTTTTTTCTTTTAATTTCAATTTTTTAAAAATTTAATATATGTAGTTAAAAAAACAAGACAATTGTAATGCTAAAAAAAAGTTTACTATTATTTTTTTTTTTAAATTGAAGTCACGATTTTCCCCTCTCTCTTTTCAATCCATGTTTTCTAGAAAAGTGCAAAAAAAAAATCTTGAATAATTATAGAACATTTGAATAGGCTACTCTTTGGTATATTACTGATAATAAAAAAAACAACAACCCAGGAACAACAAGCTAATGGTTTAACTGTTTCGAAGTTAATAAGTTCGAATGCCAGAATCGAATCTGAGACTTCCCAATCTCCCAAGTCGAACACAGAGAAAACAAAAAAAAAAAAACTATCCTCTTGCCCAAATTAAGTGCTTTTAATATAACCTATTTATTTTATTTTTAAAGTGTGGGTAATATGATGACATTAATCTGTACAATAGCCCACAGCAGGGCGAATATTTCTCTAACAGTATTTCATAAAAGAACGGCAAACAAAAAGGCAATCGTCTCACCTGGTTCTCCAATTCCAAATGGTGAAAGTTTAAACGATTTTTCATAATTTCTGTCAATTTTTGGATGATTAGCTAATTTAGCTATTGGCCAGCTATTTGAAAAGAATTGCATTTAAGCTTACATTTGAACCTCAGATTGTAGTCATGGCAAATGGCTCTTCTATATTAAGATGTATGTAATTAAATCATATTAAGTAATAATAAAGAATCTTAAAGCAGAAGCATGTGAATTATAAGAAAAAGATAAAAAAGTGATTACAATGTTAAATGACTTGAAAATAGGCCAAGTGTTTGAGATTGCTGAATAAACCAGAATAACTGACAGTGGGCAATTGGATAGTTAGCATTCTTACATTGCTGATCTTACACTTTTTTACACCATTCAACAATTGTTCTTGTTAAGGAAGTTAATTTAATTGTAAGAATTGTATGAAAATTTTCTAGTAATTATTTCTTATTACTGCAAAATGAAAGCAATTATAAAACATTGTTAATTGAGTTGATTTGTTGAAATTAAATATTTAATTATTCATTTAAATAGTTAATTGATTATTAAAGTACTAACTTATTTAAATATTATCATGTTAATTGTCATTTTATTATTTTTAGGGAAAATTGATTTATTTGTTGGTATATTTTTTTCTCTCTATTAAGTTCATTTAATATGAATTTTACTATATGGAATCGCCTTGTATATATTTTATCAATGCCTTATTTTTCTCTTTCAAGATAATTTTATTTGACCTATAAGTGATTACAAAAAAAATAAAAATAAAAAAAATAACAAGAAATAACTAGACGAGGATACAGGGTGGTATATACAAGGAAGAAATGATTCAAAAGTCAGTAGAATATAACCTGTGGATGCAAGGTGAATATTAATCATCTAGTCTATAACGAAATACCTTTGTTAGTAAACCCTGTTTTGGCAAGGTATGGTTGGAGGGTTTTATTAAATCATAATAAGATATTAAATCATAATAGATATTTTCATATAAATTATTTAGGGGTTGGTTGGAGAGGTGCTGTTTAGACCAGTTGTGAATTCCCAGGTTAGTATGGCCAGGTATGGATCGGCCTCTCTCTTGTCTGTTTCTTGGATATTTTTAATTATGCTGAGGAAGCAGTTATTGATTTCGTTAAGTGGTAATTTTTGAAAAATCACCTTGCATCTGGTCAACCAGATGGCAAAGTTTATGTAGGTGGCGAGCCTGATTTCAGCGAAAATGCCTCTATTTAAAACCCCTTCAAGAGATGTTAGATCTGGACCATTATTATCAATGTGTTTCTGGAAGTTTTGTCTTAGTCCTTGCCAGACCGGACAAAGGCGAAGGATATGGTCCATATCTTCTGGGCTGGAAAGACAGAGACAACATATGGGATCTATGCAGAAGCCTCTTCTATTAAGAAATATAGCAGTGGAGAGGCTACCAAGGTTAATTTTGAGAAGGAAGTCTGTGTGTTTAGGTGCTAGTTTCAATCTTCGGGCTAGTTTGCGCAGCAAGTCACTTTTTTTAAATATCTTAGGGTCCCTGGAATACAAGAAGAAGTTCCGCAAAACATAGCACTCTTTCGAATTACATTAAAAAAAGGAATAGTGCCATTAGATATCCCCCCACAATCCGTATTGGAAGAGTGCCTCTTTTCATCTCATTCTGGGGAGTAGAATCGCAATGTTTCGAATGCAGGAAGACGGGACACCTGCTGCGCAACTGCCCATCCAGACAATGCACCTCTTGCGGTACCTTTGCGGGTCGGTCACATCAGTGTGGTTCAAAAGAAGAGCATATACAAGAACAGCAAAACATGCAACAGACAAAACGCGAAATAGAACATAATCAAGATATAAATTTAGAGCATGAGACTTCTATCAAGCTGAAAACATATAATCAGTCAACAAATGATTCTCATCAAAACAACATAAAAGATCAAAACCAATGCCAAGAAACCAACCCACAGGGATGCCACCAAACACGTCAAAACAAGACAAGCAAAACTTATTTCTCTTCAACAGACACTTGTTCTGACTTTGAGCAAGAAGAAACGGATGCTGAAACTAGGCAAGAAGAAACTGCAAGCCTCACAGAGTCTGGGCCTGACCATGTCCCTAAACCCTTCACCACACCACGCAAAAGGAAAAAGCGCCGCAACAGAAACACACAATCCACCACCTTTGTTCACAACAATAACAATAGCGGAAATATCGATTCAAATGAGACCACCTCAACCTCTGATGACATACAGTGCAATGCCAGTCCCAACTATAAAAAACGGAAAGATGAATCCCTAAAATCAGATAATGACAATACATCAAACTCATATCATACCCAACCTGAAGCTAATACCTCTGGGCAAATAGCCCCCCAAGATTTAACATTATGGATCCCATCAACTGATCCTGAAGTCTGCCTAACGCAAAAAGACTACCAGCTCACTGCAAGTATTCTAGCTAATGAACAAGAAACCAAGCAACCTACTTCAAAATGTCATTCACAATAACGTTACTCAACGTCAGAGGGCTTAACTCCAAAGACAGGGCGTTTGCTATCTCACATTGGTTCAAACTCCAAAAACCAGATATACTTTGCTTATCAGAAACTAAGCTTCACCTTCACACAGACCCCACGATAATAAAAACAATTGAGAGCTTTGGTTACTTTATTTACTCTTTCTCCATCTCAGCTACCGCTGGGGTTGCTCTCATCATCAATAGAAATTCAATTATTGACTTCTTCAAAATCCTGCACATAGATACCAATTGCATTATTGCTACTATACAAATCCGGGGTTTTCTATTCACTCTTATCAATGTGTATCTGGTTAAAGATGAACAAATAGTACACAAAGTTATACATAATATAAACATAGCAATTAGATCGAACCCTAGCCCAGTTATCTGGCTTGGTGATTTCAACCACACTTTTGACAATTTTGAGAAAAAATATTTAAAGATGGTTGCTAGAAACATACACAGTGGGAAAGCACTCTTTCATGAAGGAGCCTTCTCTTTAAATACCAGAAGTACTCACTCGCTCATAGACCTCATATTCTACTTTCCTGAAATGATCTCGTTCATAGATACACAGCTCTGGCCTATTGCCTTTTCAGATCATCTCACTGTTCAAGCTACCATCAAATTGTAACCACAACTTCATACATCAACCAACCTCCCCCGGATGATGAGATTACTCAACAGGCAGATTACTCAACAGGCACAATGTGCCCCCCCCCCCCCAATTAATCTCAGATATATACATCATCTTTCAAGAACAGAAGATATGGAATCTACCAGCATTACAAGGATGGAATACATTTATAACCACAACACAAAAGTTTATTAACCAATACAATAGATACCAGAAAGGGCCATTAAGATTACTCTCAGAACTTGATCGGATTACATCTGAACTGAAAAGCATCCAAGTTACAGAACACAACATCCCACAAATTCTACTCCTAAAACATACATATAAACAAACCAGAATGACTCTTGTGGAATATATTTGTATTAAGCGAGCACACAATTATCTGGAACAACAAGATTGTTGGACTCCAGGTTATATCAGATGGGCCCTTGGGTCAGGAAAAAGAAATCACACACCCTCCTCTTTGTGCTTTGACGGTATTACTTACTCTGGCATCAGTATGCTTAACAAAATTAGGGATTATTATTCCACCAAACTGCAGCCCATTGGAACTGTTGCCAGACGACACAAATTTGTGAAAGACTCAAATAACTCTCACAGCATTACTGAAGCTGATATCATCTCCAAAATTAAAAGCCTGCCTGAACACACTCATCCCGGCTTAAAAGCCTGCCTGAACACACTCATCCCGGCATGCACGGAATTCCTAGATTTCTTCTGTTACACATGGAAAAATTTACCATACATGTTACAAAGGGAATCATTGATCTCTTAGCCACTGATAGCCTACATCTTCTAGGGATCTATCCTATATCAGTGGTCCCTTTCATAAAAAGAAAGATTTACCTGTAGACTTAAATAACATTAGGCCAATATCCATGGTTCCTCTCCTAATCAAAATTATCGAAAGCATTATAAAAGATAAAATTCAAGAGAAAATCATATCAAAACTTTCCAGGCATCAATATGCTAAGAGGGGTTCATCGACTGGTGATGCTGTAAGCCGATTTCGACTCCTCGTTGATCATATCCGTAGAACAAAACAATCCCGGCCAGTCGCAGTCCAACTAGACTTTGCCGGGGCTTTTGACTCTGTCCGAATTGATGTACTACTTGGTGAACTAGAGGCTCTTCATGTTCCTTTGGCATACATTCAGATCATAGAGAATCTCCTAGCAAATCGAGATATTTTTTTTCTCTAAATGGGAGAATTGCCCCTGGGTTCAAACCCTGCATCTCCATTCCCCAGGGCTCCCCATCAAGTGCTCTCCTCTTCATGATCTATATAAATCCCTTGCTTTTGAGCATTGAGGATGCACTGCCTGGGATCTCCATCCCTCTTCTTAATGAAAACATCTCCCACATCTCCTACATGGATGATGTAGTGGTGTTTCTTAAATCACATGAAGAAATAAACATTCTTGAAAGCCTATTACAGCACTATGCTCAGACGCATGGGCTTACCGTTAACAGGAACAAATCGGCAATTTGGAATATCAAAACAGCTAACAGGATAACAGGTTCATTACAAGCTATGCCTCAGCCTTTCTTGGGATTCAATATGTCACTATCCCCTACAGCAATGAGGATGGAAACACAACGAAGACTACTAAACAAAATAGACATCATCATAACATGCCTCTCAAGAATATATATATCTACATTTGGAAAGGTTTCACTCTTAAACTCCCTCATACTCCCCAAGATTATATATTATCTTGCGGGTTTTAAACCAACAGAAGCTTTCATTAAAAAAGTAGAATCCCATTGTCTGCGACTCTGTAAAGGTGGGCGCAGATCATTTATCAGTCTGCGCACCCTTCAAAAGCCAAGAGACATGAATGGACTGGGACTGCATTCAATAAAGGTATTCGCAATACAGAGAACTTACAATATGATCCATAAACTTTATTCTGATTGCAGGACCTTCCAATGTCCGCTTCCCAAAGAGCAAGTGCTTCCCACTGATAGACCGCCCCCTCAGAGGTTCACTCCCATCTGGCTTCAAATGCAGATCTCATACATTTTTACGCACATAGTACCTTCCGCGACCATGTTCAATTCAAAAATAACCTATTGGGAAGCCTTCAACCTATCCAAACCTGTTTCAAAATCTTAGGTTCTTTGTTAAGTAGTTTATTTCTATTTGGCATTAATCATTCATACCATCTTGTTTCTTGTTTCTATGTAAACATGAGTAATCACTGAAGTATAGATAGTGTTGACAAACACATTCCTAGATTAATTTTTAGTTGATGAACTTTTCTCAGTAGATATGTTAAAAACTTCTATTATGCTGTAGAAATTTATTCTTGCACTTCACAAACAATACAGTAATATGTATTTATATTCGGTCTTGACTCCAGGGCAGAGGCTATATTTTATTAATTTTTGGTTTAAGGCAATATTATGCATTATTGACTTTTTGGGAGAATACCAAAATAAAAATAACATGATTTATTTAGTTTCATTTAATAGCAGTAATCTAATACACATTACTATATTGTTGGGGAGATATTTGCATAAGCTTTGAGTAAACATCTCTTTTCGGATAATAATGTATAACTGATCCCAGACTAGTTTCCTGCCATTGGTCCTTCTGCATGATAACCATCCAACCTACTTTTATTTCTGTTATAGTATTCAAAATGTTTATTTGTTTTGGTATAGTTTATTTTAATAAATGTGTTTTCTAAACTTCCATTCTGTTGAGATTATTTTTATTAATACTTTTTAAATTTTTTAGGTACTTGTGTATAATTCAACCGATGACGTATTACCCTGAAGGCATATCAGTCTAATCTTGCAATTTTTAAGATAACGTCTCCAAGTGATTTGCGGACACATGTAATCGCTAAAATGTGTCCACAGATCACGTGAACACGGTACGTTAAAAAATGCAACATTAGACTAATATGCCTTCAGGGTAATACGTCATCGGTTGATCACGTGGTAAAAAACAAAAAAACATGGCAAAAATATAAAAATTTAAAAAAAAATTAAACATAAAAAAAAAAAAAAAGAAAAAAAATGTGATGCAGGTCACGTGATAAAAAAACAAAAAAAAAAGGCAAAAATCTGACGCAGGTCAGGCAAATAGTAAAAAAAAAAAAAATGTACATGCATGTGTCAAAATAATTTAGAAAAAACTATATTCTAATTTATAAAACCACCCTATATTATGCTCAATTATAAAAAACAGCGCGTAGCGCTGGAGTTGGCGGGGGGGGCCCTTTGTGTTTTTGACAAGCCGTTAGGCTTGGCATACACCTATACCTTGTATTACTCTCATAGCTGTAATTTTTATAATTGCCCATGAATTTACGAAAAATAATTTTCTGTACGATATAATTTAGAAATTAAAAATTGCCGATGAATTTACGAAAAATAATTTTCTGTATGATACAATTCAGAAATTAAAAATTAAATTAAAACATAATTCAATTGTAGAAATATTAACAAAAAAATTTTGTAAATTTTAAATAAACAGCTAAATTAAAAAGACGTGATTTAATGCAAATCTGGTATTAATGGCGTCATTTAATGCAAATCTGGTATTAATGGTGTCGCACCCTGTAATTTTTATAATTGCCAATGAATTTATGAAAAATAATTTTCTGTATGATACAATTCAGAAATTAAAAATTAAATTAAAACGTAATTCAATTGCAGAAATATTAACAAAAAAATTTTGTAAATTTTAAATAAACACCTAAATAAAAAAGTCGCGATCTAATGCAAATCTGGTATTAATGGCGCCACACTTTTACATGCATTTGGTAATTTTAAAAACATACTGCATATTGCAAAATTGATTTAAAAAATTATTTCAAATTATTTACACATTAAAAACGTAATGTAGAAATATTAACAAAATAGTATTTTACCTGAATTAATGCGAATCTGGCATTAATGGCGTCCTTGTTATCACATGCATTTGGTAATGTATATTCAAAATTTGTTCTAAAAAATTATTGAAAATTATTTACACATTAAACGTAATTCAATGTAAGTTTGAGAATTGTAGAAATATTAACAAAAACTTTTTGTAAATTTTAAATAAACACCTAAATAAAAAAGACGCGATCTAATGCAAATCTGGTATTAATGGTGTCCAGAAAACGCCGCACTTTTACATGCATTTGGTAATTTTTAAAACGTACTGCATATTGCAAAATTGATTTAAAAAATTATTTCAAATTATTTACACATTAAAAACGTAATGTAGAAATATTAACAAAAAGTTTTTGTAAATTTAAAATAAACAGATAAATAAAAAACACTTTACCGGAGAATAAATTATTTACACATTAAACGTAATTCAATGTAAGTTTCAGAATTGTAGAAATATTAACGAAAACTTTTTGTAAATTTAAAATAAACAGATAAATAAAAAACACTTTACCGGAGAAGTTTGAGAATTGTAGAAATATTAACAAAAATTTTTTGTAAATTTTAAATAAACAGATAAATAAAACACTTTACCCGAATTAACAGCTCAAAAAAGTAACTGTGATGCCGTGGATAGCAAAATCACAATAGACAGAAAAATCAAAAAATTTCCCAAACATCTCTACGAATTTTAAATCTCGCGGGTGAAAAAAAAAAATTGACTCTCTGATGGATTAATCACGCCAGTCACTTGGTTACCATGACAACGTTGTCATGCAAAAAACGTCGATGTCTACCGGAAGGGAAATCGGTAAGTCAAAAACGTCATTGGTTGAATTATTCACAAGTACCATTTTTTATTATAACTTCATTGATGTCTTTCATTGATATCTATAATCTAATAATAGTAACTATGCTATTTTCTAAAACAATGATTTAAGAACTATGATATGAAATTTATTCCAAAAGATGTGTTTATATATAATGGTAATATATATATATTCAAAAAAAAAAAAAAAAACATATTGTTGAAAACTGAGTAGAAAGATTAAGGTTGTAAAGGAAAAATGCAAAATAGGATAATTGAAAATAAAATGGTCACCAGAGAAAAATAATATATATATGAATGAGTGTGGGAGATGAAATGAGTAGAGAAAGCAGTAAGGAAAAAAAGATGTTAAAGTAAAATAAAATACGAATTTATTTTAAAGTAATAGAGATACTATTTTTTCAAGAATTTCATTCAATTTTAAAAATAAGTTGTAGAATTGTAGTTGTAATCTTGCTTAATTTAAAGCTGTGCTATTTGGAACTTTTTCACTATTGATTTTATATATGTTCATGTATTGATCAATTGATAAATAAGAAAAATTGTTATTTCCAATAGTTAAAAGAAATCATCGAAATGTTTGCATTGTGGTCATTTTGAAATTTTTATATAAATATTTTGAATAGCTTTAGAAATATATTTTTTATATAAGTAGTATTACTTTCCTTTTTATGAGTTTTTGATATCCAGTAGAACAGGGGTCCCCAACCTTTTTGCACTTAAGAGCACATTCTATAATACTGGCCAGGTGGCGGGCACCATTTATTTTTTCAACCAGGTGGCGGCACTATTTAGTTTTTCAATGTAAATTTATTGTTGGATATTGTTAATACACATAATGTACAAAAAAATATTTATTTCAAAAATAAAATGTTAACATATAATTAACGTTTATGTTTTTATGCTGTAAAAGTATAGTATGCCCTACCATTTGATTATAATATAATACAATAATGTATAAGAAATTTTAAAAATTAAATTTATTTGTATCAGATAAATAATTTTTTATCGTGTTCGGATAGCGGTGGGCACATGTAAAATGGTCTGCGGGCGCCATGGTGCCCGCAGGCATAGGGTTGGGGACCCCTGCATTAGGAGCATAAATTACATGCAATTTCCAATGTAAAACATTCGATACCTTTTACAGATCAGGCTTTCTTTGAATGATTCTTTTATTGAACATCTCTTTATATAAATGTATTTTATTTGCACCACTATATTTAAACAATGGATGTTCTGCAGATAACAATGTTGTCATTAATAATGCTTAGCTTGCTGCTAACGGACAACAGATATTATCTTCCCTGTTTTTATACCATTAAGTTCAAATATTATTTGAATTTGATGATAAAAACAGAGGTAAAGTATTTTTCTTGAAATTATTTGAAATCAGACAATATAATAAACAAATAAATAAAAAATAAAATCATTCTAAAAATTCAACATGATCTTGTTTTATTTTAAATAAAAACTTCATTCTCTTAACAACCCCACTAAATTCTTATTAGTAATTTTAAAAGCCAAGCTGAATTGGGTTTATCTCAGATCTTATAGTTCCTGAGAATGTCTCAAAACATGTTGTTTTCAATATACATATTTTACTACTGTTTCCAGTTTATTATACTTTCATTGAAATAACAAGGAAAATTTATTTGGGAAAAATTACCTAAATCTGAAATTGCATTACTTTGAATCTTTTTTTTTCTCTGTGATGAAATGTTTATTCATCAAAAAAGAATACAGATACAGTAAAATAAATGAAATTTCAGGAGCAACATGGTAAGAGAGGAAGGATACATGTAAAAAGGGAATGGGAAGCGGACAGGGGAAATGATGGGTAGTCCAGGCCGGTCAGAAATGCATGTCTTCGTGATCGAGTCCTATGACAGAGGCTGAGAGGATGGGAGTTGGAGGATTGCCCAAGTGTCTGTGAGGAGTGGAGGTGGGGCTAGTTTGGTATCTTGGGTTTTGAGAGCGCGAATTAGGTCCAAGAGCTTTTGATTGACTGAATGTACTTTCTGGTTAAGGATAATGGCATATCGGAGCAACCAGAGACCATAGATGAGAAAAACTGATAATCTAATAGCTGTGAAGACTCCTGTTTCTATGGATTCTTGGAGGTTGAAGATGGTATTCCTGTGTGAGAAAAGGCAGGAGTTGATGACATTTCTCATGCCAAGCAGAAAAGGACATTTAAATAGGAAGTGCTGGAGGTTTTCGTTGTCAGTTTTACAGAGCTGGCATATGGGAGAGATCTTCGCAAATCCCCTATGGTTGACCAAAAATTGATTTGTGGGAAGGGAGTGAAGATTGATTTTGAGGAGGAAATCGAGGAATTTCGCCCCAAGGGACCACTTTTTGAATTTGCGGATTAAATCTCTTGGATTGGTTGCATTTGAAACAGTCTTGTTTTTTTTTTATTCTGTAATTAGCAGACTTTTTTTGACTGAATTAAAAATTAAAAAAAGTTGAATAACAACTTTATCATACATAACTTTGGAAACCCTGGGAGTTAAAAAAAAAGAAAATCAAGTGTGAAGTTTTTATAGTAATAATAAATGTTAACTTTACATTAAACATCCTATAAAATAAGATTGTTTTATTATTATATGTATATTTAATACAATGGTATGCTAAATATTCAGAACATTGGTTTTGAAAGATTTCCTAAATTTTGATAACAATGTTTAATAATTGATCAAACTCATACTTTCAGTTGACTATCGGAATAAGCCACTAACAAAGTTTTATGATGGGCTGTTTTTTATTATTAACTACTTCAAACTGAAAGAATTAATTAATTGTAAAAAATTTATAATGTTTAAAAAAAAAGTTTGCCACTGTACTTTTTATATTAATTAAAAGAAATATATTTACATATTATTATTAAGTTTTGAAGCTTACAGTTATATTTCAAAGGTTAATATCAAAACATTTTTAATATAAACATATTTTGATAAGAGTTCTCTCAGACGTTTCTATCTGAGCAGTTATTGACAAATCACTTGTCAAGAAGTTGAGTAAGGATGTAATTGTGAAAATATTTTTTTTCCCTTTAACTTGTTCTTTGCAAATATTTACTTTAGAAAGTAGAATTATTTTTTTAATTATATACATAAATATATTGGACAAATGAAACTATCTATATTTATAATAGCCATAATTTTGATTGAAATCTAAGTTAAAGCTTTTAATTTTTCTGATTGAATATTTTCAGCGTCTTTCTCTAAGATATTCTAATTCAAAAATTATATATAATTATATGATATGTACACAATACTTTTTCTGTATCCATGTCATTTGGTTCTAAAAATTCACATGGATGCCAAAATTCATTATTAGTACAAACTCCATATGTTTTTAGACATTCACACACATCTATACATATATGTATATCAGTTTTTTTATTTTTTATGTATGGACATTATGGGTGCACATTATGGGTTTTAAGTTATCAGGAAAAATAATTAACAAAAATTAGAATATTTTATATACATTTTTACATATACAGTACAAATGTTTTCAACAATTGTATACTGTATATATAAACAATGGAACTGGATCCGGTGTGCCCACTGTGCAAGAAAACCGATGAAACAATTTCTCACATTCTTCAGGAATGTGATACCTGGAATAAACTATGCTACTTAACACTGCAAAAGACTACAGATAAAGACTGGGCCTGGGTGGATATGGTGAAAGCTTTTAAAAAAGGCTCCTTTGGCAATATTAGATTGGCAACTTATGTTAACTTTGTCATCTGGTTGGCACGAAATAGAGTAACTTTTGAAAAAAGAATTGATTACAATATTGAGTTATACTTTAAATTGCTAAATGATGCCAAGGACCATGACAAAAAGACATGCCAGTCATGGCTAACTGAACAGACTTGGAACCAGGTTAAACTAGGGGCATGCCTTGCTTAGTGTACATACTTTATATACTAAATAAATAGAACCCAAAGGACCATAAAATATCAGGATGATAAATCCTAGGAAATGAAGGTCGTTAAGGCTGAACAAATTAATAGAAGTTTAGGAATACATAAAAGAGAAAGTTGACCGCCTTACAAGTGGTATGCCTCGCAAACCAAGAAGTAAGCATATATATAAAGACATTTATAACAGAACTGGGAATGCTTAAATGGTGAAATAGACTTGGACAATTGGACAATCTAAAGGCAATATTCCCATTGCAACTGAAGTGGTTGCCTTGTTTCATTCAAGCTTATGCCTCCCAAATAGTCATGAGGCATGAATAGAGGTGTTTTGAAAGTTTACCATTGCAGTTAATATAACAAAATTTTTGAATAACTAAGGGAGAAATGGACATGTATAATTGGACAACTTTGTGAACAATAATTTAAGCATAAGAAGTTGGGTTTATGTGTGTGTGAGTCTGGAAGGGCAGGTGAATTTTGTGTCACTGCACATCTGGAACCCTAAAAACCCACTCACCTATCCATATATTTATACTTGAATGTTTTAAAATCATATGCACGGAATCAATTGTATGGGTGCGGATGCGCTTGACACGCACCGACACTCCCTAAATTTGTTTCTAACAATTCTTGTTGATTGCATTGTAATATCCAAACTTATGCCTCTCGAATTGTCTTGAGGCACAAATAAAGGCATTTGAAAGTAAACAGTGGAACCATAATCTGTTATATTTGTTCCATGCCCTTCTTACATACATCGTACATAATACCTTATGCTTTATTGATAAGCTTTAATTACAATAGAATATCTGTTATTTACTGAACTGCGAGGTACACACACCTTTTATATATATAACAAATATTTATTTTATTTGTATAGTATGCTTATATAAACAAAATTAAACTAATAGTATAGTTAATCAAATTGAGGGAGCAGATTTACATATATATTTATTGTATATGTTGTCTCTGAGACATTCAATAAAAAGTAAAAAAAAACTTATATATTATATAATTTAATAAATAGGGATTGTACACTATGCCAGAAAGGTTAAAAAATTTACTTTATAAAAATTTACAGCTTACTGCTTTTAATTAGGTCGGTCTTGATACGGATGTATAGAAAATAGAATTTATAACTTAAATAAGTTTATAAATCTAAATATACCATTTGCGTGATAATGCAACACACAAGTTTTTCTTGTTTATCACATCAATGTTATATTCATGAAACCACACCTCTTTATATTTCCTTTTTCAATTATTGCGCTCAGTGCAAACAACTTTAATATTAAATGGATTGAAATTGTGGCCTGATTCTAACTCATGTTCTAAAAATATAGACTTGATGTTGGGGTCTGTTTTAGGTTGTTTGTATATTTATATATATTTGTGCTGCAATGATCTTGTAGCACTGTTGGCATGAGACTCACCATAATAAATTGCTTTGCAGGTTGGTTCATTGCATTTGATTTCATAAATTATTTGGAGAGCTTAGTCTGGACATAATTCATTATAAATAATAATCAAACCACTAATTAATTTATAATTTTTTTAAAAAGTTTTATAACATTGGAATTCATTATTGCTACCTATAAAAAAAATTAAGCAAATATTCAAAACTTATTTTATATGAAAATGTCATAAAATATATTTTTTCACTTTCTATTTTTTTTTTTTTTAACAAAGATACTAAAAAATTAGGTCTGAATGTTTTCTTTCAAACATACTTCAATAAAATATGTTCTTTTCAAGATAGCATTGTTTGATCAAACCATCCTGTTAATAGATTAATGGAGATTGCATTATTAATAGAATATTTGGAATCCTATAGCTTGAGTTTAAAATTTACTTTATATACCTATATATTATTACTATTATTATTACAGATAGAAATATAATGTCATAGAATTAAACTTGGTTGAAGTGCTTCTGCTAGAACTAACTACATTAAAAGGAAATATACCTGTATCTGAAAAGCAAGGTTTTTAATAAACATGTTTTTACCAATTGTTGCTTATGGATCTGAGACTTGGACACTTAACAGGAGAGCTATATAAAGACTTCAAACCACTCAGTGAAGTATGGAGAGATGCATGTTAGGAGTAACAAAACGAGATCGAAACAATACTTGGGTGAGAGAGCAAACAGGTGTTACTGATATCATTGAAAGGATTAAGAGACTAAAGTGGAGTTGGTCTGGACATTTGCTAGAAGATATGATAATAGATGAACAATTGATATCAAATTGGATTCCAAAAGATTGCAAAATATTTAGAAAGAGACCACACGTGAGATGAATGGGTGAAGTAAGGAAATGTGCCAGGATAATATGGCAAAGAATGGCTAGAGATCAGAAATAGATTGAACTTGGAGACTTCATCCTGCAGTGGATCAATAATGGTTGAAAATAATGATGATGATGTTGCTGATAAAATAGCTTTTAAGATATTTTGATTAATATTATGTGCTTCTTCCTTGAAACTTTTTTTTTTTTGCTTACAATCAAAAATTATTTCTTTTCTATTAAACTTCTTGTCCAAAATGCAGTTTTGTTTTAGATATACTAGTCTTTTTAATAGTGGATCTTAATCTTTTCTGCAGTTTCTCTCATAAGTTTTTTTTTAATTTGCTTTGTTAACTGTTAATGTATAAGAATTTAGTCAAATTACTTTTTTTTTTTTTACTGTCTATCCCTTTTATTTTAAAATACAATGTCCTTTGCAGTTTTTTTTTTCATATTTTGTCTTCTGCTCTTGTAGATAAAACAAGAGCTGCTCTTTATCTAATAACATCTAGTGAGCATTTAAATAACAAATGATTACCAAACACATTGTTAAATTTTAAATTCTTGTAGACTTTCCTTTTTGCATTTATAGTAAGACTTGGGATTCAAAGCTGGAAATAATGCAGTTATGTGTCCAGGAATCCTCTTTTAACTCCATTTGAATGTTCGGTTTATCAACTTGAAGTTCAAATTAACCTAAATGTTTTGAACTCTTACCAACCTCCTTGAACAGTTATATAGATCTAATTCCAATTCTGTACCTATATATAGGCATCTTATTCTATCCAGGAAAATGTTAATATCAGCAGTTAATATTTAATTCATCTCACACAATATATAATGAAACAAGGACAGACTATATGCTTCTATTTTCACATTTAATTTGAGCTATGTGTGACATAGATTTTTTTTTTTTTTGAGAAATCTCTTCATTACAATTTGTTTGATATTAAATAAATAATATAGAAAAAAAAAAATCTTAATGTTTTTATAATCTCATTACATTGTTAAAGTAATTTTATTTAAGGATATCTATCATATGTATTTAATGAAAGAAAATTTTAGTAATAAATGTTATGCAAAGCTGTAAAACTTGTTAAATTAAGCATTATATACGGGATGGTAGATTAAATTATGCTATTTTTCTGTGGAATAAATGATAAGAGAAAAAAACAGGTATATTATTATCATTGAAAGAAAATTTTATGTTGTGCAAACTACTAGTAAAGATGATGAGAGATGGATAATCGAAGCCTTAAACTAGATTCCAAGAGATTACAAAAATTTAGAAAGAGGTCACATACGAGATGGATGGATGGAATAAAAAAAATTGCAAGTGTGATATGGTACAGTTGAGGTCATTGATTGGATAAACTGGACAGATTGGAGAGACCTTCATCCGGCAATGGATTGTTGGAAATGATGATGGTGATACTATAATAAGAAATTGCCATTTTTTAAATTTTGACCAGTCTGCCAT
This sequence comes from Epiperipatus broadwayi, assembly GCA_028023455.1. Taxonomy (NCBI): domain Eukaryota; kingdom Metazoa; phylum Onychophora; class Udeonychophora; order Euonychophora; family Peripatidae; genus Epiperipatus; species Epiperipatus broadwayi. The sequence goes on from JAQFVV010000006.1 coordinate 16,874,682, forward strand.
GATTTTTCCTTTTTTGATAGCGTTAAGGGGGTTATCATAGAATGAGAAGATTCAAGAAGGAAATGAATCAGTAATAGTGTAAAAGGGGGGAAGAATTGACAATATTGTAAGATGATTTAATAAAACCAGTGAATAAAAAGATGTGAATTAGCTTTTAAGACAGTGAATAAAGTGATATAAAGAAGTTGTAAAATTTAAACTTTTTGGGATTTTTTTTTTTTAGATTCATTTATTTATAACTTTTTTTTTTTATAGCTTAATAACTATTGCCAGAATATCCAACTAGGAGATAGATTTACTCGTGGCTTTATTAAATTAAGTCCTTCAATTTTGCTACCAGCTATAGATTTGACCGGCTTTAACTATGTTGTTAAGGGTTTGTGTTGCCACATTTATATAGATCAATGGCTGCTAAATTCAATTTATAAAGTAGCTGAGCTCGATGACCCATGAAATGTCCTGAATTTGTTGATATGAATCCAATTGCATCTAGAAAGATTAAAACCCGGCTGACTTTATTGTTGGTTCTAGTAAAGTAAATTGGTTTAAAACTCTGTAAGAATTCCATTTTTTAGGCCATGTTTTTATTTATTTATTTGTGGATTCTTGATTAACATCCACAAGGAGGATTTTGATTTGAGTCTTAGATGGTAAGACTATATTTTGAATTATTGGAAGTCACATTCAAAGCTTTTTAATGACCGAGATACAGACTTATTATATACGTGTATCAACATATCTAATATATAGGATATATGAGCACTGACTTTCACACGACCCACAACTCTCCACTCTATCTCACATTACTGCTATACTTGAACACATATATTTATATTTTTGACATATATGTGTTCAAGTGTATCAGTGGTATGAGATAGAGTGGAGAGTATGTGGGTCAAGTGAAAATCTGTGCTCATATATCCTATATTAAGAGCTTTTTGTATGGTTTCTGTGAGGCAAATTTTCTTCTATCTGGAGAATAGGAGAGAATAGAAAGCTTGCAAAAGTGTAGAGTGTATTAATATTACTTCTTGAGGTAAATAAGAATCCAAAAGTTTAGTGTGAGAGATTTTTTTCTCCAAATAGGAGCATTGTATTTACCAATGAAATGTGATTGTGTTTAGAACCTGTCTATAAAATATTTATATCACCACAAGTAATTCCAGCTACCTTTTCAAGAAGATTATTCATAGAAATTAATTTTGATCAAAGGTTGCTTCTAAATAGCAGAGAATAGGATTAGTTTTCAGTGTATTATTGCAAAATCTGTTATTTAGATTATAAGATGATTCTCCAATTTTTAGGTAGAGATTGATATATTGTCTTCGTAGGGTTAGGAATAAAACCCTAATCTTTGTATAAGATTTCCAATCTTCAAACCGTTATTGGGAGATTTTTATTTAAGGAAAGAATCTGTTTCGGGAAGTCAAAATAATAGCATCAGCATAGATGAATTTTCTGCTTTTTGTATTTGAAGGATGAGTGATGTAAATAAGTTAGGGAAGTGAACCGTGTGGTAACCTGTATTTAAAATATTACATCTACTATTATTATTTAGTGGTTTTTGCATTTTTTTTATTAGAAAGTATTTTGAGGAATAAAACAATAGTTTTCCTGCATTTAAAAAATGTTAGAAATTTTAGAAACCATTTTCCCAAACAGAATCATAAACTGAGAGATTAGATCAATAAAGGAAGAAGCTTTATTTCAATGCCTCTTTCTGGTCTGAATCTAGTCTTAATTGTAGAAGATGGCTTCCATTGGAAAAATTCTTGTTAGTAGTCAAGCGTTGGTGGTCGAGTGGTCAGCACAGCTGCCTTACAAGCAGTTGTCCTGGGTTAGCGGGTTCGTTTCCCGGTCGATGCTATGACATGGGGGAAAAAAAATCTTGTTAGTGTGATTTTTTTCAAAAACACATAGAAAGCACACAGTAATATTATTGGGTATTATCTTTATTATCATCTCATTTCTTGTTTTATTACTGTCATTTGGTTTAAAGATTGCTATTGTTTTGTTCTTATGCCAAATTTTTAGAATAGTTTCTGTATGAATAAGGTTATTGAATAGGTTTATCAACCAGCTTTGCCTTTAGGTTCGATTTTTTTTAGAAACTAGAAGTATGCTATCAGCTCTCAAGGTCTTTACTGATTTAAGATATTTTAATACAAAGGTAATTAACATATATGTGTTTTAATGGATTAATATTCAAGGAATATTGTGAAAGAGAAGCATGAAAATCTCTTCTAATGATGTTTTATCCTTTTAAAGCTGTCAATCTTGGGTTTAAAAGTCTGTTACATAAGAGTAGCAAACTGATTGTTGGTGACAGTTTTTTTAAATACAGTATTATATCCTCTAAACTTTCATCAAAGTGACCAGACCTTATGACTAGTTCTTGTAAAGTTTTGATTCTCATGATCTCTCCTTGTATCACCTACTGATTTTACTATTATGTTAGCATTTTTTGGAACTTTGATAGACAAAAACTGGCTATAAAAAATAACTGCGAATTTTGTTCCAACTTTCACGAGGGATGGACTCCCTGGCAGCTCTTAATATAGTTCAGATACTGATGTAAGGATTAAATTGCATATCTGGTAATAACTGATTACTTAAATTTACAATAAAGGATGCTAGAGTTAGGAGAAACTGCTTGTGTTTATAATATTTTAATATGCTGATGTAATTAATCAAAGTTGTATTAATATTTTTAATCAGAGGGGGGTGGGGTATTCTACAATTAGAATGAAAGGGATATAGCTGACCGTCTTGATATCGCATTTATATAACTACATAAATAGCAGTTTGGCTGAAATTAACACTCTTACGAGTGTTTTTTTGAATGCCAGGTTATATTATTACCTTGATAGGATAATATGATCAAATGACTTTCACTGATTGGCTAGCATTGATTGCTATCTTTTATAATTCTACAATATAATGGTTTAACATTATTTGCTATCACTTTTATTCTAAAATCTTATAAATAGATAAAACATATTTTAAATAACCCATTGCCTTGCAAAAACATCTCTTCATAAATAAGCAAGGGAAAAGATCATATTATTTACAAGGCTGATGATTCATGCTCATAGATTGCTGAGGTTTTAAAGTTTATTGTTTTATTTGCTTGCTAAGAATTGTTCATTATCCACTTACCAATCAATGACAAGTTGGATGGGTTATAAATGTCCTTCGCAAAATCAAAACCTGATTATAATATACAATGGGAGGGGGATTTAATTAATTGACTTAATTCGAATCTAGGTCCTAATTGGACATTGATTACTGGGTGCTATAACATCTCTATCATTGTTTTATATCCTAAGACAGTGAAGGCAATATATATATCATCAACCATTATCAATCCACTGCAGGATGAAGGTCTCTCCAAGTTTAATCCATCTTCTCCGATCTTTAGCTTCTCTTCTCCACAACACCCCTGCACATTTTCTTATTTCATCCATCCATCTCACATGAGGTTTCTTTCTGGGTTTTTTACAATCTCTTGGAATCCCGTTTAAGATTTCAATTGTCCATCTATTATCATCTCTTCTAGCAATATGTCCAGCCTAACTCCACTTCAATCTTTTAATTTTTTCAATGAGGTCAGTAATACCTGTTAGTTCTCTTACCCAAACATTGTGTTTTCGAACTCTTCTTATTACTCCCAACATGCATCTCTCCATACTTCTTTGAGTAGTCTGAAGTCTCTGTATTGCTCTTCTATTAAGTGTCCAAGTCTCAGATCCATAAGTAAGAACTGGTAAAACACATTTATTAAAAAACCTTCCTTTTCAAACACATAGGCATATTTCCTTTTAGTATCAAGTTATTTCTACCAAAAGCACTCCAACCAAGTTTAATTCTATGATTAATTTCATCCATTATGTTTCCATCTGTATTAATAATCTGACCAAGGTATTTGTAACTGTTAAACTTATTCTAATTCATCATAATCAATCTTTATTTTCATAGTTTGAGAAAATCTATTAAACATTACTTTAGTCTTTTTAACATTTATCTTTAGTCCTACTTTCATCTGATAACTTTGGCAACATTTCCTGTAACTCTAAAGCATTATTTGCAAAAACAATTACATCATCTGCAAAATCTAAATGACTTAAATACTCTCCATTTACTTTCACTCCTTTAGTTTCCCATTTTAATCCACAAAATACTTCTTGCAGCACTGCTGTAAAAAGTTTTGGAGATATTGAGTCACCTTGTCTTACACCTTTCTCAATGTTGATTTTTCCAGTAACATTATGTAATCTAATTGTTGCTGTTGCATTTTTATAAATATTCTTTAAAATATGACAATATCCTGGATCTATACCTTGATGATCCAATGCTTTAATCACTGAAGAAATGTGTATAGAATCGAATGCCTTTTCATAATCTACAAATCCAAAACATAATGACAACTCATATTCATTTGTCCTTTCTATGACTTCTCTCAATACCTGGATATGATCTATTGTACTAAAACCACTTTTAAATCCAGCTTGTTCTCTTGGTTGGTGGAAATCCAAAGTTCTCTGTAGACGAGTTGTAATTATCTTGGTAAAATTTTTATATAAAACTGATAAAAGGCTGATAGGTCTGTAATTTCTAATATCTTCTTTATCACCTTTTTTAAATTATTAATATTATTACTGCATTCTTCCAATCTTCTGGTACATCTTTATCATTTAGACATCTGGTGTATAACTTTGCTAAAATTGTTTCTATTTCTTCACCTGCTTCTTTTAATATATCAATTATAATTCCATCATTTCCTGGAGCCTTTCCTTTCTTCATACACTTAATTGCATGTCTCACTTCTTCATTTAAAATTCTGGGCAATTAGGAAGATGTAATAGATATAGGAGGTACTTGTTCTTTATTACTATATAATTCTTGATAAAAATCTTCTACCAATTTCATGATGTCATCTCTCTTTTTAGTAATAATTCCATCTTTTTTTCTTATTGCAGATATAAATTTCCTACCAATACCAAAATGTTGTTTAACATTCTTGAGACTTTTACTTTCTTCTACAACTTTCCTTGCTATTTCACAGTTATACTTTCTTATATCATTTTCAACTCTTTTCCGTACCATTTTACAAAATTCGAGATATTAAATTCTTTTTAATACATCATTTTTGTATATCTTCATATTCCTTCTTTTCTTCATAAATTCTCTAGTCTCAGTAGAAATTTTATTAGTCAATTGCTGCTTTTTTCTACCAGCTATCTTTGTTGCAGTTTTTAAAAGTGTATCAGTTATTTTCATATTAATTTCATTCAAATCTGAATCATGTTCAAAATCTCCTAACACTTGAAACCTATTTGTAAGTTCTAATTTAAATTCATTAGAATGTTTCTGAAGATTAGGAATATCAACTGTAAATATTGTTTTTTTAATAATTTTTGTATCTCTAGTTTTACATTAACACATAACTTACACCTTACTAATCGATGACCACTTCCTGTGTTAAAATTATTAAGAACATTACAATCTTGAAGTATGTATTTTCTGTTAGTCACAATACAATCCAATTCTGCTGTACCTTCATTTGGATGTTTCCATGTCCATTTCCTTTTAACATTTTTCTCAAAAAATGAATTCATAATATAAAGTTTTTCTTTTTCTGCAAACTCCACAAGTCTATGTCCTCTCTCATTTCTATTACCATAACCAAAATTACCTACAGCAATTTCATCTTTCATTTGTCTACCTATTCTAACATTAAAGTCTCCCATAACAATTTTAAAATGTTGTTTACTCTGATCAAAAGCCTTTTGTACATCCATATAAAAATCTTCTACTACTTCATCACTATGAGAACTTGTTGGGTCATAAACCTGAATTATCTGCATTTGGTATCTGCTATTAAGTTGTATAACTAATCTTGCCACTCTGTCCAATACACTATCAATCTCCACAATATTGTTCTTCCACTTTTTATTTATAATGAATCCTACTCCACTTGTATTTCCAATATGTGTGCCTTTATAATAGAGTATAGTCCACTTTTTAAATCAATTGTTTCTTCACCTTTTCTTCTAACTTCACAAAGTCCAATAATGTCCCATTTAATATAAGACAGTTCTTCTTCTAATTCTTGCAATCTTCCTCCACTTGAAAGTGATCTGCAGTTGTAAGTACCTAAATAAAAAGTCGTCATCAAATGGCAGCCTGAGTCCGCAGTCAGGGGATTCTTAGCACCCTCCGCCTTCGGCCATCAACCGCTGCCTTGGTTGATAACTTTACAGCCTCCTGGGAATAAGGGCCATGCTTTATTTTTGTCTGTCATAATTGTATATATGTATTGGAAAAATATTTATCATTTACACAAACATTCATTCTGCCTTATCAGGCACTGAGAAGAAAGACCATGGTGTTTCTTGATCTTATACTCAGAGGTAAAAAGCCAATAAACTCACCACGCTGGTTAATGCGTGTTGATGAGCAGCCCATTCATGTTCGTATACTATATGAATAATCACGTAGTAATAACAGCTGCAACGACAAGAACGTATGGAGTGGACATTAGGAATTTGCCCTGCTCGGTTCCTTTAAGACCTCCAAGAGGAATCAAAGGGTCTCCTTTCAGTTTATAGCAAACTCCTTTCTGCAGCCAGGCAATATATATATATTAAGATAAAGTGGATGACTTTTTGTGTCTGATAAAAACTGTTGTGAATATATTTTCAAAAAAAAAAAAAAACAGTTACATGCAGTATATATATATTAACACTGACATATTTACATAGGTACTTAACCATTCTTGTATTTTGTCTATGTAAAAACATGAATTTCAAATCAACTACTACATGTTACTTTCACTGTTTTTGTTCCTTGTAAGTAAGGTTGAAGTTCTTGTTAATGTTAAAAAAAAAAACAATCGCCTAAAGCTTTGTAAAGGATTGTCCTGGAGTGAAGTGTGATTTTAAGAGGTTGACTGATGAATAGACTCTAGCTGCCTGAAGCAGTAACCTGTTGTCTTAAGTGACAGAGTTGTCTATTTAATGATTTCTCACTGGCATCCTCCCGTTAGTATGACTCATAGCCACTGGAAAAAAAAAACCAAAACATTGGAGTATTATTATCAATCAATCAATATATATATATTAAAGAGAAACAACCAAGTTTAGGATTAATTTATATAGATCTAAAAATAGTCTGAAGTTGTAGATTGCAAACTTAGCTGTTATAACGTGTGTGTATATAAATAAGTTCTTTTGCTGGAAGACATGAAATAACTAAGCTATAGATTTTAATAGCACGTGATGTATCAGTAGTACTTGTTTCTCTTTTTCACGCTATCAATACAATTTTATTCTTGTATCTTAATGGTGGAGCCATATTGTTAAACTTTTACCGGCCATTTATATTATGTTGCATACTTAATGATAATAACACGATTTCTTAAACTTTATTCAGCGTAAAAACTAATTATAGTGTATTAAAAAAAATTAAACAAAAATATTTGCAAAATTATCATTGTTTTTTTTTAAAAAAAGGAGATATGGTCTATTGCTCTGGCAATTATATGATAGAATGAGTGATTGAGCAATAATAGTTTCCATCCAGTCGAGTAGGCAGATTTTTATTTAAAAAAAAAAAAAAGGTTTCTCAGCTGGGAATCTATTCCATATGCTAGCTCTTTAGTTTGCTCATCTTCCACGGAGCTTACTGCACAATATATTATGGAATATATTTAGGGAATCTGCAAGCGTCTTTTCCAACTTTTTTTTTTTTTTAAAAAAAAAAAAAGAAAATTGTGCAGGTTTGGTATTTATTATTTATCTCGAAATAGACGTTTTAATATTTCTTTTTATCTCTCCACCCATGTGCAAAATGTTATTATTCACCGTATCTAAAATAACCTGTATTACATGTATATATTGTAGGTAACATGTAATAAATATATCTTGGAGACAATTATTAGTCATTCATTAGACTAGAAATTATCCACAATGAATAATATTTCTGTAGTGTAATTTTCATTACACCACTCTCATGCAAATAGGGACTGATTTCTATCTGCTTTTAACCCTTTGCGGAATGATGCAATTATAAACTATGACCAAAGACATCTATGAGACCCAAGATGCACATTCTGTGCTGAACCAACACTCATCAGTTGTCCCAGAACACAATTTTTTACCCATAGCTTTATCATTGTTCAGGTATATATATATATATAGATAAATTACTACCATTTGATATTGATAAGTGCCAAACATGCTACCCTCACAATTTTGACACAAATCTCTTAATGAAAGTACATTACTACTTTTATAAGTTATTCATTAGACTAGAGATTATTCAGTTATGAATAATATTTCTGTAGGGTAATTTTGTTACTTTGCTGAGCCAGGCTTTCCATACATCATATCTTTATCAAAGCACAACTATAGTGAACATTAGCAAGGTCGTATAAGCATTCACCAAACTAGTCATGGATTAGCATAGATATTAGCATATTTGCATGTGTAAATTAATCTAGTGGTTAACTATGTCATTAGATCAAAACTGTTTGTTGAGAGGAATGTTATGGACTCTTATATCTTAGAATTAATTATGTGCTACAGCTAAAATTGTTTACAAAGTAATAATAAATAAAGCAAAATAAAAGAAGTTTGGCACTTAATTAATTTTAAGAACTCCATAAATATAAGAGCTAATAACATTCCTCTCAACAAACATTGGTCATTTTATCCAATGATCTAGCCAACTGCAAAGTCCATTTACACATGCAAATATATATGTTAATACATTGATAATCAGCAACTACTTTGGTGTATGATTATATGCATGCAGATATGCTAATGTTTTTGCTAATCTTCACTATAGTCATGATTTGACAAAGATAATAACTTAACAAAGTAACAAATGTTGTTTTATACCAAAGATTTATTACCATAATAACTTATATTTGTCTACATATTCCGATGGAATATATTTTCAATACTGTATAGATATCTACAAATAATAAATAACTCAGATTATATATAACTGAACAGGAAGTAACTAAAGCTTCCAATGAATTATATAATGTCAGATGATACCACCTGTCTCTTAATCTTTTGGAAATGCATTCTGAATAAGAAAATAAAACAATTCTACAGTAAGCTTAATTCTACCCCCCTCCCCATGATAGACTGTGGCCGCTTTTACCAAATAACCCTATACTCAACAAAACACTCAACAAAAGAATTTCCCTCACTTATTGCCTTGCTTCCCCCCTCCCCCAAACCAACTGACTCTTGAACAACTCAAAAGGATAGACATGAATCTCATCTCATTCCTTGCATGGCATATAGAATCCAATGCCCCCAGACAGGATGTAAATCTTTTATTATGAGGAATCCTGGGTGTCTTTGTCCACCTGAGTGTCGGAGCGCCAATATGCACACTAAGGAGCTACAGCCAAGCTATAGTGGAGCTTGGTCTTCTTTAATCATCAGAAATCCAAAGGACATCTCATCGTTCAGTCTTCAGCAGCCATTCAATATATTGAGAGTTGACTCCAGGCAGAAGATCATGAAGGCATACTATATGGCTAACTCCATGCTCATCTTTCTCTTCTCCAGGAAATGAACTCTATGATTCTAACAACTTCTATTTATACATAAATTTAAATATCCACCGTCATACGTAAACAAACACATCTTTTCCACTACATTATAATATTATCCAGTTATGAATATGAGAACAGCAAAATAAGCTTTCAAAAGCGCTTAGCCTTAGTTTTATTATTGTTTTTTGAATTCATAAACTTATCTTCAGCTACATCTTAGGACATTTTTTATGATTTATTATTTATAACTCATATATGATTTATTATTTATAATTCGTTGGAAGCTCCAGATACTTCCTGTTTAGTTAAATACTGTATAAATATTTTGTGAAAGCTTTGTATTGCAGTGGTTAGCGAATTCACTTGCCTCTTGCCACATTTTTTATCTCCTGTCAAAAATCAGTAGGAGAATATATCTAAACAGATTTTTTTCAATAAACTTAAAATATTTTTTCAAGTAATTGACCTACATATAGGTAAGCTAGCTAGATATCTTGTATCATTGGTAAATGATTTCTTTGATATAAAGGTCTGATAATCTTATTTATCCTTCTCTCTCAATCTAAGAAAAACTAGATAATTTTTCATCATTAGAGATTTATCTATATTGGTTATTAGATAGTTATATAAATTAGTTTTAAGTGCCTGAGACATTAAAAAAAAGTCTTTTTTTGCATAATTGTCAAAAATTTGCGCACCAACCCTTAGGATAACAACATAAACCACTAAATATCACATGATCATCCTAAGATCTAGATGCAATGCTCTTAGATCAAAGGCTCCTCAGTGATAAAATACACAAGTTAGAAACTCATCAGGGGATATTAGATGAATAAGCACTAGATAAGGATTTTATGTGCAAACCTTCTTGCATCCATTGATTACTCTGTCTTGCACTGAATGGCAGTATGGAGTGTAAACAACAGCATTTACTAGGTGGCTGTATGCAGTCCTCTCTCCTCAAAGGAATATTTTTTAATAGAATAATTATAGAAAAAACAACAACCGATGTAAAATAGTGTAATAAAATCAATTATCATTATCAGACATAGAATGATTATATTATACTTGCTAACAAATAGCAGTACTTGTGGGTAATGAGAATAGGAATCTGGAGCTTGTTATAAGTCTGGGGTAAAAAATAAATGCAAAAGCGATAGGTATAGAAAGAAGAAAAGACATCAAAACGTAGAGCTAATAAAGAAAATTGGGTACATAAATTTTTAATACAAACTGGAGTTTATTTTGTGGTCATTGAAATTTGATGTGCAGCTTGCTAAATGTTTTGTTTGGAGCTATCAATTAAAGAAAAGTGAAGAGGAAGAAAAGAAGGCTTTAGGATTTGAAGGCAAACAATTGGACAAGACTGTACCACATTATAATTGTGATTTTGCTATATAGTAGTCAACTAACTGACTCACATATAAATAAATAAATCACACCATTCCAACCAACCAGATTAATCAGTCTATTACTCTCTAAACTAGAAGGGACTTATATAACAAGAAGTTTTAAACCATGCTTCTTGTCTGAGATTTTTGTCCATATTGGCGGAACCTTGACATTTTTTCAGATCAAACAAATGGTTTAGAATTTTTGCTTCATGTAGATGTTCAATAACCAATTCTGTTACCCATTCAGTAGTCACCAGTAAATGGGCATATAAGTATTCTTAGATAAAGGATGACTATCCCAGCTTAATTTGGGTTGATCCAATAACATACAAGGTAATTTACTCATTACATTTGTAACATGATGCAGGCTTCATTCATGGTGAGCATTTATCTTATTTCTACATGCATTTTACCCATAAATCTTAAAAATGATTAGATAATTGATGTTAATTATTGCTGTGTTTAGAAGTTTTCACAAGGGGGGGGGGGTAATCCAAAGCTTTTGATTCCCGAGTTGTTTTGAATTTGTGAATTCTTCAATTTCAACAATAAATATTTTCATTATAAAGCCAAATTCTACTACATCCTACACTTAGTATATATTAAAAATTTGCATGTATTTTGCATATTGTCGTTAACACTTTTTTCTGCACTATTTATTATTATTGCTATGAATATGAAGCAATTCGTCTTGAAAGCGCCAAGCTGCTGATTATTTTATAGCCTTATAATTTGTATTCATTATAGCTTCTCTCTCCAGCGCTTCACACGCTCCTAATTTTATTTTATTAAAATGCTTTTTGTAAATTATATCAATATGTTTTTCTCATTATAAACCCAAACTCTGCCGAAAATTAAAAGAAATATTAATTTTTTTATCTACAGCTAATATATATTAATCCAGAGTTCAAATCCCTCTACTTACATACATGAAACATTCCGTTGAATCAAGTTAGATATTGCCTTAGAATTACATATTGCTTGGGAAATAGATTACATCTTAGTATAAGTTCAGTTCATCCCTCTCCTGTTAATATATATGGATACGTAATGGTCCCATAATAAGAGTGGTTAGATTGACATAATAATGTCTACATGGGTATGGCTACAGTATTAAATCCAATAAGAGCTCTGAGCATTTCATCGTGGTTTTTTAATGTAATGGATGGTTGAAGGGCGAGAAGATTGAAGCATGTCCATTAAAATTTGAGGAATTGCTATCTTAATATAAACCGAGCACTGATTGTATATATATGTGTGGAAGATTATGATCTAATCCAACTGAGGGCTGGCTCTGCATGAAATATTGCAGATCTTGAGTGTAGTCACATGCACATATTGCTTGAGATAGAGTGGGGATGAATAGGCTGAAAAATTCTGAATTCAAATCCCTCTACTTATTTAAAATATTTTTTTGTAAATTGTATCACTCTTGTTTATTAATAACAAAATTATCAAAAAAACAAACAAAATACTTTTAAATTGCGCGATATGCATTAATTCGGATCAAAATTTTATATAGCTGTAATTAAAACAGTCAATCAAAACTATAATTGGGAAATTTTGTCAGGAAAATAGAAGTGTTTTGAAATAATGGTGTTTGAATTAATGGCAGTCTATATATATATGAAATTTATTGGAAAGATATAAAATCTCTCACTTTTTATGTTTGTGAAAAAGCAGCCAAGCGAAACTAATTTACTTTCAGGATGTATAAATCATATTAAACTAGAATGCAGTAAAAATGTATTGAAGTGATTCTCATATATAAATATGAGTATTATTATTACTTTTGAAAGTGACATTTAAATAAGATAATAAAGTTTTTTTTTTTAAGAATAAACGACTTGTTTTAAATTTTATTGAAATGCGATCAACATAAAAATTAACTGACATGGAATAAAATATTTAGATTTGTATTTAATAGTGGTAATTTGATACTCTTATTACTTTGGACAAATAGGTATATTTCATGGCATGCTTCAGTGACCATTTGTATAGAAAAAAAATGCAACAATAAGCACTTTTTATAATAAAACCAACATCCTAGATTGGACACAGATGCTATAACAAATGTGGAAAAAAGAATGAGTGTACAATATTAAAACGGTGGCAAAATTCTCATACAGTAGTGTCACCCAATGCAAGCCAGAGTAATCAATGGATGCAAGATTTGTGTATAAAATCTCTATCTAGTGCATACTCTTCCAATATCCCCAGACTAGTTTCTAGTTCATGACATACACCAGTAAGAATCTTTGAATCTGTGAGCCCTACATCTAGATCTTAGGATCTAATGCAACCCTCTAGCAGCTATCTTTTATCTATTTAATTAACTATAAAGCCATGAATCCAAAATAAAATACATTAAAATGTTTTCAAGCCACACTCATTCACTTGTCATATAAATGTAAACTCAGTTTTCAGCATCTTTGGTACTTTTGGTTCTTTGATAACCCTAGTCACCATCATCATATTGGCAGCTCATGTAAGCATAGGAAAATGGGTATCATGTATTGTAAGATATTGTTTTTATTATGGTTTGGTAAGTTCATTTGTTAGCCACTATTTTTACTGTAATTCGGAATTATTTTATTTCAAAAATCCATTCTTGTCTTTAACAGTGAACTTATTATTTTATAATTTTATGCTATCTAAAAACCAGTAAAGTTAATTGTAACTAAATTAATGTAGACACCAAGGAAGATTATGTAGGTTTGTACATAAGATTTTTTTTTATTATGGAAAGTTTTTTTTATAGTTTTCACTGGAAAACATTGTTTATGCATTTCAAATTTACATGTACTGCATATAAATAAATAAATAAATCAGTGTTACATATTTACACATGTTATTGATTTAACAATTTTTTTTATATCACAAATAGCTCTGAAATGATCACTCCTAAATACGCATATTTCATTGTATGCCAGAACCCATGGATGCCATAATGCAATGGTGTGCAGCCTATGGGTCACAAATCCTCAACGAATCTCACAGAAAAATTGTTGGGGGTCATCAAAATTTTGAAATGTTCTCATGTTGGATAATATGCATCCCCTCCCCCTCAAAGATCTTATATCAAATTGTGCTACTAAAATATAATATAAAGATATATATTTGTATGTGTTAAAATGACTTTTATTATTACTATTTCTATATGCTTACAAATAGGATGATAACAACATATAATAGGTCATGCAAATTAGTGCTTAGCTTGCAGGGCAGCCATATTGAATATTTAAAAAATTATGTTAAGCCACAAAATTTTATCATAATTTAAGTTTGTATTATTCAAAAATGACGTAATATATTGTAACGGTAAGAATTGTCCCTCCTCGCAACAAAATCTAGAACACAGGCAAAATATACTAAAGCTGATCGAATACGGATACTGGGATCCAGAATCTGAACAACATTCAATCCTTTCACCTCAGTTCAATGATTTAATACCCTATGGAATGACATTTCTCAACGTACACAGACTCAATTAACCCTTGGTCCGGCAGTCACCCCCGGTAGAACAAGAGACTTATAATTTAACTAATTTATCACTGATTTGGTCAGATATACACACATAAGACTAAGTGTTTAATTAAAATATCAATGATTGCTTATAAAATATAATAGAATAATCTATCTATAGATATAATGATATATGTGCAAATTAAACTAGAGTTGGATAAAATGAATCATGGACAATAAAAATTATGGAAACGAGTCATACAAAATTAAGTGATGGGAATGTGAGATAATACGCTTGCAGGCGTATATAACTAATGAGATTAATGTTACATATCTCACTATAAATATTTAATAAAGTGTGGTGCGGTATTGGAGTTTATGCCTATCTTTATTAATATGCCAAATTTCTAGCTCTTTTGTAGTCAGCTAGATCATACAGAACTTTGCAGCCAAAGTTATATAACTAACTATAATAGCGCTCCTATGGCGTCTATCTATGTAAAATTAATTTGAGCATGTAATTAGGCTCAGAGATACGCAGGTTAGCATGTTAACCTAGATTAGGATTTACTCTAATGCTAGATAAGCATAAGCATTTACTATAAAAGGAGAGAAAACTGGCTTATAATAGGTTTGCCTATATACTCTATGGCACATATTAAAATATTAATTAAGCAAAAAGGTGCGAATGGGTCATTATTCATGAACTTCAGTCTCCAAAGACTCTGTTTGCCCTAAGACTGCTCAGCTTGCTACGAATAAGAACATTAGTAGTTCAGGTAGTCGGATAAGCATTATGAATCATCTAGGTCCTTGTGCCCTAGTTCTAAAAGTGTGCTTGAACCCGAACTAAAGTGGATGAGTGTGGCCTTTACCAGCACATCATCAATAATCATGCAGCAAGCAGATAAATGTACATTGCGTACTTCGTAAGGACACATCCGCAACTTATACATATATACAACGCAAATGTGTAGAATTATATTACCATGCCTTAAAATTAGATAGCGTCTATTTCCATATCTATACAATCCAGTTCTCAAATTTAGTATTTTAAATATACTATTTAGGGACTAAATTAATTAGTAACCTAGTTTAATATTATCACCTGCGTTTCAACATATATAAAGCTAAGGAGGATAAAGCATATTTGCGGGGTAATTACGAATAAAACATTAAAATATGCTTTGAGAATATCTCTATGGCTAGTTCGTATGATGTACGAGTTACATATATAAACATTTATAATTCATAACTAGAATTAAGCAAACTACACAAAATAACTAGATAACTGATTATTGTAATATTAATACCCAGAACTTAATTAGTAAAATAATAATATGATCTCGAAACAGCGAGTGAGAATGAAGAATAATAATTCAATTATTTAATATTAAATTGTAGCGAAGATTAGAAATTATCTTCGCAAATCGATAAGCTAAAATTATATTTATAAATACTCGCGGTTTCGAGTCATTTGGCATATTAAATTTACATATAATAATAAAATGATAAAATCATAGAATAAATTGAGTAGATTTTAGAAATAGGCATAAAAAGACTGCTGAAAATTATACATTTAAAATAGATTATTAGAGTTTTACATTTTAAAAGAGAATTCAAGTTTTACAATCAGGCAAGATTTAGCATTTAACAATCTTCTTTGTAGATTTTAGTAAAGGTGTTTGGGAAAGGCAGATTTAATAAATAGCTAGCTTTTAAAAGGAAGAAATGAAAGTTACAGTTTATAAACAGAGCTCTGAGAAAAAATTTACCATTCAGTTGATTTCCATTGCAGTTAGTTTTGAAGCACTTGGGACGATAATAAGTTGACACTTGATGATGATTGAAAGTTAATGGAGTTTGCTTGGCTGGTGTACGGCATTATATTTTAGGCATTATATTTCATCGGATCAAAGTCTCCCATTCCCCGGCTAAGGGCCGAGAGGTGATCTGTCGCCATCTGACTCAATTATTTTAAGGTGAAACCTATGTGGATTCTGCTTACAAATCACTTAATATATATATCTTCCCTATTGGCAACAAAACTTTAAGTATTTATACTTTTTAAACTCTGTCCACCTGTTAATGTTTACGAGCCTGAATGTAGCTGAAAAGTCCACTTATTTATTTTAGCAAAACATATTTAATATTTACATCCGGTAGAAAAACTCATTTATTTATTTATTTTAGAGACACATTTTTAAATTATAACAAGTAATTTAGATTTTGTTTTCCTGTACAATGCTTGACCTACTTCGAAAATTGTTTACAAGATCAAATGTTATTTTGGACAAAATTACTTTTGTAATTAGTAAGACTTATTTTATAATCATAAGTGGCAGAATAAATGCAGAATAACAGGAAATATACATACGCGATTTCAATAATACAACAATAAAGTTGCTAAATAATTTAACTAAAATATTTCTTAAACTAGAAATATTTATAAAATGTATTTCTTAAACTAGAAATATCTATAAAATAAATATACATATCTGTAATATATATACCATTAACATAACAATAATTTAAAATAAAATATTTCTTACATCAGAAATGTTTATAAAATGAATATATCTGTAATCTATACATATACAATTAAATTACAGACATGCTGCTCGCATATATATATATACGTGATTCTGCATATATAATAATTTAATACTATTTACATGGGCACTCTGAGAGGGTTTAAACCTGGCATATGTATAGATGTGTTGGTAAAATCAGTGAAATGGGCAGATGGATGAAACTGACTGTTTCAATATATTGTTTGAAACATCAACACCAAAGAATGTAATTAAGCTGGAAAAAATATAGTCATTGATATTCAAAGTAATAAAAAAAAGAATAAAAGTTAATACTTCTAATAATTATTTTCATATTATTTCATAAATTCACAATTATCACACATAAATGTTATAAGTATAATTTTGTTAGTAGATTGGTTGGATTCATCATAAAATTTCTAAAAAAATTGGTATATAATAACACCTAAGGTAATCACTTGAAAACTTCATAGAATAAAGATGTTAGTACCTTTCGTTTTTCCTAGTAGCCCTTCAAAATGTTTTTCCATACAGGGGTTTGCAATGAATATGCCATCTCTAATAACACCCCTTATAGCAGAAAAGGAGCTTGCTATTAACTGAAAGGAGACCCTTTGATTCCTCTTGGAGGCCTTAAAGGAACCGAGCAGGGCAAATTCCTAATGTCCACTCCATACGTTCTTGTCGTTGCAGCTGTTATTACTATGTGATTATTCATATAGTATACGAACATGGATGGGCTCCTCACCAACACGCATTAGCCAGCGTGGTGAGTTTATTGGCTTTTTACCTCTGAGTTTAAGATCAAGAAACACCATGGTCTTTCTTCTCAGTGCCTGATAAGGCAGAATGAATGTTTGTGTAAATGATAAATATTTTTCCAATACATATATACAATTATGACAGACAAAAATAAAGCATGGCCCTTATTCCCAGGAGGCTGTAAAGTCACCAACCAAGGCAGCGGTTGGTGGTCGAAGGCGGAGGGTGCTAAGAATCCCCTGATTGTGGACCCAGGCTGCCATTTGATGACGACTTTTTATTTAGGTACTTACAACTGCAGATCACTTTCAAGTGAAGGAAGATTGCAAGAATTAGAAGAAGAACTGTCTTATATTAAATGGGACATTATTGGACTTTGTGAAGTTAGAAGAAAAGGAGAAGAAACAATTGATTTAAAAAGTGGACATATACTCTATTATAAAGGCACACATATTGGAAATACAAGTGGAGTAGGATTCATTATAAATAAAAAGTGGAAGAACAATATTGTGGAGATTGATGGTGTATCGGACAGAGTGGCAAGATTAGTTATACAACTTAATAGCAGATACCAAATGCAGATAATTCAGGTTTATGCCCCAACAAGTTCTCATAGTGATGAAGTAGTAGAAGATTTTTATATGGATGTACAAAAGGCTTTTGATCAGAGTAAACAACATTTTAAAATTGTTATGGGAGACTTTAATGCTAGAATTGGTAGACAAATGAAAGATGAAATTGCTGTAGGTAATTTTGGTTATGGTAATAGAAATGAGAGAGGACATAGACTTGTGGAGTTTGCAGAAAAAGAAAAACTTTATATTATGAATTCATTTTTTGAGAAAAATGTTAAAAGGAAATGGACATGGAAGCATCCAAATGAAGGTACAGCAGAATTGGATTATATTTTGACTAACAGAAAATACATATTTCAAGATTGTAATGTTCTTAATAAATTTAACACAGGAAGTGATCATCGATTAGTAAGGTGTAAGTTACGTGTTAATGTAAAACTAGAGAGACAAAAATTATTAAGAAAAACAATATTTACAGTTGATATTCCTAATCTTCAGAAACATTCTAATGAATTTAAATTAGAACTTACAAATAGGTTTCAAGTGTTAGGAGATTTTGAACATGATTCAGATTTGAATGAAATTAATATGAAAATAACTGATACACTTTTAAAAACTGCAACAAACATAGCTGGTAGAAAAAAGCAGCAATTGACTAATAAAATTTCTACTGAGACTAGAGAATTTATGAAGAAAAGAAGGAATATGAAGATATACAAAAATGATGTATTAAAAAGAATTGAATATCTCGAATTTTGTAAAATGGTACTGGAAAAGAGTTGAAAATGATATAAGAAAGTATAACTGTGAAATAGCAAGGAAAGCTGTAGAAGAAAATAAAGTCTCAAAAATGTTAAACAACATTTTGGTATTGGTAGGAAATTTATATCTGCAATAAGAAAAAAAGATGGAATTATTACTAAAAAGAGAGATGACATCATGAAATTGGTAGAAGATTTTTATCAAGAATTATATAGTAATAAAGAACAAGTACCTCCTATATCTATTACATCTTCCAAATTGCCCAGAATTTTAAATGAAGAAGTGAGACATGCAATTAAGTGTATGAAGAAAGGAAAGGCTCCAGGAAATGATGGAATTATAATTGATATATTAAAAGAAGCAGGTGAAGAAATAGAAACAATTTTAGCAAAGTTATATACCAAATGTCTAAATGATAAAGATGTACCGAAAGATTGGAAGAATGCAGTAATAATATTAATATTTAAAAAAGGTGATAAAGAAGATATTAGAAATTACAGACCTATCAGCCTTTTATCAGTTTTATATAAAATTTTTACCAAGATAATTACAACTCGTCTACAGAGAACTTTGGATTTCCACCAACCAAGAGAACAAGCTGGATTTAAAAGTGGTTTTAGTACAATAGATCATATCCAGGTATTGAGAGAAGTCATAGAAAGGACAAACGAATATGAGTTGTCATTATGTTTTGGATTTGTAGATTATGAAAAGGCATTCGATTCTATACACATTTCTTCAGTGATTAAAGCATTGGATCATCAAGGTATAGATCCAGGATATTGTCATATTTTAAAGAATATTTATAAAAATGCAACAGCAACAATTAGATTACATAATGATACTGGAAAAATCAACATTGAGAAAGGTGAAGACAAGGTGACTCCATATCTCCAAAACTCTTTTACAGCAGTGCTGCAAAAAGTATTTTGTGGATTAAAATGGGAAACTAAAGGAGTGAAAGTAAATGGAGAGTATTTAAGTCATTTAGATTTCGTAGATGATGTAGTTGTTTTTGCAAATAATGCTTCAGAGCTGCAGGAAATGTTGCAGGAGTTAGCAGATGGAAGTAGAAAAGTAGGACTAAAGATAAATGTTAAAAAGACTAAAGTAATGTTTAATCGATTTGCTCAAAATATGAAAATAAAGATTGATTATGAAGAATTAGAAGAAGTTAACAGTTACAAATACCTTGGTCAGATTATTAATACAGATGGAAACATAATGGAGGAAATTAATCATAGAATTAAACTTGGTTGGAGTGCTTTTGGTAGAAATAACTTGATACTAAAAGGAAATATGCCTATGTGTTTGAAAAGGATGGTTTTTAACAAATGTGTTTTACCAGTTCTTACTTATGGATCTGAGACTTGGACACTTAATAGAAGAGCAATACAGAGACTTCAGACCACTCAAAGGAGTATGGAGAGATGTATGTTGGGAGTAACAAGAAGAGATCGAAAACACAATGTATGGGTAAGACAACAAACAGGTGTTACTGACCTTATTGAAAAAATTAAAAGATTGAAATGGAGTTGGGCTGGACATATTGCTAGAAGAGATGATAATAGATGGACAATTGAAATTTTAAACTGGATTCCAAGAGATTGTAAAAGACCCAGAAAGAGACCACATGTGAGATGGATGGATGAAATAAGAAAATGTGCAGGGGTGTTGTGAAGAGAAGCTAAAGATTGGAGAAGATGGATTAAACT
This sequence comes from Epiperipatus broadwayi, assembly GCA_028023455.1. NCBI lineage: Eukaryota > Metazoa > Onychophora > Udeonychophora > Euonychophora > Peripatidae > Epiperipatus > Epiperipatus broadwayi. The sequence continues at coordinate 16,895,484 of JAQFVV010000006.1, forward strand.
TGGAGAGACCTTCATCCTGCAGTGGATTGATAATGGTTGATGATGATGATGATAGCAAGTAGTTAATATTGATCAATAACTAGTATAATTTGAATATTATAATAAAGAACTTTAATACAGTTTGTAATTTATTAAAAATTACTACTAAGATAGTCACTATACACAAAAAAATAATAAAATAAAAAGTGAATGAAATACTAAATTCATTATAGAGTTAAGATTCAGGTACATTAGGTAGTAGTTTAGAGTTAGTGCGATGTAGTATTGTTTACCCTATCTTTATAGGCTTTGAGGGCTGATATTACTTCCTGTTACTATGACTATAAATTTAGTAATAGCTTCATCAACTGCCACCTCTCTTTGCATTTGATAATACAGCTTTGAAATTTACATTGCAGTAGTGTTATCAAAACCTTTACTTTTAGCATTTACATATTTTTATTATTATTAAAATGCAGACAAGACATTATAGAAAAATCTAAATCAGGTCATAATATTTACAAAATATATTCATCTTTGTCTCATATCACCTAATTCATAAACTGGTCACTTGGACCCAAACCCACATTATACCATAAAATGCAGATAATTCACAATATAAATGTACACAATCATGAGCTATTTTTTTGATCAGCATATATGTTAGTTTCAATAATTTTTTCATATATTTTTTATCAAATATAAATTCAAATAATAATTAAAAAATATATTCAAATAATTAAAATATATATAAAAATAAATACTTACCATCGGCATCCAATAACGTTCATTCTTCTAAGTACATCTGTAAAAACTTGTATTTTTTCCGATGTAATTTTCAGGGCAAATACAGTTCCGTTAACAATGAAAAAACTGAAAGGCAAAACAAATTCAATTTACTTGATCACAAAAATTATCATAAAATTTTTAATTTTTATCCTCGAAAAATAAAACTTATCTTTTCTGAAACTAGAAAGAAAGATGGAAATGAAGATGTAAAAAGCGCATGCATAGAGTGCATAGATTTCCGATAATTTAAATCTGAAATCAGATGTTTATAATTTGAAAATTCATGGTTGCACTTTGCAATTACAACAAAGAACAAGTTAACATTCTGTCTTTAGTTTTCTTCATTTGAAACTATTTTTAATTTTTTTCTCATTTATTTATACAATATTTTACTTGAGTAAAAACTTTTTATTCCAAGTCTAAACAACATAGCATGAAAAAAAAAATATATCTGTATTGTGATGATATATATCTTTGCTTAGAAATCTTTGCTAATTAATTGCTTTCCCAAATAGCAGAAGTTTTAAAAATGTATTAAAACCTAAGTCATTGTTAACTTTGATGTTAAACAAGTCACGTGTTAAATGCTTTTCATTAAGGTATATTGGGATAACTAATCAATAGAAAATTATGAATAGATGATACTAATTATTTTGACAATTTACCGTTGACATTCGATTTCTTAACATATTTTATTATAACAGTTCAATGGTTGTAGCCATAGTGTTATTTAATTTCTTTATATCATTAACATTTAAAATCTTAAAATTTGAAAGCACTAAAATTTAAGCAAGATAACTATCTCAGCTTAGATGGGATGGAACAGCTATGAATTTTGAGAAGTTATTCTGGATAATAGCTTATTCTGGAAAATGCATCAATTTTGTAAAAATTTGTTCCAAGGTCACTATACTTTTGACAAATCACATACTTTTCCTAGATTTAGCTTTTTTTAAAACTAATTATTAGTTATATATAATTTACTTTATATTGAGTTATTATATATAGAGTATATGAGTACAGACTTTCACATGACCCACCTCTCTCCACACTATCTCATAACACTGATACACTTTAACACATATATGTTGAAAAGATAAATAATCACCAATAAACGTATTTCATGCTAAACCAGCAATCATCAGTTGGTCCAGATTACCATCTCTACACATATATGCCATACGTGTTCAGGTATATAGTAAAATAGCCAAACCTCATACTTTAATGGTCAGGCTTCAATATACTCCACACTCCAACTCTTCAACCGTCCATCCATTTGAAAATCTGATGATGGAATGCTCAAAGGCCACCCTGAGGTCGAGATTCTTGTCAGACCCATGTTGACCTAAGGTCAATCTGACCCCTCATGTACAGGACATAATCCATTTAATACATATACAAGGGATGGGCAGACATCTCTATTATGTAATAACTGAAACACAGGCTTATTATATACCTGTGTCTATATATGTAATGCATATGGTATATGAGCACAGACTTTCACACGACCCACTACTCTCCACACTATCTCATAACACTGATAGACTTTAACACATATATGTTGAAAAGATAAATAATCACCAATATACGTATTGAGTTATTATATAATTTCTAATGCTTGCATATCATTTGTTTCTCTCAACATATTAATCTAACAACTGCTTCGAATTCAACTTTTTCTTGATGTTAGATCCTAACAGGGGTGTGTGTGTTAATTCCATTGCAGTACCATTTTGTGGCTTCTTATTAAGGAAGTTTATAATAAATGATGCTGTATTTGTTTTTTAATATCATTTCTAAATAAAATCAGAAAATTTTTGTAAATATTGTAGATTCATCAAAAATATTTTGGATTTTTTTTTCCTATCAGAAATAATAATAGTAAAAAAATATCACGGCAGAAGTTAATGTTTTTTGTTTAATATCTTCTTACTTTTATGTATAATATTTTAGTTTGCAAATGTTAATTTAGTATTAAGCATTTTTTTTTTTTGACTTCATTAATTAAACCATTTGTATTATTTTTTATTTTTAAAAATCGCTATGCTATTACAATTTTGGCTTAGTAGCCTGTTTAGGGAATAAAATTGTATTATTATTATAACAATTATTTGTCTTCATGTAGAATTGTGTCACATTTTAATAAGGTGGGTGCGTGTAACATTTTCTTTTACTGTTTTAGAAATATTTAACCTTTTGTTCTGTTATTCTTGCAAAATCTCCAGAAGAAAGACTAATAATTAAATTTTCGGATGGATATAAATAAATAATTTTCACATACATCAGGGAATTAATATTGAAACAGGCGGTCAGTACTATAAATTTTGTAAATGATAGTGAATGGTTTTTTTGTTTGTTTCGATTGATTGTTTGACTTCTGTCATGTTTTATTAAACTAATAAAGTTTCTTTTATAGTACAAAACAAATATATATTTCAGTATGCGGATATTAATGCATTAAAAGTTCATTTTATGCACGCGCACAGAATTTCTCATAAGTTGAAAACAAAAACATAGTTTTGAAAAAAAAAGTTATACAAAACACTTTATAAGTAAAATGATTTTTTAAGTAGCATATTTCAGGGCAAATGTCTCTCCAATTGTTCCCAAAAAGGTTTTGACAATTTTTTTAACATTGTATATTGTAAGGAAAACTAGATATCCACATACTAACAAATAATCGTTTTACCGGTTAGCGGTCGTAAGGCAGCTATAAAAACAATCATCATTATCATATTAGTATCAATCCACTGCAGGATGGAGATCTCTTCAAGTTCCACCCATCTTCTCCAATCTCTAACCTCTCTTCTCCACATCACCCTCGCACATGCCCTTATTTTAGTCATCCATCTCACATGTGATCTTTTTCTGTCTTTTATAATCTCTTGAATCTATATTAAGATTTCAACAGCCCACCTATTATCATCTCTTATAACAATATGTGATTGTTCATATAATATACAAACATTGATGGACTGTTCACCGACACGCATTAGCCAACGTGGTCAGTTTATTGGCTTTTTACCTTTGTGTTTAAGATCAAGAAATACTACGGTTTCTTCTCATTTGCATGATAAGTCTTAACTGAAATGTCGGTTGAGTTTTCTTGAAGGTAGAATAATGTGCGCGATTGAATTTTTTTTTATTTTTAAATATATAAATACAATCATGACAGACAAAGGGGTAATAATTATAAAATTTGATGAGCAACATGTTAATTAAATCAGCGCACCCCCCCATCTTATATTTAAATATAGGATTAACTCCTCCTCTATAATTAGCAGGAATAGTTGTATAATAGAAGTAATTAGAAATAGATTCGACGCACAACATCCAACCATCTTTACAATTAAGCTAAGTGTGACATAATTACAATTTTTAATTGCGAGTCAAAGACACGTGGGGCACCTTAGGCTATTTTCTCTCTCCCTCTTTTTTTTGCCTAATTTAAATGAATTAAAAACGTTACAAGTTTATTGTTATTATTTTTTTTATATTTAAAAAATAAAAAAGTGGATGGTACTTAAAAACAGATCGAGAAAATCGACTTTTATGACTTGATAATAGTCTGATGTAAATCCGGACGAGAGAAAAAAAAACGACAAAACAGTCATGGTATTAATAGCAAATGACTAACATCTCTATATTTTCATCAAATAAACATTGCTTAATTTTTATTTTTTTTTGTTTGCATTATGTTACTGTTATTTTTGGATTTATTTTATTGTATCCAAGTTTTCTCTTGTGTTGAGTTGAACATTTTGTTTTTCAAACAATTTAACTTCTATTCTACATTGTTCCATATTAACTTTTAATAACTCCACTAGTATTTAGACTAAATTATAATCCACAGCTGAAGCAAATGTACATTGATATCTGGAGACTAGTACATTCCTAATAAGAATGACATACGCACATTTCTGCATATTTTCTTTTCTTTGTATATCTCCGCGCATAATAATGGTTGGGCTCAAAGCTACGTGGAAATAATACAAAATTTAATTGTCTCAACAAAGTTTAAGATTATTGCCAATTAGCAATAATAAAGAAGGGGAATCTTATTTTTTTTAACCTGTTGTTTGTTTGTCTATTTATTTTAAAATCTATTAGCTTTTTTTTTTTAATTCATAAAAACTGTTTCGAAAAATATACTATATTGGGTTAATTTTTAATTAAAACGAATTATAACTTACAAGCTTAAGAGATAGGGTCATGTGATCTATGACTTATTTTGACTATATATATAAGATGTTTATTTGTATCTTCATTTATGCAATCAATATCTATTGTAAATAAAGGAATGCAAACAAAACATGATCCAGGCCCTGCTATTCATTTAATGTCTTGTGAAGACTCCACTGACTAATATAAATGATGATATATATATCAGTAGATTAAAGCATTGGATCATCAAGGTATAGATCCAGGATAGTGTCATATTTTAAAGAATATTTATAAAAATGCAACAGCAACAATTAGATTACATAATGTTACTGGAAAAATCAACATTGAGAAAGGTGTAAGGCAAGGTGACTCCATATCTCCAAAATTTTTTACAGCAGTGCTGCAAGAAGTATTTTGTGGATTAAAATGGGAAACTAAAGGAATGAAAGTAAATGGAGAGTATTTAAGTCATTTAGATTTTGCAGATGATGTAGTTGTTTTTGCAAATAATGCTTCAGAGCTGCAGGAAATGTTGCAGGAGTTAGCAGATGAAAGTAGAAAAGTAGGACTAAAGATAAATGTTAAAAAGACTAAAGTAATGTTTAATCGATTTGCTCAAAATATGAAAATAAAGATTGATTATGAAGAATTAGAAGAAGTTAACAGTTACAAATACCTAGGTCAGATTATTAATACAGATGGAAACATAATGGAGGAAATTAATCATAGAATTAAACTTGGTTGGAGTGCTTTTGGTAGAAATAACTTGATACTAAAAGGAAATATGCCTATGTGTTTGAAAAGAATGGTTTTTAACAAATGTGTTTTACCAGTTCTTACTTATGGATCTGAGACTTGGACACTTAATAGAAGAGCAATACAGAGACTTCAGACCACTCAAAGGAGTATGGAGAGATGTATGTTGGGAGTAACAAGAAGAGATCGAAAACGCAATGTATGGGTAAGACAACAAACAGGTGTTACTGACCTTATTGAAAAAATTAAAAGATTGAAATGGAGTTGGGCTGGACATATTGCTAGAAGAAATGATAATAGATGGACAATTGAAATTTTAAACTGGATTCCAAGAGATTGTAAAAGACCCAGAAAGAGACCACATGTGAGATGGATGGATGAAATAAGAAAATGTGCAGGGGTGTTGTGGAAAAGAGAAGCTAAAGATCGGAGAAGATGGATTAAACTTGGAGAGACCTTCATCCTGCAGTGGATTGATAATGGTTGATGATGATGATGATATATATATATCAGTTACAATATGATACTTGGCTCCTTTATGATATCTGAAATTCATAAATAATAGCAAAATTTTATAATATTCATTTTAAACACACACACAAATATTATCCATAGACTATATTTATATAATACAATCTTATTTAAAATTTACATATACCCATTAAGATATTATTGTATCCAGCCTATAAATCAAAGATGCAACAATATGATTAAAATAGTTTCAACAAAAGACTTTATAATAGCGTAGTTCAGTGGTGCACAACCTATAGGTCGTGATCTCTTAAGGTGTTGCAAAAAAATTGTTTGAGGTCATGAAAATTTTGAGAAGTTTTCACGTTAGATAATAAATTTTAATTGAAAACAAACAAACAAATCCCTAAACATTATTAAAAAGTATATGGAGATCTTTCAACTCATTATTATGCTTAAACACTTCCTTCTTTATATTCCAATCCACTTTGTCAAAACAACACATCATAATGGCACTTCATTTAAACTGCTCCCATTTCTCTGTTCACTCTCAAAGTTTTGTGGTACTATGTTGTTGAATGTACACATTTTCTAAAAGAGACTTAAAAAGTTGTAATTGCTACAAATCAATAGAATCTACTAAGAAGAATCAAGTTATACATTTTTTGTTGATATATAGCTTTTTCAAAGATCTTATATCAAATCGTATGTACTAAAATATAATATAAAGATATATACAGTATTTGAATATGGTAAAATGACTTATTATTACTTTCTTTATGTGCTTATAATAGGATGTTAACTACATATAAAATTTCAGCATAAGGGTCGCAAATGTAAAAAAAATTGCATATATATATATTTACCAAACGTTACCACAAACACAAATTATTGTAGTGGTTTAAATATTAGATATTTAATAAGAATGATATCTTGAGTTGATATGTAACAGTGATGGGAGTTTGATTGTTATGCTAATATTCATGCATACTTAGTGTTAAAATCATGAAATTATCACACTAGAGGGCTTATGTTTTGTTATTTTAATGTGATGTCAAATTAGTTAAGTTTAGTATTGGTTGTTTTAATCTTAAACTTTATAATGATAGTTAATATATTACAGATTTTAGAAGAGTACAGATTATCTTACTACAGACAAATCGTATATTTTATAGCACAAAATAAAATAATTGAGGAGGTTAGACTAATGTTATAATATTATTTATTTCACTGTAAAATTACAAAATTTAAGTAATGGAAAATTGAATAATATCATAGATATATTTATTGTCATAAAATATAAAAGGGAAGTAATAATCATAGAAAATAGAATACATCATGGTTATTGAAGTGTCACAATAAAATGGTTAGTGTAAATTCTCTGATGATTTGAACATCAAACATTAATGAATCACTAAAACTAATTTCCTTCATAATGACACAATGTAGGCTAATTATTAAATTACAGGATTGGAAAACAAATAGAATATTTTTTATGAAAGAGAGTAGTAGAACATTCTTTTGTGGATTTGGTCCAGCACGAAGAAGAAGAGGATTGCATTAGGCAATATAAAGCACGTGATGATCCATAAAGGAAAACGGTTTTGACATATGTCTGATCAGAAATACTGTTAATTGATGAGTTATTAGATTAGATGTTTTAAAGTATATAGTAATATTTTTTAAACATATATTTAAAAATAGAAAAGCTTTTATTGAATCTCCATTGATGTATTAAGAATCCCCAATAAATTTCAAATATTGCACTTTTTAAATTAATCTCTCATGTCTAAGGGGATAGTAATTTTAATTTTTTGGATTTCTTTTAGACAATCCATAAAATATTGCTATTAGCACAGATTAATACCCTATTATTAACATATAAGTTATCTCAAGCATAACCATGTGCATAAATTAATATTTGTTATTATATTATATGCATGTAATAGTCATGATAGACTGTCTTTTTTTATATAGTTTTTATGCTGGGAAGACAACACACATATCAATTTTTCATCCGGTTTTTTTTAGTAATAGGACATTTTTTAAATATCCATGGAAGGATAATTATGTAAGATTATGAGTGCATTGTTTCAAATCCGGACATTTTTATTTATGGTGGGTCTGTTTATGTGAGACATTTTAATATAACTTAGCTTTCAGGAATGGCTAGTTAGGGAAATATCATTTTGACCCTATGATTTAATAAGTGTGGGGGTGAATTTAGTTGAAATGTTTCCTTTGTGTGTGTGTTTTTTTATTACCCTAGGAATTGGAATGTACTTGTGACAACTTACTCTGACAGGATATCTAGATAAGAAAGGTCATATATCTTGAAACATAACAAAAATACCCAAATAAGATAAATTTTATGTTTGTGTAATAACATAATGCAATTGTATTTTACAACTCTGAAGATAATCGTGAAATAGTCAAAATTATCAGGTAATTAAATTGAATAAAAAACATTGTGAAATGGGCAAAGAAGTGAATTTTTTTTAAAGAGATTTTTTCATTACTTGTGTTACATTTTAGATTTATGGTTGCTCAATTAGTACTACTTCATTGTAAAACCAGTCTTGAAGTTTGTCTGCTTTTATGAAGTCATTATTTAATTGGAAAATAATGCTAATATTGTAAGATAGATCATTTATTGAATAGCCACTACAAGATAAAGGCTTTCATAGAGGGTAATAGTGGAGAAGGCAGCACTCAACAGGTTTGCTAGTCACCAAGTATTCTATGGCATTCCAACCTCATTTTACTTTCTGTGTTAAGGATAGCTAAATACCCATTTATCTATCAATGTTGGATGATTAATTGAATTGATTATTGGTAGACTGCTTAAAGAAAAACTAAACCTGTGAGTAGAATCGGAAAGAAAAAAACTTTTTTTTCCCAGAAAGTATTCATTCTCAAGTTAGAGATATGGATTGATGCCCCTTACTCCAAATTACATGACCTTCATAATTATATTAATACATATACAATCATTATATCTGCTGAACTATTTACTTCAGTTCTAAAAAAAGTATTGCATGGATTAAAATGGGAGAAACAAAGGGAGTAAAAGTAAATGGAGATTATTTAAGTCATCTAGATTTTGCAGATGATGTAATTATTTTTGCAAATAATGCTTTAGAGTTTCAGGAAATGATTCGAGTTATGAGAAGTAATTAAGAAAACAGGATTAAATAAAGGTAAATGTTAAAAAGGCTAAAGTAATGTTCAGTGGATTTTCCCATCAGAATAAAGTAAAGATTGATAATGACTACAAATATTATTAATATAGACAGAATTATAATGGATGAAATTAATTATAGAATTGAGTGCTTCTGATAAAAAATAACTTTATAATAAAAGGAAATATGCTTATGTGTTTGAAAAGGGTTTTTAATAAACGAGTTATACCAGTTTTTATGGATCTGAGACTTGGATACTTATTGAAAAATAATAGAGACTTCAGATCACTCAAATGAAGTATGTATGTTGGAAGTAACAAGAAGATCAAAGTGAATACATGACTGAGAGAACAAACTGATATTTCTGATATCATTGAAAGAATTAAGACTGATGTGGAGCTGGGCTGCACACATTGCTAGAAGAGATGATAATTGATAGTTGAAATCATAAACTAGATTCCACGAGATTGTAAAAGAGATAAAAAAGACCACATATAAGATGGCTGCTGGAAATAAGAACGTTTGCTGTGTGATGTCACGAGATTGTAAAAGAGATAGAAAGAGACCATATATAAGATGGCTGATGGAAATAAGGAAGTTTGCCGTGTGGTGTGGAGAAGAGAGGCCAGAAATCGGAGTAACTGCATTAAACTTGGAGAAACTTTCATCCTGTAGTTGGTCGATAATAGTTGAAAATGATGATAATCATTACGTAATTGTAAAATCTTATATATATTCAAAGTAAAAAAAAAAGTTTGTCTACGTTGCTTGTTTATTTGAATTTACATTTTTGTCTATTACCTGGGTTCGAATCTGATTCCAGCCAGGCTTAGGATGTTTTTTTCCCATGTAGTTAACTTATATCCAACCCAGGTAAACAACCTCTATTAATCAGTAAATGTATGTGCAGCTATTGATAACTAGAGAATAAAACAAGGTCCATCACCCGCTTGTAAAAGTATTGAAGATGATAGTAATTTAAAGGTTGACAAACATGTCATCATTCTCGCTATTGATTGTGGGAGTTATTGGAGAGACCTTTGAGTTGCCCATATAACTTACTGCTTTGCTTAAGAGTACTACAAATTTTATTATTAGAACTATTATTTTTAATGTTTTTAAAATTTATTATTATTGCTTCATATATATTAACTGGCATAACGTGTATCTCATTTTATCAGTCAGTCGTAAACGCACTTTTATTAACCGCGCTGAGTAATTAAAAGCAGGAAAAAAAATTAATTGAAAAGCGAAGCGGGGCTGGTATACATGAGTTTACACATATTACTAATCATACTTTTATTTTTTAAAAAACAAAAAACATTAAACATATTAACTTTATAAATTTTATTTATATCTATCTACCTATCGTATATGCATAACCACACACTCATTCGCCCGTCTGTAAATAATGTCTGAATAATTGCTAAAATGCTTCCGTTTCAGTCTGCTTCTGTAAGTGTTAATATCAGTAAAAAGCTGTCATTGTTGTGGAAATGCTCCCTGAAGGCTAGCATTTTGATATTCAGAGAATTGATATGCTCCCCTAGGAAAGCTCTGTGGTGGCCGTTGCTAATCCACCGTTACAAGGGATAATTTGTCTGGTGGTTCTTAGTGGAGTAGACAGGTCACTACAGTTTATTTTAAAGAATGTGATGACCTCATTTGATTGGTCGTCTACTGCTACCCAAAGATTGAGGGTGTCTTAAAGGAAAACTTCCTCCCCCCTCTCCTCACTTGTAACCTAGAAGCAAACGTAAACGTATAAAATCCTAAGTTGTCGAAATCATGCTTTATGTTTTTACTTTGTCACTGCCTGTTTAATTAATGCAATTAATTTGAAATGTATGCAAATAATTTCAGATTAATGTACTGCATATGTTATTCTTCTGGACTGAATGCAGTATGTCTTTAATAGCCGTGTATAACTTACGTTTATTGTTTATATATTTTTAATTTCTGTTGCACTCCTCAGAATTTTGTGTTATGGAAACTAATTATTTAACGGAACTCTGAGAAAATGATGTAATTTTTATGTGATCATTTTCATTTAAAATTATTATAATTACATTTTTAACAGTTAACTTCATTTTGTACACGTTTCAACTTTCATATAAGAACAAGTATTATTTAGGAGCTTTTTTCCCTCAAGTATATATATATTACTTACATTACAAGATGACTTAGAAATAAAAAAAAATGCTGTTGGTTTTGTTGCTAGGTAGGTCAGTAAATAATAATGATTGAATTATACTTATCCATCTATTATCTACTCATATTTATTATTTTGCTTCTTTTCCTCAGAAAATCATGAATTGAAATTTCACCTTTACTAAAAGATTTATTAGCAGTTTTCTTCTAATCTCACCATGTTTATGTCATCTAGTATACTCTCATATATTTCGACAAATTTCTATATTTATCATTGACATTAAATTTACCCCTCATTCCCACAAATAAAGAGTTTTCTTAGATAACAACTAAATGGTAATATATCAAATATTAATTGAAAAATCAGTTTTTAAAATTATATTCTGAAATTTTATGTCGTCAGATGATTATTAGATTTTTTTCTTTTGGTTTCCATTTCCCTCTGATCCAGCATATATCTATTTGGTGCTTAACATTTTAATCAATCGATAAATCTCAAGAAATTATACGCCATTAACTAATGTTAATTTAAGAGTGTTTCATTAATAGACAGATGATTAATTGCAGAGTGTTTTATGATAGATGATGGAAATAGTTCACCATATTATCACATGTAAGATACTATCATCACATACCTTCCAGCAAATGTATATAATTATTTGTATTCTGATAATTATTTTGTTTATGAGGATTAATCCATTTTATTTTCCCCATATGCCATAAATTGCAATCACTCATGGACACCAATAGTTCTTATTACTTGATTTTTTGTATATATCCACTAAGCAATAGTATCTCATGCACATTCTTCATCATCATCATCGTCATCAACCATTATCAATCCACTGCAGGATGAAGGTCTCTCCAAGTTTAATCCATCTTCTCCGATCTTTAGCTTCTCTTCTCCACAACACCCCTGCATACTGTCTTATTTCATCCATCCATCTCACATGTGGTCTCTTTCTGGGTCTTTTACAATCTCTTGGAATCCAGTTTAAAATTTCAATTGTCCATCTATTATCATCTCTTCTAGCAATATGTCCAGCCCAACTCCATTTCAATCTTTTAATTTTTTCAATAAGGTCAGTAACACCTGTTTGTTGTCTTACCCATACATTGCGTTTTCGATCTCTTCTTGTTACTCCCAACATACATCTCTCCATACTCCTTTGAGTGGTCTGAAGTCTCTGTATTGCTCTTCTATTAAGTGTCCAAGTCTCAGATCCATAAGTAAGAACTGGTAAAACACATTTGTTAAAAACCATCCTTTTCAAACACATAGGCATATTTCCTTTTAGTATCAAGTTATTTCTACCAAAAGCACTCCAACCAAGTTTAATTCTATGATTAATTTCCTCCATTATGTTTCCATCTGTATTAATAATCTGACCAAGGTATTTGTAACTGTTAACTTCTTCTAATTCTTCATAATCAATCTTTATTTTCATATTTTGAGCAAATCGATTAAACATTACTTTAGTCTTTTTAACATTTATCTTTAGTCCTACTTTTCTACTTTCATCTGCTAACTCCTGCAACATTTCCTGCAGCTCTGAAGCATTATTTGCAAAAACAACTACATCATCTGCGAAATCTAAATGACTTAAATACTCTCCATTTACTTTCACTCCTTTAGTTTCCCATTTTAATCCACAAAATACTTCTTGCAGCACTGCTGTAAAGAGTTTTGGAGATATGGAGTCACCTTGTCTTACACCTTTCTCAATGTTGATTTTTCCAGTATCATTATGTAATCTAATTGTTGCTGTTGCATTTTTATAAATATTCTTTAAAATATGACAATATCCTGGATCTATACCTTGATGATCCAATGCTTTAATCACTGAAGAAATGTGTATAGAATCGAATGCCTTTTCATAATCTACAAATCCAAAACATAATGACAACTCATATTCGTTTGTCCTTTCTATGACTTCTCTCAATACCTGGATATGATCTATTGTACTAAAACCACTTTTAAATCCAGCTTGTTCTCTTGGTTGGTGGAAATCCAAAGTTCTCTGTAGACGAGTTGTAATTATCTTGGTAAAAATTTTATATAAAACTGATAAAAGGCTGATAGGTCTGTAATTTCTAATATCTTCTTTATCACCTTTTTTAAATATTAATATTATTACTGCATTCTTCCAATCTTCCTGTACATCTTTATCATTTAGACATTTGGTATATAACTTTGCTAAAATTGTTTCTATTTCTTCACCTGCTTCTTTTAATATATCAATTATAATTCCATCATTTCCTGGAGCCTTTCCTTTCTTCATACACTTAATTGCATGTCTCACTTCTTCATTTAAAATTCTGGGCAATTCGGAAGATGTAATAGATATAGGAGGTACTTGTTCTTTATTACTATATAATTCTTGATAAAAATCTTCTACCAATTTCATGATGTCATCTCTCTTTTTAGTAATAATTCCATCTTTTTTCTTATTGCAGATATAAATTTTCTACCAATACCAAAATGTTGTTTAACATTTTTGAGACTTTTATTTTCTTCTACAGCTTTCCTTGCTATTTCACAGTTATACTTTCTTATATCATTTTCAACTCTTTTCCGTACCATTTTACAAAATTCGAGATATTCAATTCTTTTTAATACATCATTTTTGTATATCTTCATATTCCTTCTTTTCTTCATAAATTCTCTAGTCTCAGTAGAAATTTTATTAGTCAATTGCTGCTTTTTTCTACCAGCTATGTTTGTTGCAGTTTTTAAAAGTGTATCAGTTATTTTCATATTAATTTCATTCAAATCTGTATCATGTTCAAAATCTCCTAACACTTGAAACCTATTTGTAAGTTCTAATTTAAATTCATTAGAATGTTTCTGAAGATTAGGAATATCAACTGTAAATATTGTTTTTCTTAATAATTTTTGTCTCTCTAGTTTTACATTAACACGTAACTTACACCTTACTAATCGATGATCACTTCCTGTGTTAAATTTATTAAGAACATTACAATCTTGAAATATGTATTTTCTGTTAGTCAAAATATAATCCAATTCTGCTGTACCTTCATTTGGATGCTTCCATGTCCATTTTCTTTTAACATTTTTCTCAAAAAATGAATTCATAATATAAAGTTTTTCTTTTTCTGCAAACTCCACAAGTCTATGTCCTCTCTCATTTCTATTACCATAACCAAAATTACCTACATCAATTTCATCTTTCATTTGTCTACCAATTCTAGCATTAAAGTCTCCCATAACAATTTTAAAATGTTGTTTACTCTGATCAAAAGCCTTTTGTACATCCATATAAAAATCTTCTACTACTTCATCACTATGAGAACTTGTTGGGGCATAAACCTGAATTATCTGCATTTGGTATCTGCTATTAAGTTGTATAACTAATCTTGCCACTCTGTCCAATACACCATCAATCTCCACAATATTGTTCTTCCACTTTTTATTTATAATGAATCCTACTCCACTTGTATTTCCAATATGTGTGCCTTTATAATAGAGTATATGTCCACTTTTTAAATCAATTGTTTCTTCTCCTTTTCTTCTAACTTCACAAAGTCCAATAATGTCCCATTTAATATAAGACAGTTCTTCTTCTAATTCTTGCAATCTTCCTTCACTTGAAAGTGATCTGCAGTTGTAAGTACCTAAATAAAAAGTCGTCATCAAATGGCAGCCTGGGTCCACAATCAGGGGATTCTTAGCACCCTCCGCCTTCGGCCACCAACCGCTGCCTTGGTTGGTGACTTTACAGCCTCCTGGGAATAAGGGCCATGCTTTATTTTTGTCTGTCATAATTGTATATATGTATTGGAAAAATATTTATCATTTACACAAACATTCATTCTGCCTTATCAGGCACTGAGAAGAAAGACCACGGTGTTTCTTGATCTTAAACTCAGAGGTAAAAAGCCAATAAACTCACCACACTGGCTAATGCATGTTGGTGAGCAGCCCATCCATGTTCGTATACTATATGAATAATCACATAGTAATAACAGCTGCAACGACAAGAACGTATGGAGTGGACATTAGGAATTTGCCCTGCTCGGTTCCTTTAAGGCCTCCAAGAGGAATCAAAGGGTCTCCTTTCAGTTAATAGCAAACTCCTTTCTGCAGCCACATTCTTCATATGACCACATATTTCTTTTGTTCTCACTTTAAATTATTCCTTCTAATTTTGATATTCTAACCATATCTACCAGATGATAAAGCAAATCATTTTAAATTATTTTCTATTAAAGAGCATCATTTCACTGATCATATTGTTTAATAGTCGTGTTTTTAATTAGTGATGGAAATATCTCATATAAAGACCAAATCCAGCATTTGTCTTTTTGCTTTTTGGCCATTATTCATTATTAAAACAGTTTGGTGGCCTAGTGGTTAGCATAGCTGCCTTTCAAGCAGCTAGCCCACGTTTGCTTCCCGGTCAACGCATTTGACATAGGGAGAAAAAAAAAAAACAACAGTTTGACTCAAGTTGATTTGAAATTATAGTTAAAATCCATAATAGTTATTCATACAGAATGTAACCTTATCAATAACATCATTTGAGGATGTGAGTTGCATCATTTGAGGATGTGAGTTGTTAATCCTAACATGTTATTTACTGAATCTATCTACATGAATTTTTTATTTCTGTTATTTTTATTATTGGTAATTTCTTTTGAATCGTTTTTTTACAATTTTTATTTTTTAAAAGTATTCTCAACTTTTGCAAATAAAACAATAGTTTTAAAAACAAATAGTTTTAAGGAAGAGTGAGGGTTAGTGGCCAAACTCTTGTGAGTGATTACGTTTTATTGGATTGATCCTAGTGCTTTACTTCCAAGTTACTCTTAGCTACTTTTGGGCAGAGTACTAAATTATATTCAATTACATGCAAAAAGGAAATAAAGCTTCTCATTTACCAAATGCATTGAATAAAATCAAGATAGATTGTAATAATTTTTTTGCTGTATGTAATGGTATTCTTAAATTATTATTTTTTCTCCTAAGAACTTTCTTTTTAGTGTTTATTTAAGTCATAAATCTTTTTTGCTTCTTTTAACTGCAGTATTTGTGGAAAAGTTAAATAATGTGCAAATAATTGAAGAAAATAATTTTGCTTGTTAAAATATAACAGAAAAACACTGGTTCTATAATAAAAATTTAATGCAGTGCTTTCCATTTGGAAAACAATACACAAATATAAATTTCCAATTTATGATCATTGAAGAGAGAACTTTTGTTATAGTGAACTTTAATTAAACACCAGTAGAAATACTGAAGTTTCACATTAAAATACATAATTCTTTGCATCAACTTTTTTAAAAATTATTTTTAAATATTGATCTATATTTAGTCCATAGGTAGAGCTCCTACTGGAAAGTCATCCTCGTCACAGCTTGCACAGAATAGCTCTGAAAGATTGGTTTTGTAGCAGCGAAAGATGCCTTTTGTATCTATTTGGCTCTTTAAAGGCCTTACTTTGCTGCCAATGCACTCTTTCATTCACTAAATCTCAGTTTTAGTGCATTTTTAACACAATTTCCCTATGTCTATCTTGTGCTTATCAGCATTTAACTACCTCATTCCCCCCCCCCCCCATGGTTGGTGGCTCAGCTGTTTCGTGGACCATAAAGAGTTTTATTATAGCTTAGACGCTTAAATAAATATTTCTCCTACTCCAATTCCCTATCACTCAGAACTTGTTTATAAAGTTTTTCGTGTGTTGTTCCAGTTATTTAGGCCATTTTAAACTATCTTTTTTTTCAACCCCCCCTCCTCCTCTGGGGCAACTAACCGCCTAAAATTTCCACTCAATTTTCTCATTACTCAACTAAAATTATTAATAACAAGTTTTCCAGTGAGTTTTTTATTTTTACATCAATATATTTAATTTTTCCATTTCATAATTGTTTTCTTCATTTTACTTTTCATTTTTTCAAACGGTTTAAAGATGGCAACTGCCCCTAGCAGGAAAAAAACGTGCAGAGTCCTAAACTACACTAACTAAAACCTACAAAATTACCTAAATTTTATCCAAATCGAATTTTAAACAAAACTTAACTAAAAACATCATCACCATTGAAACTTATTTCAAAGTCTCCATCTCCTTGCCCTCTGGACTTCCCTCCCTTTCAGGCTGTGGTTTGGACTATCAAAGGTAAAAAGCAAGTCAAAAAGAAAAACATGACCAATCATAATGTCATTCCAAGTACAACAGGGAAAACTAAAATTACTATTCTACAAAAAACAAAAATCAGCCTATTGCATCTAAGCATAGCTCAGAAACCTCATTCATCCCTGAAACCTCCAAAGACTTAACATATAGCAATTTCTTCAAAGTTAATGTCACATATGGATCCTCCTATTAATCCATCAGAGCAAACAAGCATATCAACATTGCCTCTTACCAAAGACTCTTCTTTGCCTGGACTACACACCCTTTCCATATCCCCTTCCCATTTCATATGTATCCCCTTCACCATATTGTACTTGAATTTCATTTTGCCATGTAATCATCTCTTTGTAAACCTTTGTGACTGTTGTGTATTTTGTCTTTTTGATGAATAAAAGCTTTCATCACTGGAAAAAAAAATATTGATCTATATTTGTGAATTTAGTATTTCTGTTTTAAAGTAAACTTTATTGATACATGCTACAATTTCCATAAATAAATACAAATGAGATAGAATATAAGGACAAGAATAATAAAATACATTGCAGAGAATGTGTCATATATTGTGGTTTGGCACAGTTGGTTAGCATCTGATTTGGGATCAGGAAGTTATTAAAGAGTACGACCAATGTAACCTGGCCAAACAATTGTCCAGAAGCTAAAGTTTTGTTTCTTACCTTGATTTTCTAGATGTTGTTAAAAACAACAGCATTGTAATGTACAACATTCTGACAGTTCATCACTGACTGTCTGAATAAGGATTTTCATTGTTTTCACTCTGTGGTACATAAGATGACACATCTGTTTTGGAAGGATTAGAACAAAAATGGCATCTTAAGCATCATGGAGTGGGTGAGAAATCATTAAGACAGAGGAATTATTAGAAAGTGTGTTTCTATTAGTCTAAAATGCAGCACAGTAGAATATGAAATGCTCAAATAAATTAAGATTGGAAGTGAGAAAATATTATTTTTATTGTGACCACTTTTTTTTTTCATGTAGCATAGCATCAGACAGGAAGCAAACCCGCTAACCCGGGACAACTGCTTGTAAGGCAGCTGTGCTGACCACTCAACCACCAACTGATCATTTTTTTTTTTGTAAGTTGAAGTGCAGCAAAATGGAACAGGAAGGGTGAAAAGTTTCTTTTATCTTTTTGAAACCACACACAAATGACCTCTAATTGGGCAAAACTCATTCTTTTAGCTAGGAGACTTTTAGTCGGAAATGCCTTGAGATTGATTTCATTTAGGAAATCTAAATATTTATTCTCTAAATACCATTGTTTCATTTGTTAAGAGTTGTTAATTATCTATACATTTTAATTTTTTACTAATTCTTAGATCATTTTATTGATAAGAAGTTTTTAAAAAAAAGATAATATATTTTAACAATAAATAGTTTCTTATAATGAAATTATATTCAGATTATATTTAAGAGTCCTAAATGATTGTATCATTTTTATTAGTACAAAATATTCTATCTGCTGTTAAAACAATCTCAATGTTAAGTTTAACAACAGGACATTTTAAAAAGAATTTTACTGAAATTGTTGTTTATATAAAAGTGTAATTATGGTTATTTTTTAAATATTAAAATAAATATTTGCAAGGAAATCAAGACACACATCATGTGACTTAATACAATAAGCTTGTATTGGAAATGTTACATAATGAGAATGCTAACAACTCTTAACAAGCTTAATTAAGTCACGTGATATATAAATAGATTTCTTTGCCATTATTGTTATTGCTCTTAAGGCTTTGGTGATTTTATATTGCTGAAGCTATTAATATAGTGAATCTGAACTTAGTTCAGTCCCATATGGTTATTTAAGTTAGATAGTTGGATTTGAAGTCGTATGGATATCTGAAAATTTCAGATTTTCTATTTAATAATTAAACATTAGATAAAGTGCTGGCTTGACCTGGTATTTTAAATCTAATGCTTGAATATCCTAGCGTCTCATTGACGAGCTCATTAGATAAAATAAATATATAATCTTATTAGCAATTTTTCAATGATTAATGTGTTTGCTTTACATAACTTTGTTATGTCTTGTGATATTAGTTAAAAAGTACAGATTATTTAGGAGGTAATTGAAAACTTTTTCACGTAGCTAGTTGGTAGTAGATAATCTGGTTATTATGGAGCATTTCTTCCACGTCTTATAAGTAACTGCAATAGAATATTTTTTAAAAAACATAGCAATAATAATTCATTACGTTGGTTTTGCATATAAAACAAAGAATACTTAGCTGGACTTTATGCTTTCAATTTTATTTAAAGAGAAATCCCCCCTCCCCCCCATATAAATCATTTCAATTAAATAGTCTGTATGGATGGATGCCTTGTAGAAAAATAAAACAGTTTTATTAGCAATGTATAAAAATAATGTATATATTTTAACAAATGATAAAATAATTTTTTTTTTTAGTGTTATAGATAAAAAAAACAAAAACAAATAAATATCACAACTTTATCTATAACAATATATAAATAAGGTAATATTATAATTGCATGCTTTCCATCTCAGATAATGGGTTAAAAACATTTAAAATTTAAACATGTACATTATTTATTATATATAACATTTTTAAACCATTGTAACGTTTGTTTTTTCTTCTACATTTGTTCTTTTTTTTTTTTTTTTGTAAACATTTTTTTTTTGCAATACAAAAGCTGTCATCAGTTGATCAAAACTATAATTAAAGTCTAGCATGTTTTATATAAGCAAATTCATGAGCTTCAACTAGGTGTCATGGCAGTCAGCCATTGATAGATGTCTCATGGGCCATAATAAAATCTTAGTGATGTTGCTGGTTCCATTTACTGATTCATATGTCTACATTTAAATGTTCTGGGCTGATATTTGTTTTGTAATTTTAATGTGAAGAGTTTCAATAAAATAATAAATCTCAAAAGAGCTTTCTTATTTGTTGAAAACTCCTGACTTGTAGGGAAAAAAATTAAAATAATGCTTTACTATTTTATTGGAACTTTTCAAGTTAAAATTATAACTAGTATCAGATAACATTCAATGTAGTCATGAGTAACTTATGAATCAATAAATGCGACCAGCGATACCATCCGAATGCTCAATATTAGGTTTTAAATTTATGAGTTGAAATATACTTTCTATTTAGCTAATAATTAAATTATGACTTTAAGATATGAGCAATTTTATTGTTTTTTTTAAAGAAATTATTATCTAACATTTTTTAAAAAAAAAACTTAAATACTAATCAAACAGAAAGCATATTAGCTTCTATACTTATTTTTAAATTTATATTCATTTTTCACTACATTAGCAGAAATGAAATATTTATTTTAAGGGCAAGCATTATATTTATTTAGTTTCTGTATTATTGTTTTACAGCTTTGTTGTTCTATTAATATATAATAATATCAAATTGCTTTCTTAGCACACATACTTGAGTGAAAATAAAAAGGAAAAATAATAATTCATTTGTAACTATAAAATTATAAGCTGTAATTTAGACTAAAATTTAATAATAGATATACTGTTTATAAATGTAATTTATGAAAGTTTTTCTCTATATGTTCTTTGTATATCTATTATTAAATAATTCATTTGATAATAACATATACCCAATCTGCAGTTATTGTGAATGCTATTGTAAAATAGTGTACTACATATTGGAAAAAACATCGTTTTCTGAAAATGTTACATATACATATTTAATAACTACACATTATATATATATATTATAAATCATGTTTTTGGGAGTGACCATGTGTAACAAAAAAATAAATACATAATAGTAATCAGCATTTTGACAAGATAACATTTGCTCTCAACTGGATAAAACAGTAATCACATGGTTATTGTAGAGATAATAATTGTATCACATGGTTGTTGAGTTTGGCTTACATTTGGACACTGGTTTATATATATATATTCATTTGTGTAAGGGAACTTCCATATGGATGCTGGCTTTATTGTTTTGTCTTAATACAATTTGATGTTTTTAATATTTTGATGGCTCCCCTAATTGTATAATTTCTCAAATAACAGCATCATATATACATGCACTAATAATTATCAAAAAGGATTTAAGGAGGGTGGAATAATCTAAAAAAACAAAAAGCAAATTTGCATCCACAAACAAGTTATTGAAGAATTTTGTTATACAAATAAATGTACACCTGGGTCTCACTTTACGTGGATTTATTTATCGCAATTTTGAAGTTACGCAATTCATGTTTCTTCAGAAGTTGAACTCCGATAATGCGCTATTACTTTAAATAATAAATTTTGCGCACTTACGTCATATTGAAAGTAATAGCACATTATTGGAATTCGACTTTCATCTTAGTAATTTCAATATTTTCAGTGCTTTATAATAGTAAGATTTTATGCAATAATGAAATTAAAATCATGATTTCCACATTTTATGTATACCCATATTAAATTTTACAAGATTATAATGTAAATTTGTTTGAACATTGTGCGTGTTAATTTTGCATTTTAAATCACATTCTGTTTTTGCTTTTTAAAAAAGAACGTAATCAATTATTAATCATTTAGTGTCCGCAAGTTTATTTTTAAAAGGTGAGTAATAGCAGTGGGCACAATTAAAATTGAAAATTAAAAAATTAAAGACAAAAATAAAAATTATAATTTTTAGTTGTTAGATTAATTACTAATTACGTGGTCACCAGAAAACCATTAACACAACATGAGAGTGAAGTTGGCGCTAATTGTATTTCCTCTTGTGAAGAATCTGATTTTTTACTAGTTTGCAAACGAACCTGTTTATCAGGAAATAGCGATAATAATTAAAACGTGTATAAAAAATGTAAATTACTGTAAATTATGCATAAAAATATATTGTTTTGAATAAAATTAAATATTATAGTTAAAAAAAGTTTGTCTAGTATCAATTTTTTTCAAATTTGAAATTTTTTATTAGTCATATTTTATTTCCTTATTTTTTTTTGCGCGAATTTTAAAGTAATTTTACGTTGGTGCTTTGCTTTTATGCGATTTTTGAAAAATCACAGTCCGTATCCCCCCTTTTTCGAGGTAAGTTACATCTATTTTTGCGCAATTTCTTTTGTGCATGTTTTTTGAGGAACCTATCTATCGCATAAAACGAGACCCAGGTGTATATATCCGAATGAAAGCCAAACTGCTTAACAACCACAATATAATTACTATCTCTGTAATAACTATATACTAATTTGTCCAGTTGAGATCAAATTTATCTCGATGAAGCAACACATTGGTTACTATTGTTTAATATTATTATTTTTTAATGTTGAACACGGTTACTCCTAAAAACACGTTTTATAAAACATATTTTGCCTGTGAAAACATTCATTTCAACATATGTATTGTAACAGTATGTATGTATATACACACATTGCACAAGTGTGTGTGTGTGTGTATACGAGTTACATAATTCACTTTTTTTTTTTATTAAGGGTAGAAGCTAAAAAAAAAAAAAATAGAGGGAAAATTTAGAGATAAGTTAGGAATTAGTAATAATTATAACTTGTCTTTCTTTTATATACTTTTATTTTATAATCCATCAAAAATACTCTTTTTAAAAAAGGTATTTTTAATTAAAAAAAAATAAAAAGTTCTTATAATTAAATTACAAAACTAATCAGGTTCTGGAGATTAAAATCCAGACTGATTCTAATCTCTATAATTAAAATAGAAAATGTAAATTTTAATCAAAATTCTTTTGAGATATTGATAACATGGTTGAAACTCGAGCAAGGGTGGAGTCAGAGTAGTATAAAAGGCACACATCCTCTATTGTCTTCAGTTTTTAAGAGTTTTTAGAAAGTTTTTGAGAGTTAATTAAGTTATTAGATTATTATTCTATTGACGTATTAAAGAAAATGAGTGGCCAGTACCGAACACTGTGTTCAGGAATTTTCTCCGCTCATCTCCCATGTGCCATTAGCAAAAATGCCATGGTAAATTACTCTAACTCGCCTTCTGCCGATGTTTCAACCCACCCTACCAAATTAAGTAAACCAGACACACCAAAAATAAGAAACCAAGAAGCTGCCCTTAAGTTACAAATACGATGACCAAGAAAATTAACCAGATCCGAGGAAAAAGGGAGATCACCCACATACAAAGAAAAACCAGGAAGTATGTAAACCCATATGCAGTAACCAAGAACTGTGTAAAATGCGAATGAAGCCAAGAGATAATGTTTAAACCACAAATAAACTCCAGAACTGTGCTATAAAAACTTTGAAATTTTATCTGAAATAGAATTTGTTACCATATGCATGCATACTTATTAAGTGTATGCTATTCATTATGTGTTTTATATTTTATTAGTTTTATTATTATCATTATATTTATAATTATTATCTTTTAATAAATTTGTTTAAATTATTAATATCGTTTTATGTCTCTATCTTCATTCATATAAGTAAATATGTAGCCAGTCTCATATTAAGAACTAGCCATGGGTCAAGCACTTGAAATGTGTTAATGATATTTCATGGGTTCCAATGTAAGTATTGGATGGTGCCCTGGGTTTAAACCCATTATAAATATTCCCATGAGATGTTTCACGTTTCAAGCAGCTGGAGCTACCTCGATCTGGAAAGGTGGCTGTTGGTTTAATATTTTTATTAAATCGCGGTCTGACCGGGGGTATGATTGATCTGAAATTATTAGTCATATTTGCTTCTCTGCTTGAGTAACGGATCTCTAAAAATCATATTGTAAATTAATATGATGAGTTTTAAAAAATAGAATAAATAATAGAAAACTTAAAAAGAAAGTTTAAAAGATTAAGTTTAAGAAGGAGTAATTTCCATTACAATGTATATACATATTTATATTATAAAGATCAGATTCATCTACCTCGTTAACATGCTGCAGAATTCAAACCCAGGATATGAAATTCAACACTCTAGGAGTTGCCTCCCAGAAATCCCAACTTTGAATCCAAAGTCTAGACTCTACAGCGCCACCTACATGATAACACATCTGATTCTACTAATAGAATAGTTTCTTGCTAGTGCTGGTGGTCAGGGAGAAACTTCTAAATTAAATAGCCCTATGTTTGCCTAAAAAGAACTACAGATGTGCCAAAGACACATATCAGTGTATATGGTGTGTAACTTAGATTGCAGGATAAATAAATAAAAGAAGTGTAATGAACTAATTCAAATATAATATTTATTGACATTAATTTATTAACAACGTTAGCTATACAAATTTGATAGCTATATAGAAGATTACTTTATGGTATTCCATACTTGGATTAATACATTCAAAGATCAGCCTTAAAAGCTAATTGTGCATGCATCTTCTGCGAGTATTAAATAATAAATGAATACTTCACTCTACAATACAAGATATAGTATTTATGCAGGAATAAAAGGAATCCTCTTATTCCTATAACTCAAATTCTTTTATATGAGCAAATCTGAAGTACTGCTGAATAAAGTGTGAGAGTAGAATTCTCACTTTAAATTACTATCTGGATTAAGTTATTATAATGTGCCTAATGTACTACGATAATGTAAGTATATGTGAGCTATGCAAGGCACTAAAGAAAACGAATTAACTAATTAAAATAGTAGGGAAAATATTTGCATTTGATATGAGAATAACCCTGGTGACTCATGGAGTTTTAAGTATAAGACAGAGCTTTAAATGTAATACTAAATTTATAATGAAAGTATATGGTGGTGCCAGTGAGATACGATAATAAATATATAAATTCAACATTCCTTTTCTTTTTAAAACTTGTTTTATTCCAAACTATAATTTTCCTTCTCCTTCCATACAACGTTTCAACTACATTCTGTAGTCAGGGAAGGAGGAAACTTGATAATGACTACAGAATGTAGTTGAAACGTTGTATGGAAGGAGAAAGAAAATTATAGTTTGGAATAAAACAAGTCTTAAAAAGAAAAGGAATGTTGAATTTATATATTTATTATCATGGAGCTATAATTTAAAAAGAAAAAGAAGTGAAAAGTTGTGTATATAATTATATGAGATACGATACTAAGGATGGAGTGCGGCATGTTGAAACTGCGGCTTTACAAAAAAAATAAAGTAAATAAAATTATTACAGTCATGGATAGGCAGTTCGCCATTTATCCAGGAGGTCTCTAGTCACCTAGAACAGCCCAAGCCTGGCCCACACCCAGGAGCTTCATGACTGTAGGTACATAGTGATTTATTCCCATGTGAGATGTTCCATGTCACACTTTACTGGGAACCACAGAGGAAAATAGGATATGGTCTCAGCTGTTGATGCCCTTGGGAAAGTAGAAAAGTAATTCTCCACATCCTAGCATGTTCACTGGCAACACGCAATTAATTCCCAAATAAATAAATAATTAAAAGGGTAGTTTATAAATGGGCAGAATAGCTCTCTTTTAAATTTGATTTTCTAATGGCCCACATACTCCCCATCAAAATTAAACAAATAAAATAACTAGCTGAAAATTAATTTACATGAAAATATAAAATATGTTTTAATATCAATTAAAATAGGGAGGGAAATGTGTGATTGCGGTTTTAATAATTAGTGAAGCAACCAAACATCTATAGAAAACTTCCCTACATAACTCACACATGCTTGAGTGAGTTAATTTAAAAGATTTTACAGAACTTATAGAGAAAATATATTTGGATAAAAATGGATTATCTAGTACTTTCGTTCCCAAGCGAGAACTTTTATAGAGAATAAACCCTCAGATGAGCGAGCCATAGAAATATTTAAAACAATTAATAAACAATTAATAAGAGAGGTAATTTAACAATTAAGTCCATATGAAGATGGCGGTTTGTAAAATAGTATTATAAAAAAAAAAGGGAATAGTTGGATCGATCAGCGAGGTTTATTCAAGTACATTATAATAAATAATAAAATGAGACATAAATAGATATATAAAGAAAATATTAACCCAAGTAGGAATTAAACATGCTGAAGGAATAAATACAATTATTAAATACAACAAAAGTAGCTACAGATTAGGATTTATGAGATATCTCTGGTTAATTTTTATTACCTCGGCTTTTAAGAAAAGAGCCCATGCGCACTGTCAATGGATTTCGTGAGCAGTTTCAGTTCACTCTTAATCTATGGATTTGATGGGCTTCAACAGCATTATTTAGGCAGCATTAAAAATGTGTTTTATCAGCAGCATTCTGACCTATTAGGATGGTTAAGTTGGGCATTAGATGGTATAATAGGGTGTCAGATGGTGAATGATGGATGACAAGCTAGTCATTCCTGAGGGAAGACCGCACACTGCCTATTTTCTACTCCATTATTTTAAAGTTGACTATTATTAAAACTGACAAAATTCGCTTCTATCTAGGATCTGGTAAGGTGATTTCTTTTAACAAAATTTTTATATCTTGCTGGTAACTCTCAATCAATAATTCTTCACGAACGAACGAAACACAGAATAATAATGAAGAATCGTAAGAAATATAATGAATTATTAAGCAGAATAATAACTCAGAATAATCAAGCAGAATAACTCTGAATAATAACTAATTAACAATCCGCCTTACTTATATACCTAGACTATATAGTGCTATAGCCCTTTGGTGATGAAATCCATTAATTAATAACATTAACTGAATCAGAAACCAAAGGAATGTACTTAGATTTTAATTAGTTTTCCCAGATATTCTGATTATGATTATTTAATTAAATTTGCTAGTGAACTTCTGTTTATTTTGGTCTTGATAGGAAAAACCCATTAGTAAAATTAGTTATATTGTTCTCTTTACCCACCCTCATTTATTTTCTACATAAAATTTGTGGTGTGATTTTTAAAATCGAAAATAACAAAATTATTCACTTTTAAATTCTAAATGTTTAAATCTATTTAAGGTTGAATATTATTTTATATTAAATGAAAACAAATATTATGAATGTAATATTTCTAAAATAAATAAATAGATTTAAACAACAAAAAAAAAACAAAATATTATTTTTACTTATGTTTTAAAGTATTATCGCAGTATGTGTGTAAATATGACCTACTTTGAAATGGATATATATATATATTTGACAATTTGAAATAGAACCGTTAAAACACTTTCCAACTCTTCAGCCATCCATTTCATTTAAAATCCAAGGATGGAGTGCCAATATTACTGTCACACCCATGTTGACCTTAAATCAATCTGATCCCTCGCACATATGTCCATTTACTTATACAGAAGACAGATGGTCAGAATACAGGCCGAATATGTAATATTTAAATACATGTATATTATTAAGGTCCTATGTGTGGAATCAGATTGATTTAAGATAAACATGGATATGACAATAATATTGGCATCCACAAGGGCTTTGAGCATTCTATCCTCGGGTTTTCAATGAAATGGATAGTTGAAGAGTCAGAGAATGGGGAAGATTGAAGCTTATCCATTAAAGTTTAAAGATTGACTGATCTTAATACAAACTGAGCACTGATTGTATATATGTATGGCAAATGATGATCTGGACTAACTGATGAGTGCTGGTTTAGTACAAAATACCTATATTGGAGATCTTTTAGACATGTATGTTGTTATGTGTATCAGTTGTATAAGACAGATTGGATAGATGTAGGGAGCTTGAAAGTTTGAGTTCAAGTCCCTTAATAATTACATTAAATTTAGTCTAGATAATATACATGTATTTAAATATTATATATGCATATATATATTTAAATGTTCGGCAAAATGAAATTACGTCAATATTACATATGCTGAATACAGACAACACAAAAATGATGTCATTTATTGTTATTCATATCATATATATACACACAAATAATAACCGAATATGAACAGTGATAAAATAAGAATTGCTTGCACACATTTTTGGACTAAATGGGGGTACTGAAATCATTATTTTAAAATTTTATGCTAAATCAGCTTTTTCAAAGATACAAGGCACTAAATGTCAGTTTAACCTATAATTTTGGAGGAATTAATTGTTACAACCGTCATTTAGTCTAAAAATTCAATCAGAGAATTATTATTAAAATACTTAATAGATTAAACATATATTTAGATACATTCGAATATAATTTTCATTTCGTACTATTGCTGCCTAAGTGCCATTATTAGTTAATTATATAGATGTTTTGAGTTTGTCTATACTTTAATTGCTCTGAAATTTTTTTCCGGGTGAGCATTTAAAAATGTTTATATTAAATACTATAATGCTTCGGAAATAAACTGAACTCTTGAGTAAATTAGATAATAAAAAGTTGCTCCTACTTTTCGGTATGATACATTTTAAATCCGTTAATGTGCTACATAGTTTTTTGTGATTAAGACTACAATAATTATTACATAGATAAACTTATTTAGCTTTTTAATTTTTGCCATTTAAATGCATTTATTTACGAGCGCATGAGAATTATTTGATTTTCAAGAAAAAAAAAATCGATAGCTAAACTAACTTGCAGATAAATATAAAATTAAAATTGTATTTTTTAAATATTTTTCCTGGGAAAAAAAATTGGCTTCCTTTTTTCTTGTACTTATATTTTTTATTATATATATAAAATTAAAGAAGGCATAAGCCATTGATTTATTGATTTTTAAAAATCTATTAATCATTAGAATGGAGAGTTTGTTCATTCAAAAGTTTTATTTGAAATGAATATGAATTGAAAAGCAAATATATATATATTACAAAAAAAATGTCTCAAAAGCAAATGGATCTTCATAATAACCATTAAAAAGATTCTTTGAAAAGACTTTGAAGTTGATATCTGAACGAACGTTAAGTGAAAAATTTACCTGAAGTCGTCACAGTGATAAAATTTCCAGTAATGTTGAGCTGTTAATTTTTTTGTTGTATTGAAAATAATTCTATTTAAAAAGTTAATACCTCCCTCCCCCCCACTAGCCGTATATAATATTAACGATGCTAAATGCGAGAATACTCTCGCTCCAGCCATAAGATAAAGATTTTGAGAAAATGTTGATAATATTAAACTTATTTGCTATATATAATTGTTTTATTTTTAATTCTTATTGTCCCAATGATTATGGCTAGTCCGCTGCCAACTAGCCATTGAGGGATTCAAGTCGAAACCCAGCTCTCACCTTCATCAACACCATTACCAAAATAAAGAGATCAAATGCTTTCCTCCAACAACACTTTTGATGACACTTGGAAACTCTTCGAGATTCCAACACCGCAGCAATAGTATAAGCAACAACTCAACCGCACTTAAGAACACCCTAACCCTAAATACCCACAAGACACAATTCATAGCATATGCCCAACCTTGTGCTTCAATGGTAGACAAACATCTCTCACAAAAGAGATTTTTATGAACATTGAGATGGTCCCAACTGGGGCACATGTACAATCAAAACGCCCCACATATTAAAGACCTAATACAAACCTGTATACTTTATTGTAACTTATAAATCTCACTAAAATTAGTTAAATAAATTTTTTTTTTTTAGAAAAAATCTAAACTTATCATGCTTTAAAAAATTTAAGCTTCATTTGGTTGCAACAACATTTGACCATCGTATTGCAGTATTCTTCATTTTGAAATCCCCTCTCCCCATCCAACAACAAATAAAACATAAATATTGATAAAATTCTTAAATTCTTATGACTATTTTTTTTTTTTTTTTTAAAAAACCGTTTGCAGATATCCTAATAGGATATGGGTTTCTCATTTATCATGGTTGATTCCAGAAAAATAATGTAATTAATAAGAATAAGTTTGTTTAGGAATAAAGTTAATATTAATATTTTAGATATATTGATGAAAATACAAATGAGTAATGGATAAGGGCTTGTAATATTGTTTGGTGCTTTATATACTAACACTTATTTAAAAACATAATCATCATCATCACCCATTATCAATCCACTACAGGATGAAGGTCTCTCCAAGTTCAATCTATCTCCGATCTTTAGCTTTTCTTCTCCACACCACCCCTGCACACTTTATTTCATCCATCCATCTCACATGTGGTCCCTTTCTGGTGTCTTTTACAATCTCTTGGAATCCAGTTTAAAATTTCAATTGTCCATCTATTATCATCTCTTCTAACAATATGTCCAGCCCAACTCCACTTCAATCTTTTAATTTTTTCAATGAGGTCAGTAACACCTGTTTGTTCTCTTATCCATACATTCATTGCGTTTACGATCTCTTCTTGTTACTCCCAACATACATCTCTCCATACTTCTTTGAGTGGTCTGAAGTCTCTGAATTGCTCTTCTATTAAGTGTCCAAGTCTCAGATCCATAAGTAAGAACTGGTAAAACACATTTGTTAAAAACCTTCCTTTTCAAACACATAGGCATATTTCCTTTTAGTATCAAGTTATTTCTACCAAAAGCACTCCAACCAAGTTTAATTCTATGAGTAATTTCCTCCATTATGTTTCCATCTGTATTAATAATCTGACCAAGGTATTTGTAACTGTTAACTTCTTCTAATTCATCATAATCAATCTTTATTTTCATATTTTGAGCAAATCGATTAAACATTACTTTAGTCTTTTTAACATTTATCTTTAGTCCTACTTTCCTACTTTCATCTGATAATTCCTGCAACATTTCCTGCAGATCTGAAGCATTATTTGCAAAAACAACTACATCATCTGCAAAATCTAAATTACTTAAATAATTTCCATTTACTTTCACTCCTTTAGCTTCCCATTTTAATCCACAAAATACTTCTTGCAGCACTGCTGTAAAAAGTTTTGGAGATATGGAGTCACTCTGTCTTACACCCTTTTCAATGTTGACTTTCCTAGTATCATTATGTAATCTAATTACTGCTGTTGCATTTTTATAAATATTCTTCAAAATATGACAATATCCCAGATCTATACTTTGATGATCCAATGCTTTAATCACTGAAGAAATGTTTATAGAATCAAATGCCTTTTCATAATCTACAAATCCAAAACATAATGGCAACTCATATTCATTTGCCCTTTTTATAACTTCTCTCAATACCTGGATATAATCTACTGTACTAAAACCATTTCTAAATCCAGCTTGTTGTCTTGGTTGGTGAAAACCCAATGTTCTCTGTAGACAAGTTGTAATTATCTTGATAATTTTTTTTATATAAAACTGATAAAAGGCTGATAGGTCTGTAATTTCTAATATCTTCCTTATCATCTTTTTAAAATATTAATATTAATACTGTATTCTTCCTATCATCTGGTACATCTTTATCATTTAGACATTTGATATATAACTTTATTAAATTTTTTTATATTTTTTCACATGTTTTTTTTTAAATATATCATTTATAATTCCATAATTACCTGGAGCCTTTCCTTTCATCATAAATTTAACTATGTCTCAGTTCTTCATTTAAAATTCTGGAGAATTCGGAAGATATAATAGATATAGGAAGTACTTGTTCTTTATTACTATATAATTCTTGATAAAGTCTTCTACCCATTTCATGATGTCATCTTTCTTTTTAGTAATAATTCCATCTTTTTTTCTTAATGCAGATATAAATTTCCTACCAACACCAAAATGTTGTTTTCCACTCTTGAGACTTTCATTCTCTTCTACTGCTTTCCTTGCTAGTTCACAGTTATACCTTCTTATATCATTTTCAACTTTTTCCGCACCATTTTACAAAATTTGAGATATTCAGTCATTTTTAATGCATCATTTTTATATATCTTCATATTCCTTCCTTTCTTCATAAATTCTCTAGTCTCAGTAGAAATTTTATTGGTCAATTGCTTTTTTTTTTCTACCAGCTATCTTTGTTGTAGTTTTTAAAAGTGTATTAGTTATTTTCATATTAATTTCATTCAAATCTAAATCATGTTCAAAATCTACTAATACTTGAAACCGATTTGTAAGTTCTAATTTAAATTCATTAGAATGTTTCTGAAGATTAAGAATATCAACTATAAATATTGTTTTTCTTAATTGTTTTTCTTAATAATTTTTGTCTCTCTGGTTTTGCATTTACACATATCTTTTATCTTACTAATTGATGATCACTTCCTGTGTTAAAATTATTAAGAACATTACCGTCTTGAAGTAAGTATTTTCTGTTAGTCAAAATGTAATCCAATTCTGCTGTATCTTCATTTGGATGCTTCCATGTCCATTTCCTTTTAACATTTTTTTTCAAAAAAAAAAAAGACATAATATAAAGTTTTTCTTTTTCTGCCAACTCCACAAGTCTGTGTCCTTTCTTATTTCTATTACCATAACCAAAATTATGTACAGCACTTCCATCTTTCATTTGTTTACCAATTCTAGCATTAAAGTCTCCCATAACAATTTTAAAATGTTGTTTACTCTGATCAAAAGCCTTTTGTACATCCATATAAAAATCTTCTACTATTTCATCACTATGAGAGCTTGTTGGGGCATAAACCTGAATTATCTGCATTTGGTATCTGCTATTAAGTTATATTATTAATTTTGCCACTCTCTCCGATACACCACCAATCTCCACAACGTTGTTCTTCCACTTTTTATTTATAATGTTTGTGCCTTTATAGTAGAGTACATGTCCATTTTTTAAATCAATTGTCTTTTCACCTTTTCTTCTAACTTCACAAAGTCCAGTAATGTCCCATTTAATATAAAACAGTTCTTCTAATTCTTGCAATCTTCCTTCACTTGAAAGTGATTTGCAGTTATAAGTACCTAAATAAAAAGTCATCATCAATTGGCAACCTGGGCTGCTCACCCATATGCATTAGCCTGCATGATGAGTTTCTTGGCTTTTTATCCCTGAGTTTAAGATCAAGAAACACTATGGCCTTTCTTCTCAGTTGTCTGATAAGGCAGAATGAATGCATGTGTAAATGATAAATATTTTTTGCAATAGATATATACAATCTGACAGACAAAAATAATTCATGGCCTTTATTCCTAGGAATCTGTAAAGTCACCCACCAATCAAGGCAGCAGTTGGTGGCCGAAGGTGGAGAGTGCTAAGAATCCTCTGAAAAACATATATTAAAGATACATATTTAATAAATAAAAAATATGGACTAAGCAACACAGAAGTTAAATATGTTATTGAATGATAGTGAGTGGGATTAAATAAACTGGTGTGGTCTGCAGTTTTTTTTATTGCTCTTCTATGCAGCCACTCCTGTGATTCATAAGTACCTGCTATACAACATAGCTCTTAAAAACATTTTTCAAACTTGTGAGCACATTTCCTTCTGATTAATTCTACACTTCATCCAAGTTTAGTTTTTATGATTAATTTCATTGATTACATTTCTATCTATATTATTAATCGAAACAAGATCATTACTATTAATCATTATTTAAGTAACTTTTGTGAAAATCTATTAAACACAACTTTAGTCTTTTCAGCATGTCTTTGCTTTCTGATTTTCACCAGTGGCAGATTTTCATTGCATGCTTTATCTTTAATATAGTTTGATTCCATCATTTCATGCTTTGTACATCCTAAAATGCAAGGAGCTTTGAGGGTTCTTTATATTATTAGATTAATAAAATCTATAATACCTTTGAAGGTCATTATGAAGTCTAGCGGGTAATCCATTCACGTTCCAGAGGGCGGTGGTAGTGCAATTTTTTCAGATCATCAATAGACATATCATTTTTCTTTTAGATACATACCACAGCGGTTATTCGTTATCCAGCCATTTTAAAATAATGAGTAAATATCCCAGCTTAATCTGGATTGGACAGATGAATGTCCACACGTTGGACTATGAAAATTTAAAATACTTTAATATAATATGCTTTCTACTACTGGTAGATTGTAAGCCCATGTTTACTTTTAGCTTTTATCATATTAACTTACAAATAAGGTGCAAAAGATATTTGAAGTTGTTATTAATTAAAGCCCATTGTGTAAGGATTATTTAGTGCATCTCTATAGATGAACAGAAAATGTATTGAACATTATTTTTTATCTAATTTTTAATGTTTTTTAAAAATCAATTGCGCATTTTATTAATCATTTTAAAAAGTAAAAACTAAAAGGAATCTAATAAAATAAAGCATGAAATTAATAAAATAAGTAGCATTAATCTTTGTCTTGGAAACAATGAATTTTATCATGAAATAATTTTCAGAGTCATCTAGTGGGTGAAAATATCACTAAACTGTGTTTTTTTAAAAATAAAAATCTAATTTTAGATATTATGAAAAATGTTAAATTGTATTGATTATTATTATATATAAGTTGTAACTACTCTAAAAGTTAATTAACCATATATTTCTTAATATTACATTATTATTGACAGCTTCTGTATTAAAGTATTAATGAAATTTAATGTTAATGACAAAAATACTACCGCGCGCGCACACACACACACGCACAAACAAACATGTATATAAAGAAATTAAAATAAGTTGTAGACCAGTAATTTGGAACATTGCTTTAATCAAAAGAAAATTAATTTGAGACGGCACTTCGCATTTTTAAAGTATTAAATATATGGTAAAGACATTTGAAATATCAAATAATCGTGAATAAATTGATACCCTAAATAAATCTTAGTGTCACTAATTGGTAGTGAGTAATTGTATTGGTTTTGTAGTTTTAAATTACCCCCCCCCCCCAATAGTAATTGTAAAAAAATAAAAAATAAAAAATAAACAGTGCAAGTAAAACAACTTTTAAATTAATTTTTAAAATACTTTTTAGCATTTTATGTTGTTTAAATGAAATAAATTTGATTAAATCTTTGTAGAAATTTTACCATAAGGAAGTATTAAAAAATATCAGCATTGGGATCAAGCATTGGTGGTCGAGAGCAGTTTCCCCGGTTTAGCGGGTTCGCTTCCCGGCTGATGCCATGACACATGAGAAGTGTTTAAAAATAATCACAACCAAATATTATTTTAAAAAAAAGAAGATAAAATTTCAGTAACTAAATGCTTAGTTTGAAGTTTGTCATGGCGGACTGACTATTTCCATTATCCGGGTTATTTGTTAAATGTTTTTAGAAAAATTCAAACTCTGTTATTACCTTTCCAAACATAAGTTAATTTGTTAATAACATCTCGCAGGTTAATAATGTGCTCTAACCTGCTTAACAGTTGAATATATTTGAAAAAGTATAAATAAAGTTTGCTGTTATTACTAGGACAGTAGTTGAATATATATCTAGAAAAGTATAAGTGAAGTACTCTGTAAAACTGACAATGAAACCCTCCAGCACTTCCTACTTAAATGTCCCTTTCTGCTTGGTATGAGAAATGTCACCAACTCCTGCCTTTCCTCGCACAGGAATACCATCTTCAACCTCCAAGAATCCATAGAAACAGGGGTCTTTGCAGCTATTAGACTATCAGTTTCCTCATCTATGTACTCTGGTTGCTCCAATGTGCCATTATTTTTGACCAGATAGTACACCCAGTGAATCAAAAGCTCTTGGACGTAATTCACTCTCCCAAAACGAGATACCGAACTAGCCCCACAGACACTTGGGCAATACTCCAACTCCCCATCATCTCAGCCTCTGTCATAGGACTCAATCATTCAAATGTTTGTGACCCATGCGGTGCTTGCTCAATAAAGACATGCATTTCGGACTGTCCTGGACTACACACCGTTTCCCCTTTCCACTCCCCATTCCCTTTTCACATGTATCCTTCCCCTCTTACCATGTTGCTCCTGAAATTTCAATTTATCATATAATCACTCCCTTGTAAACCTTTTTCTAACTGTATTGGTATCTGTTTTTTTTTGATGAGTAAACTTTCATCACTGAGAAAAAAAAAAGTATAAGTGAAGTATGAATTTTCTAAAAAGTTTAGTTAAATGATGAAGTAGTCTGATTTGGTCTTGCATTGGTGGTCGAGAGGTTAGCGCGACTGCCTGGCAGTTGCCCGGTTTGCGGGATCGCGTCCCGGCCGATGCTATGACACTTAAGAAAAAAAAAGTAGTCTGACTTATGATTACAAATCAACTGCTGAATATTATCACAAAGCTGGAGGGTAAAAAAAATTTTTCACAGTAAAGGAGTTAAATATCTCTGTTGTAATTTTTACTACATCACCTCCCTCCCTACATCGTGTGAGAGATGTGTAATGAAAACTGCACACAGAAATATTATTCATTAAATGGATAATCTCTAGTTTAATGAATGACTAATTATTAATATACTTCCATTAAGTGGTTTTTGCCAAAGTTGTGAGGACAGTAAGTTTGACACATCAATGAAACTGTAGTAATTGGCTATCTACACACACACACATATATATATATATATACTGGGAATGATACAAGATATGTGTACGAGATTGTGATTTAGTCAACTGATAGTTCAGCATGAAATGTTCATTTTGGGGGATCATACATTTTGTTTTCACATGTCTTTGACCATATGTTTATGATTATACCCCTCCACAAGATATTAAAAGTGGATAGAAACCAGTCCTTACCTTGTGTGAGAATGGTTTAGTGAAAATTACACTATGGAAGTAAAAAATCATTTGTGATTTTCTGTTTTTGGTTATTAAGATACAAAATTGAATATTTAATGCATATCCGATTCGTATATATTATTCATTGTAAATAAAAACTTGTATAAGATTAAATATTAGCAAAATAACAAATTTATATTAAAATATAATCCACCTCAGTCCGGTCGATAACATGACAAGAGGTCGCATCTAACTACGGTCGGACCTAGGGTCTTCATGTAGGATGCTGGCGATGACATGATGAAGTACATGACTCATGATTACATCTATTTTTAATAGACTAGCCTAAGACTTATCTATAAAATTTACATGCAATTTAAGTCAGTTCATCTAATATCTCACCATTCTCTCTTGGATCCATTGCCTCAGTATTCGAATTCAGGAAGAATTCGCATTAGACTCTCTTGACAGGGATGTACCTATGCAGACTATTAATCAATAACTGAATTAGCTCATCCCATTTATTATAAAGGAATAACCTTGATTTATCATTTATCTCCCATGCTCATCAAACAATACTGTGTGTGTGCATGTATAAAATATTGGTTATAGGATTGAATGTAAATACTGGATCAACAAACTAGAAAGACTTTGTCAATTACACAAAAATTCATAATATTTATTTACAAAACATATTAAAAACATAGAACAAATTATCAATCAATGTAAAAAAAATATATATATTTACAAGTGCAAAGGAATTATTTGGATATATTTTTTTATACTTCTATGTCTATGATGAGTATCTATCATATGGTTAATTAAGCAATTTAAAATTACTTATCCCCTATTTCCCACGACAGATACACATAATATAGACATTTATATATCCAAAAGTAATGAAAAATTTATTAGATAAAAGTGAGATTGTTAACTAACTTAATTAGAAATTTAATTGCAACTCCAGATGCAGTATGCAGTTCTAGGTGTGGAAATTGGTTGATCTAAAATAATCATCTTATTTATAATATCAAAGAAAGTTTTTATAATATTCATTGTGTATCCAATAAATATTAAAATTATTTGATATTTATGTTTAATATTTGTTTAAATTTCCAGCAGCTTATTTTGGGGGATTTTGAAAAATTTTCTCCTCTGTTAGATTCATTAATGGCAGCGATTTTGTTTGACACATTATTTTGTGATTTTTTCCGGATTAAGGATGTTTTCCTCAAATCCATAAGATAAAATAATAAAAAAATCAGTCTCACCTAACTGCCATGTCTGATTTTCTTGCCTTGATACATACATATATCAATAAGAAATATAAATACTTTGAATGAGAGCTGTGAAACACACTGCCTCAAGACAGTCACAGGTGAATTTAATAAAGATTAACAAATTTTAAAAATTGGAAGTGATTTAGTCTTTTTTTGAAAACTTACATTGATAATAAAAGTAATCAATCATTTATTGTTTGGTGTAGTCATAAGAAGTTTGAGTGCCAGAAACAATAGAGGTGGTGGTCAGTTCATGGATCTTGAACCCCAAATATGCTACTCTCCATTGCCCAAAACCACATAGGACTAAAATGATTGAAGGTTACTTAGCAGTTCATGTGAAGATTCACTTGAAGTTTAACCACTAGATGTGATAGAATTAAGCTGTGTGTCAGAGACATTAAACTTTAGGTTTTTTTTTGAAGGTTTATGATAATGGTATTTCAAATGTATTTATATATTGGTCTATTTCCATCAGTTAATTTTAAGAATTGAACTGTTAGAATAGCACACAGATTAGTATATCCATAAAGTTTTGAGAGGTATTATTATCCTCTTCTTCAGGGATTGCTGGCCTGACCAATGACAGTATTAGCATGGGAATCAATCCTGCATTCTTAGATTCTTGAATATTGAATTTTAAGGCAAAGCTCTGACCAATTGAGCTATCCTGTCAAAGGTAATAGTCAGTAGAAAATTTTAAACACTTATCTATGAGAGTCCTCTTGATTTTTCATTTTTTCCTGAGTCTTAGTAGTTGGGATTATTCACCATTATCATGTGAGCAGCTTCTTTGTACTTTTTTTTCTTCTTGCGTGACAATGGTGAATAACACAAAGCAACCTATGTGTGGAAACCACTAATCAATTTTGTGCTTACGAAAAAAATGGAGAAATCAGGAGGACTCTCATAGATAAGTATATGAAATTTCTAGACTATTGCCTTTGGCAGAATGGCTCACTTGGTTAGAGAATTTAAGAATCTAAAGGTCCAGGTTCAATTCTCATCCTAGTATTGCCACTAGTTAGACCAGCAACACCTGAAGAAGAGAGAATAATAATACTCAAAATGTTGTGCACATTATTAATCTGTGTGCTACTCCTAACAGACGAACATAATTGGAACATTTAAGTAAAGTTAAATTTTTGCAAGGGCATTCAATTGTTAATATTAGATGATGGAAATAGTCCATTATAAAAATAGAACTTAAACTTTAGTCTCATTGCTTTAAAGCCCACAATCCTTAAACTCAAAAGCTAAAAAAAAATAACACCATTATTTAGGATATGCTAACTGAAATATTATCATCCAATATCAACTTATTGCGGAATAAAGATCAAGTGCTCCATAGCTTCTTTTCTTCACATAATTCAGAAAACTTGCTTACCTATCCATTTCTTACATAGTCATCCTCCAGGTCGCTTATAGACTCCGTTGAGATTCTTTTCAGAACTTCTTGTCGTATTTCACAAAATCATCATCTTTTTTAAAGAAACACATTCTTTATTTAGTAATCTAGCCAGGACTTTTTAGCTCGACTCCTCTGTTCTTACCCACTGTGATTAAATATATTTCTAATTTTATTCTTTATTGCCCTAAATATACATTTGTATAGATATTATTCATTTAGCTACCATTAATTTTATTTTGGTGTTTATGTTTGTATGCGTATGAGGGTGCGCGGGCCGTCTATTCTAACTTTTTTTTTACTGAAAAGTGAGTATATATGTATATTACAATAATTTTATAATCCTTTGCGTTATCACGTTTTATAAGTTGATATATACATATATTTTTTGCAATTATTAATAAATAACGTTTTTTTTTTAAAAAAAAGTCTTTCTATTATTAAATTCATAACTTGAAATATTTTTTATTGTTTGTTATGTAGTTGGTCTTTTTTTTTATTATCATGAAATAAGTGGTGCCTACGTGCACTCGCACATACACTTAATTAAAATACATTCTCTAACGCGTAAATTCATGGATTTACTTTTTTGTCTCCTTCGATTGGTTTTGTTCTAAAAAAGCAAAATTATTATTATTATTATTCATTGATTTGAACTTTTGAGTAATGAATAATTTATCCTTTGGAAAATGTTAATGAATGAAATGTAGTCAGGCTTAATAATTATTTTAAAACTGAACAATTGGTACTTTCCAGTCGTTTGCAGTTCGCTGCATTCTGGCCCCCTACTAAGTTTCCTTTTCTCTGAAGTATGGTTCGGTTTATTTATTATAACTGTTGGATTATAGAAAGTAATTTTCACCATAGTATTTACTGTTGACATTTTCTGTTGTTATAATTATGATCAATATTTGATTCATTTTCACTTTTTT
Organism: Epiperipatus broadwayi; assembly: GCA_028023455.1. Lineage (NCBI taxonomy): Eukaryota > Metazoa > Onychophora > Udeonychophora > Euonychophora > Peripatidae > Epiperipatus > Epiperipatus broadwayi. Next base: position 16,936,118 of record JAQFVV010000006.1, read on the forward strand.
GCTGGCTTCTCTTTGTAGAACGATATACGATAAGATTGGAGGTCAGTGTACACGCCATTTGCAGTTTAGTTATCATCTTTAATGTTTGATTAATAATAGTAATGTGATTCTATAATTTTTTTTTATGAACACACACATTCCTATTTCTTCAGTTTTTAAGAACATATGTTAAAAAAATAAAATACACAAAACTGTCTTTTGTAAAAACATCTATTTTATATAAATACTCTCACTGAGCTCTATCATAGCAGCTCCCACCTTGAGCTAATGATAGTGCTGATCTTGATTTATATCCATTTCATACGTATGCAAAAGGTGTTCTTTCATAATTCTTTGTCCTATCAGTTTACTCAAAGATCATTCAGTGAACACAAATAATAAATATGTGATGTGATATACTGTGGCTTCTCTTTAAACGAAATCAAGAATCTCTCAACAATTATGCCCAGAGAAACCTGTTTGCCACTTTATTTTCCATTCCCCACTTTTAAGTTTTCCCATATTCTGCTCCATCCCATTTCCACAACATAATCTTTGTCAACTCTATGACCTTTATATCTAAATCACCCTTATCTTTTCCCAAACCCAACATAAAAACCAATAATCCATTTTCTGTGTAATCACTTTTTTCATATTTATGCTTCCATAACTTCCATTATATGTACCCTTATATATAACTTCATTATATTTGAAACAAAGTGATTGTGCTGCCACCTATACAACCATACAGCACGTAAAATAAATTTTTTAGATAAATAGCCCATTGCAGAGCAAAGACTTCTGCAGCATATTTCATCATAGAAGAAGAGTGACAGGGAAAGCAGTATCCACCAGGCATCCTAATTGCGGGGTGGTGAGAGTTTGAGATGTTTTCCACTTTTGTTTTACAGACCAATAGCTCGATTCTCATTTACAGACCAGTATTAGGTGGTAGTTGAGTTGAACCAGCCATTTGAAATTTACTTGGCCTGTATTTAAACCCCATATATACATGTACCGATTATCTCCTTACCGTTTATAGTATGTCTTTAGAGGAAAAATGCAGACTATCGTCAAAGCCAACAAATTAGGTCACATCTACATACTGTATACTGACTTTTTCTTACTCCATTTTATATTGTTTTTTATTTTACTTGTACACTTTTGTGGTTTGTCTATATGTTATTTCAGTGCTTGTGGTTTGTCTATATGTTATTTCAGTGCTTGTGGTTTGTCTATATGTTATTTCAGTGCGTGAAAATTGGAATTCTGTTGTTGCCTATAAATTTCAAATGACTTTTTATATAACATATCCTTGCATTTGTTTTCTATTGTGGTGTACTCAAGTATTAATTGATTTATTGACCTCCATCCACAATCCCCATGTAAAAACAGATTTGTCAAGAAAATATTTATCAAAACAAGTGTCTTACTTCATAATATATTAAATTAATTTTATGATATATATAAAATAATGTATTGTTTCTGAAAAATAAGATTCCCATGTAATACATTTGTTAAGCTGTAATAAATAATTTATAATAGAGGAGATTCACATTCATTATGAGATTTGTTTAATAATGTAAAAAAGATATAAATTTTCATACAAATAAACCCACAATAAGCTTAGTGTTCCATTGGGATGGGACATTTTACTTCTTACTGGAAGCTGCATCAGAATGTAGTTGAATTTATTTTTTTGATTTTCCAGTATATGTATAAATATTCATACTCTATCCACATAAGATTAATTTGGAACCATTACCCTCCAGACAATATTGGCAAGATACTCAGCTATTGATCAACACTAAATTACTATCTAGTTTTGTCTGAAAGAAAAAAAAACTTCTGTGATCTGATTAAATTTCTAAGATTGATCTAATTAATCCAAGATCTTAGGTCACAACACACCAGGTGAATATGATAACTATTAAGCTATTAAGTAGTATTAAATTTTTCATAGGAATAATTTTAATACGGTTTGATAATTGATATTTATACGGTATAAATGAAAAGGCCTCATGGTGCAGAGGTAGTGCATGGAAGTCAAATTTAAGCCTCTTGCAATGACTGAGGATTTTTCTCTTAAATAGTCAGACCATAGCAAACCTTGATTGGTGGATGGGAAATCTTCATTAGTTGTTGATGGGGCACTTAGTTATTCTTAGAGGATAACACACTAATGGAGAATTGCTTACACGTCCAATTCCCAACACTTGGCAAGGCTGATAAGTACTGCCCTTTTTTAACTTCTACGAGGGGCTGTTAAAAAAAGACCATTGCTATGTAGAGGGATTAAAATGGCTGTTTACAGTGTACATGAACTCCATATTGTCTAGATTTTTCTTTTAAATTTTTGTGTGTAAAAAGTTAAAAAATTTTACTTCCTGATTTGATCAATAAACACTTTAAAATAAAATTAAAGTCACCGAAAGACCCTACTGATTGTTTTGGGAGACAAAGATTGACTCCATCACCTTTTTTAAATTCTTTTCTGAAGGTGTATTGGGTGCGAAGTCATTCTGCAATAAATACGCCAACAAAAGATGCGTCACACGATAAACTCTAAAGAAACATGTTTAGCATTAAAAATTTAACTTAGTCTATACTACTTTGGCGTTATCTGATTATTGAGGAAGGCAGGATTTTTAAATCTTTTTCAATAATGACACTCTCACTTTGCTAATTGTTTGTTTGTTTTTGCTATGTCTCTATTATATTTGTTTTATTATATAATACATTTTAATTAATTTACATTATATATAATTCTTTCAATAAAATAATTATAAAACTATGAACTCATTTATATTAGTACTGATTATAGCTTCTCTCTCCTGCGCTTCATACGCTCCTAATTTTATTAATAATATTTATAAATTGACAAGTAATAATTACAATAAAATAATATATATTGTGATATTAAGCCAGTGCAACTCGCTGTTTTTTTTTTTAATATTAGATGAAATACTGAAAAGATATATTCTTGTTTCTTGATCGATAAACTTTAGTCGCATCTTTTATTTTTTTAAATGTCTATTTTTTTGTAAAGAAAATTGTAACAATATGGCTAAAACTTTTTTTTTTTTTTTTGCAATATGAGAATATTTGTCTTTTACGAGAGTCCATCAATTCATTTTATTTGTTATAATTTCAAATTTCTATCTAAAAAATCGATTACTTAGTTGAAAAAAATATCATGTTTTAAATTTCCGACACTTGTTTGTTTTTGTATCAGAAATGAGATCATATTTGTGCTACTCTATATAACATACGGTTCTTTATTATTAGTTTATATATATAAATTACACTAAATTTAAAGAATTATTCAAATTATTTATATACTTGTGTTTAAAATTTCTACTAAAGGTTAAAGAAATACGATCTCTAAGCAAGTCGTTTTCATGGTAATACCATTCTTGCAAGTTCTTTTATGAAAACAGTAGAGGAATTAGAGGGAGCCAAGGACTCCAGTTAACACTGTTTCTGGCTCCCTGTTTCGTTCCCTTTTTTCTAGTTCAGGGAATTAAATTTCTCTAAAACTATCCCTATTAAAAAGAGAAGTTTTTTTAGCTCTCTTTTCATATACAAGCTATATCAACAATGTAATCACAAGTAAGCATAATTTCAACTTTTATAAAAACGCTATGTAAATATATGGCAGCCACTGAAATTACAAACGATTTCTACAGAAATTTTACCTTTTAATGAAAATTTTCATTTCACTTAATTTTGTTGAAATGAATGAGAGAGTCCAGTTGTTGGGAGGACTCCCAGGGGTCTAAATCCTAGTTCTTTTGAGGGAGGAGTCTGGGATGAGGGCACTGTGGTGATCATTACCAACGTTGGTTTTTCTCATTCACAAGATAGAAAAAATAACGTTATTTATGGTGATTCTTTAACGTTATCGTTATGAGTGATTTTATCCATGTATTATTGCAAAATAGGTCGCAGTTTGGCCTCATGATTCTAATTGCAAATGATCCACCTTATTTAATTTTATTACTTCCAATGTTGCTATTGATAGGGCTGGCCTTTTGCTGTTCATGTGATTTTCATGATGGATTAGAATGGTTTTCAGCAGAGACATTTTGCAGCTTGGTTTTTTTCCCCCTTGTTCTCCATAGGTTTTTCCATAATTTTTCCAAAGTATTCAGGATTGCTCTCTTGTGAAGATATTCAAGGCCATTTGGAAGAACTGAACAGTAGATTGATTTAGTCCATATTTTATGTTATCTCCAAATGTTTTCATGTTTCTCAACTTTCCCAATATTGTACTCCTAAAAGACTATTCATATTTGATTTCTAGACTTTACAAATAATTCCTAATGGTAACATTCATTTGTCTTTAATGGTTAATACAAACCCTTTCCACATCCCTTTGCCTTTTCATACGTATCCTTCCCTCTTCACTATGTTGCTTCAGAATTTCATTTTTACCATTCTTTGTAAACCTCTTATTTAACTATATTTGTACCTTTTTTGATGAATAAACTTTCATCACTGAGAAAAAAACAAAACAGTAGAGGAATAGATGCACGATTCATTAGGCTTGCTAGTTATCTAGTTGCAATAGTTTAAATTCCATCATTGTTTTACTTTTTGGTTAAAAGAATGCTGACTGGGTTGACTGTGGAACAACTATTTGAAAGAAAAATCTGAAGCCTTTGTATGGCGTCAAAAAAAATTTGCAAGTTTTTCGCAATCCCAATTTCAAATCCAAGTTGAAGTTACTGGAAGTAAATGGGTTATCATTATTCCATGAATGTATCTCATCATTATACCTTATTTTTCCTGTGGAATATACTAAAATCTATTTATTATTATTATATTCATGCTGATGGAAAATTGTTTTAAATCTCACGGACGTTTTTTATGTGCTCACATATTGAGATGCAGTTATATTCAGAGATTTTCCATCAAGTTCTTGATCATGATCGATGCAGACTTCTCTATAACAATGTATATGCCCACCAGATGCCAATATTTTGCTGTTAATAAAAAAAGGGAATACAAATCATAAATTTGTAGGATTTGTGAAATAGGGTATATGTCTTAGAAACCATGTTTTGGATGACTATTTTGGGTTAGAAATTTGTATAGATCTATTTACATTACAATCACTGCATATTGCCATTATAAATCGAGAAAGGGGGCATTATTATTTTTTTCATTTATAGATTATATTTTTTTATCTTTATACTGGAATATATATACCTTAGCTCCTTGCTTGTTTTATAATTTTCATAAGGTATATGTATATTTTAGTTATATTTTGCCATTCATTTTTTTTTTTTTGCTTCTTTATATTTTAATGTTTTATTACTATTATCTATATTAAGTAGCAGGAGTATGAGCATGTCACTGGTAGTTAATCATATTTATGTTAACAGCAAAGCATCATTTTAAACTGTGCTGGTAAAAGGAATTGTAAATTGTTTCTGTATACTATTTTAAAAGTCATGAAAATTAAGACAAAAAAGAATATAATGATAGTGCTAGAAGGCAAGTCTCTTGGATTTGAAAGTGCATAATATGTTTCTGAGAAGAGCTAAAGATATATTTCACTGAAAGTGGCTTCTTTGATTATGTATATTAAAGCTAATGTTTCTATGTGGGAAGGAAAACTATAGAACTGCAAGAAAGTGATCGTTGTAACTTAGGTATGTAGAATATGAATTAAGGGAAACTTATTGGGAAAGGATTGCCTATACATTGATATCTTATAAGTTAATGAAGTAAGATGTATTGAACCAGGAAATTTTAGATTAGAAAAATGCAATGACTAACTAATAAACTTGTGTGAATCTAATGATCTTTTTATTGCCATATAGTAAGAATATCTACTATACATATGGACATTGCTTGACTGAATTCTTAGCAGCCAGAAATGGAAGATTTAAATTTTTAAAGCACAGACATAGCCTGAAGTAGATTATGGAACAGACCATAAAGATTACAAGCTTGTCCAACATTTTAAAAATAACCTAGAGAGTATAACTATTGTTTTTAGAAATAATATTTAACTTTGATTTGAGGTTTAAAATGTGATTTATGGTAAAATGAAGGTAATGATTAAAGATGAATTTCAGAAAAGTTCAATGTATGCCAGAAAATAGAGTAGTAGTTTAAAAAAAAAAAGAAGAAAAGCGCAAAAAATAAAGAAGATAAAGATTCTTTTAAGAAAACTGTGCAGGAAATTCCAAAGAGCATTGAAATAATAAAAAAAAAAAAGACATGGAAGGTTTTAATAACCATATTTGCAAATACATTTGAAATAGAAACATGCTTGGAAAAATCAGCTTTCTTCAAGAGAATTTGTAACATTAAAAGGAAGTTTGTGTTACTAATAGTTTGCTCAAAAATATTATGAATATAACCAAAGGACCACTATCAAACAAATAATTAATCAAATTACGACTATCTGGGAAATTAGTTAGTGGCTTGTGGTTGCTAGAAATCAAAATCATATTCACATACAATATGAAAAAAATTGACAGGATGTGTCTTATACTGTGAACAGTGATTATTCTGAATGTCATTTGGTACAAATTAAAATGAAGGAGCTATTTTCATGAAGGGTAGATAAACTAAAGACATCATTGCTAATATACATTGGATAATTGAGAAGACCAGAGGATAACAGAAAGAAAGTTAAATGTATTTTATTGATTTTAACAAGACTTGTTTTAGGAAAATGTATAAGAATATTTTATTGTTCTTAGGAAGAATCTTTATTATGTGGAATTAGAAGCTCTAATTAAACATTTTGATGAGATAGATTTGTTTTATATCAGAGAGAGGTTAAACTGGATTGCATATCATCACTCTATTTATTCAAGATTGTATATGGAAATAAGTAATGAGGGAAATCAAACTGGATGAAGTCAAATATATATCCAAGAGTTGTGGAAGAAATAACATCCTTAGGTCCGTTGATTAGTGATGCTGATAAAACCACATTTTAACATTAGAGATCTCAGTAGTCTGATCAGCGAAATTTTAAGAGCTGTATGAAGAGATAGTGTTATTGCTAACTACAAAGAAAGCAAGGAATATGATGATATAGGCTCAGCAACTGATTTCAAAAATGATGGTGAAGGCATAAGATTTGACATTTTTGCATCCTTGGATTATTCAGCAATGGCAGAGGAACAAGTAACTGAGACTTTAACTAATGTTAGGCAGAATTGCAAAAAAAAAAAAGAAGAAGCCTAACATATACTTTAAAATATTGACACATGTCTTTAAAAATGATACACCATATGGCTTCCTATGATTATTTAGATACTAAAGAAGATTGGTAGGAAAAGTATTGATATTTTTTTTAAAAGTGTGATTGCTAGAATGAAGAAATGGAGAGTTGATCAGTTCAGCTCGGACTCTTTACCTAAAGTTCAAAAGACCATGGTTAAAATTAGCCCATTTTGATCTCATTGTGAGGCCATCTAATTCATTAAAAAGTCTATAAGGCTCTGAAAAGTTGATTGAGTATATGACCAGCTGTGAGATACCAGAATTACAATTCGGAGTTAATTTTTCAAAAAATTTTTTTGGCCATATTCTTTTATCTTTTTTTTCATCTTAGATATTTTATTTATTGTTGTTAATACTGATAAAACACATGCAGTATATCTACATGTATTTTTTTTTCCAAATCCTATGCTAGTAAAAAGAAAAAGAAAATTATTTTGATCGTTAATTTGAAACCGTTTATTATTCTCATGCATAATTTAATGCCGTAGTAAAGTGATAGAATCTAAGTTTCAAGTTTCTGGATCGCGGCTTTTCCTCTTACTTCCGGTGCTCGTCATTCGATTACATTTTGTTTAACCTATAGCAAAAATTTGTTAAACGTAATTTGATTACTTTATCTTGACAAAACAATCTTAAGTTCGACAGGATTTTATTTTTATGAATATATTTTTTAAAAGTACAGCACCCGCACACACTTCAAATTCATGAATAATATATTTATGCGCATCGTCGTATGCAAGTAAAGAGGTACTTGTAGTCCACTAATTGTCCATAAACAGCCGCACAGGTAGTTATGAACGTGGTAATTGATTGTTGATTGGTTCCGGAAAAATAAGATGAAAATTTTCATATGAGGGGGGGGGGGGGCGAGCGTTACTAAGAATATCATTAAAGTTTAATAAGTAACTTGTGATTCCTTTTAAATTAATAAAATATTATATTTGCAATAAATAAATAAATATATAAAATTTTATGAATATACTGATGTGAAGTATTCTCACATTAAATAATACTATTGTAGTAGTAAAAAGAACGCTAGAGAATGGTGTAAAATAGCTCTTTATAGGCAGCTTATCAAATACGAGGAGAAATATTGTAGCGCTGCTGCTGCGTTTTCAAATTTTCTTGATTATCACTAATGCTTTTGTTTTTTTATTTTGTTAATCACCTCCCCTCCTCTCTAATCCCTCCATGTGAGTGTAAAGATAACGAGTTCTTACTTAATTTGTAAATAGCTACTGATATGATGAACCATATGTAGATGACTCTTTAACCGGTATAAATAACATTATATATATTTTGCATGTTACTGAAAATAGATATATAAAGAAATTATTTTTCATCGCAAAATCCGTTTTAAATTTGAGGTTTTTTTTTTTTAAATCCGATGTTTTTTTAATATGTATTATGTGCGTTTCCTGTTAACCTCACAGTTTGAAAACTAGCACTCGAAAAATTGATAAAATCACAATAATAATAGATTAACCTGACGTAAATATTTAAATATTAATGCTTTTTGATTTGCAGTAATTTTAAGTGATTATTTAAATATAAATAGAGGGATTTGAACTCAGGATTTTTCAATCTATTCATCTTCCACTCTATCTCAAGCAATCGACACATATGACCACACACATGCGAAAAGAATACACAATCCCCAATATACGTATTTCGCGCAGAACCAGCAGCCATCAGTTGGTCCAAGTCATAACCTTCCCTCACACATATACAAATCAGTGCTCGGTTTATATTAAGATAGCAATTGTTCAAATTTTAATGGACATACTTCTCACCCTTCCAACTATTCAACAGATCATTTCATTGAAAAACCTATGATGGAACGCTCAAAGCCATTGTTGGATTTGATATTATAGTCGTTATTTTTTTCAATAAAGAATAAAATAACATCACTTTACATTACACTATAAATAAATTATTTTACACATAACATTGCCTTTAGACAAAATTTTAAAAATGGAGGTTAGTGACAGTTTCTACTTTTTGGGATTAAAAAAAATCGTAGTAGCACATACGCCGTTTTATATCAATACACTACACATATAGTTGAAGAGAGCAATGAGTATAGGATTTAGGTTTTTTAGGAATACACCTTTACCCGCTTAGCACTTGGGCCTTTATGTGAAGATTCATAATAGCCATTTGTACCTACTATTTTGGTTTATAATTGGTTATTCACTATAACAATCATAAATTTTTTTTTTTAAATGTTTTTGGTGACCATTTTGTAACAACACTGATGATGTGATAGAATAGTTATTAAAGTCATCTCATCCAAAAGCAAAATATTGACCTTCATGCTGAAATTGTTATCCATAAAACACGTTATAATGCTGCATTCAATATTTTGATTATAAGCTTAAAATATGATTAATGAATATTGTAACGGTCAGATTTGTGCATTCACGTAACAAAATCCAAAGTTCAGGCAAAATATAACAAAGCTGACCGGATCGAGATGGTGGGATCTCGAATCTGACCAACCTCAACTCATTTCCCAGCACTCCATGACTTAATATCCTATGAATCACATTTCTGAGGTTACACTCGGTCTTAATTTCTTCAGTGAGCTAACATAGCAAAGAGAGGAACATAAGACTGGGAAAAATTAAGACCTTGGCACTAATTAAAGATTAACTGAACTATTCTACGGCCTATGGCTTAATTCAAGTAACGCATAATACATATTAATAAAGAGTCTGAGTGATTTGGAGAAAATTGCAAGAAAATTCATTAAACAATGATAATTTTAAATATATATTTAATAATATAAGAATTAAGTGAGTTGATTAAAAACACAGAAAAAGAACATCATTATTTAACACTGGTGGCTGGATGATACATGCAGGTGTTACAATAATAATGAGATGGATAATGATACAATAGTATCATCTTGATAACAATGCAATTTATATAATTATTGGTGGTCTATGATACATGCCTAATATTATGATATGCCAAGCTATTCTTTAGGTTTGCCAATGATAAGTTAAACATTTATCAGGATGACACAAATAAAGAACATTAAGCTACTAATTTTAATATTATCAACAAGCAATTAAATACGCTTGAAGTACAGATTCATTAGGTAAAACCAGATTCCAAGTTCAGACTAATGCTAAAGTTTACTAGTAAGGTAGAACAATCTTGTTACCATAGATTGGTGTCTGAGACTATGGCACTAAAATATTAAATTAAATATCACAGTGCAAATGTGCAGTTAATCGAGATTCAGTACCTACTTACTCGGTATCCATGGACCAGACGGCTTGCTAGTTTAATGGGGAACATTTCTAGTTCGGTAAGTTGGATCAGCTTTGAATAAGATTCTGGACCATCGTGTTCCAGTTCTAAAAATATAGCTATCCAAACTAAAGAATGGGGTGGCCTGTGACCGGAAACCCATTGAAGAAAGCATAGCAAAACATTATTGCATGTTATGTGCTTAATATGCTTAATAATAATACTAATACATATTTAGATAAAAAAGCGTTTAAATATCTGTAGTTTCAGTCTGCTCAAACTAACTCAACTCAGTTCTTAAGATAGTATATCATAATGATGCTAAGATAGGATTAATTAAATATCAATCTAGTTTATATATGTTGAATCTATATATTGTAACACCACCGCCGCGCGGTTAATGACCCCAGCCGCACTTAATTATGTGATCGACCGGTTAACCACCGATGATGATGATTACCACAAGCAAGAAGCCAATATACACCATAAAATCGAGTATATATTCTTAATTGAACACTGACATAATAAAATATCATCCCAGCATTATATTTCCCAATTAAACGCTTCTTCTCTGCTGGGCAAATTATTTGTATCGAATAATTAGTTCTGCCCAGCGCCTGGAATATTTATAAAATTTCCCGGAATTATCACGGTACAGCAGGAATACAAATTATAGCACTTCCTTCCTTTACTCTATTTACAATACAGACTGGATTTATTTATCCATTTAGCTTACTTTATTTTATTCCTCAATTAATCAACTTGTTAGCTCACTGATCTAATTTTAATTCACTCTAAATAGTTATTCGCTTGGTAGAGAAAAGAAAACGCAAATGACTAAGTACCTCCTTTTATAAATAAAATTTAATTTGCAATTCGCTAATTCTAATGAATAATAAAATCCTAAAACACACATATATATCCACACACTAACATAATAAATACATAAATATACAATAAAGAATATAATTCAAATGAAACATTAAATAAATTATCGTAACTCAATTGTTACCTTCTCATACATTAATAGATTACAATCATAAGTTCTTTTAATGATAACTGTCCGAAGTGTTGCGCAACTTTTTAATAATTTAGTTCTGACTGATTTCTTATTTCAAATTAATTCTGACATGCATGTATTAATAGTTACCTAGGTATGATTTTTCCAATGTCGGGTCAACCATCGAGGGGGAAAACCTTCCCTTCTTTTGCAGAGATGGTTGCTCGCTTTTCAGACGTTCCAGTGAATGGAGTGAGAGTTTATAGTCTTTTGACGTGGGTTTGTTTCCTTTCTAATTCCACATTTTAGTCGGTCTTCATCCCTTCAACATTCTACTTCGAATCTCCAGGCAGATCTGGTTCTGTAACGGCGGTCTCTTCTCGGCAGCATTTTAGTTGTTATAAGTAGTGAGCGAATGGTTAGACGGAGGTAGACCGAGCAAACGCCCGGTGTTTGCCACTAGCCCTCCATGTCAGCGTACCCTTCTATTATTATTTTTGTTAAATTCTAGCCAGCAAAAAAACACAACCGGTTACTTCTAAATCAGCTCTGCTTATTCTCTCGCTGTCTTGCTATCGAATGTCTCTAATTGCCTCTTTCCTTTTCATTCTTATCTTACCAATCTATCTGGAATTTTTTTTTATACAGTTTACATTTTTCCAATTTCTAATTACAATTTTCATTTCATTCTTTTGATACATTTAATATTGAATGCCACTAATTGCAACATTCCTTTTCATTACTTTATCTCGTACCAATCTATTTGGAAATTTGGTACAAGTTTACATTTTTAATTTTACAATTATAATTAATTTCTTTCATTCTTTTAAATATTGAATGTTACTAATTGCAACATTCCTTTCTCTCACTTTATCTTGTACCAATCTATTTGGAAATTTGGTACAAGTTTACTTTTTTTAATTTCACAATTATAATTATTCTTTCGTTCTTTTTACAAGTGATTTTCTTATTTAACAAAGAAAGAAAGAGACGCGTTCAGTTTTACACCCTCCCCTTTCCTTTCTAATCTTTCATCATTATTTAGCTTTTCTAATTTCTTTTAAAATAAGTTTTTAGAATCCTTTTAACTAAATTTTTCTTTCTTTTTTTTTTTTTCTATTTCTTTTAACGAAACCCTTCTCTTTATTAATATTATTGAGAATCAATAATATATACATGCGAGCCTACATTTATGTAGATATCGCAATATATATATATATCATTCTTTAGAACAAAATTAGGGAGGAGAAAGCATTTCGGGTCTTACAACATTTACAAATATGCTTTTAAGATCACTCTTGTCGTTATCTAACTAATAGATATAATAATAATCTGAACTGATTAAGCAAAATTTAATAAATATTAAATAATTAAATATAGATAACGACGAGTGCATAGCGATCTATTGTTATAAGCAGCGATTTCCATCAGCTAAAGATCAATGATAATATTATGGTGGAGAACTTCTAATTGTCTCTCCCAAAAGTTTACTAAATTAAGTACTCTCTGCTTTGAAATATTGGTATATCACAGCATATAAATTTAATAAAAGAAAAGAAATAATCAAAATTGGCATGGCCGCAGAATATAAAAGGTTTTAAGTAATAACTGCTTACAGTTATTCCAGTGAGAGAATAAGTTAGACTAAAATTACATTTATAGGCAAGTTTATAGTTACATTTAAAGATTTACTTTATAAGAATTTTAATTACACGAGAATTTATAATTTAACGAATGTTCATAATAGCTAACTTAATCAAAGTATTATGAGTTTTAAAGTTAGATTTATAGAGCTCTGCAGTGAAGAAGTATTACCAATTTTTTTTTTGGAACTGAGTTGTCTGGCATGGCGAGTAGACTGGCACTTTCTCTGGATAAGTTGTTCATTTATGACATTCTTTCTTAATAGCAGTTGGTAGCTGAACCTCTCCATCTTGGTGGAGATGATCATTACCATGCCAGCATGCAGGATGGGCCCGAAGGAAGAAGGCAACTATGTGGCCTTTCTAGCCGCTCATGATAAGATTCGAACCTGTATGGGTTCATGCAGAAACAATGTGGATTATAGTGTGTGTATCTTTTCAGTGGTGAAATCCAGAGTTTATATACCAATTTCTATCCCTCTGATGTGTTGCCCACAAGCTAGGCTTGCAGCATAAAAATCCATTAGCTTGTTTACAAGTTTTTGCTTAAAATTACGAATTTGACTTTCCTATTATTAAGTTTGCTAATCAAACAAATTTCATCTTAGTGTAGCCAACTCAACTCCAACTTGTTTACACTAAAGTTATGTTTTAAAAATTGGTATTGTCAAATTACAGATTTGTTGACACGCAATTTTAAACAGGTGTGTGTGGCGTGATTTCTTTTAATAAAAATGATTTTCAAATTTAGAAATTAACAAATTGTTATGTAAACATTTCGTTATATATGTATGCTGATCACAGAGGAAATTGTTCATATATGTGCGATCTTAAGGGAAATGATGGAGTAAATTTATACTCATACAGTTATAATAATTTAAAGATTTAAACATTTAAATATAATTGTGTTGTAACATCAATAAACCTATTGCACGTCACAACTTATACTTGCATATATATATAGGTGTGCTGTGACATACACAATGACATTTACACATATATACCTTTACACAGATATACAGATATATAGATGTACGTGCACTCGATGGGTTTAAAACTGGTAAGAGTACTACTATGGGATATAGTAGGTGAAATGTGTAGTCTAAAGGAATACACCGTTTCAATATACAATATTTTATTTAATTTTCATCCAATGTTTTTACTAAACAATTAGTACTTCATTAATAACATATTCAAAGTAATGATTTTCATTGTTAATGTCTACAAAAGCAAAAAAATAAAAAGGTTCATTCAATACATGAATGTTAATCAACACAGTACTGTAAAAATAGCACATTTGTTGAGCATAAGATTAAAAATGTACAATACCAAGCACTACAGTATTTTTTAGTGTTACTAAAGCTTTGCTCTTAATGTAGTTGTTGTGTTTGCATATATAGTACATATATTACCTAAAATATAGTCAGTCAATTAATTGAGAATTAATTTTTTTTTGTCAAATCGAAACTTCCTACCATTGCTAATCTAAAATATATTCAGTCAAATAAGGGAGGGGGGGGTGATCAGCAGAGAGGGTAAAGCAGTTTCAGATTTATACAATTAATACCAACAGTTATTAAATGTGAAATAAAAATAACATTCTGCTTCCTCGATTTTAAATCATCTTGTAATTCTTTTCAGATATTCAAAACAATGAAAATATTATCACGTGAAATTTCAGAATTTACATTTCATTTGGCATAAAACTAAAAACAATTTTTAGTCATACTATCTATATGAAATTTTAAATGTGTCTACAGTATAAATAATAGCAAAAATTTCAGACAATTTTAAAATCTTTACTAATGCTAATTTCAATCAAATCGAAAACATTATCCATGATATTTGAATTGTGAGAATGATTTTATACAATTAATAATAATTTGTATATTATAAAAATGCAATATAAATAAAGTGAATAAAGGTAGTGCTTTAAATTTTTACTTAATTAGCTCATAACTGCCATCAAAATGTATTGCGTTATTCAACAAATTGCCCCAAATCTCATGCCCCCAAAAAACCTACTACATCTATTGTATTTGTTTATTTAGATCAGCACAGTACATTTGTAACAAAAGCCTTAAATATTGATAACAATATACAATCTCAGAATGGATTAGATTTTTTTTTTTTTTAAAAAAAATTGACTGCAATTAAGTTTTTGTAATGTATCATGTAAGAGAACAAACAGGTGTTACTGACCTCATTGAAAAAATTAAAAGACTGGAGTGGAGCTGGGCTGGACATATTGTTAGAAGAGATGATAATAGATGGACAATTGAAATTTTAAACTGGATTTCAAGAGATTGTAAAAGACCCAGAAAGAGACCACATGTGAGATGGATGGATGAAATAAGAAAGTGTGCAGGGGTGTTGTGGAGTAGAGAAGCTAAAGATCGGAGAAGATGGATTAAACTTGGAGAGACCTTCATCCTGCAGTGGATTGATAATGGTTGATAATAATGATGATGATGATGAATGTATCATATTTTTATTTGGCTCTTATTTTATTAATGATAAATATTCTTATTTATGGTCAATCAAATGATTTGTTAGTAAACATTTTTTTTTTTTTAATTTTGATAATTTCGCATAAGCAATATAGTATAATACTGTAGTACAGTTTAAAAAAGTGAAACTTAACTATGGGTTTTCCCCCTAGTGTAATGAAAAACAATTGTGCGAAAGAGTACAAAAAAAATTTTAATTGCTAGTTTAGTCTCACTTTCTCTGTCTATTTTTGCTGTACTTTTGGACAGTGTAAACATACTTTTTTTAGCAATATTAAAGTTTTTTGTAGAGATTCTGTTTAAAGTCATTGTAGCATGAAAAAAAAATCAAAAAAATCTTTTGAGTGTGGAAACCAAACTGGATAATTATGATTGGTGAATGGATTGCAAAAAGTAACAGCTTTAAGCTAAGTGTTGTTTTCTTACATTGTGTAATCGATTGGGTTACATGGCATGTGTGCACATATATATAAAGTTAAAAGAAAAAGTAGAAATAAACACAGACAAATTTTTGTTGATATTTTTTTTTCTACATTTCCTGGAATAAAAATAATAAATAAAGGGTTAAATAACTCTGAATTTAAAGCAGAATTTTATTATAAATTAAAACATTTAAAAAGGTCTAAATAAATATTAATATTGTATTATTATTATTCTGATTTTGAAATTTAAAAACAAGTAATTTTTTAAATCTTTTAATTGATTGGTAAATTATCTATTTTTAAAAATCTTTGTATATTATACCTTGATAAAATGTCAAACTTGCTTTTGAAAGGATTAGTGATCTTTTCGAAAGATAAGATAAAAAACAATTTTTAATTTAGTGTTTTTTTCATCTACCCAAATCCAAGACCCTACTCTTATATAAAAAGGACTGATAAAAAATGAGTTCAATCTGGTTTAAATTTTTGAGGAGCAATTGGCCAGAAGTTTTGCTGTAGTTTGGAGTACTGCTGGAATTGATTTTCCAGAGTTTAGAGAATGAACATGAAATAATTGAAGGCAGGACAGTAGACCCAGGAGCTGCTACTATTTTCCTTCACAGGAGTTTTGATTTACATGAAGCTGGGTCATTTCTGAATCATTAGTGCAAACAAATGAGGATAAAATAGCTTGCTGACTAGAAGCTTACCAAATCCTAGTCTTAAGTGGAACCAATTACAGAAAAGCCCTTACCTGGACCAAAAACTAAGCTTACCAAGAGAATCCCATCAGTTGCTGAAGAAGTAATTATAGGTATGCTGATGTATCTATATGCAGAGAAGCACAGGGAGTTTAAAATCCTTAAAATGATTTTTAAAATTATAACTTAGTAACTTAAAATAAAACAAATCATTAATTTGCTTAAGTCAAACATCTAAAAGAAAGGTGGTGGCTGTCAGCCTAAAAAGAACTTTTTTTCCTAAAAACCTCAATGGGTTGGGCCTGCACTCTATCGACACTCTTCTGATTCAGAGATCTCACAATATTATCCTCACATTCCTAAGTCACTTTCCTGCCAACCTTGTGCATATCATTATCACACCCAGTGACGTTCCTCCTCCCAGTAGCAGGCCCAGGTCATGGACTTCACTCATTGCCAACATCCTACAAAAGCTGGCTTTGTTATACCATCCATCAGTGGCAAACTAAAGTACTGGGAGGTTTTCAATCAGACTGCAGACTTCTCCATTGTCTCCCCCACATTCCTCAAACTTACCAATGCTCAAATAATCCACAAATTCAAAAGGTGGTCCCTTGAGGCAAAATTCCTCGATTTCCTCCTCAAAATCAACCTTCACTTCCTTCCCACAAATCAATTTTTGGTCAACTGTAGAGGTTTCACCAAGATTTCTCCCCTATGCCAGTTCTGTAAAATGGACAATGAAACCCTCCAGCACTTCCTACTTAAATGTCTCTTTCTGCTTGGAATGAGACATGTTATCAACTCCTGTCTTTCCTCGCACAGGAACACCATCTTCAACCTCCAAGAACCCATAGAAACAGCGGTCTTTGCAACTATTAGACTATCGGTTTTCCTCATCTATGCACTCTGGCTGCTCTGATGTGCCATTATTTTTGACCAGAGAGTACACTCAGTGAATCAAAAGCTATTGGACCTAATTCGCTCTCTCATAACCAGAGATACCAAACTAGCCCCACCTCCACTCCTTGCAGACACTTGGGCAATCCTCCAGCTCTCATTTTCTCAGCCTCTCATAGGATTCAATCATTTAAATGTTTGTGACCCATGCGGTGCTTGCTCAATAAAGACATGCATTTCGGACTGGCCTGGACTACACACTCTTTCCTCTTTCCACTTCACATTCCCTTTTCGCATGTATCCTTCCCTCTTACCATCTTGCTCCTGAAATTTCAATTCTATCATATAATTACTCCCTTGTAAACTTTTTCTAGCTGTATTTGTATCTGGTTTTTTTTTTTTTGATGAATAAACATTTATCACTGGAAAAAAAAAAAAAAAAAGATGATTTGATATATATATTTTTAAAGAAATTTGTTTAGGTATTTCCTTATAAAAAATGACATTATATATATATAACTTAAAATGCAAGCATAATTTTGTTTGAATTAAAAATCTAAAAGTAAAGGATTAATAGACGATTCTGTAATCTAAGTTTAAAGACATTTATAATTAATCAATCAATCAACAACAGTCCTCTCAAACTGATTTATTTATTTTTAAAAAGGAAAAAACCTTTATTATCATAGCAGTGAATTTTATATATAGTTTGAAATGGAATTAATTATTCCCTTTTTTCTTTTTTTTTTTTTTTTTTTTTTTTTTTTATTTCCCCCCCCCTTTTTCCCTTTCCTACTCCCCCCTTTCTAAACCCACCCCCCCCCCCCCCCCCCCTTTAAAGAAAATTACATTACCCAACCTCCTTCCAAAAACCAAAAAAAAAACCATGGATTTAAAAAAAAAAAAAACCAACCACCACCCCCCAGGGAAAGAGACACAACCTATAAAAAGAAAAAAAATAATAAAAGCAACAACAAAAAATGAGGAGGAGGATCCCCCTCGTTTTAAGAAAAGAAGAGGAAGAAGCCTTCAGAAAAAAAACTTTTTGGAAAGTGTATTTTGAATAACTTTTACTATTTTGATAAAAATGGGGTATATAATATATGACAATTGTTTAAATTTGTTCATTGAAGAAAAAAGAAGAAAAACTAACCAATAAAGTGTAGAACTTACTATAAAATAACGAATGAAATTTATATATTTTCAACAAAGAATAGTTGTGAAAGTAATTTGGGTTCTAATGATTAGTGTCAACGTTTTTTGATTAGATATTTATTATTTATTCTAAGTGTTGTAGTTTAGGGATCCCATGAGGCTATGCCTTAGCTGATATTTGGCTGCAGCAGAGAACATTTCAAATTATCATAGTTTATTAATGGTTCTGATAAAGTGATCCAGAATTCTTTTACTTGAGGAGGCGAGCAAAAATAAACAAACTTAGTTTTTTGTATTTGGAACATTTGTAATGAGTGCAATCTTTAGTAATTTTGTTCTCTCAGAAGTTCTAGTTGTTGTATTAAGATGACTATGTCATATGCTTTTGGCTGAATAGAAATGTCCTTGAGTATATTGATAAGTATGATTTTTATAAAGAAAAGATGAGTTGATTTGTTTTTATTCTCAGTGCCCAGATATAAAGGATATCAGGATATTTGGATCATGGAGATTTTATCTTGGAATATGTTTAAAAAATATTTAAGTGAGCCATAACTCATAATAGAATTATAAAATCTGACATTTCCCTCATCATTTTTTTTGGATTGACAGAATATCAAATTAATATAGGTATTTGAGACCTAGGTAGTAAGACTAAATTATTACTGTGAATTTTTACATATGAGTGGTTACGTACTGTTTTTCCTATATTTAGAAATGTTTTCCAGATTCATTTCATTTCACTGGTATTGAATTGAGTTTTCAAAAATTATCCTTCGATTGAGCACTGCAGCTGTTACAGTGATTTGGAACTTTCTCAGTCTTAACTTGGGCTATGAACTAGGGCATTTCCTGGTGCTAAAAAAAATTGAACAGTGATAATAAAAATCTTGTACTTAAACTAATTAATGTCTTTTGTTTTTAAAATATAATTTGTGATACATTTTAATCACGTTATTGGACTATTTATTTACAGTTACAAAATATAAATTTTTACCCTGGACGATTTAGTGCAATGGTGATTCGAATGTCAGATAGTTCTGGTACTTGTGGAGTTCGAATTCATGGTAATCCCGGATCAGTAAAGACATTAGATTATTATTTTTTTTAAATTTTATTTGAAATATTAGCAACTAACTATATTAGTTCAACATTTTGAAAATACCCACTCCTTACATCTACTTGAATATAATACTTCTCATATTTTTTTTAAAATTAAAATATTAAAATTATGCAAAAAGAATTCGATTTTAATCAATAGGATTTCACTAGCTACAATAATTACAAACATTTTGTTAGTATGAAGGAAATATCATTTATATGGAAAGATCTTCCAATCGCGTAAGTAAAAAAAGTTGGAACCCAATGTTATAAATGAATTTCGGCGGTTCTCATAACTGCCTTACTCCAGTGAATATCCTTATATCTTTTGCCTGTTGCAGTAATTAGTTTGGTTTTAAACACACATCTGTATGTGTATATTTTAAATATTAGTAAGTTGTTTTTAATCTTAAATTAGAAAAACAAAACAAAACATTTTATTTTATAGAACACAGGAAATGACAGAATATATACCTATAATAAATAAGCATATAACTATTACTCATTAAAATTATTTTGGAGCCAACGAATGTGTTGTCTGTGCGTAACAATGAACATTAATTAAACGCATTCAATTTTTAGAGTTTTAAATTGCTTCTTTTGCCATCTTCTGCTATCTGCAAAGGTTTGATTATTGATAAAGACCACTCAACAAGGAGTATTCTTAGATGTTCTACAAGTACCGTTTATGTTGATTACTTTCCATCTGTGATAAGAGGCTTTGACAGGATTTTCATTTATTTTAATTCTTCACTCGTCAAAATTTTGTATTTTGATGATTAGATAAGAAAAGTAGTTTGGACTAAGCAGCTTACTCCTATCAATTTATAAACAAAATAATTAATATATTGATAAACTAATCAGTTTAACTAATCGTTGACAAACCCAAGGTTATTGATTTTTACATATGACTGTAATTGATATTGCGTCAAATATTTGCTTTTTATTTTTGTAATCGAGTTTTAATTTACACGCAATTGTTTTTAATATTGCATGATATTTAAAACCGCTGCGCCGACGTTTGTGGTGTATTCATGCGCACAGCCTTTTAAAGATGAAAAGTCAATCGTCACGCCCCCCCCCCCCCCATATTTTAAGTAAGATTTATTTAACTAAGGGAAAAAAAGAAGAGGGGGTGATCGTAACTTTTGTTATTTTGCCATAACAAATGCATGTGTTTAAATAAAGTTTTAATAGCAGTATAATGCTACTTAATATGAACGCGTCAACGTTTCCTAAATGAAAACCAGAACAAATCAGAAGTGGCCTGTAAAAAAATAAAAACTTGCTAATATTAAAAGAGCAATCAACAATTTTATATTCATGGATGATAGTTAGATTTAATAAGTTTTGCATCGAAAGTATAATTTAGGGTTAATCAACCTAGTATTGTGGAACCATTTTGATTAGAGATCTCAAACTGAAAACAAAAAATTTCACATTATTCTGTAAGTATACATTTGACACTTGTCTAATCTTTCTTGTTGACACTTGTCTAATCTTGATATGAATTAATCCAGAGTAAACCCATAAGTTTTTAAACTTCATTTTATAAGGCTTGCAGTTTGATTCTTTATGAATATTATTTTCACCCATGATTATTCATATGCTCTTCGAAATTCATTATCTCCAAATATTAAAAGTCTGGTGAAAGCAAAACACATTGAAAAAGTCTCATTAAAATAAGCAATGTTTAAATTAATATATATGTAGTACATTATTATATTATGGGGGAAAAGAAGCTAAGTTTTAGTTATGTTTATTAACATATTTTATATACATCTGAACTGATGCACAAAAAAATATGGCCCACGGAAGCTAAAATATTGACCACGTCTGATTTAACCAGTCACTAGTACATTTCCGTTTATCAACATCTGCACAAAATTGGACAATCTTCAATATAGGACGAAACATCTTGGAATTAAATGATTGGAATTTTTATTAACAGATATTAAGACTTTGATTAGACGATGATCAAAAGAAAATTGCTGTAGTTTTATATGATCAAACATTGAATGACTACTTTCTTATCCTGTTAATATGTCTAAAGTATGTAAAATATAGATTTTCATTTTTATATCATTGCCTGATTCATTTAAACAAAGTTTATTACCCCAGACTGTTATCACCCTTACTTTGGGTATCATCAAGTTTTTTTGCTTACTTAAACTATTCTAATTTGAATCATGTTTATATTGTATCATTTAATAATTATATATGTGCATGCAAAAATATGCAATACTTCTTTAAATAACACAATTCAGTCAACATAATAAAATATATAAATTATTCTTATTATTGTGCATTGATTTTGTGCTATCATCTGTTTTTCTTAAGGAACTCCCTATATCCAGTTTGACTATACTGTTAAACAATACATTTCGCTATTGTTCAGCCCACATCATTGGCAAGATCCCCATTAGACGTCTTTAATTATTTTTATGGTATTAAAAATACTTTTTAAGACTGAATCACTAAAGTTACTTTATTACATATCAGATTCAATTTATAATTAAATATGGTGTATAGTTAATAAATTGAACTTTCTTTAAACTAGTAACTTACATAAACTTTTGATAGCAGTTTATGTCGTATATATACATATGCATATATTATAAAAACAATTCATAAAAAGCTGTCTTTATCAAATCTTATCAATTTAATATTTATTTTTAAAGGTTTTATTCATGAAAAGCTATTTTTATCAAATTTTATCATATCAATTTCATATTCATCTTTATAGCTTTGAGATATTTTATGTGATTTTAATATTTATTAATTTCTGCCCTCAACGATATGTATGCAGGACAAATCATTAATATTTAATTTATTGATCCTATTTTTTTTTAAATAATCCAAAATACATTTCATAATGCTATTATATAAAATAAAATATGATCATAAATATTACTGTTATTAGCAATAAAATTTCTTCTGTAGCAATCTTATACTAATCCAATGTATAATACAATCTTTTTTGGCCATTCACACCTATAGTAAATAGATCTCTCAAAATATACTAATTTTTAAGATTCAAGTTTATGAACTGTAATATATATCATTTCTATTCTTAAGTAATCATCGTTTTGACAAATACAAAGAGTGCTTCCTCTTTCTGGCATATATTTTTGTTAACTTAGAGAGGGCTAGCATTATTCATCTGGGAGACTGCTCCTTTGGCAGTTAAGCACCCAAACAATAGGTTCTTGTCAATATTAGTCTCAAAATAACCATGATTTTTAAAGTATATACACATGGGTCTCATTTTACGCGATAGATAGTTTCCTCAGAAAACACATGCAAAAACGAAATCGCGCAAAAATAGACGTAACTTACCTTGAAAAAGGGGGGATACGGACTGTGATTTTTCAAAATTCACATAAAAGCAAAGCACCAACATAAAATTATTTTAAAATTCGTGCAAAAAAAAAAAAAAATAAGGAAATAAAATGACTAATAAAAAATTTCAAATTTGGAAAAAATTGATAAAAGACAAACTTTTTTAACTATTTTTTTAACTATAATATTTAATTTTATTCAAAACAATATGTATTTTTATACATACATTTTTTATACATGTTTTAATTATTATCGCTATTTGCCAATAAACAGGTTCGTTTGCAAACTGGTAAAAAATCAGATTCTTCACAAGAGGAAATACAACTAGCACCAACTTCACTCTCATGTCGTGTTAATGGTTTTCTGGTGACAATGTAATTAGTAATTAATCTTTGAGATGATGATTTTGTTAATTGTTTATGACGATATCCAGACATACAACCATTTAGCTGATTAGTGTCATTAATAAGAAAATAATTTGCCAACTGATTAGAAAGTTGAAGACCTTCTCGAATCATTTTTGCAGTGAAAGGAATAGGTTCCATTTCTGTTTCATTATCTTTTTCTACATTTTCTTCTGTATCTAAACTTTTACTTTTGTCTTTAATTTTTTAATTTTCAATTCCGTTTAAAAATCAAATTTCATTTTACATTACATTAATTTCAGGTCGCTTTAAGTAATTTTTAAATTGTTAATTACAATTAAAAATCAGTTTTTAATTGTCAAATTTAATTGTGCCCACTGCTATTACTCACCTTTTAAAAATAAACTTGCAGACACTAAATGATTAATAATTGATTACTTTCTTTTTTAAAAAGCAAAAACAGAATGTGATTTAAAATGCAAAATTAACACGCACAATGTTTGAACAAATTTACATTATAATCTTGTAAAATTGAATGTGTGTATACATAAAATGTGGAAATCATGATTTTAATTTCATTATTACATAAAATTATAAAGCACTGAAAATATTGAAATTACTAGATGAAAGTCGAATTCCAATAATGTGCTATTACTTTCAATATGATGTAAGTGTGTGAAATTTATTATTTAAAGTAATAGCGCATTATCGGAGTTCAACTTCCAAAGAAACATGAATCGCGTAACTTCAAAATCGCGTTAAATAAATCCATGTAAAAAGAGACCCAGGTGTATTCAAATACTCATCAGTTCTTTAAATGGTGTTCTTAAAATCTTCTCATCATCCTCATTTAAAATCACTGAAAATCATATGCATGAGGAACATTATTACATGTCCCTATAAACAGTAAATGGCGAAGTAGGGAATAAATATCAATCAAGCCAAAACAGCCAAATAAAACTATATTTGAAAATTAGTGGCCACTTATAACCACAATAACTTACATAATGAAATTATTGATTACAATACCAATAATTAAATATGTTAATTCACACATATATACATGTCATATGCCTGCCATGTCTACTGACCTTTGTTCATACTCTGAAATTAGATTTTTAAATTTATTTTTCATTTATCAAATCATTTCATATGTTGTCTCTTATTTCAATTCTTGAGATTTTTGATTCCATTTTTATTTTTATAATTTTAAAATAAACCTGTTGTTGTATTTGTAAAATTTTTTATTTGAAATGAATAAAAGTTAAATCTTTGAATTTCTATTTTTATCTTAAATTTAATATATTGCCTTTTTTTATATTGATTTTGATTTTAATTAAATGTGCATTTTCAAATTCTTATTATTCTTACTCATTAACATTTTTAGTTTGCTTTTATTTTAGTTTTAAAACAGAGATATTTCCTTTAAATTACCTCAAAATATGATTATATATAATATAACCTTAAAACGTCAATTAAAACAAAATAGAATTCTTTTATATCAAAGAAAAGTGAATTGTTTCGTTTATGTCACTAAAAAGTCATTTCACTAAAGAAAAATGTTCGAACTTAATCTTTCTTTTCTTGGCAATGAGTTTTTGATGTTGGGCACATTTTATATTTATTTTGTAATGCATGTATTTGATTTAAATGAGCGACAAGAAACTTTTAAATGGTGATTAGAAATTATTTCTTTTCAATAGATCATAGCAATCTGGATTTTTATATGGTAGTTTGGCTGTTAGAAATTCTTTTAAATGATTTTGGTTTATGATCTTCATATGTAATTCAGTTGGTACTTTCTAAGCTTAATTTCAGGTTTCATTCTACATTAGATGAATCTTCAGATCTTGGCAAGAATCACTTGCATGGTGTTGTCTAACAGAATAAAAAAAACATGAAAACTACTCACAATGAATGAATTATAACAATAGACTTTTCACTCTTCTGGGATAATAGCATTGATTATTTAACCAACAGTAGGACGCTGTCTTTTGATTCAGTCTATTGCCTTTATATGAATACTTTAAAAATATCTATTATCATGTTGACAGAAACCTAGTTAAAAATTGTTTTTATTGAAATTTGTTTTATAGGATTTTACTAATCCAGTCAAAACATTTCAGCCTACAAGGATTTTTGTAGACTTTTAATCCTCTTGAAACAAATTTAAGTTTTTTTTTTAACCAATTTGACATTAAGATTTTTATGACTAAATACATTCCATTTGAACTTACTAAAATTTTTCTTTTTCATATCTATGTCACAAGATTTACTAAAATATTTCTTTTGAACTAAATAAAATATTGTAAATATTTGATTGTTCTTAGTATCGTTTTACACACACACATATTACATTAAAAGCATAAAGCTAAACTAGTCAATAAATAATCAAAATTATCCCAAATTCACAAACAGACTATCCAAGAAAATAAACTCTAAAACACCACCAATGGTTTCACCCCTAGAAGTAGACTTCTTAAGTGTAAAGAATTACAAAATAACATATTTAAACTAAACACTACTCCCAATTCCACTTACTTCCCATACACTCTTAATATTAAAAGAACTTTTAAGTAAGTTAATTGCTTCAGAACCATAAATTTTTAATAATAAAGATTCTTTAATTTTTTATTTATTTTTTATTAAGTTCTTTTAATATTAAGGGTGTATATGGGCAGTAAATGGAATTGTGGGTAATGTTTAGTTTAAATATGTTATTTTGTAGTTCTTTACACTTGAGAAGTCTGCTTGTAGCAGTGAAACCATTGGTAGTGTTTTAGAGTTTACATTCTTGACTAATCTGGTTGAGATGTGAATTTGGGGTCATTTTGATCATATATATCTATCTATATTGAATATATATAAATCCATTACTTTAATGTTAATTTTTTATTTCCAAAATGATTGCCCCAGTTAGCCTATAATGTGAATTTGTAAATTTCCCCTTCACCCCCCCCCACATCCCTTTCAATATGTATGATTTATACACCCAAAACTATTATGAAATGACCAGACCATTATATATAAATTATAATGAGACTAGAAAAGAAACTTGACAAAATACATGTGTAGGACATATAAATGCTTATAATCTTTAGTGTACTTTCTAATTTTTCTAGGTGCTTTTTTATTTATTTAACAAGAACAAGAAATAAATAGTGGTGATTTTTTCCCCCAACTAATTGAAATTTTTTTTGGAGTTTCAAAATTAAGATTAATTTTTTTGGATTATTCCATAAAATAAGAACATATTTAATGGAATTGAAAGTATTTAAGTTTTGACTTGAAGTTGGTAATATTTGATAATCAGGTGATAATTTGCCATTACTTACCACCCTTTTAATACATTGTACAGGCATAAACCTGCATTTATATATGTAATATTTGCGGGGTTCGAACTCAGACTTTTACACGACCCACCACTCTCAGTGCCATCTCATATTGCTGACCCACCTGATCACACACATGTTGAAAAGATAAATAATCACAAATATACATATTTCATGCTAAACCAGCAATCTTCAGTTGGTCTAGATTACTATCCTCACACACATATATAATCAGTATTCAGCTTTATATTAAGATAGCCAATCTTTATACTTTAATGGACAGGCTTCAAATTATTCCAACTCACTACTCTTTAGCCTTCCATTTCAATGAAAATCTGATGATGGAACGTTCAAAGCCCTTGATAGTGCCAAGGTTGTCATCCTACCCATGTTGACATATTAGTCATTCTGACCCCTCATGTACAGGAGAATAATCCATTTATACGTTTGAGGGATGGGCAGACCTTTTACACACTATTTATATAAAAAAATTGGCTATCTTAATATAAAGCTGAGTACTGATTATATATATATATGTGAGGATAGTAAGCTGGACTTACCACCCTTTTATAACTTATTCTAAGATGCAATTTTGAAGCTACCACAAACTTTAATAAATCCACTCTTGTTTCAATAATTGAGACATACACGCGCACACACAAAGAAACTATTTTTAACTTTATTAATACATTAATCAAGATAATTCTGAAGATAAATAAAGATCATAAAGCCGACAAACTCTTGACGACTTTCTTGTAATCTTTTATGTAAAAATTAAAACTACATTTAGAAAAATTTATAACCAATTTTTTTAAAAGTAAAAATAAATAATGGAAGTAATAACTTTAATGATTTTATATTACTGTTATAATGATAAAATCTATTGAGTGCACATTATGAATGTCATATTGAAAGAGAGGGAGGAAAAAAGAATAAGCAAGGAATTGAAAAGAAAAGTAAAGAGAGTTCAATAAGAAGATGGAGAGAGATCAAAGTTAATGTTGCTCTGACTGCAAATGTTTTGCAGATTTCTGCCGGGTCTGAAAACTTTCATTATATTTAAATTCTTCTACTTTGTAAAAATAATTGTAAGAAATGGTTCTTGTAGAAACGCTCATCGACATATTTAAATATATATGAAATGTAATAGGAAAAGATCTCTAATAGGTATTTTGTTAACCAACTGTAACAGAAGCCTAAACATATGCTTTGAGGCAGAAAAAAGATTTTAAGACACCCCTACTCCTGCCTTCTAGTATTGATAATAAAACAAAGGATTTTAATAATGTTTAATTCGTTTGATGTTTACAGACAAAGATAATAATCAATAAAATAAAAGTTTGCAAAACAAAAATCATTTTTTCACTATATATTCATCTGTTTGATAATATTGGGAATTAATTTTTCTGCTATAGAAGTTGTTTCCCCCCCCCCCCCGCCAAAATTTATTGCCACATGCAAAGTGAGACTAGTATTTTGCAAAAAATTTATAGAGAATCCCAAGTATTATTTGATTAAGTA
The DNA here is from genome assembly GCA_028023455.1 of Epiperipatus broadwayi. Lineage (NCBI taxonomy): Eukaryota > Metazoa > Onychophora > Udeonychophora > Euonychophora > Peripatidae > Epiperipatus > Epiperipatus broadwayi. The sequence goes on from JAQFVV010000006.1 coordinate 16,964,604, forward strand.
TAAGTAAAATTATATATAGTAAGTCTTGGTATTGTGCTCCTATGCATAAAGTTATGAAACAGTTTTGTCTATATCAGTGACTCTTGATTTTTCAAAGTCAGAGAATATTTTTGTTTAGGAGAAAAAATTGTGCAACACTAAAATATGCACTAACGTGGCTTTTATTAAAAATCATAGATTACATAAGTTCCTATGTATAGTTCTCATGATATATAATAAAATTAAAAATATCTTTTATGCTTCTTAAGGGCTTTGCACCATAAAAATTGATCCATTCTTTTGTTTTGATGAATCCTAGATTATGAATGAGCCTTTCTGCTAGTATCAATGAATTCATCAATTTGAAAAGTTTATTGGTAACTCTTTTCTCAATATTATCTGAAATATTTTAATTCTATTTTTTTATTGCATAGTCCAGATGAGATACTTTTTCGTTCACCAGATAATTTTTATTACATGATTATTCAAAAATATATTCCGCTGGAAAAAGTTTTTTTTCTGTTTAAATCCGTTATGAAACATTTCAATCCAGAAATTGCAATATGACCTGATAATGCTTAGGTGATGTTATGTTAATGCATAAAAATTCATTCATAAACTCATTGATTCTTTCCCATTTTTCCCCTTGTGGAATTAGAATAAGTCGTACCCATTTTAGGAAGATACTAATGATAATCACGATGTAAAAGGCAGTAGTTTGATTTAATTTGTTGAAAATTATTTTTAATTTTTTTTTTTTTGTTTAAAAAACAAATCTAATCAAAAATGAACTTGAGTGATTGTAGTCAAAATGAATGTTTTTCTCAAATTCTGACTTGCACGCACAATTCTGAGATTCATAAAATGCAAAAAAAAAAAATTTATAAGTTAGTTCAGTAATTAATTTTTGTTTCTATTATATTCTGTAAGCATCTGATCAATGTATTGGTCTTATTTTTATTCATTAGATAAACAAATAAAAAATTCTGTACTTGAATGAAAATCTGAAATGAAAATACGACTCAGGCAAGAAGTCATGGAACACTTTATTACATGATTACCATTCTTTATGCTTATATAAGCTGTTAACACAGAGGTAAAACTTCCATACAATAGCATCAGTGATTATTCTGGCCTGCACTGATTGGCGCTACTGTAAGTAGAATTTTGCCTCTGTGTCAACACCATATTTGGAGATAATATTACCAATGGTGATCTTAGCAATCTTAATGTAAAAATTATAACAATTTAATGATAAATTAATAATCTATTTATAGATCCATTCAGGCTTAGTAAATAGACATGCAGTTCTGTTAAATTTCAGGTTTGCCACCATTCCTGCTGCTATGGCAGCATGGATGTTGTCATTATAGTTGTTGATAAAGTGTTTTAAAAATTTTAATTCTTTTGATAGAATGTTCATGAACAAAAGTCATTTCTTCTCTGTGTTATTATTTTTTTATTTTTTGCGACAGTTTAGCGATATGCACAGAATAGCTATAAATATTATTGTGAATGTTTACAAATCATTAATATAGTAATGACAAAGATACACCTACCGAAAGCTTGGCTTAGTAAAGTAATACATATTGTTTTATACCAAAATTTATTACCGAAATAGTTGATAATTATTTACATACTCTTGTAGAATTTATTTTATTACATATTATCTATGGTATATACATATATTATTCTTATATATATATACCAGATGTACCTGCCTAAATAGGCCTTTGTTTTTCTTAATTGGTTGCTTTAATCAAGTTTTTCTAAAGATTTAATATAAATTAAACAGAAGATTTAATATTAAATAAATAAATGTGAGAATTGTATACCGGCCTGAAAAGCTGTCATTTCTATTTCAATTATATGTAACCAAAACCAAATGTAAATACAGTACTACTATAGCATCGATCCCCCCCCCCCCACTAAATATCACATTTCAAACATGAATATATATATATACACATACTGTAATCACATTTTCTTTGCTATTTAAATATTATATCACTGTAGTTAAAAGCACATGTACTGATTTTTTTCAAAGTGTTTTTTTTATTAATAATGGAATTCTTTTGCATAAACATAATAATATGCTAACCAAAACTAAATGTAAATACAGTGTTATAGCATTTTTCCCCCTCACTAAATATCACATTTCAAACATGGAATTTATGTACTGTAATCATATTTTCTTTACGATTTCGATTTAAATATTACCACTGATTTCGATTTAAATACTACCACCGCTGTTGTTAAAAGTACACATACTGGTTTTTTCCCCAACTGTGTTTTATTAATGGCAGAATTATTTCCTTCACATAAATATTTGTAAAAAAAAAAAAAATTGGTTGTGAATTTGATATGTGACAGCTTTACAGAAAATCATACATTCACCAATTAGATAATAGTCTTGCAGACAAATATTTACATGGATTATATATATATTGCTATTTTTTTCTATCCTTCCCCCCTCATTAGTGAGCTTTGAGGTATAATCTATTAGTAATTTGTTTTAAAACATGTATTTTTATATTTATATTGTACATATCTTCCAAAATAAAAATAAAGAAAAGTAACTATTTTTTTAATGCATTTGAAGTATTATTTTACTGATGTCAATTTAAAACAAACATAATAGATTTTTGTATTTTTTTAAAATCTTGAATCAAATTTTCAAAAATGATGACCCCCTTCCCAATGTATAGCTAAAAAACATTTAATGAAAAAAATAAGGATGATATATTAAATACTACCCTAAAAGGTTAAACATATTTATTTAATTGTATAAAACTTTATCCAAAACACAGTGAGACTTATTTGAAAATGGCTTCTATTTTTTTTTAAAAACTTAATAAAAAAAAATAATATTTATAGTTTAAAATATTATTTAATCAAAAAATGAAGAAAGCATGTTAACCAGTCATTTCATTTACCCCAATAGGGACAGTCATTGTTTATCTTGCTGTTGTATATATCTATTTTTAAAAAAAATCTTATTAGAACACGGGTGGGCAATTGTTTTGGCTCGGGGGCCGCAGAGGTTGGCAGAGGGCCGCATCAGGGGACACTTTGTGGAAGTAAAGGTTAATGGAGGGCCACACCTTTTTTTCATGACACAATAAACATACTGCTTTATTCCCTGTATTACCAAAAAAAATATTTGTTAATCTACTCTTCATTAAACACCTGACATTCATCACTGATTTTACATTTTTTCAGAAGGTTCATGGTTTCACTAAAATTGGAAATGTATATATTTTCTAATGCAAAGACAAAATTGAAATTAATCAGATCAACTGGAAAAGCACTGCACATCGTATCTACACTGCACATGTGTATTGACATGGCCATCCTAGTGGAAAATATGAGATGAATTTTCGGTCATGCACGGAAAGGAAATTTCAGTTCAAAACGGATTTTTCTGATTGTCATGGTGGGCCACATAAAAACTCTTAGCGGGCCGCATATGGCCCTCGGGCCGTTATTTTCCCACCCCTGTATTAGAAGCATAAATTCAGAAATGAAAATAATCTGAAATCTAAACTAGCAACTTTCTAAATAAAATATATTTTCCTTGGTAACTTTGCACAGTTACACATGATATTTCTCATTTTTAAAGAAAGGTGCAGAATATTTAAATGGACCCACTTTAGTATCTGTGACATTTTTAATGAGAATTTTGTGTTAGTTCTTATGTGGCTGATAGAAACAAACACATATATTAGAAATAAATAGACACTAGAAAAAATGTTATAATATGTTAGACTATTTTCGTCATCTATCATTAAATGTAGACCACATAGGTTAGTAAATTACCCTTTTTGGTGTAGTAGTATTCTCCATTCTTCTTCAGGTATTGCTGGCCTAACTAGTGGCAATATTGAGTCGAACTTACACTTTTAAAGTCTTGAATATCGAATTTTAAGGCAACACTCTAACCAACTGAGCTATTTTGACAAAGGCAACAGTTATTAGAAATTTCATATACTTATCTCTGTGAAAGCTTGGAGTCAATTGATCATATATAGAGAATACTATTCCTTATATTTGCAAATTTACTGTTTAATATTATTCTCCTTCAAACAAAATAACTGAAAACATCAGAAAAAGTCTAGTACATACTTGTGGGAAAAAGAAGCTAAAATAGTGAAGTTGCATGTTGGGAGGTTTAAGATTTTATCATAGCTAATTTTAATATAATAATCTTAAGTCTAATAAATAATTATTAATATCATTGATCTATTTATGCAAAGTTGGTAAATTGTGGTTAAGGTAGCTCAAGAGTTTTCAATTAAGTCAAAATACACACACACACACACATACACCTGGGTCTTGTTTTACGCGATAGATAGGTTCCTCAGAAAACATGCGCAAACGAAATCGTGCAAAAATAGACGTAACTCACCGTGAAAAAAAAAGGGGGGGATACGGACTGTGATTTTTCAAAAATCACGTAAAAGCAAAGCACCAACGTAAAATTACTTTAAAATTCGCGCAAAAAAAAAAAAAAAATAAGGAAATAAAATATGACTAATAAAAAATTTCAAATTTGAAAAAAATTGATACAAGACAAACTTTTTTTAACTATAATATTTAATTTTATTCAAAACAATATATTTTTATGCATAATTTACAGTAATTTACATTTTTTTAATACACGTTTTAATTATTATCATTATTTGCCGATAAACAGGTTCGTTTGCAAACTGGTAAAAAATCAGATTCTTAACAAGAGGAAATACAACTAGCGCCAACATCACTCTCATGTTGTGTTAATGGTTTTCTGGTGACAACGTAATTAGTAATTCATCTAACAACTAAAAATTAAATTCTTATTTTTGTCTTTAATTTTTTAATTTTCAATTTTAATTGTGCCCACTGCTATTACTCACCTTTTAAAAATAAACTTGCGGACACTAAATGAGTAATAATTGACTATGTTCTTTTTTAAAAAGCAAAAACAGAATGTGATTTAAAATGCAAAATTAACATGCACAATGTTTGAACAAATTTACATTATAATCTTGTAAAATTTAATGTGTGTATACATAAAATGTGGAAATCATGATTTTAATTTCATTATTGCATAAAATCTTACTATTATAAAGCACTGAAAATATTGAAATTACTAAGATGAAAGTTGAATTCCAGTAATGTGCTATTACTTTCAATATGATGTAAGTGCGCAAAATTTATTATTTAAAGTAATAGCGCATTATCGGAGTTCAACTTCCGGAGAAACGTGAATCGCGTAACTTCAAAATCGCGTTAAATAAATCCACGTAAAAGGAGACCCAGGTGTATATGATTTTTGAAAAGGAAACTTTTCCCAACACATTTTGAAGCTGACTGGAAACTTTTCTTCTAAGTACAACGTCATTGCAAAGCTCAAATAAACACAAACATACTCCTTCCCTAGAGCTATAAGCAAATATAAATATTTATTATAAAGGTTAACGATATATATATATTATATTTAAAACATTTAACTCTGCTTAATCTCCAAACAGTGAACATATTAAAAAAAATATCAATTTTATTGTTTTATAATTTCTTCAGCATGAATTAAAATCGATTTAAATGAATTATTTAGTAATGATTGAATGATTTTTTTTAAATGTTAAACATTTTCACACGAGTGTTGGTAATCCTGATAATAGAAAGATTATTAGAAGTAGTATTTTAATTTTAAATATTTGTAAAAATGTTATCTATTTTTTAATTGACTTAAAAACAAACTGAATTACTGTTGGCATTATTATTTTGTAAATTATGTAACTCTCAAGTTTTTTGCCTGAGTGTAAGTTGAATAATTAAATAACTAAAAACACACTGTGGCCAAATAACACTTGATCATCATCTATAGTTTTTCATTGTTTGCCATCTTTTTAATATTCTAGTATATCAATTTCAGAGTTCCTTGCCAAATTTTAATGTGGCCCTATCAATAAAATGCATGTGAGTGATATTAGTAAGGAAGGTTTGTGATAATGCTATTTTAGATCTGATAATATATTGGACTATTTCCATCATCTATCATGAAATGTTGAATGTATAGAGAAGTTTAAACCTTTCAAATACAAACAACTGCTAGTAATAACACTCAAATAGACAACAGAGGTTAGTAGATACACAAGATTGTGCCTGCTATTGTTCTCTGCTTTTCAGGCGTGAGTTCGACCTGTATGTTAGTATTGTCACAGTTCAGGCCCACAACACCTGAAGAAGAGTGGAGAATTATACCCCTTGAAACATTGTGTAATCCAATAACATGTGTTGTTAGTGATAGTTGTTTGTATTTGAAAAGTTTAAATAAAGCTTAAAATTGTCTAGACATTCAACATTTAATGATAGACAATAGAAATAGCCCAAGATATATCACATATTAGCAATGAAATTGTAATTAAAAGCAAAAGATGTGAATATTTTTAAAATTTATTAAATGGGAACAGTGAATGTTTTCTGGAGAGGTCATGGGGTATTTTTCTATTAAATGGGCCAATAGTTGGAGTTTAAAATAATATGTTGAAAACTGAACATCCCTTTTGATGTAATTAACAAGTTATTCAGTGATATGTAATTATTAACAAAAGTCCCAGTTGGTCATTGGAGTCTCATAACATCCAAAGCAACGACAGTTCTTACGATTAGTATTATTCTTATTTCCCTAAACACATTTTTCATAGTTCATTTATTTCTGAGTCAGACTTTGGAATGTAAGGTTCTCTTATCGATTCTAGTTTTGACATTTCCAGCAGTCAAATTTTTTATGAACTTTCGAACAAAAAACGTTTCACCTGTTTGTTATATAGATAACACACGCATTATTATATCCAGTTTAGTGTGAAGGTCTGTCCAATAGCCCTCACAAAGTAACAGTGAAAGAAAAGGCCTACTCTGCAGGGAGAGTGTGTTTTCTTCTTCGTTTTTCTATTTACGAATAACTTCCCATTTATGGACCAATGTCGGTTAATTAGCTAGATTGGCTATGGGCCAAATACCTGAAGAAACAAAGTACTGTTATTTATTTGATGCTTATTTTATATATATATACGCACACACTTATATATTTGAGAATGAAAATTTTTTTTTATCTGTCATAAGCATTAATTGGATAATAGGACGTTCAATATATTAATGGATGACTACTTGAATTGTTAACGTATTTTAAACTAGTTTTAATTGAAATAAAAAAAAAAAAAGTATTTTTTTAAAAATATTTTTTTTCTCCTGTTATTTTAAAACGTTAACAAAAAAGAAAAATAGTATATATATAACTAAATAAAATATTAACAATAGTGGGAAAAAAAAATATTTATATAATGTTAATAACAGTAATTATTTATGAAACGCTTCTCTCTAGGCAAATCTATTATGAGGATTATGATAAAGATCAATATTAATTTAATTATAATAATTAATGATAGAAATTCCATTATAATATTGATTATTATTATTAAAATGCCTTGTTATTAAATATTATAGAAAACTCGTTATAATAATAAAAAAACAGCGAGAAATATAATTTAAAATTATAATAAGGGATGGTGACATGCTCTTGATAGAAGAACGGATGATTATAAACTATCATAGAGTAATTTACTAAGAAGGGCAAAGACGACATATGTTGGAATTGTTTCAGGATCGCATTTTATCTACTAACGGCTGTGACTGGGGAAATCTGCCATTACATAGGACTAGAGAAAAATAATCAAGTATCTCATATTATCCTAGTGGGGTATTATTTTAGAATTAAGGTAGTAAAAATCTTTCGGTTCAAATTGAGAAACTTTTTATCCAGCTGGTTTCTTGATTTCTATTCTTTTTCAGATTTGTGAATTTTTCAGATCTTTTATCATTCTATTGCAAACCCAATGCTCCGGTAAAAGAGAGAGAGAAAAAAAATCCCGGCAGTTCTTTACAATTAAAAAGCTGATTAAGGTGTAGATATGTTATTATTTAAATGTTTGTTTTTAATGTGTGTTTATACATTTTGATCTCAATGCCCGATTGCAATACGTGCCTTTCTCAGATCACCTGGCACTGTTAATATCACTGCAAATTAACCCTAACACATTGGTTCAGACAAATTTTTGTCACACCATAAGACTACTAAATAAAGTTGCAGCGCCTGAATGGATTTTTTCCGAAGCGTACATCTTATTTAATAAAATTAAAATCCTTTCTCTGCCACCTATCCAAGCATGTTCAGTGTTTGTCGGAATAATGAGCTCTCTGATTGACTTCCACACACGGAAAACCAAAGGACCCAACCAGCTCCTAAAAGATCTAGACAACATTACTAAAAGGCTAAGCGAACTCTCTCACACTGACGCTACTGCCCAAGACATCATGGACCTTAAATTGCAATACTATCACAAACAAAAAGTCTTGGCACAATATGTGGCCACCAAAAGATCTAAAATCTTCTTAAATAATTGACATAACTGGACATGCAGCTACATCAGATGGGCACTGGGAGCTGCCAAAAGGCCGACACCTTTGATAATTTTCATAGATCAACATTGCTATAGTGGTCGGGCAATGCTTTCCCAGATTCATAACCATTTTCAACATGAGCTACAAAACTATAACTTTGAGATTGGGAGGGTTTGGGAAGAACTAGACGGAAACACTAATCACAATATCACCGAATCACAAATAGTACAAAAGCTACAGAACTACCCAGAGAGCACACTTCCGGGACTACCTGGTATCCCAAGATTTGTGCTACTGCATCTGAGCCAATACACTGCACCCATAGTCTGACAAATGATTGATATCCTTGCCGGGGACTTCCAGAACATCCCTGACCTCTACCCAGTTGCACTGGTGCTTTTCTTAAAAAAACAAATCAACCCCTTGAAGCTAATAAACATACACCCAATTTCCATGATTCCACTCCTCATTAAAACAATAGAATCCCTAGTTAAAGATTGCATACAAGAACAGATATATAGACACATCTCCAAATATCAATTCACCCGCAAAGGCGCATCCACCAGTAATGCCGTCCAGCACTTCATACTACTTTCTGAACACGTCAGACTATAAAGAAAATCAAAACCCGTTAGTCATTCAACTAGACTTTTCCTCGGCATTTGACAATGTCGTTCCATCAATCTTACTACAAACGCTCCATGATTATCAAGTGCCGGATGTTTACATCCGTATTATTGGCAATTTACTATTCAACAGATCGATATTTACCCCTCTAGATGGAAAGCTTTCAGAGGGATTCAGACCCCATCTATCCATCCCACAGGGATCCTCTTTGGCTACCCTCTCTTTCATAACGTACCTTAATCCCTTTCTCATGGAAATAGAACACAATATGCCGGTCATATACATGCCAGCACTGAAACATCCAGTTCACCACATCTCATATGTTGATGATGTTTCCATATTCATTCTTCACAAATCCCAGCTTCAAACTGTAATACAATTCATAAACAAATATGCCAAAAAACTAAATCTTAAAGTCAACTACCAATAAATCTTCCATCTGGAAAATCAAAACAGGTATAACAATTCCCTCAATATTCATGGCTCAGCCACAATCATTTCTGGGCTTTGCCATTGCCAAGTCTAGATTAGCCATGTCGAAGGACATCTTGAACTCAATACTAGACAGCTCGCTGTCAAGAATTTCAATATCACTACCCGGCAAGGTTGCCTTACTCAACATGCTAGTCTACCCGAGACTAAGCTACTACCTGCCATTCATAAAACCCACCAAAACATTTGAACGATCAATGAACTCGTTATGCTCTAGGCTGCTTTGAAACAGCAAAGTCGTGGCCATAAGCATGGCTAAAGCTCAAATGCCCAAAGAATCAAATGGGCTCAGCTTGCATTCAGTGTCCATCCTGTACTTCCAAAAAGCTCTGGGAATGCTGCTTGTGGCCAGCCTTGAACAAACAAACCTAAACCTCACACCGCCAGTGGAGCCCACGGATACACCTCCTCTGCTCGCATGCAAATGGATGATGGATATGTGGACTTATGTCAGAAACTCAGCAAACATAACGCAACATACAGTAGAGGAAAAAAATACATATTGGCAAACATACAAACTCAAATACACCAATCAAACCATTTTACAGAATGATCCAGGGTTAAACAATAAACAGCTCATAGCAAAATCGAAAAAATTGGTTCTTAGAACCAAAATACATTGACTTTCTGCTAAAGATCAACCTTTCCTCTCTGCCAACATATCATTTTCTGATGTGGAAAGGAGGGTTTAGCAAGATCAACCTTCAATCTCAACTATGTGCCACAGCAGATGAGACAATTCATCACCTTCCGTATTTCTGCCCTTTTCTCAAGCCGATCAGATCCTTTATTAATGAAAGCATGTCGCTCGATATTAGAGAAGTTTTAGTCATCCAAAAGGCTATAAAGAGTGGCATATTCTCAAAAATCAGAATCGCCATTATTCTAACCGTTGCAATCTGGCTATCCAGATGCTAGTGTATATTTGAAAATGCTAATCGTGGTATCTGCAACATCTATATCAAATTACTCAAGCGGCTCACGAACAGAGATAGATTGCTGGCTTGGGATTGGCTTTTCCACGAAACCTGGGCTGAGGTCACTCTCCCAGAGGAGTGAAGGAGGGCAATGGCCCCCAGTCTCAGACCACAGCGTTCTACAGAGTGAATGCTTTGCAACAGTATAAAATAGCTATGTATAGATAAACATGTTCAATTGTATCTAATAAATTTTAATTTATTTTAATAAAAAAAAAAGTGTGTTTATTGTAAAATGTTTAAGGTCATCTTTGAATTTATTGTTTGAATAATAGAAAAATTTAGTAAGTATTCGAAATTAAAGTATTCTACTTACACTTTAGCAATGCCTATCTTTTAGAATAGTAGTTGTAGTTGACACGTATGTTACTATATAATTATCAGATTATTTCTTTCTATAAACAGATTCCCTGTATTATTGTTTTTCCATATTTGAGTTTATTTTCAATGTGCCCTTGAAAAATGGTGAATTGATATTCTAATTGCTTACAGTAAATTATGGATAAAATTTTTTACAGGTATATATTATTTAATATAAGCAATACATATAGTAATTAATGGTTGCACTGTAGAAATAAATGTTTAATAAGAGATGATCTGAAACTTTTATAAATATCTTTCATATTTTACATTATTATTATTCATTTTACTAACAATTATTCACTAACTTATAATCTATTTTACTTTATAATATAATTCTACGCACCTTTGTTATCTATGAACCTCAATGCTAAATTCAAATTTTAAAAATCTTAAAAAAATTTTACCGTTATATTTTGATTACCCCCTCTTTAAATTTACACATATATTAACAGTACCTACCTCTTCCTATTTTATAACTAAATTTTTAAAAATTTTTTATTTCAATTTATTTTATTCTCATTACTCTTTAAACACTCCACTTTTAATTTAATATCTTTTATATTTTTATTATCCATTTTACTAACCATCAATATTCATAATCTATTCATCCAATAATTTATAATAGTTTAACATTTAATTTTATTATTTTAAATACACTTTCAAATTAATTTTTAACTCACCGCCAAATCTTCCAATCTCAACTGTTACAATCAAATTTTAAAAAATAACCGTTAAACTTTTTATTAGCCCCCTCTTTAATTTATTAGCAGCTCCCTCTTCTGATTTTTATATAACTAAATTTTTTTATACAATCCTTTATTTTATATCAAAATTTTCCACCAAATCTCTGTTCAAAACAGGCCTAATACTATTAATATAAATACCCTCTTTTATTTTTCTATCCCTTTTATTATCTGTACAGTCTACCAACCTTATAGAATCCTTTTCAAACTCATGCCCTGTCTCTAATTTATGTAAATATATCTATGAATTTTTATCATACTTATGTTGTAACAGTCTTCTGTATATTGAATTCTTCATTTCTCCAACATAATTTATTTTTATATTATTAATTTGACACTTTTTGCAATTAATCTTATATACGCCATTTATTTCATTATCTACATTTTTATTTTAACTATTAGTATATTTATTTTCTAAAATACTAATCATATTTTTTCTCCTTTTATTAACTACTTTAACATTTAATACATTACTAAACTTTTTATTAATTTTACCTATAACCTTATTTAAATTTTTAACTACATAATTATTCCCTGTCTTTATACCTATATAATTAACTTTATTACTACTTCTTTCTTCTTCATTATTACTTATAGACTTTATCTTATTTTCTATTAATCTAATATTATCACTTATAAATTTATACAGATAATCATTATTTATAAATTCTTTTTTAATTAACTCTACCCGTTTAACATAATCTTCTTTACTCTAACAATAATTTACTGCTCTATGAATTCTAGAATGTATTGCATTTTCTTTATATCTCACATTTATATTTGAATGCCAGTTATATTATTGTCTATATCACTTTTTTTATAAATTGATGTTTCAATTCTACATTTCCCTTTCTCATATGACTTCATCATTTTTATATCCAAATATGTCACTATATTATCCTCTTCTTTTTCTATAACAAACTTAATCTTCTTATCCAACTTATTAACATCCTCTATAAATAAATCTCTCTCTCTGTGTGTGTTTTATTAAATATCAATAAATAATCAGGTACATATCTTCTAATAAAGATTGGAGCCACTATTATTAACCAACATTAACTTCTCCAATTCCTCCATATAAACATTACTTAATACTCCACTTAAAGCTCCTCCTATTAATAAACCTTCTTTTTGCTTATAAAACCTATCATTAAATTGAAATGTCACTTCATTACAATATAATTCTGTAATTTCCTTTAATTGTTTTATAGGTATATTTATTTCTTTATTATTATTATCTTTAATTTATCTACTAATTATTATATCTATTGCTTTCTCCACATTAATATTTGTATACATTGATACCACATCTATTTTAATCATTCTCAAATTATAAGTACTATATTCATTTATTACATTTTTAATATCACTTAATAAAACTATTATTTTTTATATATGATGGACATGCAGTATCAACATATTTCTTTAGAACCTTATTCGCCAAGCATTAAGATATTTTACTATAATATGAACCATTACTATTAATAACTGGTCTTAATGGTACACCTTCTTTTTAGGCGCTCCGTAAATTTTAGCCACTATACAATCCTTTATTCCTAAATACTCAAAGATATGATAATCAATTATATCCTTTTTATAAAAATCTCTTATTATTGCATACATTCTTATATTTATCATTTTAGTATCATCTTTTTTAATTATCCCAAATATATTGTCTTTCAACATAGTATTCATTTTTTGTATATAATCATCTTTATTAATCATAACCAATTTATTTCCTTTATCTGACTTTATACAAACTATTTTATCCTTATACTTATCCTTTATTTTCTTTATATCCTTTATGTTTCTGTTTGTTCCTTATTCTGTAAATCATGTTTTCTATTTTATTATTAAATTCTTCCATCCAAACTTTATCTTTATTATTAATAATTTTATTACTATCTATATTCTGATAATAATAGATTTTGTAATTGTTTTCTACATACTTTTGTGCTATTTTCTCCTTTATCGTCCTCAATTCTATTACATCATTATACCCATACGGTACATACTTTTACCCTTTACTTATAATTTCTTTTTCTTTTTCTGTCAATTCTACACATGTCATATTATAAAATTTATTCTTACAATTATTCCATTTTTTTTTATCCTTCTTTAATCCTTTTTCTTCTTTTAACGTCCTTATTTTCTTATTATGTCTATTCTCCATATTTTTATTAATCAATAACTTTTTCAGCTCACATAATTTTCTAAAATTTCTTTCTTCTTCAGTTATTTTTCTTGTTAAAATTGATTCAATGCTTAAAATATCTCTATATAACTTTCGTTTTATACCATAATCATTATTAATAAGCAATTTTAATAATCTCTTTTCTAATTCTTCTATAAACTTGATTTTTATTATTTAATTTAATCACCAATGTCCATCTTTTATTCAAATAGTCCACTACTTCTTTACTTTCCTTCTCTTTTATATAGTCTATCAAATTTTTTAATATTCTTTACATGCTCCATGGATCCACTCATATATCTATGTTTTTTCTTTCGTCTTATCCCAACTCTATTTTCAGTATTTCTATATCTTTGTCAACAAGTATAATAACCATTGTTTCCTATTGCATTGCCAATGTATATCATATAATATTCAATTGATCAAACACTTTACTACTTTTACAATGGTTTATTATCCACTCTTTCCTTACAGTTTCGATTGCCCCAGCAATCTTCTTCAGAACTATAACATAATACAAATGTATGAGTATAAATATACATGAAAATATAAATTTACAATTTATACATCTTATAATATCTTTATTTTATATTATTGTTAGTCATTTCTTACCCTTTTACATTCTATATTTATTAATCAAAATATTTCCTACTCTTATATATACACACATACATATATGCAGATAGACTTAATTAATATTGTGAGAAATTAGAACTGTCTCTAGTGAAATACATTATTGAGATTGAATTTCAAATGTTTCAGATAATGTGAATTGCTTAGTGGTGTTATATATTTTGTCTGTTTTTCAATAAATAAGTAAATTTTCATTATATTGGGTATTTGAATTTATTTAATTTCCAGTTACTGTATTTTGCTGTGATCTGTTATATTTTCTTGTTAGCAGATAATAGCACATAATAAGAATATATTTTATTTTTCTTAATAAAAATATCATTGAAATAAAGAAATATATATTTTCAATATAAGCTTTTGAAACTTAGAGCATAACATGAAATGTCCCCATTTCTTCCTGCAAAGAGAAAATGACTTTCAGAACTTATTTATGATCTGATTAGATCTATTACCTAAAATAAAAACCCAAATATAAATTTATAAATTTTGGCAAACAGATTTATCCGGGAGAAAAGCTGTTAAAATAACAAAATCTGGAAAGAATGCTGGAGTGAACAATAACACTGCCCCACTTAGCATCTGGAATATAAAATTAATTTTTTCACTGTTGGTTCCAGACAGTAATCACAATGAAGCTGCTTATTCCATTCTGCTTACTTTGGTATTTTTATGGAGTAATCTTACTTTATTGTCATCATTTGTTTAATCCTCGTTTTATTGAGGGATCATAGTTCATTTATAAAACCAGCAAAACGTCACATGATCACTGCTGTGTGGAGAGTTTATAAAAATCACAAAGAAATATTTGAATGTTCATTTTTGTTGGTAGATGTCAAGTATAATTAGATGATAAACAAAACTCTGAAAAGTCATCCTCTTTATAAATGTGGAGCAATGGAGTATTTTCATGTTCTGCTTGACATGAAATAAGAGAAATTTTATTTTAATTTTGAAAGCCCTATTCTTTTGCATTGCAAATACATAATTTATTTCAAATATATTTTTAGTTAGTAATGTTTTTTTTTTTAAAAGAATTAAAACAACCCATGTGCTGCCAATAAATATAAATTGAAAGCACAAATATTTAGTTTTTTTTTCACTTGTTAATTGAAAATAAATAATAAAAAAGGCAAAAATTATTTTTTAAATTAAATTTAGTAACATTTAAAGCATTAATTATTACAGAAAATAATATAGATTAAAAAATAAAATAAACTGTGACTCTCGTCATAATTATATTTATTATATTACAGAAAAGGTTATATGGTTAAACAGAACTGTCATGTTCCATCTACCACTTTGGGTATTTGAATATCACAGGACCCCAGAATAATTAACTGTATTTATGAATTATAATACTAACATTTCTTTATTTGTATGTAAAAAATAGTTATATAATTAACAACTCATTTATTTAACATTATGTGACAATGTGATATGATGCTTCTCCTTTCTCGGAGTCAGGAATCTCTCAGTCACTATGCCCAGAGAAACCTGTTAGCCACATTACCTTTCCTTTCCATTCCCCACCCTAAGTTTTTCCCATATTCTTCTCTAGCCTACTCCATCCCATTTTCACATTATCTTTGTGAGCTCTATGACCTTTATATCTAAAGCCCACTTATCTTTTCCCAAACCTAGCATAAAAACAAAGAATCCACTTTCTGTATAATCACTTTGTTTGTATTTATTCTCCCACAACTTCATTATATGTACTCATTCTACTTGTAGACATTTACATGCAAATAAGAGATGACTAATATTTTCTATGCCTTCCTTACATAACTTGCATCTAAAACACCCATATTTTTGATTTATGTGTATGTTCCCTTGTTGCTACTGATCCTGTTCGAGCCTTAAATAGTAAACTACTTTCCTTGCTATTATCATAAATTAACACACACAATATTCTGTTTACTTCTCTATACATTTAAACTCTCTTTATTCTCCATACTAATTCTCAATATCTCCAGCTCTATAATTTTTATTAATGCATCTATTCTTCTGTCCTATTTCTTGCCACTATAACATTTCACAATTCTCCAGTAGTAATCTCTTCATACAGTAGTGCCACCAAGTACAGGTCAGAGTAATCAATGGATGCAAGAAGGTTTGTGCATAAAATCCCTATATAGTGTCCATTCATTCAATATCACCAGACTAGTTTCTATGTTGTGGCTTTCATCAGTGATTGAACCTTGGATTTGAGAGCATTGTTTAGGATCTAAATCTAATGCAAACCTTCAGCCAGAGCCCATGATAAAAACACAACAATGTTTTCAACCCAAGGCTGTTGGAGAATTGCATTAGATTCCAAGATCTAGATGTAGTGCTCTCAAATCCAAGGCTCCTCACTGATGACAAGCTAGAAACTAGTCTTAGGGATATTGGATGAGTAGATACTAGATAGGGATTTTATGCACAAACCTTCCTGCATCCATTGATTATGAAGGTTTGCACTTGGTGGCACTACTGTATAGAGATATTGCTACTGTTATTAACAGCCTGTATATGCATATGAAATGATCATGTGATTCTTTGATGGTTTTATAACTCATTTATTTATTAGCGACCATTTTTTTTTTATTGCACAATTTCTTATCAATAAATGTTTTTTTGTGTTAAGTATGTAGGGGGAATAAATGTGTGTCTAAGATATTGCTCTAGTAAAAGATTAAGAATCTCTATTGAATATATTTTTTTAAAGTCATAATATTAAGTGTAAAAAATTATAAGAAAAAACACCCGGAAGTGTATATTAATCTTTAATTAATATATATATTTAAAAAAAAGTAAATAACATTTAGCAATATTTACTTATAAGCTATATAACCCTAATGAATTTTTATGCTGAGAATTCTGATGGCTCCAACAGATGAAAGAATCTAATGAAATTTTTAATTAAAAATTTTTATTGGTTGTGATTGATATTTTTTTTTTTTCAACTTAATAATCTGGATTGATAGTCCAGAATTGCTGTTGGTTGCAACTTTAGAGAGTGAATGTTAAACATTAAAACTGAATTTGTAAATAATTGTTAGGACGTTTTTGAACTTTGTTATTTAATGTTTAATTATCTTAAATGCTAGATTCATTAAATTAGATTAAGTTGATTTCTTACAATAAATATTACGATGACCTTAAATCTATACGTATTTATTTTATTAAAGGAGCACGATGAGTTTTAAAATGTTGTGATAGACATTTTATTAAAAAAAGAATTCTTTTAAATGTTTTTAAAGTGTCAGAATGGTAGTTGAGGATTGTCATTTGAGTACAGCTATCATTTACTATCTGTATTTCTCCAGAGCTATTCGTATAGAAATAGCTGTTTTTATTTGTTAAAAATATTTTAATATTCCTCATCATGTACTTAAATAAAAAGTGGCAGAACGTACTCGTCTCTCATCAGCTGTATGTATAGATCAGATATTGAACCTTATGTTAAATATTTGTCAAATGCTTATTACTGTATATTTTTTCTATTTGTAAAATTGTAACAATGTAGTAGTTATTGTCACTGACATAGTTTGGTACACAAATGTCAGGTTTGCTTAAACTTATCAATAAGTATTAAAAACTAAATTTAGTACATGTTCATTGCAAATTTTGTTCATCATAGTACATAGACCATAGATTTAAACACGTATATCCATTTTTAAAAAAAAAAAAAAAAAGGAAGCAATTATAAAAGTATAGTACCAGGATGATTTGACTGCTTCTGTACAAATCATCCCATTTTAAAATACTTTCTATTTTTTGCAGATGTTTTTTTATGGCTTTTATCCTTTCATCCATTTCTCTGTTGTATGTTTATCGATTCACATTCTTGATCTGATCCAAACCAACCCCATCTAAGTTTTAAATCTTTAGAATAATAACTTATAAAGGTTAAGAATTTTGAAAGGGAGTTGATCTAAGCTCCTATCAGAAATGTGAATAACTTGCCCAGCATGGTTTAGTTCAGTAGTAGAGGATAGGCTATGGAGCTCAAAGTCCATGGATTGCAGCTTAGTGCTTCATTTTTAGTGATTGAATATTTTATGAACTTCCAAGCAATAACAATTATAACCTTGATTTTTTTTTTCTTTTTACATATATTTGCATCATAATTTATTTTTATGCTAGTTTTTGTGTCATTTTATATCCAAACTCCATGTTTTACAACCATAAATTAATGCAGGTAAAATACATTAATTGAAGGCACTAATTTTCTTTTGTTTCTAAAATCATTAGATTCTTTAAAAAATGATATTAAACCCGTAGAGGGCAAGCTAATAGTATGTTTTTATTTTTTTGTTCTTCACCTTTGACTTATATTTTTGCATTTCTAGTTTTTTCACTTCATTGATTCTCAACTGTTGATAAATGATAAATATTATTTTTCATTTATATCAATCAGGCTGGAAGTAGATCTGAGGGCACTGATTACATGCATGCATTAATGATTCTGTTGCTTCAAATTGAGATCCAAATTGTGGAGTCACGAACAAGAATTTCGTAATAAAAACACATTCACATTTTATCCTGTTTGCTAAAAACCCAATCCAGGAACTTTTTTTGATGCTCATTAGAAGACATTTGAATCCACTTCTCAAGTTCTGAACTGTGTAAAAAATAAATAAATATGTATTTAAAATATATATTCACACACACACACAAAAGTTATAAAATGTAGGATAATTAATGAGCTTCATGAGTATAGCGGTAACGTATCAATTCTTAGAATTTTCCCACCAAATGGACAATAATTTGCCGTTCCAGCTATTTTGCAATATTGGCTGGAAAGTGGATATTTAGTTGTTATTATTATTAAGAAACCATTACAACTTTTCGCACCACCAAGTGGTTGAGTGATATCTTTTCATTACACCTCTATTGGAGAATCCTTTATTAAAAGATGTTCTTTTCTTTAACTTATATCAAATAATGGGATCAGGATATAAAAATGAAATATGCTATTATTATTTATTTTACAGAATTAGTTTTTATAATAAAAGAAAATTAGTTTTTGCTGTTTAATATTCAGAATACTATAGCTGTTTGGTAAATGTTCTGCGGCACTAGATTTAATATTATAATAAATCTATTTATTAATGATTATGATATTTACGTTTAAAATTTTAACTGATTATTAAAACAAAAGGGGGAAAAGACGTTGGTTTTTTTTTTTTTTAATGCGCTAGATGTCAATTATTGTTATCGCAGTAAGCAATAGAGGTCACTAGCATCAATAGGTCTAACGATTTTTATTTTTATCATATTCGCGATATTTTATGCATTTAGTTTTATCTTCATCTTGTAAGGGGAGAAATCCCTACAATAATTATGTATATTGCATTTTATTGAGGCCTATAAATGTGGAATAAATTTTAATGAATAGTTGTATTCTCACTAATTATACTTTAAAAGCAAAACATTATATTATGTACAGTTGTATCCAGAAAATCTCTATTTCATCCTTTTTATGAAACAATATCCGCAAAAAAAAAAAAAAAAAGGAAACTAATAATTTAAAAATTATTTTTTTTTAATTTTTAAAAACGATCAATTATTTTTATTTTTAGCAATTCTGATATTTAAATCTAGATCTGATAATTAAACCTAGGCTAATTTTGCCTTATGTAAATATTTTATATTTAAAATTCATAACTATAAAATTAAAAGTTAAAATTTAACAAAGTTTTTAGTAATAAATAAATATTAAAACAGAAATGTTAATTTTTTTTCTGTTCCCTAGTATATCACTGAGGGTTCGTAGACCAAATATATGTTCTTATATGTACCTATTTCATTCTCTAAAAGTTATGTAAAACATTACGTATATGAAAGACATCAATATTTTGGGATAGTATATAATTTTGGTTGGAAGGATCTTATTATGTATATGCGTCTACTTCCAATACATGTGTAAGTTTTGCATTTTAAAATCTTGCTTAATTTTGGCTTTTACTCTTTGATAGTAACATTTAGAAACTATACAGATCTACATAGCTGCTAGCGTGATGAGAGAAAAGCCCTAAGGATTTATGACAGGAAATTCCTGCTTAGTTTTATTTTTTAAAGCTATCGTCGCAGGGAGAGCGTTAAGTAAAGCTGCTTATTTATTTACGTGGCCAGGATTTTGAGTGTAATTTTACCTTGTAAGTTTATTGTTTTAACTAGTTTAAACAACAGTAAATATACCTAGTGGCATCAAAAAAAGTAGGTCAAATATTAATAAAATAAGGAAACTAAATTTATTATTATTATTTTTTTAAGCAAACCACTGCATATCCCGCATCCCCGCTCAGTTTTTTCCTAATATTTATTTATTAAAAAAGTGATCTTTGTAACTTTAAATAGGTTGAAATTAACATATGTAAAGTGACTCAGTTTTATATTTTTGCTAATTATCCGTAAGAATTTAGATGTCTCCTAATTGATTAATACAGCGAACTTTTAAATGGACGTGTTTATTTTTTTAATTTACAGGTAAAATAATCGAAACGGGCTAATTGCTCGAAAGGTCATGTAATATTCAAGCATCCAATGTGATAGGTTGAGTTTTAATTCGGGAACATTTGGTCCCAAAATCCTGTCCTTTGTATACCAATCTTAAAAATATTACATTAGTATGTTTGTGGAATATTTTTTATATTTGTGAAAATATAGTCTCAGGATCCCAAGATCGGTAATACACTCTTCAACTTGCTGATTGTAATGATATGGGTTGGGCATAATAAGTAGGCTTTTGCTCTCATGATTTAGTGCAGTGGTAAATCAGCGACAAAACCATTTGATTACATAAAGAATAATGTTCCTGAAAAGATATTAATGAAATTGGAATGCAGTAGAAAGCTACAATGTATTTTTTTAAATATATATAAAAACCCTCACCGCTTTGTCATTTACAGAAGTTTTGTTCTTCATTCTAGAATTAGAACGGCTATACTTATTTCTGAGCGGTTGCTAATGGTGACGACCATTTATATATAATAACACAATTCATATTTGTAAAATTTACCAATTGTTCTCTCACATTGCCATGATGGTTGTCTCTGCTTTCAATTTAGTACTAAATTTAAAGTGATTTATTTAAATAAGGAGGATAAGTTAGACTGGTACTCATTTTAATCTAAATTATGTCATAATATTCACTCAAATATTTCTGTTTAACATTAAATGGAGATATCCTTTAGACGTTATCTGATTTCATGCAATACCCATTACCTAGTAAAAGGCAAAACAAGGATGGAAAAACTCTCGAAACTTCCTCAACCCAGCAGTTGGCCTGACTGTTGAGTAATGCCTTTTTTAATACTTAACTTTCGGTAAAATTTTACTGCCATATATAAAGATATTTAAAAGGAGAAAATATATTAGTTTAGCCCGATAAAATATTTAAACATAATGTAAAATGTCGCATTCGTTCAACTGATTTATGGAAAATACCCTTTCCCCTACACTTACTTAAAAAAGAAATGCCATTCGATGTATGCGAGAAGGCAGCAAGTATTTGCCATCAATTAATTTTGTCCTCAAGATTTGGAATCGTTTGAGATCTTTTAACGAAAAATTACAAGTAAAATAGAATATGAAGTCAATCCACTTTTTTTTTTAAAAAAAAGAAATACACCCATTTTTTTTTTGTTTAAGATTCCTTCTAGCATTATTCTATTAAAACAAACCGTAAACGATTCTTTACATACAATTTTTTTTTTTTTTAGTAAGAACGTTTAAAAAAAATCAGTATACGTTTTAAAACAGTGAGAACGCAAATAAATTGAGATTATGGAGAATAAATAGGTTAAGTTCTTTTTTATTTTAAGTTTTGAAACACTATATATATATTAGGAATCCCTGTGCAATAATTTTAATTATTATAGGTTTACCACAACTAAGCTATTTTACTCTTTTGTTAAAATATTTAATTATTTAATATTTACCAGAGGTGAAAATGTTTTAAATTTATAAAAATTTAACAATGTGGAATTGATAAAAAATTGCCATTAACATTAGTATTAAACACCCTTAAATTTTTTTTTTAATTCTCTAATGATCTCTGTGTAGTATTGGTGTAATTTGTTTTTTTAGCTGCAGCATTTTTGTGCATTTAAATTAAGCACATGACATCGGCATTAACCTAATAACTACGGTATCTATTTTCAGTCCCATATATATATTTTTTACTAATTAAATAATGTTTTGTGTGATAAAAAAATGTTTTTCTTCTTCACGTATATCTTGCGAAATAGGAAGAGGATCAACAAGCCATAAACGTCAAAGAAAATCACTTCTTGAATTTCTTCAATTTGAAATTTCATCTATTTATTCCAGAATGCATATCCAAGGAATTGAAATTAATGGAAACTTTATGAAAATACAATACAGATTCACCATGATTATTATTTCTGTTAGACTGATAAATTCTAGAACTAAAAGTTATTTCTGGATCAATTTCGAGATGGGGAAAGAAGGGGACACGACTTGTGCTCAACACATGACATAATCTGTTATTCTCAGTAGTGGTAATTTGCAAATGGTTTATGCCCATGTGATTTGATGCAGTGGTTGAATGATAGACTCAGGTGTTGAAGATTCATGGATGATGACTTCAGTTGGTAACCTGATTTCTTATGAATGTTACTTCAGTTTTTAAATTAATGTCATCATCATCATCATATAATTATCATCACCATAGCTAACATAACTTAATAAATACAAACTATTATTTAGTAAACTACATTCCTTTGATGATATATGTTATTTGTTAAATAGGTAGAAAAATGTGTAGTTAGGATTTTTAATTGCATATAGGACCATTATCATAGTTGATATGTTAGAACTGATTTGACTATGGTCAATTTAATTATGATATTTAATAAGATTCATTGATCTTATTCACTGAGGCATATCTATTTATACAAAATGCATTTTGGCAATGCAATGTTTTTGTTGAGTTCATAAACAATATATAATGTAATTACCGAAACACACAGGCTTATTATATACCTGTGTCTATATATGTAATA
This sequence comes from Epiperipatus broadwayi, assembly GCA_028023455.1. Classification (NCBI taxonomy): domain Eukaryota; kingdom Metazoa; phylum Onychophora; class Udeonychophora; order Euonychophora; family Peripatidae; genus Epiperipatus; species Epiperipatus broadwayi. The sequence goes on from JAQFVV010000006.1 coordinate 16,988,068, forward strand.
TATAGGGTATATGAGCACAGACTTTCACATGACCCACCACTCTCCACACTATCTCATAACACTGATACACTTGAACACATATATGTTGAAAAGATAAATAATCACCAATATACATATTTCATGCTAATCCAGCAATCATCAGTTGGTCCAGGTTACCATCTCTACACATATATGCTGTAAGTGCTCAGATATATATTAAGATAGCCAAACCTCATACTTTAATGGAGGAGTTGGAGTGTGGAGTAGATTGAAGCCTGTCCATTAAAGTGTGAGTTTTGGATATCTTAAAATATATCTGAGCACTTAGAGCATATATGTGTAGAGATGGTAATCTGGACCAACTGATGATTACTGGTTTAGCATGAAATAGGTATATTGGTGATTATTTATCTTTTTTCTCAAAAGTAACCTTTATTAATCAAAAGATTACAAAAAATTATCGGGTACACTTATCCGTGGAGGATTACAAAGTGTTCAATGTTACAAAGCAAAACAATTATTGACCAGGTTTACAAAGTACGTGCGCTCAATAACAAATATATCCATAAAAGGGTTGTATAGTTTTGCTTAATGTGTATCTATTTGTGGATGAGCACAATCTGCACTGCCCAAAAACAATCCATAAAGGGGGTGCAGCAGCACATTAGAGTGAAAAAGGTGCTGAAAACATAGACCCTGTACCCTCCCGGCAGGTTTTCCTGGCAGCGGCAATAATCATCACCAGCCTGCACCCATAAACCAGACCCCCAATGACGCCATCATTAATCCCTGTGGAAGAAATGAGGAGTGCAGACCCTTGCCCGCAAATATTACAACAAAACTCAATTACTGTTACAAAGATGATATTTCTAGCTGGAGTGTCTATCATCCAGTGATATCATCCTGCACACTGAGGTCAATGGAGCTGAACATCTGCCCTTAATCATTATCAAATGCCTGTGTCTGCAAATATTCACAATAGCTGCTCAACCTACCAACCAAAGTCCTTCAGGGTTCGCAGTGATTTTTATTTGTCGATACTAATTGGATCCTGCTTCTTTTGATTGAATTTCAGGTCTTGATTAGTAATCATTGATTCAAATATAATCTGAAAGTTTGTTGTTAAACCTTGGAAAATTCTCAATAATTATTGCTTAAAAAAGTATGAATAATTTGCAGCTTCAGTGTCTGTTTAGGTCTAAAACATCATTTGTACCCATTTTTGTTTTTAAATCATTATTTTTTAGCTCAGGAATCACTTCATTGTAATTCTGGGTTGGTTTGAAATTGGGGGGGGGGGCAATCCACCAGAAGGGGGGGGTAACTTCTGATCTGATCATTGGAGAAACCTGATTTTTGTGCAGAGAGATAGCTTAGGTTATTTTCTATAATGTTCAATTCTAAAATTGAGATCGAATTAACATTTAAAACTTGCTTAACACTGCTAAAATCTGATGCAAAGATAAATTTCCTAAAACCATCATTGTCAACAAATTATATTCCACGTTTTCTATGAGATTTGATGTCCAAATAAATTTCCTATTTAATCTATCAATAAAATTAGGATTTCTAGTGTCTATTCTTTTCAGAATTATTTGGTTTCATTTAAAATTATTTTTCAAAGGTTTATAATATTCTAATGATTCAAAGAATTACTTAAGCTAGCTTTTGTCTATTTCTAATAGCACCATTTGCATAAAACAGAATGATAGATAATTTCAATTATCATTGAATGAAAACTGTTCCAAAACTTCTTCTAAAGATGAAAAAGCTCTAAAACAGATATTCACTTACATCTTGGTAAACTTTTTTTCTATGAATCCAACAATGGACTATGACTTTGATGAACAAAACAGGGAGCCTGAAACAGTGAAAACTGGAGTCCTAGGCTCCCTCTAGTGTGTTCAAATGTAATTGTAAATATCAGAGCTTTTTGAAATTGTTAATGAAACTGTAAATAAGAAATAATAACTTAATTTTCATTAAGAAAATAGCAAACAGTAACAAATTACTAATACAAAATTCACCAATGAATAAAGGCTATACTATTACTATAAAAATATATTTGAAAATAGATGAGAGATAGTTCATGATAGTAGAAAACTGATACAAACTTTAGGCTACATGTGTTTACAGCCTGAGATAAATAGATAATAAAGTACTTCAAATGTTGCCATGATAATCTACCCTTTCCTTTATAATCAATTTAATCAGCCCCATTTCGATATTCTAAGAAGTATATGTTAATGGTAGAGTTTTTAAAAATAAAAATAAAAAAGTACTTTTTTTGAGTTTTGAATCATTTATAGATTTTAAATATATGTAAAGGAGAAAATGATGTTTCATTTTGAGTTATAAAATTTTATTATGTCTAAAACTTTAATTATAGCATGTTTTCCCCATTGGAACTCATAACGAAGATTTATCTTTGATAAATAAATAAAACAAGTATTCTACAAAATATCTCTTGTAAAGTATAAAGATATTCGAAAAGTTAAAATAAAGAATACTTTTTTAAAGGATTAAATAATTCATTTATATTTATTCCGGTACTTCACAAAATAAAAATCATACATGTTTGTAACCAGAAAACTACATTTATTATTATAAAAATCAGGAGTAGGAAATAATTTACCCTTCTGATTTGTTTATTGTAATATAAATTGTTTTGAACTGTTCCTTGTTGAGAGGACATAAAGAAGTTCAAAGTGTGACGTCATCATGACATTTTATATATAGCAAAAGGATTTATTTATTTATTGTGACTAAAGTCAAAAAACTTAGAAATGTCAGAACACTATACCAATACCTTTTCTAAACATTCTTAAATGTGTAAAGTATAATTGTTTTCTTGGCTTAGTTATTTATTATATTATAGAGTAAATGAATAATTTATTTATGAATAATTGACGCTCTTTTTTTAATCAACTAAGAGGCAAAAATATCTGAATGTTTTACAAATTCTTTGTAAAATGTGCTTAGTTGTTTGAGTCACTATTTACTTGTTTTGTTGCTTTTTTGATGGTAGGATGCTTTTCTTTATACATGTAATATAGGGTATTTGAGCCCAGACTTTCAAGTTCAAAAGTCTGTGTTCAAATCTCTTATATCTAGATTCCAGGTATGTAAAATATAATTGTTTTTAAAATATTATTTTACATGAAATATATATTTATAGATATATTTGTTCATACTAAGTTTCAAGTCTAAAACCTAGATAATATGAAATTTACATTGGTTATACTTTTACAAGTTATTTGGTTTGTCAATGTGCTAATTATATTGATACATTTCATAATTACATATGAAATGAATGAACAATGCAGGATTTGCTATGGTTTTCTTGCAAAAGGCAGAGCTCACTTACATTATAAAGATTATGTCCAATGATATTGCATATTACTTCTATGAGATAGAGTGGAGAGTGGTGTGAAAGTCTTGTGCTCATATACCCTATATATTACATATATTGATACAGGTATATAACAAGCCTGTATTTCAGTTATTACAGAGTAGAGATGTCTGCCCATCTCTTGTATATGTATTAAATGGATTATGATCTGTACATGGGGGGTCAGATTGACCTTAGATCAACATGGGTGTGATGAGAATCTTGGCCTCAGGGTGGCCTTTGAGCATTCCCAGATTTTCAATTGGATGGACAGTTGAAGAGTTGGAGTGTGGAGTAAATTGAAGCCTGTCCATTAAAGTATGAAGATTGGCTATCTTAATATATATGTGTAGAGATGATAATCTGGACCAACCGACGATTGCTGGTATTGGTCATTATTTATCCTTTCAACATGTGTTCAAGTGTATCTGTGTTATGAGATAGAGTGGCGAGTGATGTGAAAGTCTGTACTCATATACCCCTATATTACATAAAGAAATGTAATGTCGATAGTTTCATTGAGAATAAAATATGATAGTATAATTATGGTCAAACTTATTTCTAATATGCTCGTTGGCAAGTGGCTGTTTCTTTTGCCGCCGATGAATTGTTTTCTTTATAAATAATCTCATAGGCTTTTCTGTCGCTAGTTTGTTATGACTAATTATCTTTATTTTATTACTTTGAGTACGTTTTTTTTTTTTTAAAAAAAAAAGAGGTGAAATCTTTTCACCTTTATTTATTTCTATATTAGCCATCTGTTGATAATAAATTCAATTATAAATAAATGGACAGTTGAAAACTTTAACGAGATTTTAAGTTGTAAAAGACCTAGAAAGAGACCGCATGTGAGATGGATGGATGAAATAAGGAAATGTGCTGGGGTGATGTGGATAAGAGAGGTTAGCGATCGGAGAATATGGATTGAACTTGGAGAGACTATCATCCTGCAGTGAATTGATGACGATGATCATTAGTTTTTTAAAAATTTCTGCAAATAATGAATATAACTATAAAATGAATGATAGTTTCTCGGCAGACGATAATTTTAGATTTTACAGTTACATATTTTTTTTTTTTTTTTGAAACCTGACAGGTATTTGGTAGTTATTTTTCAAATACCCATCAAAAATTTTCAATTTTTTTTTTGTTTTTAATTTGCATTATTAAAAAATTTCAACAACACTTTTGTTTATTTGCCGAGAGATCACGTGAGAAGAGATCATGTAATTGCTGAGTGATGAAATTGAAATGGCCCATTGGGCCAGCCATTTCAACCAATTAATCAAAATGATGTTTTAAAATTTTTTGTCCAACTGAGATTCATTCCAGGAATATTTAGCTTTCGACTACCTGCATTTTCGTTGCAAGACCCACTCGCCAGGACTAGGATATTTTTCATTTACGATTTTTGTTCGTACAGCATAATATATAATATAATTTCATACGTAATTATAGCTATTGATGTTTTATGCGATATTATTGTAAAATTATTCCAAAAAGCTGTTTTAAATAATAGTATATTGATAGAAGTTTTATGTACATATGTTTAGAATGCCATCACCCCCCCCCCCAAACAACTGAACATCCTTTTCTTTTTAAGTTTATATATCTGGATAGCGAGATTAATGACTCATAAAGCAGTCGAACACTTGTAATTTAAAATATTTTCTGGCTTATTAAATTGTCTACGTGTAAGCTCAAATATTTATGTAAAATTCCCCGTTGAAAATTTGAATTTGGGGGGGGGGGGAGACACTCATAGTTGAGTGCCTTTGCTCACCAGGTATTTAATACAATTTAACACATCACGTATTTAGAATTAATAACAAATCAAATATTAACAGTGAACTTTGACGTTAGACGTAAAAATGTGTATATAAATGCACACATACGCTCGAGTTTACTGCTGGAAGCGATTTTTTTTAAAAAAGTGTTCATCTTAAAATTAACGCAAAAGATTGCTGAGGCGAAGAAAGAATGGCTACATACCCCATTTACCGATCAATAATTGGATGATTATTTGTGCTGGCCGTTGAGTCAGTTACCTGAAGTATATAGTGCATTTCATTTAGTTTCCTTCACTGCTTGAAATATTTCCATATTTTCTAGTTTCGAACCCTATATCGTGAGCATGGCGGTCAGTGCAGTAGTCAGTACATTGAGATTTTTCTTTGTTCTTATATATACACGTATAAAATAAACATAGCTTTCATTATTACAAAGAATATAATGTACTGATATTTAGCAAAGAAAACGTGACTATTCCATTTTATGTATTACCCGTCTCCCTCATTGATCATAATGAGACTAGCCCATTTCTGGCGATGCTCGCTGCAGTTTATTGTGCCCGAGTTGAAAGAGTGAACAGGACTAGCTGCAGCTACTCCGTGTACAAAGAAAAGTAGATTTGTTTGTATATTTTTTTCATTTTAAAAAATCCTTTCTTACAAATCTGAAATTTCAAGCACCTTTTTAAAAAGGTTGAAAACTAGTTGAATTTTAATGACTTAAGACGGATATAGTTTGCGAAATTGTTTTTTAACTTTCGGCTGTAATAAATTATTCTAGCCCCCGGATTAACATTATTTTGGATTTAAATTACTCTGTTACTGGAATCTCTTTATACCTGGATGTCTTTTATTTTGGTGAGTGGATTATATGCTAGACGTATTGTTAACTTGAGTAAATCATTACCGTTTGCTATTTTAAATGGAGATTATTTATGGGTGTCTTTTATTTAAAGAAATTCGACGGCATCTCATTTTTACATAGGCTATATAAATAATCCAAAGGATCTTAATCTGCTTTTAGGTATATAATTGTATGTTTGTGTATCATATATACTAATAAATACTTTCATTCGCCGTTGTTGAAAAAAAAAAAAAAAACATCAACAAATTGGGATTTACGTTCATTTTTTTTCTGGTGAGTTTTAAAATTTAATACTACAATCATTTTCGTTTATGTTCTATATGCGCTTATTAACTTATGTTTACTAAGACTCGCGCGCGCACATATATATACAAGTGTTAATGTAAGCAAATATTCAGGGTTGTGATATATTCTCTATATGACAAAATTCTAATGACGAGAGCAAATTATTTTATTTTTAATAGTCCGGGAAATCCGTATCAAGACAAAATATTCTGTAGTGAATTTATTATAATCATTTTTGTGGAATTTTTGTCTACAGACGATATAACTGCTTTTCGACGGGTAAATAGATGTAAAAGGAATTTATGAGATCGCTCGAGAATATAAAATATGTTGGGTAAGCTCATAGACGTGTGTGAATGTATGCTGGATAGTAAATGCATTTCAATATAAAAGTAAAAAAAAAAACATATCATGGAGAAAAGAAAAAAAAGATAGATTTAACAAAGCGTTAGTAACTATAATATATGCAAACACACGTAATAATTTTTTAGGCTGTTTCTTTTTAGAGTATTTGTCCACAAATGCATAATTCTTTTGTTTCTTGCAACCTCATTATGACGACTTAATAGTGTGGATATTATTTCTCCAAATATTAACGGATAACGAACAATACAGAAACCGCATTTGACACCTCACTATAATTTTAATAGTTTGTATATATGTGTATGTAATTGCATTTTATACGCATTTGTATATACATGCGCATACATGTACTGTATGTATTATAAATTCTTGTGCTTCGTTTTTAAATTTATTTTTAATATTTTATTAAACTTGCAGCTTGTATTTTCCTTTATAAGAGGTTTATTTTTTTTTTATATGGCGTACTCGTTTCCCCCCCTCCCGAATCTGTTGTTTGCTAACATTTGCAGTACTTTTCTCTCCATTTGGCTTTTTTTTTTCTTGTCAACAGTAAACAAAGAGAATCCGTAAAGTGTGTTTACATTGTGGTCTGGTCATCTTTTTATTACACGGACTCTTTATGTAGGAACAAGACTTGAATTAAACGAAGATAATCTCTCTCATCTTTACTTCTATCTATCCATTACATTTATTTTATTTTTTGTTCCAGAAAAACTGCATCCAAAAGTCTTTTAATGGTTCTTGACAAAGAAATCAATGGACCTTATTAGAAAAAAGGGAAAACCCAATGGCTCCATAGAGTAAGGCACTTGATTATAATCAGAGAATTGATCAAATGAGTAAGGGCAGATTTTTGTTTGAAGTTGAAAGAAGGTCATAAAAAAAAAAAAAAAATCTTCCACAAAGGAACATATGTTAAATCTGTATAGCTGGATACACACTTAGCCTCGGGCTAAAATCACTACCATCTGGGATTTAGAGTAGGAGGAGGGTCAAAGAATTAAAACAGTTTTTGAAGAAATAAAAGATCAGCGAGATTTTTGTAAATGTTGTATTTAATAATAACAACAACAGCCAAAAAATATTTAACATATATGTAGTAGAAATTTCTGATGTGAGAAAATCGTGTAATGCCATTTTAAAAGCGATGTAAATGTTTTAAATCTCTCTATGAAAAATCATGTTTACCTAGGGAAGCAATTATGTTTTACTGTTTGTTTTTATTTTAAGAAGTAAAACAAAAAATTAATTTTAAAATTGGAAAGAAGCCAAGGTTTTAAAAACTATATGCATTTTCTTTATAAAACTGAAATTAGTTTCTTTTATTGATAAAAAAATAAGGCCAATGTTTTCAATGTACTAACTATTATTAATCGAATGGCTGGTCGCTTCGAAGATCATGTGACTTTCGAGCACCGGAAGTAATAGTCTATCTGTGAACTATGGATTTTTAGCTCTCGATGCCGCCATTTTACTACGGGAAATACTATATTTATTTTTAAAAATGTGCGCGCGTGAATACTAATAGATATATTTCTTAGAATTATCTGTCACGAAAAAGCAAAAAAATAAAATCTCGCTTATTGTTTTTAATAAACATTATCTTTAGTTATAAGTAACTCATTACGCCGGTACGAGCAAAAGCTTTCTGAATAATTTCTGATTGAGGAGAGGGGCATTTTGCGTTATATCGCCGTGAATCGCAATCCGATTTCACCGTACAATAGTACATCTAACTAAAAATAATATTCTTAATAGTTTTTTCCCCATTATACTATGACCAGTGATAGTCTGAAAGCCCCCCACCCCCAATAACCCAAGCCCCATTAATTAATATTGCCCGCCAAACAGATTACCATAAATGATAAAAACGGAGAAGAAAAAAAATGTTTTAGTGTGTGTATGAATTAAATGAATAAATAAAAATCATTTCATATTACTTTATTATATTTTTGATTACTTCTACTGCAGTTTTTATTAGAAGCTCGGCCTATTTTGATTAGAGGATTGGATTACCTTACATTCAAATATACATAAATCTAAAAGTTCAAATTCCTCGCTAGCTGTCATTGGCCATGCCTACAGCAGCGGAGAATAATGTATTTGATCAAATACCAAGTTTGATTTTTTCTATAAACATTTAGCAATTTCAAATAGATTACTGAAATAACTCAACATGACGTGCAAAGTTATATATAAGAGATACACACGATTAATAAAAAAAAAATACCTTGCTTTTTAATAAATAAAATCCGTATAAATGTTTATATTAGTTTGAAAAGATATTGGGAATGGGCCGCACTCAAAAATAGATTTTTTCTTAAATCTAAGACGTGAAATTCTATTAGGATTAAGATAAATAGTATTAAACTTTCTATAGCATAGTTAATTCAAGTGCTTTTAAATAAAATGCTGATTTACATTATTTTGCACTCTATGAATATGAAAATATTATTAATCAATCTTAAGCATAGTTCTTTTTTTATTTTTATTTTGACTGCAGCTGTCATATTTTGATACACCATAAATTAAGCTGTTGATTGACACTTTATTAGCATATAGTTTATTCATGTTTTCTTTATCCTTATCTAAAACCAAATTTAGAATTGGGTAGAAAGCTTTTTTTTTTTTTGCGCTTTGAATCGGAGAAATATACAATTTTTTATAGTAACCAAAAAGAATGTTCATTCTAGAGAAGGAGGAAGTATTTCTCAAATTACATTCCTTGTATTATATTAAATAAGTTATTTCAACTGCTATTGGTGGTCGAGAGGTCAGCGACAGCTGCTTTACAAGCAGTTGTCCCGAGTTAGCGGGTTCGCTTCCCGGCTGATGCTATGACACATGAGAAAAAAATGCTATTTTTTTTCTCTCTTTACAGACATTGCTTACACTTAACAATTTTTATAAGTCGTTCATTAGATTACAGATTATCCAATAATGGATAATATTTGTATAATGTAATTTTCACTACACCACTCAAACAAGGTAGGGACTAGTTAATTATCAATTAAAGTGTAATAATTTGGCTTTATATATATATAATGAACAACGGTAAAAATATGTGTAAGAGATTGTGGTCCGGGCCAATTGATGAGTGCTGATTCAGCACGAAATGTGTATCTTGGGGATCATATATCTTTTTCATATATCTTTGGGCATATGTTTTATGATTACATCCTTCTCCAAGTTGTTAAAAGTGGATAGAAACCAATCCCTATCTTGTGTGAGAGGAGTGTAGTGAAAATTTCACTACAGAAATATCCATTATTTACAACTTGTCTGCTTATTCATTTCATGGCTTTTTACATAAGGTGAATTCTACTAAACTTATATTTTTATCTTCAAATGCATTTTTCTATTAGTCATAGAGCAGATATGACGATAAGCACTTCAGTTTATCCGAACTGAGAGCTGTGTTGCCTTAGATAACATATTTTAATTTTTAAAAAAGCCATGTATATATCCAGGAATTGTTTACATAAATCATATTGACATAAGTATAGCCTGCCATTGCTATGTTTGAACTGACTTAATGTAAAGCTATGACAAAAGATTTTTATTATAATTTTATGAATTATATCATTAGGTTCACGCAGTTGGTAGAGCATCCGACTTCAGATCAGGTGATCTAAGAATCAATTTTGGTGCTCAAACATCTTATGATCTCCTTAGCCGTTAGCATTTTTTTCATATTAATAGCATAAAGGGCCTTCTTATTTAAAATGACAGTTCATATTAAAGAATTAGAAAACAAACATAGAAGAAAAAAGATTAGATTCAAAACTGTTATGCTTAAATTAAAGTTAAGGTAGAAATGTGAGTGTACACACATGCTTTTGCATGCAAATCGATGATCACTCATCTGAGAAGCTCACGACAAATGAGCCTCGATCTAATGTAGATAATTGAAGATCTTATGAAATAAAAATGGAAAGAGAACCAGAGAAAGAGTATTTATAAATGTTAGTAATGACGATAATTTTCAATCATTTTTCAACAATCGTATATATAAATTTGTATTATATATACAAATTTTAATAAAAAATAATTGCAATAATCACAAATTGCTGTTAGTGTCTAAAATTATCAATATAAGCTTAAGTAATCAATGATTTGGAATTGGGCTGGACGTATTGCTAGAAGAGATGATAATAAATGGATACTTGAAATCTTAAACTGGATTCCAAGAGATTGTAAAAGACCTAGAAAGAGACCAGTTGATGTGAAATAGATGGATGGAATAATGAAGTTTGCTGGTGTGGAGAAGAGAGGCTAGAAATTTGAGTTGGAGTGAACTTGGGGAGACCTGGGGAGACTTTCATCTTACAAAGTATTGATAATGATTGAAAATGATGATGAATCAAGGAACACCAGATGGCAGTACTGATCTTTTTGTAAATATTTGTAAAAGAGTGAATATAAAATTTTTTGAATGCAGAATATTGAATGAGATTAAAAATAACTTGAGAAATGAAAAGGTATAGAAGGTAATGAAAAAGAGAAAGAAGTGTTTTTAAAGGTTTTTATGAAAAGAATAAACAATACCAGGATAAAGTATTAGAAATAGTTAAATGAAAAAGAAGAAAAAGCATTAGATTAGTGCTTGGAGAGTAATTTGGTGAATGAGATTGGAATGTGAGAAATAGGGGATAAGAAGATGAATTTATTGTAGTGTGTAACAGTTTCAATAGGAGGAAATGTCTATCATGGCTAACAAAGTGTTTGGGCATATACTCTATATGCTGAAACTAAAGTGAAGTAGCCGGATGAAATTGTAATCACATGATTTGTGAACATCATTTTTGAAAGTCATGAGAGAACACCTCGAGAAATAATACTGGAAATTTTGCATATTAATATTTTATGTTTCACTTTTGAAAGTGGTTGAAGAATAGAATGTCATTATTTGGATTTCAAAATGAAAGTAAAATATTTGCCAGTTTATCTATTCTAAATTATTTATCATAAATTATTATTAAAATTGAATGCATATAAATTATAATAAAATTAAAATATGAATTAGAAATAATGCATTCAAATTTCTTTGTTTAAATAATAAACAATTAATATAAAAGAAAATTGACTTTCAGCTAAATATTTTATTCACTTCTGAATAAAGAATTCAGCACGGAGTAATGCCATATGATGTTAAATCTTTCTATAAACGAATTGGATCTTACTTATTAGAAAATAACATTGTCTTATCACAGTTTATCTATCTTTTCCATCATTCCCAAGATTAGTGGTAATTTGAAGACTCCAAAGAACTCCTAACTGATTTTAGAAATTCAATTATTTATTTAACTGCAGAGTTTACAGGAAAACAATTGCTAGGCAGACTCTTATCTCATTGTTATATTGATTTGTTTGTTGTAAAAAAATTCTAAAGATTATTCGGTAAAGTTTTCTTGATAAAATAATAGTAAAATCTGCAAAGTAACATTAAATGTAGAGGTTTGAGAGTGTTAAAAGCCACTTACAAAATTAATCCCAAAAAGTATTGATCATGAAAGATTTAATGCGCTATTCTACACGAGATGATTGTAATACTATGTGTACATATAGTGTAAAGCAAAGATCCACTGAAATGAGATGTTAAAAGCATCCAAAAATTTGGGAAAAAAGTTCATCTTACATTTGAAGTAATACAACATTTTGAATGAATTTTTTTTTTTAAAAAAAACATTTGCAATAGGTGTATTTTATTTACTCAAAATAAAATTATTGGGGATAGCTGAAGGGACCTTGGAAGTCTGTGTCTAAATCCCCCCTAATAATTACATCAAAAGTTCAGTATGTACGTTGTAACGGTCAGGTTTGTACATTTGCCCAACAGACTGAGAATTCGGAAGAAAGAGAAACAGGCTGACCAAGTCGGGGTAGTGATACCCTACACCTGATCATACATGCCTTCCTTTACCTGTGCTTCCAAATCCCACACTAGCGAATGACCTGCCTGAGGCTACTCTCGATACTTCTTTGACCACATTCCGGTACTAGCAAAACGGTAGAACATGAGACTTTTCCCCCCTTAACTAATACTAAATGACTTAACTAGGGATTCATAAAGACTATGAGCAAGGATTGAGATTGAGAGGTGGTATATTTTAGAAAATTTAATATATAACTTCATAATTAATAAAACAAAATGTACAGAAATCAGTCACACGCAGGTGAAGATACATATTAGTAACAGATTAATAATTTAGCTTTACATGACCGGAAATACAGATAAATTTGTGATACAGAATAACAAACAATAAAACCGATGTATATAAATGATTCACACACAGGTGAATGTTATTTTATATAGGATTAATATTTTAGCTTTATATACGATAAAACAAAATGTTACAGTGGCGAATTAACATTTACATTGGCCATTCTCTCTTTAATTAAGTAGGGATGAATAAATATTATACAAAGTTATGCAAGGATTTAGGCCAAGATATACATCAAGAACTTAGAAAAACGAGGGCGATCAGACTAGCTGAGATGATATTACTTATCATTAAATTTACTTCTAATTCATGATACAAATTAATCAAGTTATTTCAGATACTGGCTCAGATCAAAGCCAAGGTTATTTAATAAAGCGGGCATAACTGACGGAGCAGTGCCACTTCAGATTCTACGGCATGTCAAATATATTAGTAGAAGGAGGGCATCTCGAAAGTGTGCTCATAAAGATTTATTATCAACTAATCAGTTCTTTGAACCGCACTGCTTGCTATACTAATAAAAGAGACTTCTTGAGTCCGGAGGATTGAACAGCTACTTCTAAGGATGAGACTCTTTGGTCCCTATCAAATATTAAATACAAAACAGCTTTGCTGTCTGAACTAACTGGCACAGTTTGACATTAATTCAACCTCAATGCAGACACATATATGTAGAGAATATAGCAAGAAGCTAAGAATTATTTTGCTAATGAGCATCACATTTGCTCCGTGAATTAAATACACAAAATACGGAGCATCTAGCTGTGGTACTGCCATTAATCAGTTCCGTAATAGTACATAATAATTCGACTATAGGGAATACTTAGAATCTGGCTTAAGAATTATCTGTACTACTTAAGACATATAATTACTGGTTTTACAGTATATTTTGGGAGTTATTAAGGATCTAAATATTAATTGCACATATACTGTAGAAAATCGCTCTCGCTTAATGCAAATAAACACTCATATTATAGATAGCTGTATTATCAGTGGCGGAATAATATTAACTACAGAAGGGAGTTTGTCTGTTTCTTTATAGCAAATGAGCACAATGAGAGCATATAAGTATCTCTCTGATAATTAATAATTCGCCAAACTCCGTTCTCATTAGTTTAGCATAAATCAAACATAACTATAATAAAAAATGGCATGAAATAACATCTAAACAATAAATAAGGTTGTAATACAATTATCACTAAAGTTTTAGGGTTTAAACATTAAAGATTAAAAAGAATATATGCGTATGTGTATGGTCAAGCAAGATTTGATAAAATGACTACTTTAAATTAAAAATATAGCAGATTTACATTTATTTAGCAGAGTTATACAGGAGACATAATGGTCACTAGCTTGATAGTTATTTTAAAGAATTAAATGGTATTTTTAGCATGCTTTACTGTAATTCTCGAGAGGAATTCTAATAGACGTTCGTGTATGGGCGGCTTCTCTGAGCATGATTCCTATTCTCTATTGGCGGATGTGAATCTGGCTTTCTGACACAGTTTGGTAGATACAGCTTCACTATTTTAATGTGGCTTATTAGATACAGTTTGCTTACGGCTGGGGTGGCTTACTGGGACAGCTTTATTATTGCTGGTGTGGCTTCTAGATACAGCTCCATTACTATCGATGTGGTTGGCTTATACTTATAGGGCAGCTGTTGATGGTTCTTTGGTGTAAGATGGTCGGTGTTATTACCATTGGTAGAATTACTCTAGTGGAAGATAAACAGCAACTCTTATCTCCCACTAGCCAATGGTTCTCATCTTAGCAGCTTTAAGTGTTTCTAGACAGTACTCAAACTTGGTCTCCCCATGAGGTTGACAGCCAAATATAGTTACATGTGTGCTGGTTCTATATTTTCTTTATAATATACTTTTTTTATAATAATAAAACTAAGTTTTTATAGCTATATTCAGCACACACACCCTATTTCTTTCCTGCTCTAACTACGTCACTTGTTTACTGCTTCAAACCTCGTGCTCTTAATTATATTTTACCTCGTTTAGCTATGAGTAAAACTCTCCCTGGGACCCTTCCAAATGGTCAAGTCAGGATTTACGACTGACTGATTTTTAAATTGACTTTTTAGCTATAAGGCTAATTAAGTTAAAATGTTATTTTGGTCAAATGCTAAAATTCATAAAGAACTTTACAGTCCGTAGTTTTAAACAAAATCATTAACCTAAAATAATTTTAAGAAGATGCTAATTTAGTCAAGCTTTAACTAAAACATAATTTTAAGCAAGTATTAACTCATAAACACTTTATCGTCGGCATTTCTAACAAAGAATAAACTGGAAATAATTTTAAGTAATGCCCATTTGGTCAATCTTTAACTAAAATATTATTTTGAACAAATATTAACTCGTAAGCAACTTTACCACCTGTATTTCTAACTAGGAATAAACTTGAAATAATTTTTAAAAGAATATTAAGACTAAAATTTTAAATATGTGATTTTTACCAAAGTTTAAATATAATTCTATACTTAAATTCTAGCTGCCCATACTGTTAGGTTTACACAGTTTTAATAAATGGAGGGCTATATGTGCGCATATATTACCTTTACTTTTATATATATTGCAATGAAATAAGCACTTATACAGGCACATACTCTATAATTATTAAGAGCACTCTAAATTAAAGAAATACATGCATTTTGCAGTGAAATAATGTACAAATAAATATACTACTATGACTATAGTAAGTGAAACAGGTGGATCTAACTGTTTCAACGTTAAACTTGTGTTCAAAGATCAAAATAAAACTGTACAAATTAATACTCATAATGTATAAATAATTACTTATTTATGATAATTTATAAATTATAAATATGACTTTGTGCAGTTTTATTGAATAAATACTTGAGAACACAAAATAAAATATATTTAGTGCCAAAAATTATATTTTATTTCCTTGATTGCTTTATTGTGAATCTGTTAATAACATTTTTATTGCTTTTTGTGAATTCTATAGATAAAATTTCTAGTGAAGAAAATTGATTTTACATTAATGTGACCAGAACATTGTAAACTATTTAAGTATACATGATTTTATGTAACTGAAAAATCTACATCACTGCACAAACAATCCTTCTACAATTCTATTAATTCAATGTGATAGAGGATTCAAATTACAGAATTTTGGCAGAAAAAAAAAGAGAAGCATAATTAATAAGTGATAAAATATTTTATTTTTTGATTTTCACACACACAAAAAAACATAGATCACGTAGGTGCACAATTCACATTGCCTCGGGCCGACTTCGATGACAAGTGTATTTGATTCTTCATTTATGTTTTATTAAGAGTCTGATTTATACATCTAGAGAAAAATATTAAATTAACACCATATATCTATAGAAAATTAAAAGCAAGAGAAGGAAAAATCATTACTGGGCTCATGGATGCCTTTTTGTCTCCCCCTCCCTTCAAAATAAATGTTACAATAAAACAAATTTTGAATGATTATTTATAGGACTTCCACCCACCTCTATATCCTTCTCTTATAAAGAAAAAAATAGTTAGTCATCAGTCATTTGTTTGATTGTGCATTTTTTCATGCCTTACAATCTCATTTACTGTCATAGATTTAACATGAAGTATCCTGGAATAAGAACGTTAAATGCAATTACAATTAAAACCAAATTCTATGAAGATAAAGAGCTGACTATTGAGTAGAAAATCTGAAGTTTTCAGACACCTAAATGTCTTCAAACCTAGCTATCTTACTCAAATAGCTATATGGGGCTGAGAGATCTTCAGCCAAGCCATATATTAGAAGTCTTAGCAATATAAGATTGCTTAAGACTAAAAGCGAAGACTATAAATAGTCAATAAAAAAATGAAAAATAGTCTATTTTTTATTTTTTTATAGTTTATTTATAGTTTTTGCTTTTAGTCTTAAGCAATCTTATATTGCTAAGACTTCTAATATATGGTTTGGCTGAAGATCTCCCAGCCCCATATAGCTATTTGAGTTAGATAGTTGGGTTTGAAGACATTTAGGTATCTGAAAACTTCAGATTTTCTACTCAATAGTCAACTCTTAGATAAATACTGACTTTGGGTTGGTGTTTTTAGATCTAATATCTGACGCTACCCTAGCGCCTCTCTATATGAAGATAAAATATCAAATAAATTCTTAGATATATATTTTGAAGTTATATTTAATATGTAAAGTTTTTTATTTTATTTTAAAAAATAAAAAAAAATATTGATGTAATAACAATGGGAGATTTAGTGAATTTGTAGAGCAGTTATGTAGATCATTAAACAATTATTAACTTCTTTCTGGTTGTTAACAACAATTAAATATGATCGAAATAATTATCATAGATGTTGGTTATTTTAAATACTTGCAAATCATATTTGATAATAAAGTTTATAAAATATATGAAAAATTATTAATTAAAGTAAAAGGTATTGTTAAGTCGCCTTTGGATTATCCAAAAATATTCATCTTTATATGATTATCATAAATATTAAAATTAATTATTTAAACTTCTATTGACTAAGACGCACTGCTGGAAAACATTTATTTAAAGTTAGATTTGTTGATATAGGTTTATTCAAATAATTTATTTGCATTTGTGTGTTTATTTAAATATTAGGTTCAATTATTTAACCCTCCATTGACTAAGATATAGTAGTTCTATATGAATATATCATTAATGCACTTTCTTATATCGATGCTAATTTAATATTGATTAAATAAAGAGTGATTCACTTTTATCCAACTACTACATTACTACAGGTTAATAAATCGATCATTGACACTTGAAAGAGGTGACATTTTTTGGCATTGGTACATAAAAGTGGATGTTTGCAAGCTTTTCAGAACAGAATGATTATTGGGATCTGACTTGTGAATTATTATCATGGTTTGTGCATTGAATTAAATTTGTCTTAAAATATTTTATTCTCAGCGCTACTTATTTTTAGCCATATATACTGTTTTGAGAGTCTGTACTATCATTGTCAGTTCTGATATATATATGTAATAAGCAAGCTTGTAATAACATTCTTTAAGAAGTATGTCTATAAAGATTAAGTTCATGATATTTAGTTTTTGATATCGCACACAAATTGAATTTCTGGTGCATGCACGCTCATGTATAATGTTATTTTAGGAACATTTTTTTTTCAATTTCCACATGTCATTTCTTTTACTTATAATAATAAAAAAATCAATTTTGTTAAAAATAGTTACACATAATTGGGTTAAAATTTAATATACACCTGTAACAATTATAATAATTTTTATTATTATTGCTAATTAGATTTATTTCGAAAACTTTTGAGTTTAATAAGTTTATCTATGAATATTTATCGTAATTTATCTCTATAAAATGTCTCTAAAGTTAGACACTGCAAAAGAAATTACAATTCTAATATATATATATATATCACATACGTATAATTGATTTAACACACATGCGCGCGCACAATATATATATATATGCAGATCAGTTTGCCTTGTTCAAAATGCTATCATTGTTCTAGTTCATTTCTATACTTTGTTAGAGCTTTGTTTTTTTCTTCTATTGGGACAGCTGGGTCATTCATTCTATATTCTAGCCATATCTATTATTCATATTTGTATTAAATATTATAATTCAAGCAGTATATAATCTTTTCATATCCCCATAGTAGAGATTTAAAAAATTTTGCTATTTCAATATTTTAAGGCTGAGAAATATCAGGATAACGATGTTAGAAATAAGGATTTATTGCTCGGGAAAGTTTTTAAGAGCTTTGACCGCCGGAAGTGATAGAGCAGAACCACAATCCATGGATCTAGAACTGCCAATTTATCACTGCACCAAATGTTGGAAGTAAGTTTCAAATATCACATGGCAAATTGCATACGAATTCTGTTAAAGCAGTTGTCCAGATATTGTGGATTCTTAAATGAAACCGATTCAACTCAAGCAACAGCCAACTTATTTAAACCCATTGATTTTTTCATCCAGGTATCTTAGTTATATATTTTGAATCTGATCAATAGTTAATGAGGTGAAATTTAAATCCGAATTAGTTCAAACGATAAAATTAATGCCAAAAGTTATACAAGTTGATTTATTTACTTCTATTTACTTTATTTAAAGTCATCAAATGACCTTAAACAATTAGTTGGGAGTGGCTTTATGTGGGAGTTTCAAACGTGTTTTATACATATTAACTGTTTCTCCTGACTGTAAAAAACTGCAACATGTTATTCTTTAAAAACAAATCACAACCCCCAGATAATTAATATAACTAGTAAATAAGGAAGATGAAAAAACAATTAATCAGATAAATAGGGTCAGTGAAATATTTTTAAAATGTTATAGTAATTTGGGATCCAAACATTTGTCATTTTACATATATATATATGGTGATTAATATCTCATTAGTAAATTTTTGAATTTACAGTATGTTCAGTATGACGAGAAAGATCTATAGTTAGAACCTAAATTCAAACCCTTTTTTCCTCTCCCAAAACACTTCAAGTCGATTATTTTTCCTGGCAAATTCACTTTATTGTCATAAATTTAGAATAAATGAAAAACGATCATTTTATTCTTTCATAATTGACAAAGTAGCGTCTTCTATTATCTGCAATGATCAAAAACTTTTCATTTAAGCTATTTGTGCATGGGTTTTGCTATACAGGACATTTATTGACTTTTTATGTTGAGTGCTGGTTCAGCAAAAAATTGTATTTTAGTGATTGATCATTTATCTTTTCTACATATGTGTGGTCATGTGTATCAGTGTTATATAAGATAGTGTGTGATAGTTGAAGGGCGCTTGAAAGTCTGTGTTCAAATCCCATATATATATATTAACAAAAACTATCCCAAATTAAAAAAAACCCACCCAACTTTGACAATAATAATATTTAAAACAAAGCCTAAAAATTGAAAATGCAATCATACATATTTGTTCTTCATGATTTCATATTAATTTAATAAAAGGCAATGCCTAAACAGTCATTCGTTCAGGATATGATGAACATGAAAGAAAGAGTTTGTTAAAATTTTATCCATTTAAAGCAAAAGTAATGTTTTCGCTGATATTGATAAATTCAATAAGATACTACAGTAAAGTTTACTTGGAATGATAGCAATGGATATTGGTGACTTTTCAAGAAAAACTTAGAAGTCAGTAATCTAATTTGTTTTATTGAAACGACATTCAGAAGAGAATTAGTCTGAAACCTGAACAAACATAGTAGATGATGCCATTATTGCACATGATCTCATTACATTTACAAACATATTTAAAAAAAAATAATATTAAATATTTCTTATAATAAAATAGAAAATCATAAGTTAAGTGCTGGCAAAATAATAAATTTATACTAAAATTCTCTAACAACCTTGGGTTCAATTATTATCAAATAGATCCTTCTCAAGTGAAAATCAAAAACACAAAAAATATACATGTATAGAACAGAAATAGGCTTCCCATAATTCATTTTAAAAACTACCCACCTTCGGTATCAAAAAAAGTTTTCATAAGATTGATGGCCTCATATTCCAGAACATTTATCATCAGTTTCTTTAACTTTACTTATTAATTCATAAACAATAACTTCTGCATTATCAAATAATATTTTATGACTTGTATTCATTGATAAGTGAAAAGTAAAATTGTATTTGCAAGTTTATTAAAATGACTCACTATGGGTCTGCCTGCAAAATAATTCTGAATAAGTATTTGGAACAAAAGTGTCCTGTGATATGATTATAATCCTAAACGTTACATAGTCAAGCAGTAATAAGTTATTTATGTGATGCTGAAATTAGTAATAATGAATATACTAGTATGAGTTATGACATCTATTTTTATCTTTATTCTAAGGAATTTTAACTCTTTTTTCATTAAGTCTTAATTTATTTTGATATATATATAAATTTTATGATGACTTGTAGAAATAGCAAAAATACACACCATTACTTGAGAAAGATGGGAATTTGATTTATAAAACATGCATTGATGATGTGTTTGTACGTGGCATCAAATCTACAGTGGGCTGTTGAAAACAAGAATATAATTGGGAGTTTAAAATATTTGGATTGAATTTGTAATAGAAATAAAAACTTTTTAGATTACAAAATGTTTATTAAGCCAATTGAGATTAGAGAATGGGTTATAAACTAGCTGATTTCAAAGATTTTCTAAATCAGAACTACTCCTTATGTAGATGTGAATAGGATAAAAAAGCATAATATTGAGATGTATGTAAAGCAGGGGTCCCCGACCTTTTTGCACTTAAGAGCACATTCTATAATAGCAGTCAGGTGGCGGGCACCATTTATTTTTTCAATGTAAATTTATAGTTGGATATTGTTAATAATACACATAATGTACAAAAAAATATTTATTTCAGAAATAAAATTGTAACATATAATTAACGTTTATATTTTTACGCTGTAAAAGTATACTATGCCCTACAATTTGATTACAATATAATACAATAATTTATAAGAAATTTTAAAAATTAAATTTATTTGTGTCAGATAAATAATTTTTTATCGTGTTCGGATAGTGGCAGGCACACATAAAATGGTCTGCAGGTGCCATGGTACCCGCGGGCATAGGATTGGGGACCCCTGATGTAAAGGATCTAATTAAAATTGGATATAAATAAGAAATCTTTTATAAAGTATGAAAATTAAAAATTTTAATTCTAAGCCTTAGGTTGCTGTGCCACATATCCCTGCCATTGTAAAGAAAATTTTTAATCAAAATTTTAATGTAGGCTTTAGGATTCAAACTAACATAAACTTGATATGGCAGAATTTTCACAATTTATATATATTGTTCAACGCAATGGCCTGAAGGGTTCTGCTATTTATTGTGGTGAAACTTGAGCCAATATCACAAACCTAGAATTAGGTCGTGTGAATATATAGACAATAGAGTTAAGGAAAATTCAACACATGTCTCTATTTTTGGATCATGAAAAGGAGTATAGATATATGTTTGATTTGGGTATGTAGAGCAAATGACTGGAAGTGAAAAAAGAGTGATGGTACATTGCTAACTATATTAATGTTATAAATAAAAGATAGCTGTCAATTATGTAATTATTGGAAGTGTTTTTAAAGAAGATATTGCTAATTTAAAGCAATTGTTGAGTTTAGGCCATAATAGTCTGAAAATGCTGTCAAGCATTGGTGGTTGAGAGGTCAGCGATAGCTGCTTTATAAGCAGTTGTCCCGGGTTAGCGGGTTCGCTTCTCGGCTGATACTATGACGCATTAAAAAAAAAAAAAGTCTGAAAATGCACTGAGCTAAATTGAATTCATATTGTATTTTATATTGTCTTCATAAAACATGTATAAGCATATATTTTGCATAATATTAAAAATATATTTTTTGATCTCTAAAAGTTATATATTAAAAAATAATGTTTTATAGTCAGTTTTAATCTTTTTTTAAAATTTCACATAATAAAATTAAAATAAAATTACTTTTGTGTTCATTAAATTAATTATTCAGAAACTAATAGGTAACACAGAAGTAATTTTATTTTACCACAAACTCTATTCAAAATGAAGGTTATAAATCTATAACAAAAATTAACCTTAGAGTTTGACCCTCAACTTGGTATGTTTATCTGCGTAAGAATTTGTCAAAATATAATTTGATGAAAGTAGTTTGAAATCCTCATTTAATTTGAGTGGGTACCCATCTTAATATATCCTTCCTATTCTTCAATTATATATATATTAAAAATATTGCATGGAGTGTAACTTGACTCAAAATTGTAAAAAAGCTATCATTTGAATTATGTTCTATACATTATCTTCATTCTTGTGTAAGCTGATTGTAATAGATTTTTTTTTTTTGTTTGTTTGTTTTTGGTCTACAGTATTATCATTGATGTAATAAATATTATTGTAACATTTTGAAATTTGCAACAGTTGTCATTATTTAAAATGACAATTTGACAGCTATACATTTATTGGATATCAGATATAAAGTTATCCATTGATCTGTTAAAAGTAATGTTAAAGTTTTTATAACATATTTAATTAGACTATCTACAGTGACAAATATCTTGTAGTTTATTTTCCATTTATAATTTATGCAAATCGTGACAGAATTCAGATTCATTATTGGTCACTTGAAAGTGTGTTATAATTCCTTCTGAACAGAAACAATTATCCTCCCCCCCCAAGATACTAATAGTATAGGAGTAATATAAAAAATCTAATATACTGACCAGAATTAATGAGATTTTATTCTGCAAACGACATAATAATAATAGGGCTGCAAACAAGAAGGTTGCTGTTAACTTAAAAAGATCTGTTGACTTCTTTTTGAAGTCTTAAAGGAACCAAGCATGGCAAAGTCCTAATGTGTATTCCATATATGTAACTATGTGGTTATTTATATGATAAATGAACATAGATTGGCTTCTCACTAACACAGTTCTACAAGTTTATTGGTGTTTTATCTCTTGAGTTCAAGAGCAAGAAATACCATAGCCCTTGTCTTGTATTGTCTGATAATTCCTAAAACTGAAACAGTTGTATTTCCTTGAAAGCAGGTTATGTATATCTGTGATATATATATATATATAAGTGGTATTTACAATTATGAAAGTCAAAACTAAATTATGATTGCTATTCTCAAGAGGCTGAAAAATCATCAGCCAAGTCTGTTGTTAGTAGTTGAAGACAGAGAATCTTCTGATTGTGGATGCAGGCTGTCATTCAATGATGATGTTTTATTAAACTACCCATGATTGTGTTTCCGATATTAAATGGGATATTGTAGGACTTTGTGAAGTTAGAAGAAAATGGAGATATACTTTACTATAAACATATATGTATTGGAAACACAAAGGAGTTGAATTTATTATACATAAAAAGTTGGAACACAATATTTTGCAAATTGATGGCTTATCAGACAGAGTGGCAAGATTAGTTATTCAATGTAATGAAAGATATCACATACAGGTAATTCAGGTGAATGCCCCTATAAGTTCCATTGTGATAAAGTAGAGGATTTTTATAAAGATACACACAATGCTTTTGAACAGATGAAATAACACTTTAAAATTATTCTGCTAGACTTTAATGTTACAACTAGCAATTTAAAAATGAAAGTGCCATAGATGAATTTGGTTATGAGGATAGAAATGAGACAAATCACATACTTGTTGAGTTTGCTGAAAGCAAAGAAATGAATATTATGAATTCTTTTGTTGACCAATAGGAAATAAGTATTTGAAGATTATAATTTTCTTAAGATTTTAAGAGATAATAATTGATTAGTAAGATGTATGGTATGTGTTAATGGTAGAATAGAACTATCAAATAGGTCAGTGTTTTCTTGAAGGTATTTTAGTTGTATTTATTGGTTAAACTATTTCCACCATCCAATGTTAATAGGACTATTAAAGATATCTAGTACTTAATATTAAATGATTGAAATAGTCCAACAAATAAATGCTATCAAAAAGTCAGTTAACAGTTGATACTCCTACTCTCTAGAAGCACTTCAATGATATCTCCATGGACTTGCTAATTGTTTTAAGATATTGACAAATTTTGTGAATGATTTGAACTTAACTATTAGCAAGAAGGGAAATGTTAATCTACTAAGAACTACAACAAGGATAGTTAGTATAGCAATGTTTTATACATTTTCAACTAAGATAAGACAATTTATGAAGAAAGGAAAGAATATGAAAATATTTTAAAATAATCCATTAAGAACAATTGAATATTTGGAGTTTTATAAAATAATATAAAAAATGAATTAGTAATAATATAAACAAATGTAACTGAATTAGAATGGAAAGTTATAGAAGTGAATAAAAGTTTCAAAAATATAAAACATTAGTTATGAAAGAAAAGTTATTTAACAACTAGAAGATGGAACTATTACTAAAAAGGGAGTGATATCATAAGATGTGTTGAAGAAATTTATAAAGAATTATATAATAATAAAAAACAAACAAATTAATCACTACAGTTGATGTTCTTCTGAAATGCCAAGTATTTTACATAAAGAAGGTAAAAGTTCCAGAAAGGTGATGGAATTATTATCGATATTTAAAAAAAAACTGTTGGCGAAACTTTAAACCAAATGTCTAAATGATAAATACATATCAGATGATTGATAGAATGCAATAGTAATATTGGTATTTTAGAAAGATGATAATTAAAGACTTATAAGTCTTCCATCTGTTCTACACAAAGTCTTCACCAAAATATTTGCAACTCATCCAAATCCAAAACAACAAGCCAGACATAAACGTGATTTTAGAACAGTGGATAAAATCTAAGTTATAGAATGGACTAATAAATATAATTTGCCATTATACTTTAGGTTTTCAGATTAGCATTTCTACACTGATTAAAGTTTTGGATTATCAACATAGAGATTGAGGTCATGCTCTCAATACTATTTATCAGGATGAAACAGCAGTGATCTTATCACATGATGACATGAAGAAGATGAATATTGAGAACAGAGTAATTTTTATATTCCCCAAGTCTTTTACAACAATTTTAGAAGTATTTTGTGGACTAAAATATGAAATTATTGGGATAAAAATACATATAGATTATTTAGATCATCAAATTTTGTAGTCGATGTAGTTGTTTCTGCAAATAATGCTTCAGAGTTTCAAAAAACTGTGCAGGAGTTATCAAATGAAAGTCAAGAAATGTTAAATGCATTTTCTCAGAAGGTAATTATGAATTAGAAGAACTTACCAATTCTAAATGCTTATTAATATAGATTGGGAACTTCATGGATGGAATTTATCATAGAATGCAGAAATGCTTTCAGTAGAAAAACTTTGTATTAAAAGGAAATATATTTACAGGTTTGAAAAGGAAGGTTTTTACTAACTGGATTTTATTAGTTCTTAATTAAAAGAGAAATATGCCTATATGTTTTAAATAAAAAAAAAGAATATATATGATTATAGGAGGTATTAATTGATAAATATAGAATGTAAAAAGAGTAAAATATATAATATTTAATAATATTAAAAAGGTAATAATTAAATAATGATTATAAGAAAATTGTAATATTCATGTATATTTATATTATGTTATAGTTCTGAAGAAGATTGCTGGGGTGATCGAAACTGTCATAGAGGGTTGTAATTAAAGCATTATAAACAGTAATAATGAGCATAAATGATTTAATATTACATTATATGTTTTAAATAGGTTTTTAGTAGATGAATTTTACTGGTTTTTATTTATGTTTCTGAAACTTTGACATTTAACTTAAGAAAAAACAGAGATTTTATAGCAGCCAATGATAAAGAGATTTATGATTGGAATAACTAATAGGGATTGAAATCAAAGTATATTAATGAGAGAACAAACAAATATGATTGATATTCCTGAAATAATTAAGAGTTTAATTGGGAATAGATGAACTGTTGCAGTTTTAAATCGGATTCCAAGAGATTATAATAAGACCTAGAATGAGAGCTCATGTGGGATGGATGGGTGAGCTAATGAAGTTGCAGGTGTCATTTGAAGAAGTGACAGTGGATCAGAGAAACTATTAAAATGCAAGAAATTCTTTCTATCCTTTAATTAATGGATGTTAATATTAGTTTGAAAAAGTTGTTGATTATTATTGCAGAATTAGATTTTGTGAGAAAATATGAAATTAAAAATAAACCTTGTTTCAATTTTTTTAATGTGTTGGTGAATATGCATGGTATGATGTCCTATTTATATAATAACTTGCATTAGTTTATGCTGTGCATGCACTCTACATTTGTTATGATCTATAGAAAAGAGTTGAATCTATACTAACATATATAAATGTATTGCTAGGATTAATATTAATAAAAAATGCTAAATTCTCAAATAAAATATAAATTATTAATTATCATATTTTTAATAATAAAAGACTAAATATAAAATAGTAGGTAACAAGTTTTATAATAGAAAAAGCAAAGTTAAATTATAATTATAGAAATAAGTCAACTGTCATTCAGAAGCAGATGGTAACTATATAAAAAGAAATAGCATTCCTAGAAAAGTAAAACGATGATTGGTCAGATAAATATTAAAAGAAGAAATCAGCAATATTGTTTAAAAGCTTTTTATAAATAAATGAATTAACAGTTTGGGAAATTGCAACAGAATCTATTAAGAAATTTAAAGTTCATAAAAAAAAAACGTCAATAAAATAAAAATCAATATTTTAATTATTACTAATAAAAAAAATTATTAAATATCAGTTTGAAGTTTTAAATTAATATAATTATTATAATTGATTAAATTATTAGAATATAATATAAAAAGCAATGAAAAAAAATAGAAAATTATCGTGAAATATATATATAAAAAAATGTAATTCAATCTTGTATAGATCTTGTCAATTTTTTTAAAATCAATCAAGGTTAAACAACATATATTTGACCCAAAAAAAGTTTATATAATCACATAAAAAAATGGAATGCGTTTTAAAGAAAATATTATTTTTATGTAATACAATAAAAAAATTATCGTTAAAAAACAAAACAAACTACTAATTAAAAAGAAAATGACAATCAAGGAATTTTCTGAACTTATCAGATTAAAATTTTAATTATTTTTCCTTTTTATTTACGTACACAAATATAAATAAATAAAAAAAGATATTTGTTTGTGTGTAATGGATAATATAAATAGAAAATTAATATTTTAAAAATTATGTTTAAAAGTTAATGATTTTTTTTTAAAATTAATAATTTAAATAATTTAAAAAAGCTAATGATTTGCATAAATGACTTTGAAATGAAATTATATATATATTGCATTTGAAATGGGCGTTGTATACGGGTAATATTAATTCTGTATATAGTTGATTTTCAAAGATAGGATGAGATCTTTGGTTAATTTTTTCTCTCTCAATTTTTGATTTATTCTTTGAATCATCCCCCCCCCCCCTATCTTTATGTGTATTATATTGTTTCAACTATCTTCTATGGTTATTTTCAATAATAATTCCTATAAAATGTACATATACATATAATAATATATAGCATGTTTACAATAATGTATAACTGGATTTTTTAAAATGTAATTAGTATTATATATTATAAATGTAAATATGAATATTTTATAGAAATGATTCTTGAAAGATATTGTAAGAAAGGTATTAATTATATAATATGCATAAAGATAATAAAAGGAATGGTTCATAAAATATGGTCACATTTGGAAACTGCTTGGAGTATTGAAATGAGTTAGCCATTTTAGGAAAAAAAAAAAGATAGAATACTTAATAATAAAGTACTTATTAATGAAATATCAATTTAATAAAATAATTTTTAGATGTGACAATTTAAAAAAGAAATATATTCTGGTGGAAAATTTTAATTTTTAGCATAAAACATGAAATAAATTAATGAATATTACACATCTTTTATGTAAATATTTCTAATATGTTATATTTGTAAATATATATGTAATATGTATATTTATATCTCAATAATATTGTTTTGTGTATTGATATCAATATTTTTAATAAAATTGTATGTAGTCTTTGTAGCATACATAGTTTTATTTTTTATCATATGTATATTAATAATTTTGCACCATTCTCTAGATAAATATACAATGTAGAAAAAAGGAAATAATTTATATATAATGTTTTTTTTTATATGTTAACTGAAATTATATTTTGCAATCAAAATGTCTTATTATAACCAAAATCACACTTTTCTTTATGTTTGCCGTAATATCCCATAAATATAATTTGTCCAAACTTCAAACACTTTTTAGAAAAACTCTTTATTTGTACATACACAGACGCCTACGTTTCGACTGACCTGCAGTCTTCTTCAGAGCTATTATATAATATAAAAAAGAGCATATTTATAGAGGTATTTAAAAGTAATTACATTCTTCAATTTAAATCAAAGTTACCATCCTATATAATCATTTAAATATTAAAATATATTATAAAATCAAAAATATATGTGTAAAAATATGTATAAAATTAATTGGCTGCATTTAAATTATACTTACTGTTGCTATACATGCAAATTTAGTATAAATTATAATCAAACTTAAAAAAAAAAAAAAACGAAAAAACCATAAACTTATAATAGTAGAGATCATTGATATGTGCACTTTGCAGAGTAATTAAATGTATAAATATAATAAATGAACTAAATTGGTGATTAAATTTCATAAATTAAGCTAAAAATGATCTAATTAAAATAGAAGTTATCCAAAATGTTTTATACACATGCATTGTTTATTAGCCAATAGCATTCATTGTAACATTTGTGTCTGCTATGACATTTGTTATCATTATCCCTATACTAGTGAGAAAGTGTTTACCGAATCGTATGTTCACATTTGTTATCATATCCACTGAAAGTTAAAACTTACGTTTTTGGTTGGATATGTCGTACTTAGATTTAGTATGCTTATGAAAGAAAAGATGAAACAGCTCAGGGGAAAAACATTGCATAATTTTTATTGACTGTTTATTAAACATGATCCGAAACTAAGTTTAAATTGTTAGATTAATTTATACATATAAACAAAAATTTCATAATGAATAGAATTTGTGGTAAAATAAAATTACTTTTTTTTTTTTGCATATTTAATATTAAATGTTACTTTTCCTTAATTAATTTAAAGAAAGTATTTTAAAAATGAATTTTATCACATAAAGCTAATAAAAAAAAAACAATTGAACTTCACTAGAAAAGTATAAAACTATTTCTTGATGTGTAATTTTGGGTATGTCAAAAACATTTTTAATATTGTATATTAATTTTAATTTTTATAGGTATGCATCAAATTAATGAAAGAAAACTAAAAATTAAAATAATAGTTATAGAAATATGTAAAAACATTTACTCATAGTATAATATAATCAATGTCTGCAAAATTTCTAGAGTTGAAACTTTATTTTATTATTGTTTAATTATTTCGGACAAAAATTAAAATGTAGAGTTTTAGTTTTAAAATGGTGCCCACCAATGCAAAATTGTGGTAAAATTCTTTGGATTTTAATTGATCTAATGTCACATTGTAATATTATAGTGGTGATTTTTGTTGGGCAGGAGTGACACAAGGGCAAATCATAACGCTGGTAGTGAGCCTTGTTATTAATAGTAATAAAGTTGCTAAAATTTTGTAAACAATATTTCAGAGAACTAAATAATTAAAAAAAAATGTTATTACAAATTTTTTATGATTGCTTGTAAATGATTGGCAGGAGTGTGTTCCACTATTCCAGGGGTCCCCAACCCTATGCCCACGGTACCATGGTGCCCGCAGATCACTTTACATGTGCCCGCCGCTATCCGAACACAATAAAAAATTATTTATCTGATACAAATAAATTTAATTTTTAAAATTTCTTATAAATTATTGTATTATATTGTAATCAAATTGTAGGGCATACTATACTTTTACA
Organism: Epiperipatus broadwayi; assembly: GCA_028023455.1. Classification (NCBI taxonomy): domain Eukaryota; kingdom Metazoa; phylum Onychophora; class Udeonychophora; order Euonychophora; family Peripatidae; genus Epiperipatus; species Epiperipatus broadwayi. The sequence goes on from JAQFVV010000006.1 coordinate 17,018,378, forward strand.
GCGTAAAAATATAAACGTTATTTACGTTAAAATGTTATTTTTGAAATAAATATTTTTTTGTACATTATGTGTATTATTAACCATATCCAACTATAAATTTACATTGAAAAAATAAATAGTGCCCGCCATCTAGTTGAAAAAATAAATGGTGCCCACCACCTGTCTGATATAATAGAATGTGCTCTTAAGTGCAAAAAGGTTGGGGACTCCTGCACTATTCAAACAATTTGTATATCAAACAAAACATAAGATGCAACATAAAATTGATTTCAATATTCAAATCTGATATTTTGCTTTTAATAGCAATAAATTAACTATTTTATATCACTTAAATGGAAAGTGTATATAATTAATAGGGGTTAGATTATAGGGTTATACATTTTCAGACTAGTTTCTCTTTGTTGATCATAGTTAGTGTGCTATTTCCAATAAACAACTATTTTTACTTTTATATTTTTTAAATTAAAATGGCTTAAATTTCAAATGCTAATGGGTTTGAACCCATATGAACTGAACTGCATATGTTATATATATAATTTTTTTGTGATCACAATTATGAATAAACTATTATAAACAGTTTTGATGGGGGGGGGGTATTTGTAATCCCAAGTCATTACGTAGATATTAAAACATATGTAAAGTAGCAAGGTCTTATTTAATATACAGTACATTTTAAAATTACCCCCCCCCCAACTAATGATTTAAATGAATCAACAAAATGGAAATCCTTTTTAATATCTGAGTGTTGCAACAGATTGCCGATATTACAGTGGATACTTTTAATCATTGGCTTGGGTAATGCAATTTCCATATGATAACCAATTAGCTACATGCATTTACTGTTTCCATTTATTATCTGAGTGTTAATTTTAAGCATTGGCTTGGAGTATGATGTGATTTCCGTATAATAACAAGCTAGCTATGCACACTTATGATGTAATATACATTTTGTATATAAAACATATTTTTAGCATACATTTAGACATCAACAAAAAATATTAAAAAAAAACAACTGTTATTCAAAATTGATATTCTTCTAATTTACTGCAGTCAAACTTAGGCACTTTAATTACAGTGAGTTGAATGCACTCTCTTAAACTATATTATGTTTTTTTTTAATATTCTTGACATTTCGTCAACAAATAACTCATCTGGTGGAGCATTTAAGGTCTTTATATAGACACTGCTTTTTTTTAACCAGAATATTCTTTATTGCTAAACTTTTTGATGACACAATAAGTTAGTATTTACTGAAATATTTTATCCCTTCACATCTTTTCAACACTAATTTAATTTAATCTCTGTTTTAATTGAATAAGTTACTATTTGCTGAGCAAATAAATAATAGTACACAACTTTTTTTTTTTATAGTATATTCTGAATTGATGAATCCTAATCTAGCCAGTTTCAGCATACACGAATTGTTTTCCTTTCAAAATTAAATCAATTTTTATTTCAGAACATAAACATTTCTTAGCTTTTCAAAGCTTGTTAGAATTACTTTCATTGCTTTTATACTTTGGCATTATTTGAAACAAAATTTTATTTACTTTCATTTAAAATGGAAAAGCAATGCGTACAAGGCTTCTATTGAGATTTGCAACAGTCTTTGACAAAATAACAGGAACATTTCTGCCATATCAGCACTGTGTTTGCACACAATTTCAGAAATATACACCGGGGGAATTCAAAAATAATTATAATAAAAAATTGTATATTTATTTTTAGGTGCTGCAAATTGAATCATTTAAAAAAAAGTATAGTCTACTTAATGCAATGCACTGCAAAGCAGTCCAGAAGCATTTGCAAAGGGATGCATTTTAATACTTATCACTCTAAATCCGCAAATAAATAAAAAAATTACACAAAATGGTAAAGAGTGAATATGGCTGATAGATAAGCTGGGTCATGCTGAATTTATTTGAAAACTGTTTCACACTCAAGGCTTTGAGAGATGTCACTTTTGGAATACAGTTTGCACCTTTTTTTTTTGCATGTAAAAATATGTTTATGTTTTACTGCATCACGTAAATGCTTCAGAATTTGCAGATAAAATGTCTGATTGTTATGAACTAAATCTGGAGAAAAATGTTGCTTGCATTAAAAAAAAAAAAAAAAAGCGTTAATTCGATATTTCAGCCATCATTAAAAAAAAGAGACAAATATGCGAAATGCACTTTAGAAAAAAATGTGGTAAATGAAACCATGATTTCACCTGGTGATGTCATTTGGCTGATTGATGCAGAAGGGTTTCTGCAAAAAGTGTGTAACAGCAAAAGAATATACTAAAACAGGTGTGCAAACCAGAGAACGATTCTGGGTTTTTTGCCCTGTCCCCATATCGCATATTAAGATTTTTTTTTCTACAGATAGAATCTTAAGGATAAAATTGCAAGGGATATTTAGCACAGTTACTTAAAAGTGTAAAAGAAATCGTATTGATAACGCCCAAATATCCAAAAGTACAATCTATTAATGTTTCAAGTCTGGAAGTAAGAATTATTTTATCTAGAAATGGAGGATGAAAATTACATGAATCATTATCTACTGAGATTGGCTGAAAAAATATCATGAAGAATGTGGCCAAAAATAATACTATGCATCAAATCACTAGATATCAAGAGACATTTGAACACATCATTTGACAAAACAATCCATCATGAAGTACTATTTTCAAGATACTCTTTCCTCATGAGAATGATATATTAGAGAAATGATAGATTTAGGAGTGTAAAAACTGGATAAGGAATCATTGAAAGAATGCATTTGTGGATCACCAAAAAATAACCTAATGATAGACTATTGTGGTTCAATTCATCTCTACATGAGTGTACCACATTTGCAGATTTTGACATTTTGAAGAAAATAGATTTCCACCAATATTTAATCATTATTTTGAGACTGGATTTCTTATTCCAAGATGATAATAGTATACTTTGATTTATATGAAATCATGCAGTCAAATATTAACCCGAGAAACATATCATATGGGCTTTTAATTGCGATTTAAATATTATTGAACATTTGTAAAAGGTTAGTGGAATTAATGGTAAATTATATATCTCCATTTTTACTTCTCAGAGAATGTGAGGGATTTTTCCCACCAGGAATGGCTTACTATTTTTCTAAATATTGTTAAAAAAATATAATACAAATAAAAGCTAACCCCATGTACGTGTATATTTGTTTATTGCTATATATATACACACACACGTGCAAACTCACAGGTATTTATGTTACATGTATAAATGTAAGTTAGCTTTTAAAGAATATACTTCAGGGCCAACTCTCTCTAAGGCATTTTTTCTTCCACAGAGAAATAATAAAAGAAAAGTGTTTGTTGTTGCTGGATGATGAAGATTTGAATATTTTCTAGCCTACTTTTATCTTTTAGTTCAGAATTGCTAGATAAACATTTACTAACCTAAATATTGAATATTTAGATGAATTGTTTTAGGTGGATCCTAAAAGAAAATTTCCAACTAAGTCTGGTTGGAACCTGATAAAATGACACCATTTTATCTAACCCAGATTTGAATTCAGATTGTAAGTATGACAATCAAATGTGTTAGCATCACTTCCATGAAGTGTTTTTATAAATGAATTGTTGAGTATCTTTCAGTAGACCAACATGGAAAGTAACTCCTATTTGAAAGATTATCAGTAAATAAATATATACCTCATTCCCTAGTCGTTTCTGTTATCTTATTTTTTATCTTATTTATTTAAGCAGTTATCTAAGCAGATATATTCTATAATTGGAAAAAGTCCACTTTCTTTCTTCACCAAGTAAACTTTTATCTGCTGAGATATTCTGAGTGGTATTTTGAGAAAAGTCTTTTCAGATTTTAAGCAAATAAAATGTGTACTTCAGGGTTAGATATTATATATTTGTGAAACTTGAGCATATTTGAATAGCTCTTTATTAGATGAGTGCGTCGTGCATAAATGAATAAAAACCATGAAATTGTAATTTTAACAACGCTGCCAGGATTGTCATTAACATTTGCTATAACTAAATTAAGTTATTTTTGTAGTTAAACTTTTCACCCACTTGATTAGATTAGCCAGTTGTATGAATAATATGACATTACTGTCTTAGTTTAATGAGATTGTTTTATGGAATGCATGTAGAATTTTTTTTAATTTTTTATCTGTCTGTAATATTTATTATTGAGATGAAAATATGTGTTGACAGGTTTTAACATCAAACAAGGAAAGGAATCAACAGAAATGTTGATTTCTTTTTTTTCTTCTTGTGTAAATTAATAATAGTAAGTACCTTCTGGCACATTTTTTTTGTTGTTTAGAATTTTTTTCAATACGAAGCTGTGACAGAATATATATATATATTTTGATTTATGACAGCTTTAAGAATTTTTAAGTGTGAATTTATTTTATTATTGTTTTTTGAAGAAAATAATTGCAGTTATATTTGCCATTTATTATTATTATTTTTTTCCACGTGTCAAAGCATCGGTCGGGAAGCGAACCCGCAAACCCGGGCCAATTGCTTGTAAGGCAGCTGCGCTGACCACTCGTAGTACACGGTATTTCAGCATTCAGTTATTTTTATTTGGTTCAAATTTATTAACAGAACTTGTAAGTGATTCATGTAAGGTTTTTTTTTTTTTGTAAAAGTTATAAATTTTTGTATTCTGGGAGTTTATTGAAATTTTAAAAAAATCAAATCTATAGCGTTGTTTAAAAGATAAACAGATGTGTTCTGTAGCGGTCATCAAAATTATGCCTACTATATTGAATGCACTAAAACATCACTTGACAACAGAAACCAAAATGTACGTATGCTGCACTGGATTCAGATCTATATGACTGTACAAACGAATTAGATTTGATTGCAAACATGATGTTTTCAGTTTGGTCTCACAGTTTTATAGTTAACTTAAAAGGTGGATGCTGGAGGGCTGCATTAGATCCTAAGATCTAGGTGCAGTGCTCTCAGATCCAAGCCTCTTCACTGATGAAAGCAATAAGCTAGAAACTAGCCTGGAGGTATTGGATAATGGTTATACGAACAAGAATGCAAGATTTTATCTTGGAATTACTACTGTTATACTCTGTTTACAATTTATAGTCTTCCACATGTTTTCTCCAAATTGAAAAGACGAAGAGATTGTGTTCAGTGCAAGTCAAAAGTCAAATCTTTCTCTCATCAATAATCCAAGGATTCAGCTTACTCAGATTCAAACAGTCTGTCGTAAAGATCACTGGAAATTTCCACCCCTCACCACTTTATACTACAATTGTCATCTTTAATTTTTTATTTTTTGCTCTTCCGAACTATGATAGTCTTAAAAATAGAACATAGGACTAGACCTTATTCATATAAGATCCAACAAAGTCCATTTATCTGTATAGACCTTTTATTTTCTTATATTTTTAATTTGTTATATAATAAAACATGTATGAAATTGGTTGGCTTTGTTGTTGTCTTGCGTATATCTCAGTTTCTATATTACTGGATTTTTTTTTTTTTTTTTGGAGTAGTGGCTCTTGCAATATCTTTCTTTTTATCAGTTATACTACTATATATTTAGCCACGAATATTTGTTAGCTGGGAACAATACAGGCAGGTAGGCATCAATTAATGTAAATTTTTAACAGTGCCATATTTCATTACTGCAGCTTATAAAAAATGATACATTTTTATTTAATGAAAACAAAATTCACTTATTGTGAATTTAAAATTCAGACGGTTTTAACCAATTAGTTTTCGCTTTTTTGACAACAGTAATGACCACATATTTATCAAAAGTTACTTGTTTACATATATATATTAAAAGCTCTTGGCACCCAAAAGATTAAAGGGACAATACCTGCAAAAAGGAGGCTTCTGATCTTTTTTGCAGGTATTGATTCTTTTAGAAAATAACAATAACAAAAAAAAAAATCTGTCGACATTTTTTTTCTAAACAATGTTTTTTCTTTTTAAGTGAAAATACTTTTTAATAGTTTGATTTATTTGATTATTTTAAATCAAACTTAAAAGAATAATTTATTTTAATTATCCTTTGATCTTTAATTTTTTTTAATAAGTAATTAAAAAAATGTTTTAAAAAGAATTTTGTTGTTGTTATATTATGTTAGTAAATAAACAACGAAATTCATGTGCAAAAAAGTAACTAATTTCTTGAAATTGGAATCAACTCTCGATTTTTTAAATACAATCATCAGTTTGAATGATGTGAATTTGAATACTGTGACTTTTTTTTCCAGCATGTAATATTTGCATTAATTTGAGCCTACCTGTAATTATAAACAATACAGTAAGAATTTTTACTAATTATACATTCATTTTAAATAAAAATATTATGCAGTGTCATTAAAAAATTGCACAAAAGAATAATAATAAAAATAAATAAATTTTATAAATGTTAGCTATTCCATTACAAAAACATAAAACAGTATATACACATTTAAAATTGACATTCTATGCATAAAATTCACATGAGCTTAGTTTAAATAAAATGCACTACTATGTAAATTGACAAATATACTCTTAGCTCTTCCAGATCATATCATTTTCAGAGAAAATATCTTGTTCTTAATATTTGTCTTACTATTTCAATATACCAATTACTTTTCTTTGTAGAATATCCGGAATATTTTTTTTTCTTCTGGTAGATACTTATACATTTTATTAGTATATTCTATTTGCCCTCATTTAATTTTCCCCAGCTATACTGCATTATATCATTTGAGAAATCAAAATGATTCGTGCAACCTTTATTTATTTTACTCCATTTTCTTTCTGATATAATCCACAAAATATTTTCCGTAAAAGTTAGACCAAAAGTTTTGAAGACATGAAATATGATAAAATGCATATATCATCATCTCCATCATAGTATAGTGTAATCACTATCACATTTTGATAAATATTTTTCACTATTTAACAATATTTTAGTCTTTTGACATATTTTAAATTTTGGCCACAAGAAATGCTTGCAACAATCAAGAATGGTGACTTAATATTCATTAGTGTTAATAGGTATATGTTTTATGAATACTTTCAAAACTAATTGACACCTCTATTTATTCATCTGTGTGGCTTTTTTTAAAAACGTATACAGTGATTCTATGTAATAGCAATCTTGGACAATAAAATGATCTATGAAAAATTCAAATGTTTAGGTTAGTATAATACAATGTCAAATGGTATTACAGATTGACCTGTGTATTATTATTAATAGTTGAATATAATTGAAAATTTAAATAAAAATTGAATTTTTCTAGACATTTCACAATTAATTACAATTAAATGCCTTCATCACAAATTTTCAGACAACTGTAATGATTCATTATTTTCAAAAGCCTTTCCATTTTTAATAGATTTATTAGTGCCATTCAAAATTTGTAATGTTTAAAATGGTGTCATTTCTGAAATTATTTCATACACTTTCTTTATTTTACTAATCAAGTAATATATAATATTGAAATAATTTTTTTATTTTCCAATAATAAGGCTTTTTTTTTTTTTTAGATATGTTTTTCTTCTTCTTTAGTTTTAATTATTTTGCACATTGTTTAATATGATATTATTGATTCATTTGACACATTTTGCAGGATTCTAGATATTTCATTTTTTTAAAACTGTCTTTATTTAAAAATTGTTTATATCTATTCCTTTATTTTGGCATATATTTATTTCCCCAGTGTTCTGCATCAGTTAATGAAGTGATGAAGTGTCTCTATTAATGAGTTAGTTTATTATAGTGTGTAAAACAAACTATAGCTTAACCCTCCTGCACTGTTCTTTCTGTTGAGTTTTTTGTAAGATTCCAAATATTTAGCCATTAGTTTATTCAAGAATTCAATAAAATGGATTTGATTTGGTATGAATATACATTTGCAAACTATTTTAAAACATATTTGAATTTTGCTAATATTTGAAAAATGGTTTCTTCTTGACAACAAAAAATGTTTTTTGTCAGAACAGATTGACTTCTGAAAATGAACAAATAAAATTGAAATTTTTTTTGGTAAATTTATAAAATTCTGCTTTGAAATCTTAAAATATTGCTTTCTAATTTTTAGAATATCTCAAAAGATTTTAACACTGTTTCAATTTTGATAGGTAATGACATTATTCTGTATAAATAATTACAAATAGAAAGAACAACCATAATTTCTCAGCCCAAGGGTCATAATTTATAGATTCGGAACCTGGCCCTAAGATTTTTAACGCTTACTAAGTTGTATATGTAGTTATATATTTCTATCATTAGGTCATTATTTAAATATTTTAGTGAAAAATAATTATAGCACATAATTTTATAATTAGATTTTTGAATAGAATCTCATCTATTGCTTTGGGTATAAGATATAATTTAGTGGTAAACATTTTCATAACTGTATGTATGTGATAACTTTTGTAAATTACTTGATTATTAATAATTACCTTCTTTATTGAAAAACTTCATGGTTTTAATAGTTAGCAGTATATTATTTATATATTCATCACTTGAGTTGGGTGAATCTTGGTATTTTTTTCAATCAACAGGCTTAGAATTATTTTATCAGGTAATATATCTCATAGCCAATTTAGTAACTATATAATATGGTTAGTAACGGGTAAAAAGTCTTATATTAATCTGGGATGGTCTGATAAAGTGTAATAATCTTCAATGTAATTATAATGATGTTATGTGGTAATGTTGACCTGGATTTATGAGATGGATGGATAAAATGTTTGCCTGAATGATTTGCAAAAGAATATATGATTGGAGAACCAGATTAAATTTGAAGGGATCTTTGGTCTGCAGTAAAGCAATAATGATTGAACATGATTACTTGTGAATCTAGGGTTTTATCATCTTTTAAAATCCTATATGGAAGGTGGTTATTATTAATTTTGTATCAAACTATTATTTTAATATGGAGGCTACTATTCATTATCTTCTTTTTTCAAAATATGTTTTTGTTCTTCACAAGAGACAGCAATTAGTCTGAAGTCAGATTGCTCTCACTGACTGGCAGTTTGCCTTCCTGTCAGCTGAAAAGTTTAAGAGCTTTTCAGAAATGCTGCTGAATGGTGTTTGAGTTGGAAATAAAGAAAGGTCATTGCCTTCATTATTTCGGTTTTCAACTAGGCAGAATGGGAGAAAGAATCAATTTTTAACTATTATTATTATTATTATTTAATTGTTTCTTTGTGGTCACAATAGTTATTTATTGGAATTAGTAATTTAAGAATGATGTCTTCTTGTAATTACTCAAAAACTATCCTGAAAATCTGACCGCACATATATGATAATAAATTATTTTTCATTCAAAAAACCAGAGTAGCTTGAGATTTCAAACCAGAAGTATGTTTAAGAATTGCGATAAAAAATGTCTTGATTTGATAAATCTTAGAATTGTTTATCTATTGTCAGATGTAACTGAATTTAAAAAAAATAAACAGTGGAAATTGGATTTTTTTTTATAAAAAGCTTATTTACTTTTTGAATTAATAGATTTTAAATTTCTATATATTTAAAACGAAAGGACATCTTGCAATATTACCATCATAAATAATAAAAAATTTTCTACAAGCTTTTTAAAACAAATTGGGCAATTATTTATTGTGAATTCTTGATTAAAAGCTGCTGCAGGGAGGGAGCCATATTTATTCTTTTCGTTTGAACAGATTCGAGGCAAAATAAGTATTCATAAATACCTGAATAAACAAATAAAGAATTGTGAATAAGCAGATGTTGTATTTATCTTTAAATGCTTGGCCCCATTAAAGGTAGACAAGAGTTCATAGAACTCATGCTACCATGATAGCAAGTCGATATCTAAAGTAAAAGAAAAAAGATCTGTGATGCTTTACTGCCATTTAGATGCTCATATGTCACATGACATACTAAGTAGGTACCATTTGTGTTTAAGCAAATTTAGTCCAGCAATAAAGGGATGCAATTTCTAGATCAAAGATTAATTTGCCACTTCTAATGCTTTTACGTCACATGATGTTTGAGTAAGGGGTCCCTAACTAGTCACAATGAAAACTTTTCCCCCATAAGTTGAATACATGAAAATCCTTGGAATATTTAGAATTAATTTATAATTTTTGCAGGATACACACACAGAGAGAGAGGGGGAGGGGGAGGGAGGTAGGGAGGGAGAGAGAGAGAGAGGGAGGGAGGGAGAGAGGGAGAGAGATGTTTATTCATAAAAAAAAAAAAGGAAATAGATACGGTGAAATAAATGAAATTTCAGGAGCAACATGGTAAGAGGGGAAGGATACATGTAAAAAGGGAATGGTAAGTGGAGACGGGAAATAGTATGTGGTTCAGGCCGGTCAGAAATGCATGTCTTCGTGATTGAATCCTATGGCAGAGGATGGGAGTTGGAGGATTGCCCAAGTGTCTGTGAGGAGTGGAGGTGGGGCTAGTTTGGTATCTTGGGTTTTGAGAGTGTGAATTAGGTCCAAGAGCTTTTGATTGACTGAATGTACTCTCTGTTCAAGGATAATGGCACATCGGAGCAACCAGAGAGCATAGATGAGAAAAACTGATAGTCTAATAGTTGCAAAGACCCCTGTTTCTATGGATTCTTGGAGATTGAAGATGGTATTCCTGTGCGAAGAAAGGCAGGAGTTGATGACATTTCTCACACCAAGCAGAAAAGGACATTTAAGTAGCAAGTGCTGGAGGGTTTCGTTGTCAGTTTTATAAAGCTGGCATATGGGAGAGATCTTGGTGAAACCCCTATGGTTAACCAAAAATTGATTTGTGAGGAGTGAAGATTGATTTTGAGGAGGAAATCGAGGAATTTTGCCTCAAAGGACCACCTTTTGAATTTGCGGATTGAGCATTGGTAAATTCGAGGAATGTAGGGGACACAATAGAGAAGTCTGCGGTCTGATTGAAAACCTCCCAGTATTTTAGTTTGCTGCTGATGGATGGTATAACAAAGCCAGCCTTTTGTAGAATGTTGGCAATGAGTGAGGTCCATGACCTAGGCCTGCCACTGGGAGGAGGAGTGTCAGTTGGTGTGATAAAAATTAAACAAAATGTAGCCTTTTAATAACTTAAAGCTCATATTTTTTACTGATTTAAAAAAAAACAACAAAACAGTTGTCCAAATAATGTACACAAAGAAAAAATATGCAATGTGGAGTCATGATATCCACTGTATTTGTTACAAGCCCTGTTGGTACATCGTATTTCGCGTATGACTCATGGTTTGTTGATAAACTTTAATAATAATAGAATACCTATTCTTTATTGAACCGCCAATATACTTTGCTTTTCAACACACACACTCCCACATATAAAACACTGACAATAATGATACTAGGAAAGCCAACATTGAGAAGGCAGGGTGACTCCATATCGCCAAAACTTTTTACAGCAGTGCTGGAAGAAGTATTTTGTGGATTAAAATGGGAAGCTAAAAGAGTCAAATCAATGGAGATTATTTAAGTCATTTAGATTTTGCAGATGATGTAATTGTTTTTGCAAATAATGCTGTAGAGCTGCAGGAAATGTTGCAGGAATTGTCAGATGAAAGGACTAAAGATAAATGTTAAAAAGACTAGAGTAACGTTCAATGGATTTTCTCAAAATATGAAAATAAAGATTGATTATGATGAGTTAGAAGAAGTTAACAGCTACAAATACCTTGGTCAGATTATTAATGCAGATGGAAATATAATGGATGAAATTAATCATAGAATTAAATTTGGTTGGGGTGTTTTTAGTAAAAATAACTTGATGCTAAAAGGAAATATGCCTATGTGTTCGAAAAGGAAGGTTTTTAATAAATCTGTTTTACCTGTTTTTACTTACGGATCTGAGACTTGGACACTTAATAGAAGAGCAATACAGACTTCAGACCACTCAAAGATGTATGGAGAAATGCATGTTAGAAGTAGCAAGAAGAGATTGAAAACACAATATATGGGTACGAGAACAAACAGGTGTTACTAACTTCATTGAAAAAATTTAAAAGACTGAAATGGAGTTGGGCTGAACATATTGCTAGAAGAGATGATAATAGATGGACAATTGAAATCTTAAACTGGATTTTAAGAGATTGTAAATATGGAGAATTGAAATCTTAAACTGGATTTTAAGAGATTGTAAAAGACCCAGAAAGAGACCACATGTGAGATGGATAAATGAAATAAGAAAGTGTGCAGGGGTGATGTGGAGAAGAGAAGCTAAAGATCAGAAAAGATGGATTGAACTAGGAGAGACCTTCATCCTGCAGTGGATTGATAATGGTTGTTGATGATGAAGTTATTTATAATAAGTTGAGAGGGCACATTTTTTAAAATTTTACTGAATATTAACTTATTCCCCCCCAATAAATTTACTAAACTGTATCTTTAAATAAATTGAATAGCGAAATGGCTCTGGATGACATTTTTTTTCTTTTTTCATTTCAATAATTTTTATAAATGTTCTCAAATTTCATAAAACTTTTAACATTGTGCTGAGAAAACATTTGATTATGCAAAATACTATACATCAGTTTGGAAAGGATAATAAAGAAAGAATAAAATATATGTACTTTCAAGATAAACCAAAGAAATTTTAATAAACAAACATGCACAGTATTTCAAGATGGAAAAAAGACTATATAGCATTATTGTAAAAATTATTAAATTTATGAATTTTAATAGTCTTTTTAAATAAGATTAATATTTGGTACTCAGATGAAAAATGGCTGCTGATATATATCATAATATGTATTAAATTTATGAATTTTGATGTTTTTCTTGTTTACATTTTTTCTTTGTTTATATATATTGGATAGAGTATAATTGGAAGTGGTGTATATTGATACAACATAATTTGCAACTTCTTTGTACTATGAAATATGCTGCCACTGTGTCATTTCTAAAGAGAAGTCAATGTTGTGCACCAGTCATTATCATCATCATTATTTTCAAACATTATTGAAAGCGCTATAGAATGAAGATCTTTCCAAGTTTAATCCAATAACTCCAATCCATAGTCTCTTTTTTTCACTTTATTATTATAGCACACTTCTTTATTTCATCCATCTATCTGTGGGTCTTTTATAGAGTTTTGTTATCCAGTTTAAGACTTCCGCTATTTCTTTTAGCAATATTTTCATCATAGCTCCACTTCATTCTTAATTCTTTAATGATATAGGTGATACTTATTATATAATTTTTGCCATTACTCCTAACATATATCCCTCTATAGTTTATTATTTGATCTGAAATGTCTGTTGTTTCATTTGTTTTTTAACTCTGAGTTTAAAATCAAGAACTGTGATCTCTCTTCTCAGTTGCTTTGTTCATTGTTTGTGTAGTCATTAATCATTTAAACATCAGACGTGGTGGATTAAGCTTCAATTCTGCGATGAACAATAGAAGGTATAATTAATAAATATTGGCTATTGATAACCATCATATTTGTATATATCAGCCACATTACACTACTATAAGATCTATTCTAGCAACACCTTGCTTATAGTAGGCATTTTCAAACAAATATATTTCAGAAACACTGATTAAAAGAAAAATATGTAAAACCATGGCAATGAGCAACAAACTTATTATCAATAAATCATGGTTACAGATAAATAACATGGAAAAAAAAAAGAGTACTGCAAAAAAAAGGGTAGAATATATTTACTTAAGTAATTTTTTTTTTTGTAATGCTTTATCATATTAAGTCTATCTTTATCATTGCCTATGTAATATTAATTGCACTGTATGCAGCGTGTGTAGAAGTTATTCTGCAGGAAACAAAATTTTATAATCTTCAATTATTTTTAATAATCTATATAGAGAATTGAAAATTTCATATGCTAAATAAGTTGCAAAGCTATTTAGTCAATATTTCATTGTTTGTAATTAATTTAAATTATTCTAAAAATTTTGATTTGTAATTATTCTTAAAACAGAATTCTTGAAGTAATTTTAATGATTTATTACTGGGGAACTTTTTTAATGAACATGTTATTAACATTGGAAATTGATTGTGGAATGTTTATTGCTATTGGTTAAACATTTACAATATTATAAAAGCAAGAATCTTGACGGATTGCGTTTAGAATGACGATGTTTAGCGTGTCATTTTTTTAAATTTTAAATAGTAAATCAAAAGAATAATTTGTAAATGCCTGGCCTGTTTATTAATAGGTTTTAGTAATGAAAAAGTATGCAGCTTTTTTTTTTACTTTGAAAAATAGACAATTTTATGACAAGAAATAACGTTTATATAGATCTAATTTAACCAAATTTATTGTATGGAAGTAAGACTCAGGTTCTTTATTGATATAATATAAAGGCATTAAAAAAAAAATCATTTTATAAATATTTTTTAAAACTCTTAAAAAAATACAATGGTGAGATTTCAACTCCAATCAATATGTCCTTCAGATTGCTAGTTTAGATAAATGAAATGAGTTATAAAGGAAGGAGTTCTAAAAAAATAATGGCAATCGGTTGGACAGGATGAAGTCTTTTCCGGGGTTTGCAGCAGAGGAGTCTAATACCAAATTAGCATCACAATGTCATGTAAACATTGATGAATCAACATGTTGTATATGTTGACATATTTGTGGTATTTGGGTTGATTTATATAGCCATCACAAAACTCGCGCTTTTTTTTATTTACTTATTTGGAATTGCAAGTGACTGTTGGATGAATGTGGTACTAATCACGAACTTGTAGTAAGACCTAAAAGCAAAACTACTACAATTAAAGTTAAAAATATTAATTTCAGTTAAACATGTAAATATCAGTCGGCTCGGAGGTTTTTTTTTGATAAGAAGAGTATTTTTTTTATTGGAAATTTTTTCAGTGTAGATTGAACATCAATAATGTGGAAGTCTTGACTTTATAAATTTAAAGGGATTATTTAATTAATTATTAGCATTAACAAAATCTAGCCAAACCAGGAGTTTTAAAGATAATCAGAGTATATAATTGTGGTTTTTACATACTTTTTTCCAGTTATTTGTTGGTCGCAATAATTTGATTATCTTACATAATGGGGCAAACAGTTCAGTAATAATACAGATTAAACATTATTAAAGTGGAAGTCTTGGTTTTATAGATTTAAAGAGATTATTTAATTAATCATTAGCATTCTCGTTATTAGTACCATTTATAAATGAGTATTCCAAAAAAGAGGGAAAAAAGGATAAAGAATGAAGAAATAAGATTGGAGCCAAAGTTATTGTGTATGTTACTAAAGGATAAAAAACACACAACCATTGTCACATTTGAGTACTGAAAATCACCTTTAATCGGTCCATTTAATCTCTTGGCAACTAGCCTTGTGGAATAGTGAATTGTACATTCACTTGGCATGTCCATAACTTTGGGTTCAAATCTGATCAATATTTGCGTGAGGTTCGTGATGGTTGGGTTCTTTACTAACTCAAGTGTCTGAAAGCAATAAAATGTGTATGTATGTATGTGGGGGTAGGGGGCAATGGAGTGAAAATGAGAGAAAAACAGTTGATAGAATAGGAATTTATTTCAGAAATTAATCTTTAACAAAGTAATAGCAAGTGCTTTTTGGTTAAGCACTGGTTATTTATTAATTGCGGTTATTCCAAATTTCTGAAGGTCTCTGATAACTTGAATTCAGCATAGAACAGACAGAACTAACAAAAATAGTGGTAAAAATTATTTTTCCTTTTTTTTTTTTTTTGGCTATACGCGAAGAAAGTTGAAGTGAGGGAAATATAAAAATTATAAACATTTTTTATTATGAATACATTTAAAAAGAACTGTGAAATAATTATTCTATTACTAGAATTATTGTTCAAATTACTGATTAGGGTATTACATATTTGTTTTTTGTTCTGCCCCTCACCTTTTTTTTAAAAAAAAAAAAAAATCATGCGTTAACATTTAAATATAGGGGCATCATTATCTTCACAGTTTTATTACGCACCGCCTACGTCTTTAATTAAAATATCTTGAACTAAACAAATAAAAATAGTAACGTAATCAAAAAAACACTAGAAAAGACCCAATGTTTTCACACTTTTTAATTCTTCTGTTTAATAATTAGCTCTTTCTTTGATTAATTTTTATTTAAAACGTTGCTTCCCAAGATTTAATCCAGCGATAGAGTAGTTAGTTCTGGAAATCAGTTCTGTCATTTTCGGAGCTCAAAAAACTTATTACGAAATCCAGAACACAGACTATTTGACTACTTTATGTTTATTTATTTAAAATAATTTTTATTGGCTTTTATTTACGCTTAATTTAATTTTGATGTTTTAATTATTTAAATTAAATAATCTGAAAATTATGTTTTTTATTTTATTTTGCCAGCCTTAAAGTTTAATTATATACAGGTGCAATATTCTTATTCCAGCAATCTATATTTTTTGTGAATTCGTCCTAACTCATCTAAACTCATCCTCAAATAATGGACTTTGCCTTACTACAATATTATCAAAAATCACATTTTACAGACTGATCAATGAAATGACAATCAACATAAATAAACAGGCCAATTATTGGAAAGCTAGGTCAGTGTATCTGATTGTTTTCAGTAGGGACAGGGATCTTGCTGTATATTGAAGTTTATTTGAGAGGAAAATTCAGATAACATTTAGATGTTTATACAACATGAATGTTTGCGTACATTGTGTACAATATTGTAGAAAGCAGTAAGGTATGCTCAAACCTAGAGTAAGAGTTGCTAGCTACATTCATAACCAAATCTGTACATAAAGCAAGCCATCCATGGGCTGGAAGTGTCAAACTTCAAAAGGAAAGTCACAACATTTTCCCCCCAAACCTAAGCTGGATCATTAATAACTACACTTGCATAGTTTGCCAACCATAACAGAGACAAACCATTGTATCTAAATATTTGTATATACTCAGTTTATTAAATACTGCAAGCACATACAATAAGTATCTTTACATTTATTTATGGAGTTATATGTTATTCCCAAATAACTAATTATATTACTCTAAGGTGTATTGCAATATAAACACATCAATATCCAAATTTAATGATCTGCTAGATTTTATTGTTTTTAACATGCTATTTTTTGTTTAAGTAACATTTTTCTTTAATCTTGAGTTCTCATACATTAAATATTAATAAGCACACCACAGAAAATAAATTAATATACATGACAGTACAATAAATATCATTAAATTAATAATTTTAATTGTGCAATTTCTATCTTTTTGTATTATAACTTTTTTTTTTCTCATGTGCCATAGCATCAGCCGAACCCGCTAACCCAGGACAACTGCTTGTAAAGCAGCCATCGCTACCTCTCGACCACCAATGCTTGACTATTTTTGCTTTGTTTTCTGGCTTACAATTAGTAGCTGACTTATCCCCCTTCCCCCACAAATACAAAGTGAAAACTTTTTATCAGAGTCTTTTACATCAGGCATTGATAAACTTCATCAGACATGATGATAAAATGTTATTGCAAAGTTGTAATATTGTGTGCCTGGCCTCTGCAATAACTTTTTTTTAAAAAAAAATCTTTAATATAGAGAGGGATTTCTGCAAAATTACACCAAATTGTGCAACGAATGCATTTCATAAAGTTTAGTATCAATTTAATTCCCCTAATTTAAATTATTGAGCATCACTATTCAAAAGTCTTAGTCTCAAGATATTGTTTGCTTTAAATAGTAGAAGTATATATAGTAAACAATAAACTATTTAAACAAATGAAAAATGAGAAGCTTATTTTTAAGCTGAAATATCATTTTGTAAGGTTTGATATCTCTCTTATAGTAATTTTATTTGATCTATAGTGAAAATGCTGTGTTTTTTTTTTATTTAAGTTATTTTAATTGATAATAATTTTATCCATGAGCTAAAAGAATAGAATTAGAAATCCAATACAAACATTTCAAATGAGAGCATTAAAACTATTGCAGAACTAAGTTCTGAATATGAAATGCTTTTATCGTTCTTATAGCAAGATTTCCTCATGGCAGAATCAAAATCATAATTTACAAAAAGTCTACATTAAAAAAAAATAATTAAACATATACATTTATTTATGGAAACACAAAAAAATAGAGTCATAGTGTCTGAAAGAAAGAAAAAGAAGTTTGTTCAGAATTCAGTGATGTGGAAAAAGTCACATATAGAACAATTTCTCATGAAGAGTAATGTCATAAGAAAAACAATTATATAGGTATTGTAGAGAATCTATACATCCCAAGGTTAGCAGACAAAGTAAAGAAAACCTGTAATCATTGTAATATCAAAACAGTTTTTTAAAGCCATAACATATTACAAGAAATCATAATCTATAAAAACTAAATTGGAAATACTAAAAACAAACAGCATTTATGAAATATCATGTGAATATGGATATACATATATGAATAAAAACACCTATGCCATTGGGGAGGGGGGATTAAAAGAGATTAAAATAATTTTCAGAAAATAATAATAATAAAAATGTATTTAAAGTAGCTAACCACTCCTGTAGCAATGAACATTTGTTCAATTGGGAAAGGGGAAGCAATAGTCGCTTGGGTGGTAATGGTAAATAAGCCCTTAAGTCAATCTAGTATGATAATTTATAAGGTTTGGGATCATTCATTAGCCTTGCCTTTAAAAGAATGGAGAAGTCAGGAGGACATTCATAGATAAGTAAATAAAATTGGTATTGACCAATTCTCTGAATGGATTAGTGGGTAAAGCATCACCTTAAATTCCGTATCTAAAGATCCCTGGTTCAGTTCTCATGTTAGTACTGTCACAAACTTGTATTAAGAGGGGAGAATAATACCAGTCAAAATATTGTGTTATATACTAATGTGTGTTATTACTAATGGTTGAATGTATTTGAAAAGTTTAAATAAAATTTAAATTTTTTTAAAGGCATTTATTAATTAAAAACTAAATGATAGTCCAATGCATAATTACAAATATTTAATAGTTATTTTGCATTAAGCATTTGTTAGTTTTTCAGTAAAATATAGGGGCTTTAAAAGTATAGAAGGTTTATGATAATGATTAAGAAATGATTTTTGAAACCATTAATCTAGCAAGGTTGAGAAAAGTAGACTTAACGAATAGATTATAAAATACTTTTATATAATAGCAGATATTAGGGGGTTGAAAGATTATGGCATATGATGTTAATATAATGAAGACAATATATATTATAAGTAGCCAAAAGTTGCTGGCCACATGTAAGTAGCTAGATGGGAATAAGAGTAATTTGTTCTGATGATGATCGAATGATAATGGATTATTAATGGTTTTTATGCTAAGTGTTGAATTGTAATTTTGCAGTAAATACTTCCAAAGGAATAGAAATGTTATATACCTTAGTTTTTCATTTTTATTATTAGGTGACAGGAGTTATCAGGAAAATATAAATCTCTATCATTCAGGGATTAAATGATAGAACTCAGCACAAGATGGCAATGCTTGTCAATTTTTATTTGTTAACTAGAAACAGTTGTAAAAGTAACTTTTTTGTTTTTAAATTTTGAATAATTTGAAAGATGTTTTATTTAATATATATTTGTTTATATATTTATATAATGCTTTTAGAGGGATTTACATTATAGGAAAGATGAAAAAAGTTGCATTTTTCTAACTAATGCAAAAAGTAAACTTTTTTTTTTCTTGAATGAATTTATTACTTTTATAATACATTTGTTGTTTTAGTTATATTTAAAGTTATTTGTAATAGAAATTTTGTTTAAGAGACCCATCTTTTTTTTCCTATTCTTATTTGAAAGACTTTAGCGACCATTTTGGTTATATTTTCTCTGTTTACATTGGATCATAATCTTGCTAATTTATAAAATTATTGAATGAAATATTTCTTATTTGAATTTCAATTTTAAAATGGAAAGAAATTGTAAAATAATGAAAGTATGTTTTAAAATTCAAGATTGCACTTATTATTAAAATTTCATAAAAAAATTCTTTACTGGCATGTGTGAGAGCAATCAATAACTATATTTTTATGACCTGTCTTCTTAAAAACAAACATTTTCAAATAAAATCTAATGGTTTAAAATAAATATTTTACAAATATATTGCATAAATAAACTAAGTAAAAGAATAAAGCAGTCAGAAAAGCTTGAGCCCAAATAATCTACCAATCAATGTAATGGTTGGTTTCTTTGTATTATAATAAATCAATCAGAACATTGTTGGCTTGCTTTGTTATTGAAATTTGTGTGATATTTGTATGAGGTCTGTACAATACATTTTTAAAAAACAAACAAGCATAACTTTAGTTCTAATTTCTGTTGCAAAAAAAAAAAAAAAATGTGAGTGGCAAAGTAATATTATAGATAACTGCAAAGTAATGAAAACAACCTAAAGCAATAAGTAGCAACATCGTAATGCTCCAAACATCTCAGAATGTGCAATAAAGTCGCTGATATTCGTCAAACACATTAAAAAGAGTTATTTTGACAGAACAATATTCAAACAGAAGGTTATATATTTGAAAAATTAATGTCATTTTAATTACATTACTTACCTACGGAAAGGATTAATTCTTTCATATTCATTACTTGAGATAAATAAACTACATCAGGGCTAATTGAATAGAATTTAATTTTATGATCTTCCATATGAATATAGTTTTTGGTAAAACAAAACTATTTTTAATTTGTAAACACTTGACCTCAAGCTTGGTTGAAAAGGTAAAACAACTAAAAAATATAAACTATTAATAGCACTGAGCAAAACACTGCCAGAATCATAGCGCTGAATAAAATTATGCATTACAGGTATGCTTATATGCAAATAAGACAATTAGATATTCCATTTTCCAGACAATGGAACGCATAAATCCTTTTTGTTGATGGAATGTGGAGCCTCTTTATACTCTCTTTTCCTATCATCTCTTTTTGAGCAAACAATTCTAACATTGGATAGAAATTAAAACAATGAAAAAATATTGAAAGTAATACATTTATTTAAAGGAAAAAATAGTTTACTATTTTTGTTTAAAGCATGATATAATTATAAAGTACACCTGGGTCTCTTTTTAAGCGGACTTATTTAACACGATTTTGAAGTTACGCGATTCAGGTTTCACCGGAAGTCGAACTTCGATAATGCGCTATTACTTTAAATAATAAATTTCGCACACTTAACGTTATATTGAAAGTACTGTAATAGCACATTACTATTGGAATTCGACTTTCATCTTAGTAATTTCAATATTTTCAGTGCTTTATAATAGTAAGATTTTATGCAATAATGAAATTAAAATCATGATTTCCACATTTTATGTATACACACATTAAATTTTACAAGATTATAATGTTGTAACGATATATAAATATGTCGTTACATTAAATTGAAATAAAAACTTTTAAGTTCGCAAATAAAAATAAATGTATTAAAAAAAAAACTAAACGCTAAAATTAAAACGTTTGTTAAACGCATAACGTATATATTATATTCGCACAGATGCAAAACTTTAAAAAATTTTTTTTATAAATAGAAAAAGTATTTGAACGTACTTTTTTGATAAAAAAATAAAAGATTTAAATATAGAAATATTTTAATAAAGAAATAACGTAAGTTAAAATAAAAACAGGTATTAATTAATTCCTGTAATCTGTAAATGGAAATGATTGTTTATTAATTATCCAAAAGCTGTGTAATTAAAAGGTCAGATGAAAAGTTAGATAAGAGAATAAAGAAAAATTAGCTTGACCAATGGAAGCACCAAGCCTCAGCCCGGACCGAATGAAAAGGATGGATTAGTGATGTTTTGTTGGTTGAATCTGTGTGGATACTATAAAAGGAGAAATACAGTTTTCCTGACAGTTTTTCCGGCTTGTTTTTGATGGTCGTGATAGGACGCACATACCACACTCTCTATTTTAAAAATGAACTGACTGTGATACCAAAATGAACAAGCTAATGCTACCTCCGGAACATCTGACCGTGTTTTCAAATAAAGACTTCGTGGAAATTTACATCAAGAGCAGTGATTCTTCTACTGTAAGCTATTGACATGAACTCTAAAATTTAAAAATAATTAAGAACTTTCATTCAAGCTTATGAACTTCTATCTGACTTTTAAGTTTAAAATCAATTGAAAATGTTTAAATTTATATGTTTTGCGTTGGTAAACATCATTTCCATTTTATTATTTTTTATTTGTATTAATACTTATCATATAAATTATTTAAATGTATCAAATTTAAAGTTGGGTATAGACGTTGCATAGATTCGTTAGCGGTTAATTATGTTGCTGTTTCATAGTCGATTGGAATATATAAGTCATCATGTCACTGTGGCATCTTATGATGAATGCTATTGGGTTTTTTTGTATTCCCTATGCAATTGACATTATTGATGACTTTGTATTTTGATCGGTTATGTTTATTTTGGAATGTTTTTAAAACAAATTTTATAAAATTCATCTGTGCAAACATAATAAATGTTAAATTTAAGTCGGGCGTGAATGACTGTATAGATTTGTAAAGTTATATATAGTTTAAGGGAAGGTAATCTTAGGTTATTTATTTCGTAGTTGAATTAGCTCAATGGATTGGATATATTTGTGTAATTAGTAGATGTAGTATGAGATCCGCTACAGGCAGGATTGCACATATACGCCACACACCTTCTGTTTGCCTATGGATGGGTTTGTAAGTCGGCAAAGGACCGCAGTCCATTCTATGGAGTTTTTTGTTTATTGTTCTACTCGCCAACAGATGTAGCATTCCTGTTGGTGGAGAGACAATGTCTTCTCTAACTCTACTTACTGTTCAGATGTACATTCCTGACAGTAGTATTTTGTGTTGTCGTATTTTCATGCTACATTGAATACATAAATGTATCAGATGGGTTGGCGCCGGTTTGACTGCGAACTTTTTGGCCTAAGGTTAAATAAGGGATAGAACATTTTTCTTTTCAAATACAATCTATATAGTCTATTCATACTCGACTCACTAAATAAATATTAAATTCATTATGGCAAGCTATTTAAATATAAAATTAAAGATTAATATAAAAATCTAAAATGTTAAAACTTATTCCTCAAATTAGAATGGTTTTATATGTGCGTAAATAAATATTTTTATGTGTTAATTTCTGGCAGTGGCTTTTATTTTTTATATTTAAGATATAAAGTTATATTTTATAATCTCTGCTGTTCCACTGAGCTAGTGACTTGGGCTAACGATCTGAATATTTAAATAAAGTGAAATCTTAACAGCGTGTATCTGCCTACTTTATAAATATTTCTAGGTTCAAATGCCTAGATGGTGCCCCTGTAGTGCAGATTGTGGTTAGATTCGATCTTCACTTTCTTTTCGATCATTATAATGTAAATTTGTTCAAACATTGTGCATGTTAATTTTGCATTTTAAATCACATTCTGTTTTTACTTTTTAAAAAAGAACGTACAGTAATCAATTATTAATCATTTAGTGTCCACAAGTTTATTTTTAAAAGGTGAGTAATAGCAGTGGGCACAATTAAAATTGAAAATTAAAGACAAAAATAAGAATTTAATTTTTAGTTGTTAGATTAATTACTAATTACGTTGTCACCAGAAAACCATTAATTAACACAACATGAGAGTGACGTTGGCGCTAGTTGTATTTCATCTTGTGAAGAATCTGATTTTTTTATCAGTTTGCAAACGAACCTGTTTACCGGCAAATAGCGATAATAATTAAAACCTGTATAAAAAAATATAAATTACTGTAAATTATGCATAAAAATATAGTTTTGAATAAAATTAAATATTATAGTTAAAAAAAGTTTGTCTTGTATCAATTTTTTTCAAATTTGACATTTTTTATTAGTCATATTTTATTTCCTTATTTTTTTTTTTTGCACGAATTTTAAAGTAAATTTTACGTTGGTGCTTTGCTTTTACGCGAGTTTTGAAAAATCACAGTCTGTATCCCCCCTTTTTCAAGGTAAGTTACGTCTATTTTTGCACGATTTCGTTTGCGCGTGTTTTCTGAGGAACCTATCTATCGCGTAAAATGAGACCCAGGTGTATATTCTTTATTTATGAAATAAGAATATGTTTTAAAATAATAAATGTGAACAGCTATGGTCATTTTGTATAATTTGATATCTGCAAAGTTTTCCATAGGATTGTAGATTTGAAAGCTTTTTCATTTGTTGATGACATTTCAAAATGAACCAAAACAAAAAGTAAAATATAGATTTATTACTGTTTTATTGGAATCATTCAATGTAAAGTTACAACAAAAACATTGGCATACAGAGCATTCTAATGCTGTTGTAAATAACTTCATGATCAATAAAATTTGATTAGTAGCATCATCAGATAGAGCCCATAAGTTTGTAAACAGACTTAAAATATTGTTAGGACAGAAACATCTCAGAAGGAATACGTACCTGTAGAGAAAAGAAAAGCAATAAATAGTCAAGATGTTTGTAATTAATAGTAACATAAAAATCAAAATAAACAGGCAATTTTCACATATGTAAATGAATTAAACATCAATTTGTATGAAAAAACATTTTGCTGATGGATAAATAGAATAATTTGGAATGAATCTTTTTAATGGAATGGTGGAGCTGAAAAATTTAGCTGGTGGGGATTTTTGTTTGAAATGGTTTGTGAAAGAAACTTGTGAATGATTTTAGGGGAGTGTTGTCTTCTTACTTAGAAGTAAGAATAATTTAACTGACACATAATAAGATCTACTACTAAAATGTGGTTACAGTAAAATAACATTTGTTGCTGCTACCAAACACTTTTTCCAAAAGTTACATTTAAAAAATATCAAAAGAGAGTTCTTATGATATGACTTTTAAGAAAAGCTTGATTCCGTGATAACATTATGCCCAAACTTTAATAAGTGCACTAGTGTTATTTTCTTCAAATATTAACTAATAATTAGCAATATTTTCTACTCTATTCTTTTTCTAAGTTATAGAAAATGCCAAGACATGGTTTATATTAAAGATAAAGAATTTTACCATTAACTATCCAAAAACAGAATATATTCCAGTTGCTTATCACTTGTTGAACTTTTATTAGTTTTAGTAGAAATTATGTGGATGAAATCATTTTGTTTCTCTAAATTTATTTAGATGTTATTTCAACACTCTATAATAACTTTCTATTGTAACATAATGGTAGAATCGATACTGCAGTCTCTCGTAAACAAGAATGACAATTCCTGGAGGGGGACGGGACGGACTAATCTAGAGATGAGCTATATATTGATTTTACAAACTGATCAGTGAAATATTAATATATCTTCATAAGGAACGTATTGATTCATTTTTCTGATTATTTGATTTTTTCCATTGCAGTCTTTTGATATTTTCATCAGAAAACTTTTCTTTCTGAAATACTTCACCACATCTAATTGTAGCTCTCCCTAATACTTATTCTTTAGTGTTTCTTTAGTGCAGTGCCAGATGCTGGAATTCCAACTGTTTGAACCTTTTATGAAGTCCTGAGCAATAAAGCCATTTTTTGATAAAATAAATTTCCTAATTGAATATAAAATTTTATTTACTCGCATTACTAGCAGAGTTGTGAAAAATCTAAGACTTGAGTTGTTCTATGGTTTTAGCTATTGAGAAATGTGCACATTTTGACTGAATTTCTCACATACAAAAGGCAAACATGAACGCATGCTCAGTAAATATTTATGTGCAGACGTTTTAGTTAGCAGCCTGATTTAAACACACCTAAGCCATAATACATCATTACACAAAAGCTAATTTGTAACAAATGTTTAATATCTTATGAATTTTACTCTGGTTGAGGCCATCTACAACTTAATAGTGGCCTGGACTTTTCAGCTCAATATAGAAAGTACCGTAAGTATATCGATGGTAATTCGCCACCCTTTTAATTACCTTGCATTTCAAGTTTAGACCAACATCTTATTAAAAAAAAATTATATAAAATTTTAATGTTTTAAATAAAATACTTTACATAAAATGATTTACAATGCACGGATAAAATATATTGTTTATAAATTAGATAGACAATTACTCGCTATTACAACTGCCATTTTAATTTCATTTGTTCTATTTCTCATTATGGTTATGCAGAAGTGTTCTAGTCTATCTGATTTAATAAATTCTTTCGATGCATTGTTAATCATTTTGCGTAGAATGTCCATATATTAACTATTGTTTAATTACCCTCAAAGATTTTATTATAATAATGTTTTAAATAATATCAGTATTCCATTTGTTGTATTACCTGATGGCTCATATTTAAGCTCTTTACAAGCTTGTTTGTATATACGTCTGTATGCGTTAGATATATAAAACAGACATTTTTAGAATTAAAAAGGGAGAACATTTTTTTGTTTTGTTTTAAACTTCTCTCTGAATAAAATTATTTTAATCTATTAATTTATTAATGATAAAATTTAAAACCAATTAAAAGTGAGCTGACCCCCTGGAAATTTAAAAGATCATGCCTGCAAATAATAATGAGGAAAAATGACCTGAAATCAATCGTTTCTTTCACACTCCTTTCAAAAAATAATAACAGCAAATAATTTACTCAACAATCCCATAAGAATACAAAAAAAACATGGCTGCCAGCAACTTCCATTTCTGATCCTCTCATATTAATAGAGATATGTACAAGCTTGTGAAATTCACAGAGTGTAAAAGCCAGGCCTGTAATTAAATTTTGCCATTCACTTTTATCTCATTTAAAGCTGTCAATTTGTTGAGAGGTTTCTGGGTTGTCTAAAAGAACTGTGATGTCTATGGCAATTAATTGGAACCCATAGAGATTGAAAATGCTTTTGCGCATGGGCAGTTTTCACACACCAGCGCACAAAAGAAATCTTAAACAGGTGAAAAAAAAAAGCTTAAAAATTTTGCAAAAGCTCACTATCTATTATACATCGAATATATATATAGCTTTTATTTATATTTTTAAAACTTTTATATACAAGTAAGTCAAAAAATTAATAAAAGTTGAACATATGATATATATGCAAATAATATTTAATATGTCTAATTAAAGTTAGTCTAGTCTTTGATTAAATGTAAATTACTTTTAGGAAAGAAAAGTATGCTGTTTGCTGAAAAATGTTTTAAATTTTTCATTGAGGCTTTTTTTTTTTTGCTACGCATAGTTTATTAAAGCGGCATAGTAGCAAATTCTAGAGCTGGGGAACCATGAATTGCTCCCCAGATCTGTCTTTCTTTTCTTTTTTTTATTTTATTTTATTGAAGGTTAAACAAATCTACGAAGTCAAACTTTTACGTTCTATTCTTGCAGTCTTGATATGTAAATGTTCACATCGCGAATGAACGCGAATGGGTTTTCCCCAATACATACTGGCCAACATGGCGCGTTATTAGTATTCAACCATGGCTTTTGAAATTGAGATAATTTCTGTGTCTTCTTTTCTTTCTAAAAGACTGACAATTTCTAAGTCGCAGATGGGCTCTCTTGAATTCAGAATAGAAGTATGCATATTTCTCCATGTCTGTGCGCACTTGGTGATTCTTCTGAGACTATAAACTTGTCTACTAATATAAAGTATGCTAAAAATGCTTAGAGTTTTGAACCACGGCTACCAAATGATTTGTTTGATGTTACCACATTATCATCATCAATCACTATCGATCCTCTGCAGGATACAGGTCTCTCCAAGTTCAATCCATTTTCTCCAATCTCTAGTATCTTTTTCCCCATCATTATCAGCACATTTTATTTCATCCATCCATCTCACATGTTGTCTCTTTCTAGGTCTTTACATTATTTCGCATATTAAATGGAATATTGTCGATTTTGCAAAATTAAAATTAAAAAAAAAAAATTCTAAAAATTAAACATATCCTTTTTTTTATTTTTTTAAAATAAATGTATAAATCAGCTGAGGTACAGGTAGATTAGAATTGATTATGAATATAAATATAGGGGATTTGAACTCATACTTTCAAACACCTTTCAACTATCCACACCATCTCATATCACTGATAGACATGATTACACACATGTAGAAAAGATAAATAATCACCAATATATGTATTTCATGCTGAAACAGCACTCACCAGTTGGTCCAGATTATCATCTCTTACACACACATATATAATCAGTGCTCAGTTTATATTAAGATAGCAAATCCTCACATATTAGTGGACAGGCTTCAATCTACTTCAACCTCCAACTCTTCAGCCATCCATACTATTGAAAATGTGAGATGGAAAGCCCAAATCCCATGCTAATGCCAATATTGTTGTCGTGCCCAAGTTGACCTCAAGTCACTCTGATCCCTCATGTACAGGACCATATCCATTTAAATACATAGAAGAGAGATAGACAGGATACAGGCTTAATGTGTAATATTTGAAATACAGGTACTCTTCGTATACCTGGAGCATAATTGTAAATATAGGGGTTTTGAACTCAGACTTTCAAGCACTTTTTTAACTATCCACCCTGTCTGAATTTAAAACCCCTATATTTACAATTAGGCTCCAGATATATGAAGAGTGCCCGTATTTCGAATATTACACATTAAACCTGTATCCTTAGTCATACCTCTTCTATGTATTTAAATGGATATGGTCCTGTACATGAGGGGTAAGTGTGACTTGAGGTCAACTTGGGCATGACAACCATATCAACATCAGCATGGGATTTGAGCTTTCCATCATCAGGTTTTCAATGGTATGGATGGCTGAAGAGTTGGAGGTTGGAGTAGATTGAAGTCTGTCCATTATTAAAGTGTGAGGGTTTGCATGTGTGAGAGATGATAATCTGGACCAACTGATGAGTACTGGTTCAGCACGAAATACATATCTTGGTGATTATTGATCTTTTCTACACATGTGTGATCATGTGTATTAGTGATATGAGATAGTGAGGATAGTTGAAAGGTGCTAGAAAGTCTGAATTCAAATCCTCTATATTTACAATTAGGCTCCAGGTATATGAAGAATGCCTGTATTTCAAATATTATGAATATAAAGTGTATAAATACTTATTTATATTGATAGAATATCAAAAAATAAACAGATTAGTTATCAACTAATGTACAGTCGGCCATGCTTGTCAATTGAAACTTTACTTTTGCAATTATGAAAATCAGTTGAATAAATTTTAAAAACAATATTAAAAATAAGATTAAATTTATAATTTTTTTTTGAAGGGACAAATATATATGCAATTGCTGATAATTCAAGTTTGTGCCACAAGAGTGGTTTTGTATGAACCAGATAACATATCAGTATTGCCCTGATATAATTTTGTTTTTTTAAAAAAGTATTGGAAAGATGAAAGTGGAATAGATAATGTATTTCAATATGGAGACAGAAAAAGGGAAATAATGCAGTTGTGAAATTTGCTGTACATTGGAGAAAAAAAAAAGGATGGAACTATTTCTAAAAAGAGAGAGAGAGAGAGATGACATCATGAAATGTGAAAGAGCTCTACAAAAAAATATATTTAAAGTCCAAGAAAACAAAGAAAGTATCACCATCTTTATTACATCTTTTGAATTTTCTAATGAAGAAATGAGACATGCAATTAGATCTATGAAAAAGAGAAAAGTTTCAAGAAATGGTGGAATTATTATTGATATCTTAAAATAAGCAGATGAAGAAATAGAAAATTGCTAGCAAAGTTATATACGAAATATTTAAATGGTGATAGGAAGAATGCAGTAGTGATACTAATATTTAAGAAAGGTAATAAAGAAAATATTAGAAATTACAGATCTATCTGTCTTCTATCAATTGAATACAAAATTTTTATCAAGTTAAATACAAAATTATTTTCAATGAACTTTGTATTCTAATCAATCAAAAAAATAAAAAATAAGTTGGATTTAAAAGTTATTTTAACAAATTGGATCATATCCACAATTAAGAGAAGTGCCATTATGCTTTGGAATTCATAGATTATGAAAAGGCATTTGATTCTATAAAAATTTTTGTAATGATAAAGCATTGAATCATCAAAATATAGATCCAGGATATTGACATTCTGACAAATATTGATTAGAATGTAACAGGAGGGATTAGATTACTTGAGAATACTAAGAAGATTAACATTGAGAAGGAAGTAAAAGAGTGATTCCAAAACTGTTTATACCAGTTTTATAAGAAATAATTTGTCGGTTAAAATGGGAAGCTAAAAGAATAAAAGGAAATGGAAATTATTTAAATCATTTGTATTTACAGATGATGTGATTGTTTTTTTGCAAATAAGGTGTCAGAGTTGCAAGAAATGTTACAAGAGTTATCAGATGATAATAAGTAAGATGGATTAAAGATAAATGTTAAAAAGACTAAAGTAATTTAATATTTCTGTAATGTAATTTTCATTACATTATTCTCATGCAAGGTAGAGACTGGTTCCTGTCTGTGGAGAAGTGCTGAAAGTAGATAGAAGTAATTATACTACAGAAATATTATTTATTAAGTGGATAATCTCTAGTCTAATAAATGACTAATAAAAATTATTAATAGTCTAAAGCAAGGGTGGGAAAATAATGGCACAAGGGCCACATGTGGCCTGTAAGAGTTTTTATGTGGCGCTCCAAGACAATCAGAAAAATCTGCTTTGAACTGGGATTTCCTTCCCATGCGACCGAAGATTCGTCTCGTATTTTCCATTAGGATGGCCACATCAATACACATGTGCAGTGTTGATAGGATGTGCAACACTTTTCCAGTTGATCTAGTTAATTTCAATGGTACCTGTTTGCAGACCGTACTGCCCCCACAAGATGGCACTGCCACATCATCAACAACCGGCCTAAAAATGGCAAGTGATAATTTTTTTTACGAAAATGCCTCAAAATCGACAAATAAAAATGCCTAAGGCAATATATGTACAGCAAATAAATCGAAAACTACAAATTATAAAAAAATGCAAGAAAATGCTAAAAAATTCAAATAATTAAATCAGTTTATATTTTCAAAATGAATATGACGTAATTAGACATTTTACATCAAAAAGTTAATTTCTCTAAATTCATTAATAACATTTAATGGTTTACCCATTTAATAATTAACAAGTAATACAAAAAAATAATTACCGATTACTTCGTTCCTTTATAGTAGTAGGCATTTGGATTTTTCCAGTTTTTTTTGTTCAAGAAATTGTTTTTCACCGTTATATAGATTAAATCAGTTTGTACTTTCAAAATGAATATGACGTAATTAGACATTTTACATGAAACCTAATTTCCAAAGCTAATAAATTTAATTAAAATGTAGCTAAAGTAGAGTTTTGAAATACCTGCTTAGTTCTGTTATGACGTTTCAATTATTTTGGACTGCTAGAAATACAAGTTAATGGGATATTTTTTATTTTTTGACAGGATTATTAAGGATTACTTTTTTTCATGCAGAATAATACAACATTAAATATGCAGCAAAGTTTGAGGCAATATTTCAAAATCCCACATTGAAATATCAGCATTTAAAATTGACGTGTCATCTTTTCTATGATATTCCGTTGATTTACTCAAAATGATGAAAGTTTGGGATCTACCAATGACAAAAGTTGAAGCAGTGAAGGTCCTCCAAAGTAAAAATGTTTTGCCTTCTCGAAGAGTGTGTAAGAATGGCCATGAAACGAGGCTTTATGTGAATGCAAGGGAACAGTGGAAGTGCAATATTAAGGCTTGTCAATATCACGTAGCACTTCATAATGGAACCTGGTTGGAAGGCTGCAAATTGTCATTTGTCACATCCATCCAAATCATTTATTATTGGAGCAAAAACCAATTGACCATGCAATCGGGAAAAAATGATTTGGATTTGAATAGGAATACTGTCGTTGCGTGGAAGCAATATTTGAGAGTAGCATGTAAAGAAAGTCTGCTCTGTCACCCATCCTGCAAAATTGGAGACCTAGGAAAAATTGTAGAGGTCGATGAAAGTTTATTTAGTAAACGTAAAAATCAACAGGGAAGAATTCTTCCACAGCAGTGGTTATTTGGCGGTTTATGTAGAGAAACGAGAGTTTCATTGTTGTTATTCCAAATCGAACAGCATCTGTTCTTCTAGATGTCATTAAAGAACATGTAGCAACAGGATCCACCATATATACTGACTGCTGGAAGGCCTACAAAACAGATGTATTGAATGCTGAAGGTTTCCAACACTTCAAAGTGAATCATTTGTACAATTTTGTCGATCCTACGACTGGGGCTCACACACAGAATGTAGAAAGACTTTGGGGGCTTGTAAAATGTCACAATAAACGAGAGAGGGGACCGCCCAATGTTATCTTGAGTGCTACTTAGACGAATTCATGTGGCGACGATTGCATGATGGTGAAGATCTATTTGATGCAATATTGCAAGCGATCAATATACCATCAATCTAAATTTCTAAATTATAATTGCTAATTTCTGCCATCTTTTCTTAATATTTGTGTTAAAATCTGTTCCAAAATGCTTCAAAATTCTACTCTTCAAGTGCGTTTAAAGCTTCAAAATTCTGCCATGTTTGCTGAATTCTTCTGTTACTATTTAAAATGTGAACTCTAAATCAAAATCTGTCTCTACGATTGCATGATGGTGAAGATTTATTCGATGCAATATTGCAAGCATCTATATACCGTCAATCTAAATTTCTAAATTATAATTGCTAATTTCTGCAATCTTTTCTTAATATTTGTGTTAAAATCTGTTCCAAAATGCTTCAAAATTCTACTATTCAAGGGCATTTAAAGCTTCAAAATTCTGCCATATTTGCTGAATTCTTCTGTTACTATTTAAAATGTGAACTCTGAATCAAAATAATGTTCTTAATGGATTTTTATGCTGAACACATTTAAGTGCCTACTAAAAATGATTGGAAGGACTTTGGTAATTATTTTTTGTGTATTGCTTTTTGATTATTTAAATATTATTACTCAATTTAGATATGCTTCTTTGTGAATTTTCAGATTGTAAGGGGGGGGGGATATCTATTGATCATATTTTTTTATAATTTGATTTTTACAGCATCAACTGCTTATTTTTTATTACTTACTACATATTAATCAGTGTTATGGGTTATTATATCTGTTACTTAAATAATTTAAAAATTTTGATGATTTATTACGTTTTGATCAGTTGGGGGAGGGATCCGTAATGATTTTTTGAGGATTGCTTTTTGATTATTTAAATATCAATGCTCAATTTACATATGTAGTAATTTGAAAGCCAGAGAACAATTAATTGCTTTTCAATATGAACTTAGATGCATATTTATGTTGAAGGTAAACGATTTGATCTTTTCGTATTTTCCTGCTCTTTTTGGCCGCCATGCTTTGTGAATTTTCAGATTGTAGGAGGAGGTATATCTCTTGATGGGGGGGGGGGGATATCGTAATGGAATTTTCATGGTTTTTGGGTTTTATTATTTGAATTTTTTAGCATTTTCTTGCATTTTTTTATACTTTGTAGTTTTCGATTTATTTGCTGTACATATATTGTCTTAGGCATTTTTATTTGTCGATTTTGAGGCATTTTTGTAAAAAATTTCACTTGCCATTTTCAGGCCGTTGTTGATGATGTGGCAGCGCCATCTGATGGTGGCAGTACAGTCTCAAAACTACAACCATCTCAATTTTGTCTTTGCATTAGCAAATATATACATTTCCAACTTTAGTGAACCATGAACCCTCCGAAAAAGTGTAAAATTGGTGAAGAATGTCGTGTGTTTAATGAAGAATGGAGAAACAAATATTTTTTTGGTAATACAGGAAATAAAGCAGTGTGTTTATTGGGTCATGAAAAAAAAGGTGCAGGACCCCCCCCCGAGCAATTGCCCACCCCTGGTCTAAAGTAATGTTTTATGAATTTTCTCAAAAAAAAAAACACAAGTAACGATAAGCACAAAGGAAAAAGGTTAATAGCTACAATTACTTTGATCAGATTACTAATGCAGATGGAAACATAATGGATAAAATTAATCATAGAGTCCAACTTTGAATGCTTTTGGTACAAATAACATTAAAAAGTAATGTGCCCATATGTATAACAAGGAAGGTTTTTAATAGATGAGTTTTACCCTTATGAATTTGAGACCGGGGTAGTTAATGGGTCTAGAAAGAGACCATGTGTGATATGGATAAAATAAGATTTTCTGGTGTATTATGAGAGGCTAGGCGTTGGAAACTTCATCTTACTGTGGATCCACACTAGTTGAAAATGATGATAATTTTTTTTAAAATTATAGTATATTAATAAAGAAATAAAAGTAAGATTTAAAGGTCAGTTCTAAACGTAATCAACTCAGTACAAATATTTTTCTGTCCAGTCTTTACTGATATTGGCAGCTGATGTTTTTTTTTTTTTTAATTCAAATTGTCCATGCATATAATCTTTCTATTAAGATTTATTATGAATAAGGAAAAAGAGCGCTAAGGCATTTATAAAGAGGAAATAAAAATAAATGTTAAAGGATCTACTTCATGAATGCTAATTTTCTAGTTATAAAAAAAAAAAAAAAAGGAATTAATTTGAATCGTATCACGTGATGCTTAATTAAAACTTTATTCGTACAATATTTTCATTTTTAAATTACAGATTGACACTCATAAAAAAGAAACATTTAGTTGTAATGGAAGTTTTTATGTTGTATGTTTGTTGCTAAAACGGCACACAAAATTTATTTTTTTGTTAATTTCCAATTGTATATAAATATCATCAGTGCGTTAAAATTAGCCTAATATTCGTACATGAGGTGACAAAAATAGCCAGGCCAGAGGCCTTGATTGTGTCTGATTTATTGACAGATTTTTTTTTTTTTTAAAGTCAATAATTATGTATTCAAATGTGATTTATTGTAAATATGTCATTTATATCTCACTTATTATATAAAAAATTTTTTTAAAAAGAAATAAAACCTCATTATCAGATTGATTTAAAATAGAAATGTTAAAAAAATAATATATGTATTCGTTTTATTAAAAATCTGTCTTGAGTTTTAGATTGTAAGTTGAATGAGTATTTTTGAGAATATTTATAAATATTAGTTAAGCAATGATGTTTATATTAGTAATTGGTGGCATCATCATTTCTTTTTTTTTTGTAATGGTATGTTGCACAACTCTTTGTTTATTTTGTGCGCGCGCGTGTGTGTGTTCCTCAAAATGTTGATATATTTACGTAGCAAATGTTTCTAATATGAATAATGAATGTTTTATAGTTATGAAACTTGATGTTCACATTATGGATTCAATTTTTAGAAGGTTTTAGCAGGTAAAATAGATGCTTTGTTATGGTTAGATAATCTTGCCATTAAGTTAAGACTTGGGGTTACCATTACATTTATTGATTCACATAAAACAATATTCAGATAGGCGACAGTACTGCAAACTGTGAATGATGTGTAATCACAAGAATTAACTTTGTAATATATGAAATGATTACTAATGGATCCTTCGTTTTATATAGTTTTAAGAACTAATTTGTATTTAGAGTTTTAAATAATTGCTTACTTTATGTGTCTGCCAATAAATATCAAGTTTTCTGATCCAGCATGATATTATTAGTTGATTTGTACACTATTAATATCTTAATGTTATACACCTATAAGTGAATGCCCTGGACGAAACTGCCTTTTGCAAGGCTGACAGTCGTATTAAATAATCACAGGTGGCATAGCTAGAATTTTTGAGTCATTATGTCCTTTTTAATATTCATAACATATAATATTAATAATATTTTTAATACTATTTTAAAAACCAATCAACACTTTGATAATCCCAATATCAATAACGACAACAATATTTTGAATACATATATAAGAAGAATGTCTAAAATCCAGTAGTCATATAAATTGCTTTTAATTATTTCACTATAACTGTGCCATTAGTAATCATAAACTTCATTTTAAAAGAGTTTAGAAAATATAAATCTGTGTCTTTTCTCAGTTCTTATATAATATCTATTTTTAAAAAAAATGAACCTAAGATGTGAATTAAATCTACTGATAACATAAGCTTATACTGGATGCCATTAAACTATTAAGAGATATTTATAAAGGATCAATGAACATTTGATTCAATAAGTATTGTTTCTGTATTTAATGCTTTGAAATATCAAAGCATAAACCCAGGTTATGGTCAAATTTTGAAGAATATTTATCAAAGAGCATCAAATTACTTGGATTATTAGAATAAACTAAAAAAAAAAAAATTATAATGAGAAGGGCAACTTATCTTTATTCACCCATTTTACAACAGCCATTAAATCTTGAACGTGATCTACTGTGTTGTCACTATGTTTATCTCTTTCTTAGCTGACATTTTTTTGGCTATCCCTAGGATCACTCAAGTTGGAATAAACTTCCAACTTGTTATTTTATCAAATTTACCTCTATTCTTTATTATATATATTCAGAAATTTTGAATCATTTGTTAGAAATATATGTTTACAAACAGAAGTTATTTTCAAAATTGTTATTTTAACTTTGCAAATATAGAAAAAAACAAAAAACATAATATTTATAAAGAACAATATGTTTTTTCTTATTGGATGGTTATCTCATTAATTATAAAGCCCTGCAGTGTTTAGCACAGTTGGTAGAATGTCTGATTTGGAATCGGAAGGTCTCTGGATTGATGCTGGATCTGGAAGTTTGGGTGCTCAAACCTCTTAAGAACTTTTGAGCAGTAAAGCCATATGCATTTAAAAAGTAATAATCAAATCATCTACTCAATCTCACTCTGATCAGTTCCCCAAATCTCAGGCTAAAGTCAAGACAGTTTTTCTGGCTTTGTGATAATTCTCAGCTGCCATCCTTATTATATATCAACAGTATGTGGACACATGAATGGAGTAACTCCAATATAAATAATCACTATCTAATACTTGACCTACATGTCATTATAAGTTGCATAGTGAGAATTTAGAGATTCCAAACTGTGAGTGTGGAAAACCACAAACTATAGTACATATTTATAGTGAGTTTCCAGGCCCCTGTTGGTCTCTTTGCTCTACATATCTTGGAGGAGTAAGCTTTGATTGGTTAAGAACTGATGGTGTTGAATTTTAATGTGCTGACCCCATATGCTAAATAAATAAAATAAATGTTCATAAAAATATCAGAATTGTTTTAACTTAGTGTGTAAAGTCAGAATAAATTATAGTTCAGACTATTTAAAACCATTCTATTTAAAACTTAATATAATTTTTAAAAAGTGATAAAAATTAAATTGGTTATGATCAATACGAAAGTATTATTTTTCATCCAATTACTTATCATGGTCATACATTATTGATTTCTCTTTTTAAAATAAATATTTTTGAATGAAATCTGAGTTTAATCACATTATTCTTGTCAAATAATAAATATTTTATGAACATTCTGCAAAAAATAATCATAAATGTATAAAAAAGCACAAAAAATACACATTTCCATTTTAAAACAATAGCAACTCTCTTTGTTTTGATGGTTTAATATATTTCCATTTTCAGAATTAGCAAAAAAAGAAAAGAAAAGATTATGCTTGAAAGTCTCTTGTGTGTAAAAAACATAAAATCATGAGTCAGATATAGGCTCATTTATAATTCATTTGTTTAATAGTGATTGATATCTTGAGATTTTTTTTTAATTAAAAAAGCAAAACAAACAATATTCTGTTGCAATTTTTGTTGTCAAATGAATGCAAAACTGATAAATTAATGCTAAAAATAGCTGCAAGAAAGTGAATTAATGCCAAAGAAACTATAGAGCTGTCGATGATGAAGCAATATTATGATCAGTGCTTGGAAAGTATTGTTTTATATGACTTCCTGAGCTTTGTGCATATTCCCTGTTCAATTTTTAATGCATGTTACTAGGATAGAGATGGCTCATCTTCTCAATTTCTATCTACATTCTTTAAAAAGAAAATAAAGGAAAATAAAAACATTTCATTCATTGGGTGATATATATTACTCATTAGGAAATTGAAAGTTTACATCATCAAAAATTTGTTAATATATTAGAAAAGCTTTATGGACAACGATAGCACCTATATCATATCATAGCCGATACCTATGACATATCATAGCCGATATAACTTACAAAATTATTTTTGAGTTTTTAACACCTTTGGATTTTGTTTCAATTAATTGGCTTATCCCTAACCCAGCTAGTCATCAAAATTATGGTTGATAAATGTCTAGCCAAGCTTGGATTAAGGATAAAATAGATTTAAAAATCCGTTAAAATCTTTACCCCTTCTTCCTGTATTTGGCAAACCTAATGAATAATAATTTCACTATTTTTCTTTAGATATTATAGGATGGTTCTTTGTAACCATGGTGGGCTGTTTAAAGATTGTTTACTATTATTTAATGTAACAGTGGTTTTCCGATTTATGTGCATTTTCATTGTTATGACAAAATTATACAAACATTATAAAAATTATTAAGGAAAATCATTAAGATTAGTTATTGTCAAGTGTAATTAGACCAGCGATATTAAATATTGCGATATTATCACAATTAGTATTGTCATGTGTATTATAAATTCATATATTCTCTTTCTGTGTGTTTATGCCAGTGCGTGACTCAAATTTAAAAAATGAAAGATGAAAACTCATTAATAGAACTTTCCACTTCCAAATCAACTCCAGCTGGAAAGTTTAGAGTTGTTATTGACTAATGTTACAGTTGGTAATTATTTTTGATTCTCGCTGCTTAAAATGATCTGATAAATATTTTTAATTTTGAATACCCCCCCCCCAAAAAAAAAAAAAAAAAAAAAAAAAAAAAAAACAACAACCAACAAGACAAACGATTTAAAATGATCACTTTTTAACTAGAATTTAGTTTAGCTATTAATAAAATGTGTTAATGTTTTGACACATTTTAATTGGATTTTTTTTTTTTAACGCATTACTTTTAAGTAGATATTTTTAAAGACTATTATATCGAAAGATGGTATTCAGGAAGTCGTTTACTGAAAATTGTTGAATAAAATAGGGTCTATCTGCCAGCTTCTGGATTATCATTAACAAGGTCAGAGGTCAAATAGCTTTTTAACATTCACCTTTTTGAAAAAGATTGATTCTTATCGGAACAACTCGTCTTGTCAACGAAACTTGTTTCGCTGATAATTGATAAATGTATTTTATTTAAATATTATAATTCATTCTTAGCCACCTAGGGATACTTAAGTATTTCACTGTCTTAAATCAACCCCCCCCCCCGCGCACACCTACACACGAGCTGGTTGAAACGAAACACTTGTACAAATAGAATTTATGAGACTGTGTCTTAATTTTATCTATTGTGTTTAATCCCGATATTTTTGCAATACTGACTATGATAATCAACAATCGCTTCATTAATTAGTTTTTGAGATTGTGATGAGCTGATTTTAAGAGAACTATTTTTTACTACTGGATTTACCACCACGTTTTTCGAATGTTATTGTTCCACTGCAGGATGAATATTTTGTGGGGTTTATTTCAATACTTTCCGTATTCCTCCTCTCCCTTGACTTTTTTTTTTAAATTCACCTAATCATCTCGTGTGGTCTCTTAAAAAATTAATTTGACTCTTAGCTAAGATATCACTTGTTCATTTATTACTTTTTCTAGCGTCATATGCGTCCAGTCAATTCATTCTTATCATAGATGCCAGCCATCTTGTTTTTTTTATATTTTGCTGCACATTTGATTTTCATTTATCTTTATAATAGTCATTACATATATCTCACTTATAAAGTGCCTCATGGTACAATAGCAATGTATCTGCCTGCCATAACTATGACCTGGGTTTGAATCCAGACCAAGTAAAGTCTAAAAACTTTTGTAGGTTCTAATCAATTTTAGGATTTTTTTTTTTTGCAGCCAATTCAGAAAATTGTTCGATATTGATCACCAAATGAGAATCTAGCTATTTTTAGCCAGAGAATGAGAATGAAAAACAGTTTAAAATTCATTAACTTGATAGTTCTGGGCTTGGTGAGTAACGTCTTCTTCTGGGGCTTTTGGAAGAATTTTTGTTTCACAGTAGAGTTTTAAAAACATTTTTTTTTCATACTTTGTTATGACCTAAGGGCTGAAATATTAGTGCTTTTTTTGTTAGGAAATATACAGTATAAAACTTAGACAAAGTGTGGTCACCCTGTGGCACATTATGAAATTCATTTTTATTATTCAGATATATGTAAAGAAAAATTTAAATTCATCAAATCAAACTAAAAAAGAAAAATTTTTTGATTTAAGTTCATTCTTTAATGTATGTATTAATTTTAAGCAGCCTAATCCAGAGAAAGTCTTCAACAGGTTTTCACTTTCATTTTGTAAATGGAGTTTTTCTTCCATAAAATTGAAGTATTTTCTGAAGATTTTAATTTTGGCATGATGAATTTATATTTTGAAGTGAAGATATTTTTATTCAAGGATAAAAATATAATTTTATTTGGTAGATACAATTTGAGAAGGCACATCATCAATTAGCATAATTCCATTTTCTTCCTTAAGCCATTTTGGTGTTTATTATGAAATCACTGAAAGAAATCTATAGCAGTTTTGGGGGAAGCATTATGGCACCCCAGTCCTTAGGTTTAACTCTTATAATGCATGACTCGTCTAAAAACGAGAAGATTTGACATCACTCTAAATCGGCTACTTTTTATCCCACGTATACATATGATACGTCATTAGAAAGAAAATCAAAAGTTCTGTAAGATGGTGTCCTCTTCAGAGTTATTTTACAAGTAAAAAATCAATAAAAATGACCATATATGTCAAACAAAACCAAAGCACCGCCTCCTCACCAACTTTTCTTGAATCTTATTGGCTGTCCCACTTCTGTCAGAAAGGGTAATGGCTGCCAAAAAGTAAAAAGTTACGTTCGTTTTGATTTTTATTACGAAAATGATAAACGAATGTTTACAATATTTTAAACAATATTTGAATTGAATTACAAATTATTATTGATAAAATAATACTAAAAATCAAATTATTTTAGAAAAATAGTTAAGATATTACCAAGAATTATTTATTTATTGCTACATATTGATCGTAACGTAAAGTGAAAAAAAAAAGATTGCGTCAGCAATCTTTTTTGGTTGGTTGAATAGCGGTTACTTTTATTTCACCGCAATTGAATATTTTTTAAATTATAAATCAAATTTTATTTTTGAAAAGATTTTCGTTTGCTTTCGTAATCTGAAAATTCAGTAATATACTTTTTACAAACGAAACTAACGTATTTATATTATTAAAAGTGATCTATTTTAACAATAGATTTTGTTAAAGTTGTGAGTTGGCCAATTACAAGTTTTGATTTTTAACTCATTCGGCCAATTATATAATCATCGTTCAAAAGGTTAACCTCTACTTGTATCTTTTCATACTTCTTGCCTATAATTCTGGAAACTTTGCATTTGTGCATTTAGATACAATCTCATATGATATCTACTAGTAACAATTAGAATCTATTTTCAATTTCTAGTAGTAAAAATTTTAACTATAATAACTACTTGTCGATAGCTATTGGCAATTTAAAAAAATTTGCAAAGGGATAATAGTATTTTCATCCACTGAAAATGAATATGACATGGCTTAGTCATATTGAGAAGAGATGAAAGAATGCTAATATGCTTATATGGTTTTATCTATTGTTTATGTGAAAGTGACATATTAAGTTTATATAAAATCTATTTTTTTAACTTTATTAAATTATTTCTATTGAGATTTTTCACAAATATTACTAAATCCATCTCTTGCTTTATTTTGCTGCAATAACATATATAAATACAATTTATCCATTTTACTTTGATTAATTTTTTTTTTTAATGAAATTATAATAGAAATGGCTCTGAAGAAAACTGCAGGACAGTCGAAAATTGTTGCTGCTAAAAAGTGTTCAAAGTAAATTGCATTTATATGTAGATTTTATTGCATTTTTGTAGTTTTTAGAGCAACAGCTCCCAAAAACCATTGTTCTAATATATCCTTGGATTTTTTATAAATTTAATTTTAATTTTTTAAAGAGGGTTTTGATTATTTGAAGTTATGCTTTGGAAAAATACATATGAAAAATATGAAATGTTGCAATAATTATTTATTTGTTCTTAAATTAAACACCTTTGTAGTTTACAAAATAATGCAAAACCTTTTTGTTATTGATAATTGGCTTCTATTTATTTCTGATTTATTAATCATTTTTGTTTACTTTGCAAAATTAATTTTTTTTTTAAATTATTTTTTTTATATTGGTTTCATTTCTATAACATAAAATTTAAAAATTAAAGATTGATGGTTGAAAGTAAAATTTATTTCCTTGCAATTGTAAAACCAAAAGTCTGAAAATTAAATACAAAACACATAACAATGTGTTGATTTAATATACATCGTGTGAAAGATTAATGATAATAAGTATACATATAGGGGAGGGGGGTATCCGGAAAAAAGTCTTCCACAAAAAGCACACTCTCACACTAAGATTTTATTTAAAAATGTTTGTTTTTAAGAATACAAATCAAGAAAATTGGGGAAAAGGAACACTTTCATAAACATTGTAGCAGTTATTTTTAAACAATTGTAAATAAAAATTTAAAACTATTTTGTTACCTCACAATGTCTTAATAAGGATTAGTTAAGGTTTTAAAAATGGAACTAACCAATTCATTGGCAACTACGTTTTGCATCATCTCTCAGCCATTTTTGGTTGTAGTTTTTTCATTTTACACTCATTTTATTACAAAAAGTGAGCTTAATATATATTTGTTTTATTATATGAAAAAATCTGCAGATGGCAGCATTTTAGTCAAAAATTTGAATTTTGGTTGTCATATATGGTATTAAAAAGAGCTGACTGTCCACCTTCTATTACTTTATACAGTTCTTGAAAGAACTGACTGTCAATTCTTGCTATAGTTCGAGTTTCAAAGTGCCAATGTTGGACATCACATGCAAAGTGATTGACCCCTACTCTTTTGTAATAGATTTTGATTATGAAAAAGTCTATTTTCCATAATTATTTCTATCTATAATTATTTTTTTTATAGTTTAACGATTAATATTTTGGTTAAATATAGACTTTTATTCAAAAATATTTGATTTTTAGAAGAAAAATGAATAACATTCAACCGCTGTTTATAAATCAATGAGATTGGGTGATGGTGAATGGAAAACATCTGTTTTTCATAATTATTTGCAAATTTATAATTATTTCCCCCAATATTTTGACTAATAATGTAGTTTGAATTAGATTTTTATTAAGAAATATTTAATTTTAGAAGAAGAAAAGACAACAGAAGTGAATAATCAGTGATTCTTCTTCTGAGTAAAGAGAAATCAATGTTGGAATTGGTTGAAAAATCATTCTTTTGTTTTACTGCTGGTAATTTTTTTCAATTTTTAGAAGTTAGAGTAAAACAATTCTGCTTATTTTATTATGTTAATACTTTTTATGAATAGAAACTATCTGCAACTCAATATTACTCAATCTGATGAATAAGATTAGTCAAAGTTTAACTCAATCGGACTAATAAGAAAGTATGGATAAGGGTTAAAACTTTTTTTTTTACATTCTTTAACTACTTTTATTGATAAAAATAAAAGAACAAAAGCCATTGTTCTAATTATGTTTTCAGTTTATTCCTTTTTTTCTATATTTGCAAAATTGAAATATTATTTGTAAACATATATTCTTGAATAAAGAATTGATTATTAAAAATAAATAGAAAATTTAATGCAAACTGCTCTTAGAAGATGCCAAAGTGTTTACTGAAATAATAAGAAAGGTTTGTTAAAAGAGATAGAGATAGTCTTGATTCTTTTCTTAATTGACTGTTGACAAATTTATTAATTTTACTTTATATCTTGTTGTAATTTCCACCTTTCATTTTCAGGATTTGTTAGAAAACTCGCCTTATTAAGAAATGGGACTTTGTGAATAAATAGTCTTAATAGTTTTCTAATGAGTTAGTATGGTTGTATGTATTTTTGGCATTTTTTTTGGAGGTCTTGTGTAATTCTGTTCTTGTTTTTAGCATATGTATATATACACGAAACAAGTAAATCTAATTGGCAGTTGTTTGGAAGACATAAAATGTTTGAGTGCCAAAGTGGCAGTTGTTTGGAAGACATAAAATGTTTGAGTGCCAAAGTGACAGGCTAAATACAAACACTTTAAAATTTTTCATATAAAAGTTAATCTCCAGATAATTTAGCTCAAATCCGACACACTCAATTACTGCACTTAATTATCCAAATAAAATAATCCTTTAATAGATCTCTTTTAACTTCTTTTGCCACATAATATTTTTTAGAAAGATGCCAACAACTTGTTTTATTTTAATCTTATGCTCATCCATATTCCCCCCATGAATGCAATCAATATTGCTTCTCTTGACAACGTGTTTTTTTGTTAAATTTTTATAAATTGAAATAGAATCTGCCTTTTCCACAAAGACCGTGCTTATGTTTTCCATAAAATAACCTTTTTAAAAAAATAAATTTTGTAATGGAGTCTATCTGTTAAATTAGAAGAGTCTCTTTTTCTAATTGCAAATATTTTGAAGTTCATATGAATCACTGAAATGACTGATTCATTTTTAAATGCACTGCGGAGATAGGTTTACATTTTAAATAAAATGTGGTTTGCTAATAATGAGATATATGAAATTCTTATGCCAATTTTGGGGTTGTAATTATCTGATTGATGCTATTGTTAATTTTTATAATTTTGCACATTTGTTTTCTTCTTGATATCAAAAAGAAAAAAAAAACCCACACCATCA
Source organism: Epiperipatus broadwayi (assembly GCA_028023455.1). NCBI lineage: Eukaryota > Metazoa > Onychophora > Udeonychophora > Euonychophora > Peripatidae > Epiperipatus > Epiperipatus broadwayi. Next base: position 17,063,009 of record JAQFVV010000006.1, read on the forward strand.
AGGTTACCTTATAATTACAATTTATTTATTTTCTAATTTGAAGTTTATTTTATGAAAGAATTTGATGTCATGAAATGCTAAACTATTTTTAGGCTGAATAGACCATCATTACTGTTTTATATTTTCATCTGTTTTTATGAGCTATTTTTTCGTTTCACTATGAAGTTTGGAATATTGATGGATTAAAATAGTCTTTCATTCCTCACTGAATTTTTTTATAATCATATTAATATGGTGATTGTTTTGAAATAACATTTTAGCACCAAATAGAAAGATACCTTGAAAATCTTCAATAATAATAATATATATATATATTACAAAAATTCTTTAATTTTAGCATATTATTAGTAAAACAAAATTTACATTATTTTAAATTTGATATTGCAGATAAAATTTTTAACAAATAAAATATAATTTATTATATCTGTTTACAAAAAAAGTTAGTTTTTAAAGATTAAAAAAAAAAAATCTAATTTTTTTTTTTTTATTATTAAAATTATTTTAAAATGATATTTAACTCTCAGCTACTTCTAAAAGCAGATGCTCTTTAATTTTTATTTTCTTTCACGATTTAGTAATCTGCATTAAATCTTAGCAATTTATAGTTTAGGATCCTCAATCATTATATGAAATTCCATATAACTAATCATAGAATTTATTTATCTTCCACTTATGCAATATTTTAACAATCTACAATTGCTGAAAAGGATTTGATTAATTCTCTTCTGGAAGTAGTCATTTGTCATTTAGGTAGGGATGTTTTGGTTTTTTAATGAAGCTATAACCTTTTATATGTTAAACACATTAGTTAATACTATTTTTATAGCTATTATAAAGGGTTACTATCTTTTTTGTAATACAGTTGTTAGGTTAAGTTGTTTTGGATTAGTGTGATTTTTTTTTTTTGAATTTTTCCAAATGATATATATGAGCTATTTATTACTGGAAACAATTGAAAATTATGTCAAATAATTTATTATATTATAAATTTTAATTCAATATACATATTGGTGTTAAGACTTCAAAAAGAAGTTTTCTGTTAACTTATTTTAATGCTTTGGAGCTTCAAGAAATGTTGCAAGAGTTATTAGATGAAAAAGAAACTAGGATTAAAGATATGTGCTAAAAAAAGAAAATGTTCAATGGATTTTTCAAGAGAAGAAAATAGAGATTGATTATCATGAATTGGAAGATGTTAACAACTACACATATATTGATCAGAGTATTATTAATACAGTTGGAAACATCATGAATGGAAGTAAACTTGGGTGGAGTTCTTTTGATGGAAACAACTGAATGTTAAAATTAAATATAGGCTATGTCACCAAAAATTAAGGTTTTTAATAGATGTATTTTACCTGTTCTTACTTATGGATCAGTAATTTTGACATTTAACAGGAAAGCAATATAGAGATCTTAAACTATTTAATAAAGTGCAAAGAGATGTATGTTAGGAATATCAAGACAAGACTAAAAACAAAATACATCGGTAAGACAACAAACATTTGAAAGAATTAAGAGACAGAAATGTAGCTGGGCTGGATGTATTGTTAAAAGATATAAAAATAGATGGACAGTTGAAATTTTAAATGGGATCCCAAAAGATTATAAAAGACCTAGAAAGAGACTGCATGTGGGATAGATGAATGAAATTAGGAAATCTTTTGGTCAGAGTATTAACCCTTTTCCCGCCTCTTACGAGGCTCCTCGTCGACATCTGACGTCACTCTAACTGCCAGTTCTTATGCTAAAATATTCGTTTGAGAAGTATTGAATAGATTTTTAAAAGTTCTGTAAGATGGTGCCCTCTTCCGAATTATTTTACAAGTAAAAAAAAAAAAACGCATTTAAACCTAAACAAAGAAAGAATATGAGTTGTGATTGGTTCTTAGCATGCTCTCAGCCGAAAAAGACATTATGATTGGCTGGAAAGAACAAAGAAACCGCCTGATCAAAGAAAATAAAGAAAAACGCTGAGATTTTCATTTCGAATATGATTTTAAAGTATTGTAAAAGAATATTTTGAAAAATTACAAATTATTTTCGAGAGAATACTAAAAAAACAAAATTATTTTCGAAAAATATTGAAGATTTTAGTAAAAATATTTAAGATTTAGTAAAAAGAAATATTTACTTTTCTATAACGTAAAAGTCGACCTTTTTGTTTATATTATAGTTTTTATGTTGCCGAAATTGAATATTTTAGAATAAATAAATAGCAATTTATTTTTGAAAGAACTTTTGTTTTCTTCATAACCTGAAAAATTAGTAATATACTTTTTATAAACATATCTGAGTTGAATTTAATATTATAGGCGAATATGTTTTAACAATAGGCTTTGTCTTCAGCTTGTGAGTTGGCCAATTAAAAGATTTGATTTTTACCTCATACAACCAATAATATAATTAGCGGTTTAAGGGTTAATATAAATGAAAATATAATGAATGAAATTGGTCATAGAATTAAATTTGGATGGAGTGCTTTTGATAGAAATAATTCAATATTAGAAGTAAATTGAAGAAAGAAAGTTTCTAATAGATATATTTTACCAGTTTTTACATATGGCTTATAGACTTGGTCACTTGACAGAAGAACAATATAGAAACTTTAAATTTTTTAGTAAACTATGAAGAGATTTATGCCAGGAGTATCAGAAAGAAACCTAAAACAAAATACATCAGTAGCTTTTAATAGATGCAATTTATCAGTTCTTTCTTATGGATCAGAGACTTGGACACTTAACAGAAGGGCAATATAGAGACTTCAAACTATTTAATGAATTATGAAGAGACTGTGCTAAGAGTATCAGGAAGAAACTAAAAACAAAATGCATCAGTAAGATAACTATATCAAGAAGAGATCAAAAACTAAATACATTGGTAAGAGAACAATCATGTATCACCATCGGAAATTAAGAGAACGATCATGTATCAGGAACTGAAATATAACTGACTGGATATATTGCTAGAAGAAATAATAATAGATGGACAATTGAAATTTTAAATTGGGTCCCAAGAGATTATAAAAGACTTAGAAAGAGATCGCATGTGAGATAGATAAATAAAATATGGGTATCTGTTGATGTGATGTGGAAAAAAGAGGTTAGAGATTGGGGAAACTGAATTAAACTTGCAGAGATTTTCATCATGTTGTGGATCGTTAATGGTTGAAAATGATGATGAGTGGTTTTAAAATTAGTCATAGATACTTTATTTACTCTTATTTTTAAATAGCTATTAGTTGCCGTTTATCTTCTTTCATCTTAATGCTACTCTATTTCTAATGTTGTTTTTACTTTAATGTAATTTTTTCCCTAAAGAAAGATAATCTTGTACTTATTATAAATGTTTTTTTTTTTTTTTTAAAGCCTGACATCAACAAAAAAAAAACAACTCATTTCTTATATCAATAAATAGTAATTAAATCCGTGGTTTTTTTTTTTAAAACAAAACAAACAAACTGAAGATTATTTAAATGTAATATATATGCTAGATATAAGTTTTTTTCTTCTAATTTTTTATAAAGACCACAACATTTTCTAATTTTTTTGAATCAGAGGTGAAATCTATGCACTTTATTGAGTTAATCCTGTATTGTGCATAAGTTTCAACTAGTTAATAAATTGTATGCTATATTTTATCTTTCATTTAGCTGTATAGAATTTCTAAACTTAATTTATCGTTAGATTTAATTATTTTGAGATATTTTACGAATAATTTCAGCCCCCTCCCCCCATATCAATATGATTGTTTAAAATTTTAATATCTGAGAAGTAAATGTATTTTTAATACTTTTAAACGTTTTTTCATAATGGCTACATATGTATATGTTATTGTTAATTTCTAATTATATTCCTTTGAATTAAGTTTCTAAATTTCCATGCTAATGATTTTTTTTTTTAAGTATTAATTTTTTTGCTAATCGTATGCTTTGTTTTTATTTTAAGACAAGTGAATTTTACGGAGAGGGGGGGGATGACGTATCATATTCTTCCTTATTCAATTCATAGAACTCTAATATAAAAGAATCCTTTAATTTTATTGAACTCACTGACTAGAAAGAAATACCGTGTTCGCTAAATCTCTCTCACACACGATATGTTTTAAAAATAAGGTAGGCATCTTCAGTTAACATCAATCGTAGCAAAAATGAGAAAACATTCAATGCTATTTATCCAGAACAATTATTAGCATTAGTAATAAGTACTGTATTATAGACAAGACGTCATGGTAAAATGGTAGATTATATATCTGCCCTTCATGCTGTTGACCTGAATTTAAATCAAAACTAATTTTTTTTCTCATAGATATGAACATTTTTTTTAGGTAACTTTCTCATGGACAGGGTAAAACAAGGATTAAAACTGTTTCAAACCTCATTACTTGGCAGATAGTTTCTCTTTTATCCATCTTCTGTCAGTGGTATGAAAGAAATTCTTATCCTACAATAGTTTTTTTTTTAATTATATAAAGTAAAAATAAATAAAATCATTTATATTTTCAAGAATGTTCTTTAACATTATGCTATTCAATTTATTTACATGCTGTGACAGTTTAAATCATGGAATACATTTTTTAAAAATATATGTATGGACTTACATAGTATGATCTTATTGCCTTTAAATCATTCTTCACTTATTTAGCATTCCCATTTATGGAAATAGTTTAACCATTTTATGGAATATTATTGCATATCTAAATAATCAAAATAAGAGTCATAGATCACATGACTCAATTTTCTTAAGCTTGTATGATATAATCAATGAGGATTGCCAATTCCTCAACAAGTTTTGTGATAAATGCTTAGCCAAAGCCAGCATTTAAAATATCTCTGTCAGGACCCCCCCCCACAAACCTCTGACCATGGTTTCATGCTTTGGCACTCCTCGGAGAGGTGCTAGGGTAGATTCAGACACTAGATCTAAAAATACCAACCCAAAGCCAACATTTATCTAGAAGTTATCTATTAAGAGGAAAATCTGAAATTTTCAGACACTTACATGTCTTCAAACCCAGCTATCCAACTCAAATAGCTATATCTATCTTATATTTTGTTGTTTGATGTCATATTAGAAAAGCTTTATCCTTTCTGTGCAGTTTCTGATTGTGAAAATGTTAAAAAAATCACCAAAGAGTTAAGTTTCATCACTCTAACTACTCCTGGAAACTGGTGCAAAGAAGGCTTCATCTGAACTTCAAGTTAATGCTACTTCTGTTCATTTCTCAAGACATATAACATAATTTTTGCAGAAATCTTGCTTGTTCCTAAGTCTTCTGTTAAATTTGGCCTAATTGTTTTTTTGATTAATCTTGAATATTTTCAATTATTAATTTGACATTTAACCATCCGTCAGACACCATCATACACTGCAGTTGACATTACTAACATTAGTCATGGTTACTTTTATCTATCTACATGTCAAGTTATTCATCACATCTTTTTGAATATCTTTGAATCACTTATACATTCAAATATTCAATTTTCTGTAGCATTTTTCCATATGCCCCTTTCAGCAATTGTAACATTTCACTAGTGCTTTTTGTAATATTCACACACAATTTAATGTCAATGTGCTGCTCACAATTGCAGCCACTCAGTTTTACTCCCACAGAGCACACAGTTTTTAATCATCTTTTCAATAGCTAATTAAAGGTTAGTTTTATCAGCTTGAAATTTAAGCACATATTAATTAATTCAAATATGTTTTGAATATAAGTACTATTATCATTTCAATACTTATGTCAGATGATACTACTCTGGGAATTAATTTATCACACCTTATATATTAAATTTATTTAATTATTAATCACAAATAAGTCTAACATTTCTTTTACTTTTATAGGACATACATTTCTTTTTCTCTATCTTTGTTTTTGTTAAAGAATAATACTGTAATCTTTTTTTTCTTTGTTTCACCTTATTATTTACATTTGTTTTTATTTAATTTGTATTTTTATTTATGTTAATACTTCAATTTTATTAAGCTATAGGCCAATTAATGTCATTATCTATTTGTTTTATTACATTATTTTTTTGTTCAAGGGACTGTTTAATTTAGATGAACAGACTCACTTTATATATCAGTATTTGAAAATAGGCACATATTTTTGGGAGAAAATTTGACTCCAGTAATTCATCCATTTGATTATGCTCTTAAAACAGGCAAAACTCTCCACACAGTAGTGCCACTCAGTGCAAGCCAGAGTAATCAATGGATGCCAGAAGGCTTGTGCATAAAATCTCTATATAGTGCCTACTCATCTAATATCTCCAGACTAGTTTCTAGCTTGTGGCTTTCATCAGTGAGGAGGCTGTATGGAGAGTTTTGCCTGTTTTAATAACAGTTGGAACCAAATTATTATGATCAAAACTTCTTCACACATCCGTTGTTTATTTTATATCAGTCTCCACATTCAAGTGGTATTTTATGTGAGGATTTATTTTAATGACTACTATGAATTTGTACTTAGCAGGTTAATTAACAATCTGATTAAAAAAAAATACTTCTAATTTCTTTTCTTTTTTTTTAAAAAAAAGACCCTTTTTTTAAATGGTCACATTTTCTAAAACTTTTGACATCATAGGATAATAATGCCATCAAAGCATTATTATTTTGCAATTGGAATGGATCAACCCCCTTCCCTCAACACCCTAAGTCACTTTATAGCTAACAGCATATCTTCACTGCATTCCGAGGGATCCTGATGACATTTCTATCAATTTTTTTTTTTTTCACTATTTGGCAATTATTTACATTGTTACTTTGCTTGTTTTTATCTGTTTAATGGCAAAAATTTGAACTAAAATTATTAATTAAATCTGAAGATGTCAGTATCATACATATATGTAAATATATAGATTTTGAAATGTGTAAGAGCCAACAATGCCACTGATCATAATACAAAGAAACTGATAAGGTGACTGATTGATTGTTCTCAGGTTTTGAAAGTGAACTTTTTTTTTGTTATTTCTAAAATAAAAATTATAAATTTCAGTAATTTATTTACATTTTTTATGTTTATTTATGCAACGTATTTGTAAAATATTTATTTTAAATCAAAAAATATAGGATTACAATTAGATTTTATTTGTAAATGTTTGTTTTTAAAATGGTCAGTGTAATAAAACTACTTTGATAAACAGATTTAGATTGATTCGCTGACAAAATAATGTTTTTATAAGTAATGGTGTATAATTTTTTTGTAAAGTTTTAGTAATAATAAGCGCAATTTTAATAGTTTCATTGCACTTTTATATCTAAGCAAAAATTCATTTCTATTTTAAAAATAGAATTTAAATAAGAAATTATTACATTCAATATTTTGTATAGATCAGCCAAGTTAACTATCAATATAAGAGTCATTGTTCTTATGTATTTTACTTTAGTGCCTTATTTTTCAAAGTTCAAATACTATCTTTTTGAATTAGTCAGTGAATAAATTAAGATGTTGCAAAATAATATTGTAAATTGCAGTTATAATCAGTATAAAATATAATTTACACAATTTTTATTTAGTAACATTGACTACCAGTTATAACAGAATTTCTGACACACTGAAGACAAGAATAGTTTCACCACAAAATTAAAGTCTCTGCAAAAAAATATACAAATTCTATTCAACACATAAGTAAAATATACTTTCACTTTTCAGAATTAAAATGCTTTAAAAGTAAGTAAAGTTTGCATTAATTTTTTTTTCTTATGTCAAAGCGTTGACCAGGAAGCGAACCGGGCCAGCTGCTTGGAAGGCAGCTATGCTAACCACACGGCCATCAACGCTTGACTAAAGTTTGCATTAATTTTTTTATCTAACTAAAAAAAAATCTGTTTAATATTTTTGTACCTACAAAAATTTTAATTTCTCTCGAGAAAAAATACATGTTTTATAAAATAAAAAAATATGATCAGAATAAAAAAATATTTAAATATTTACGGTATTTAAACTTCAAGATTCAAGTAGACAGTATATTTTTTGATTTAATTTTTATTTAATTAACATTGCTGTTTATAAAAAATAAATAAGTATATTTCTTTCAAAGTTAAAAAAATTAATAATAGAACATAAAGTGCAACAAAAATAAATTTAGAAATATGTACTACGGTAATTATCTTTTTATATATCGTCATCATCAACCATTATCAATCCACTGCAGGATGGTCTCTTCAAGTTTAATCCATCTTTTCCGATCTTTAGCTTTTCTTCACCACATCACCCCTGCACACTTTCTTATTTCATCCATCCATCTCACGTGTGGTCTCTTTCTGGGTCTTTTACAATATATATTCTTTTAATGCAGGGTTCAGTAAACTAGAGCAGAAGGATTATCAAGGGAACTGATTGAATTGAAATAATAAAAAAAATATTCTAATTGCTATGCAAGTGTTAGCGCCATCGTCTATATTTTGCATATGAGTTGCACATGTAAATGGAAACGATGATTGACATTAATTTACTAATTATGTATGTTCAGAGTAAATTTATATTTGAGCAGAATGTTATATCGAATAAACCATTTGAAAAACTTCTATTCATAATTATATAATAATACATTGAAATTTTTTTTTTCATATGTCATAGCATCGGCCGGGACGCGAACCCACAACCGTCTGCAAACAACTGCTTGCTTGCAAGCGGCTGCGCTCGGCTAACAACACTCGACTACATTTTAAATTTTTGCACGTTAAATTGGGAAAAAAAGTTTATAGTTAGTGATAGTCAGGTTAGTGCATGAATGAAGTCCGCAAATACACGAGACTTGATATTATTTTTCAGGTTTCAAAGAAGCTAAAAATCATTGTTTTTTATTATTATTATTAGATTTCTATTGTGTACTTAAAACAAGTTTTTCATAGAGCAAAATTCCACGTGTCCATAGTTTTTTTAAAAAGAATATATGGAAAACTTCCAATGTGAAGTTGATTTTTTTATATCACAAAATGAATTTCTTGGAAACAATTTTTGATGAATGCTAGAAAAATATTTGTTTTGCTAGAATTCATTAATCAACTTTTTAAATCAAACCATTGAAAGTTAAAGGTGCTTTACCTAGTCTGAATTACTATATATTAATCAGCAATTTTGTAAACAATACTCATTTTTTAAGCGCCAACAGGATGAATTTTTTCATGCCAAAGGAAATTTTAAGCATGTCTTTTTGAATGCAATATAATTTAACTAAACATACTTTTCACATATGATCCCACATATTTTAAAATATTTAATGACCACTAATGTAATATGCCTATGTGTTTGAAAATGAAGGTTTTTAACAAATGTGTTTTACCACTTCTTACTTATGGATCTGAGACTTGGACACTTAATAGAAGATCAATACAGAGACTCCAGACCACTCAAAGAAGTATGGAGAGATGTATGTTGTGAGTAACAAGAGAACGAAAACGCAATGTATGGGTAAGAGAACAAACAGTTACTGACCTCATTGAAAAAATTAAGGGTTTGAAGTGGAATTGGGTTGGACGTATTGCTAGAAGAGATGATAATAGATGGACAATTGAAATTTTAAACTGGATTCCAAGAGATTGTAAAAGACCCAGAAAGAGACCATATATGAGATGGATGGATGAAATAAGAAAGTGTGCAAGGGTGATGTGAAGAAGGAAAGCTAAAGATCAGAGAAAATGGATTAAACTTGGAGAGACCTTCATCCTGCAGTGGATTGATAATGGTTGATGATGATGATGATGATGATGATGATGATGGTGGTGGTGATGATGATGAATGTAAGAGCTGGTTATAATGGGTTTCAAAAGTATACACATAATTTTGAAGATCATTATAATCAGATCAAATTTTATACTGTATATAATAAGTTTGGTAGAATCATGTTGGCATGCGGAATAACATTGTGACATAGAGTTGGCAAAACATCACTAAAAGGTTGCCGACTCCTGCTTTAATGCATTATGATTCAATGCATGTCTGATATGGTTAATTCGAAATGGTGACCATAAATTGTAAAATTATTGTTAAAAAACAAAACAAAACATTAGAACAACTGGGATGTTCTTATTATATTCTCTATTTAATGTAGACCAATACTTTTTTGTATATTAATACTATGTTCATTTATTCAATATTAAGCTCTTTTTTAAAAAAAAAAAATCAGATTTTTAACACTTGTTATATGTTTTGAATCTGGGATATCCAATCAAATATTTTGCCATAGGAAAGAATTATAATTGTTTGCTTTTTTATATATAAAATGTTTTGGTTTACTAATTATTTGTGGAACCAGTTAAGCTTACTGCCCAGAGTAAAGCTACATTATAATTTCCATGTCTTTACAATGTTTCTTTTAATTAATTTAAAATGATCAAAAATATTTTTCTATAGTATATTATTATTAGTTTTTATTAAATATAGTATTTTCAGTAAAAACATTTTACATTGCAAGAAAAGTCAAAATTATGTACTACTGTGATATATATATCATAAAGTTATTATATATTTATTTGAAATCTCTAACTTTTAATTTTCTCAAAGTTATTTGATTATAGTCCTCTTCTCATTTTTTATTTTATTTCTGTATGTCTTTAAAATATTCTGAGTTTATATAAAATACTCTTTTCTAGTTTAATTAGTATATATATACTCTTCTCTATATATTGGAATGTTTGTGCAATGTATAAAAAGCTGAAGTTAAATGTAATTTATATATCTGGACATATATACTTTAATATATGAAATGGAAAATTTCACCTATAGATTATTCTCTCAATATTAATATAGATGTTATTTATAAATTGCAATATAGATAATTTTTCTAACGTATTTTGTATATAGAGATATCATATCCTGGATCTAAGGTTTGAACATTGGCTAGGAAAGTATAGATTTATTTCAGGTCTCAAGCTGACAGAGAATTTTTTCTCCCGAATAACAGCCTTGCTCACTGTCTACTATTGGTTCTTAAATAAGCATCTTATTTTGTGGTATTATTTATACATAACAATACGTTTGTGATAAAATTTTATATTATTTTTAAAACAATTTGGAACGGATAAATTTATAATCATTTAAGATAATTCAAAACTTTTATCAAAGTTTAGTTGTACTGAAAAAAGATTCGTTCCCAGAAAAACTGTTTCTGAAATTAACCAGTAGTCAAAATATTGCTACTTTTTAAATCATGTTCGAATTTTTCCTTGAAAAAATAGATTGTTTAATAAATGAATGTTAAAGCAGTGTAAATTATTTCATAAAGATATTTATAATTAGTGATTAATAGATTGTTTAGAACTTTGTGATGTCTACTTTTCCATCTATGCAATACTTGCAAATATTAAATAATAAAATAATTTTAGGAAGGAATGCCTTTTTAAAATATATATTAAGAACTAAACCAAAATACTCGAAGAATGAATACAGAGTTAGATGAATCCTTAGAAAAGTCTAATTTTTGCATAATATCTTATGTTTATGTTATATCTTATTTTCTCATATACTTATGCTTGGATTATTTTTATTTTTTTTCAAGGTTAGTTATATATATATTTTATTTTTTAAGCAAATATTTTTGAAATGTTATTAACTTTCAAAAAGTGATATATAATCATAATTTTTTATTTTGTAAGATATATGCAAGATTAAATATGATTGAAAGCAAACTATGGGGGAGCAATGCCAAATATTGTCATCCCCCCACCCAATGATTGCAGCTCAATGGTTATTAATATATATAAAGTAAAGCATTCCTTTTAATTTTAATTCTTCTTAAACTATTAATCATTATTGAACTAAATCATGTAAATAAATTTACTTTCAATAAAGTGTACTATATGTTATTTTTCACTACACCAAGGTTATGAATTTTTTGGCGATTTTATATTGCTAAAGCTATTAATATATGGTGTATCTGAACTTAGTTCAGTCCCATATGGCTATTTAAGTTAGATAGCTGAATTGGAAGACATAAGGATGTCTGAAAATTTCATATTTTCTACTTAATAGTTATCCATTAGATAAAGTGCTGAGCTTGCCCTGGTATTTTTAATCTAATGCTTGAATATCCTAGCACCTCACTGAGGAAGGCAGTAGCAGAAACCGGTCTGGAGTTGGGGATATTCTGCAAAGCTTGTTAAGAGCTTATTTGTGAGCTCCATATATTATAAGGTTATGATTATTTAATATTAAAGCATTTTAAATGTTATTTAAATATACACCTGGGTCTCGTTTTATGCGGATTTTTTAAATGTGATTTTACATACTATAAATGCCTGTTGGAAAAAGATTTGGGCAGTAAATTTAGATACTGTAGAAGATTTAGAAAAAGATAATGAAACAAAATTGGCACTTGTTCATTTCACAGCAAAAATGATTCGAGAAAGTCTTCAATTTTTTAATCAATTGGACAATCATTTTCTTGTTAAAGACACAAATTATGAATGAGCTCTTAAATTCCAATGAAAGCTAAATATGTAGTTGTATGTCTGGATATCGCAAGCTTCATAAACAATTAGTAAAATCGTCTCAAAGCTTAATCACTGATTACATTGTTGACAGAGAAGCATTAACTTTTAGACTGAACATTTTTTTATTGGCTGAGTGAATTCAAGTTTTAAACTTTTGCTTGGTTCAATTACAGAATCAGTAGTAAAAATATATTCATCTTTTAATATTAGATTTATTTGTAAAAAGCAAATTAATAATTTGTCAGTTTATGAAAGTGAACAAAAGTTTTTTCAAAAATAAATTTCTATTTATAATTATAAAAATATTATATAGTGAAGAATCTAAAAAGAACGTTCATAACCTATTAGAAAATGCTGTATACATTGTTGATTTCTTTCTCAATTTACATTTGTGTAAAAGTAAAGAATTTTTACTGAAATCTTAACTATTTTTGTAAAATAATTATATTTTCAGCTGATTTTATTAAAATTTATAATATGTAAAAAAAATATCTTATGATACATTTTAAGCTTTAAAAAGACCGTAAATTCGCTATAATAATGATGATTTTGAAGTGACTTGAAGCCATGAATGAAAATTTTCAGTTGATGTACTTATTATACACAGCATGAGACTGAAGTTGGCACAATTGTATTTCTTCTTGTGACATATCTGATTTCTTATCAGTTCTCAAACGTATCCACATATTGTCAAATAGTGATAATGATTAAAATATGTCTGAAAAAATGTAAAATAAATTACACATAAAACATATTGTTTTGAATAAAATTAAATAGTTAATAAAAAAGTAAAAAAAGGTTGTCTTGTATCAATTTTTTATTAGTCATACTTTATTTCCTTATTTTTTTATGGGGATTTTAAAGTAATTTTATTGTTTTGCTTTTATACGATTTCGAAAATTATGGAACATATCCCATATTTTTCAATGTAAGTTAAGTCTATTTTTGTGCAATCTCTTTTATGCATATTTTTTTTGCGGAACCTATCTACCACATAAAATGAGACCCAGTGTGCTTTTTGTTTTCAGTTATAAGTTTTTCATTGTTAAAAAAGCAACACGGAGAATTCATATATATCATTCAAAATACTTAAATAAAGCATATTAATTCTGAAGATGTAGAATAAGAAAAGTACTTAGTTATTTAAATTGTATCAGAAAAATATGGGGCTCATTGGAATATTGGTTCATTAGTTCATTATTTATTATTCCAATCCTAGCAGAAAATGGTATTATCAATTGTAGCAAAACCAGGTAAACCTGGAAAAAACACAGAACACACTGCCAATAAGCAGAAGTGTAAGCACACACTTAGCATGAATTTTAACAGGAAATGGTAAAATTATTTTTTAATTAAGCACCTACCTGCAAATAATGTAGTGCCATTTGTTATCATGATCATTTTAAAAAATTAAAATTAATATATATATTATTTAAATGTTCTATGGGTAAGATCATGTGATGTTCAAGCACCAAAATTAAATTGAACAAACATATCCGTAATTTGCTACTAATTTCTTTTTAATAATAAAATAAACGAATGCTAAACATTTGTCTAACTATTAAAAACTGCGTGTAAATAAATTTATTGTTTGCAGGAATTTCAAAGCTTTATTAATAAAAAAAATATATATATATTTTTACTTTTAAAACCAGTCAGATAAATAAAAAAATCGAATAAATAAAGTTAATAGTTGTTTAGTAAAAAAAAAAAATTCTATTAAAAAAGAAATACTTGTTTTAAATATAAATATGTATGTTTTTGTGTATGTCTATTTACTTGAGGGGGTAAAACATCTTTAAAACAAGAATTCAGTGTGAAATAATAATAAAGATTGGTACCATGATAAACATCCACCCGAGGATAATAAACATTGTGTGTTTTTCTTTATTTGTCTGAAAGAAAAAAAAATATCAATAAATAATATTGATAATATTAGTGATATTTTAAGTGACCTGTATTAATAAATTCACTGCACCTTGAATTCGTGAACGTATGTATATACACATATACGTTTATACATAACGAAAAGAATATTACTTATATTTTTGGATATGATGGTTAAAAGTAAACAAAAATAAAGTATATATGAGAAAAAGAAACATTTCATACAAGGTATATATATATTCATGTAGTGCAGCATTTCCATGCCTTCTTTGGAATATATTTTAAATATTACTATGGGAAATGTTTCCGACACATTCTTTGCTGAGTCCCTTGCAGTATATTCCTGTCATGTTCATATTCCTCAATTAGATATCAGAAGACTACGTAATTCACTCGACTTAAAAGTCGACATGGGCATGATAATATTGACATAAACAAGGGATTTCAGCGTTCCACCATCAGATTTTCAATGGTATGGATAGTTGAACAATTGGAGGGTGGAGTAGATCGAAGCCTACCCATTAAAGTGTTAAGATTTCCTAACTTAGTAATATAAACTGAGCACTGATTGTATATATGTGTGGGAGATGATCTGTACAAACTGATGAATGCTGGTTCAGCATGAAATACATATATTGGAGATCATTATCTTTTTCACGTGTATGTGGTCATGTGTATCTGTTGTGTGAGATAGAGTGAATGGCTGAATGAAGCTTAAAAATCCATGGTCAAACCCCTATATTACATCTAGATTCCAGGCATATAAAATATACTTGTATTTAACATATTAAAAAGTTATTAAGTAGATCAGACTTATCACTAACTCCAATTGAATTTTATAATTTTAAGCATTCCTGGTCATCTCATCAATATGTTTAGGGCCATTTATGGCTGCTGCATTTATTTTCTTCTAAATGGACTTTATTCCTTTCTAACTTATAACATATTAGCAAATGCATCCATACACACAATAATTATCAAATCTATAGTTATAGTGAGAGATTAAAAAATTGTATGAATTCCATTATTTCAAATGTGCTTTGACAAATGGCACTGCATATCTTCAATTTCAGGTGAAAAGTTTCATACAAAATGATTATTTTTGCTTTAGCTTGCTATTTTTAGCCATGGCTTTGACTCATTATACTATTCCAATCTAATGTATATCATCTTATACTTTACTTTTAGTATTTATTTCTACATGGCAGTTAGAATGGGGAGGGGGGTTTGTTATTTATGAGTTAGGAAGCATATTTTAGCTTTTTTTTTTTACATTAGTAATGTCTTTGAAGGGCAAATAAATCTTTTTATGTTAGGATTGTTATTAGTATTTATTCTTGCTTTAGATATGATGTTTACGTATAGCTTTTCCTAAGTATAATTTACTTTTTATAAGCTATTATGATTTTCAAAAGTGTTGGAACTTTATTTGATAAAAGGCATGGAATATTTTATATTGGTATTGTTAAAAATATCAATTATTGTCTTTTTTTCTTTTAAAGGTATTTTTAATAACAATATGCTAAGTAATCCATTTTATTTTATCACATACCTTAATATTTAAATAAATATATGAAAAATATGTGCCAAAATCACAAGTGGATTTATTTATTGTTGATTCAAATTTCTATTATTTCTTTACAGTATTTGTTAACTCTTGCTTGGCCAAAAATAGGGACTAAATTTGCAGTATTTTAATTTTCTTATATGTGGTCTTCTGATTGAATGATATTTTTGCCAAATAAAGTTATTTTTTAACAAAACATAACTAAAAGAATTAAAAAATATTGAAGATAGTAAAAGTAATGAATTTATATACATAAATAAAATACAAAGGTTATCTTTTACACTAGCTAGAATAATATAACTTTCCCTCTTATGTTATAAGTTTAAACCCTCATTAAATCAACAAAATGACTTTTAGAATCAATGTTTCACAACAAATAAAATATGTTTAAATGCTACCATTTTGTGCAGTTTGAGTTTTGCAGGTTGTTATTTGAACTTAAAAGCTTAATTTTTTTGTTAATAACTTTTTATGATCTAGTTATATATATAAAAACTAACACAGAATATTCATTTACAAGTACATAGTAAAATTCCACTACATTTCATCATCATCATCACCAACCATTATCAATCCACTGCAGGATGAAGGTCTCTCCATGTTCAATCCACCTTCTCTGATCTTTAACTTCTCTTCTCCACATTACTCCTGTATACTTTCTCATCTCATCCATCCATCTCACATGTGGTCTTTTTCTGGGTCTTTTACAATCTCTTGGAATCCAGTTTAATACTTCAATTGTCCGCCTATTATCACCTCTTCTATCAGTATGTCCAGCCCAACTGCACTTCAATCTGCTGTTTGTTTTCTTACCCATACATTGCGTTTTCGATGTCTTCTTGTTACTCCCAGCATGCATTTCTTTGAGTGGTCTGAAGTCTCTGTATTGCTCTTCTATTAAGTGTCTAAGTCTCAGATCCATAAGAACTGGAAAAACCCTTTTATTGATATATAAATCATTCAAATCATCATACATTATATGATGAATTTAATTAGCAGTGATACTCTGACATATCACAGTATGTGTTGAAAAATATAATTAATAGTTCCTTATACTTAAAACCAAATAGTTTGAAATCTATTGAAACATTGCCTTGGACATATTTATTAATTAAAAGACCGATGAACACTTTTATATGTTGTATAACTTTTAGTATATATTAATTTTATATTCAAACATTTTTGGTATAGATATTAGAACAGTTTTCTGCATCATTTTATTTAAGTTATGATAACTTAAATTAGTAATCAGGGCATTTGTAATATAAATTAAAAGTAGTATGAATTTTAATTATATAAGACTGTCATTAAAGTTAATCATAAACATCTGTCATACAGTTATTATAAATCATATTAAGATAAATTACTACTGTCATTGATAAATTTTTACCACTGATCATAACATACTGGTGCTTAAATATCCCATTGTATCTTTGGTCAGATTTTTCTTATCTATATATAAGTTCAAGAATTAAGTATTATGTGGACTTTTTTTATGCTGTACACATCTACTTCTATGATATAAGTATATGTATAGTGAATTCTTGTTCTTCATTTTTCAGACCAGAAGAAATAAGTGATAGATATGACAAAATGGTAATATAAAATTAGATAGGGACAATGTATATGTTAAAATAATATATATGTACAGTACAAGGCAAAATTTGATATTGTAATTTATACCATTCCACATTAATTATTTGCAAAATGTATATGTGTATATATACATATTTAGTTGAATGAAATATTTCCATAGATTGTTATTATAATTAAGAATAGAAAGATCTATCCATGTAAACCAAGATAATTGTTAACCTTTGATGTTGCCACCATCAGTTACTATTAATTGATAAGTAGTACATATAGACATGTAATACCACAGTAATTACTTATGTTTAAAATCTGAATTGATATTAATTATAGTAATTAAATAATTTTTTAATAAAGAATGTCAACTAATCATTTATTTTGTTATAAAAGGTAATACAATACTATTTTTATTCGAGTATTTTTGAATTTACAAAAAAAAAAAAAAACATTTTCTTTGAACTATGAATTATCATTAGCACTTTCTAAAAAACGAACATAAATCAAATCAAAATCTTTTTTTTAGTCTTGCGTTGTTAGCCGAGAGGTATCGCAGCTGCCATGCAAGCAAGTAGTTGGTTGCAGACGGTTGTGGGTTCGCGTCCCGGCAGATGCTATGACATATGGAAAAAAAAAAAAAAATTCTTTTTTTAAAAATTAGAGCCAGATTATTTTTTCTTTTTTTCTTTTTTTTTTTTGCATTTTGTTAAAAATAAAGTATGTCAACTTTATTTTGCATGTTGTAAAAATAAATATTTCTATAAATTTAACATACGGAAAACAATATGCCAAAAAATATAGTCATAATTATAATTAAAAAATATAGATTTAAAGTTGTTACATTTATATTTATTATTAAATTGTAAATTTTGGTAGATAAGTAAGAATCAGATTTGTACACTCATGCAAAAAAATCCAGAGTCCAGGCAAAATACACCAAAGCTGACCAGTGGGAGGTGGTGAGACTTCTAATCCAACCAGACTTCAACTCCGTTGCCAGTACTTTATGATTTAACACCTTATGAGTGACATGTTTGAAGTTACACTCAGTCTTAATTTAACTGCAAGCTGGCATAGGACAGGGAGAAACATGAGACTCAAGGGATCAATACCGACTTAAGTAAATGGGTGGAATAGAGCACTTAACAAACTATCTTAACTACAGAATATGTATATACAGCATATAAAATTTATTAAGAAATTTGGGAGAATAGAATGTGGATTGAATAAGATAAGGTGGATTGGTTTGAAACAGACCCATGAGCAAGGAAGATATGAAACCACTTATATTTTAAAATGTTTATTAAAACAATAACAAATAATATAAATTAAAGTAACACAATGGCAAGGATTATATAACATTAATTATGTGTATATAATACAGGCAGGCATTTTTATAACGAGTGAGACATCAGTACAGCTGTCTCATATTAATATATTAAAATACATATATATGCGGTTCATAAATCATGCCTAATTATCTAATATGCCCATCCCATTGCTCTTGGTTTGCTAAAGTTATAAGTTGATAGCCTAGCAGAGATGATGAATACTTATAGCTCTCAGGTGGCTGTTATATATATTAATAAAGTGAGCAAATAAATAAGCTCAATAGCATGCAGATTCAACATGATAAGCAAGATTCAAACTTCAGTCTAAAGCTGAATAATTAATTAATAGGAGGAAAATAACTGGTTACCTTTAGATTCACATATATATGCTATGGCGCTTTATAAAATATTAAAGAGTAAGCTTGCAGTGCGAGTGAGTGATTATTCAGGAGCTTCAGCATTGAGTGAGGTTTGCCCCGAGACTGAACGGTTTGCTGCCATTTATACATGAACAGATAAGTTCAGGAACTTGGATAGGCTTTATAACAATGGTCTGGACCCTCCTGTTCCAGTTCTAATAAAGTTAGCCATATCCAAACTAAAGAATGGGGCAGTATGTTCCCATGAACCCATTTGAAAAGTGCAGCAAAATGTAAACACATGTATGTGTACTATATAAAGACACACTCACAATGCACACACAACAGAACAATGCGTATAATTAATTAACCATGCCTAAAATAGCTTCTATCTGTCAAACTAACACAACCCAGTTCTTAAACTAGCACTATAACTATGTTAATAAAAAGGACTTGAGAACTATATTATAATCTAGCTAAAATCCTGAATCTGCATATATATATATAATCATAATTAAGGAGGGAATGTGTATTTGATGAGGATTATTATAAACATTAGCAAATATACTTTATCATCATCTCTAGCCAGTATATCCCCTCTAACTAATAGATATGGAAATGTCATAATATATAAAAACTGACTAAGCAAACCTTGCAAAATATATTGCAATTATATAATATATATAAAATCAGGATAACAACAAGCGGTACCACACTATCTAAAGACTACCAATTAGTGGATTGATCACATCATCTTACTCAACAATAAAAGCTAACAAATTTAATCACGAGTTGAATGGCTTAACTTATAAGAAAGCGACGGACAGATCTCGGTATGCTTGGGCTCGGACTGACGGATTGGGAGTGAATCAATGACCTTGTCAGTGTTCTCCCAGCCTACTTAGTCTCTTCTTCGCATCTTGACTTTAAACCTATACTCATTATAAATTTGGACGTGACTTTCAATGCTCAATGAGGCATACATAATTGTTCAACTGGGACAAAGTATGGACCAATCTAGAATACTACTGAAGCGTTGATCCAACATTCATGTATATATCCACTTCTCATTTAGCTATGGACATTGCTTGGTATTCTTGTAATCATCATTGTATAAAATTGTATAAATCATTTAAATAAATCGTTATTTTTTTTTTAAAAAAAAACAACAACAAGCGGGTAGCAATCGTTTATTATCCATCAATATTATTTCAAAACAGCGACTTAGTACGCCAAGCAGTGTTCTTAAAATGTTTAAAGTGGAGATTTCAATTATCTCCTTTGTAAGTTAGTTAATTATTATTCGCTGTTTCGAAAGGTGGACATATTATCACATATATTAAATTTAAACAGACTAAATCTAAACAAAATACTTAAAACAATAAAGTTAGGCATGACCGCAGTTTTTAGAAATTTAAGGTAACTGATTGCAAATATTTACAGATTACAGCAAGTAAAGTCTTTTAATTTATAAAAGAATTCAGGCAGGTTTACAAGGTTTAATTATAAAATGATTTCTTAGTTACTTTTAAAAATAAGTTACAGATTTTAAGAAGGTAGATTGACCATAAATGATTTTACAATATATATATAATTTTAGGCAAGTTTAACACAGTTTCTTTTATAAGTGCTTTAAATTAAAGAAATTTTGAGAAATTATATAGAATGTTCTTTATAGTAAATAAGCTAGCTTAGATTAAAGATCTGTAGATTAATTTATAGAGCTGCAGTCTTTAAAAGAACATTACTGGTCTTTTTGGTAGTGGATTGAATGCAGGTACATCAACAGTGTGGTAATGGCTTGAAGGCAGGTTCATCAAATAATGGCATAGTGCAGTGGCATTTCTTTCCAGGATAGATTTATGGTCTCCTCTTCTCACTTCTTCTCATGGCAGGCTGCTGGAAGGTCTCTTCTCCTGGCAATAATGCCTGTGCCCTTAGGCATGTAGGAGGAATGGGGATCGCCACCTCAGAACAGAGACAGCAAATCTCTTGACCTAGCCTGCCATATTGTGTGTGTCTTGACTTCACAAAACTTTACAGAAAAAGAAAAGGCTGTTACAGTAAGAAATCTGCCTTATTTACATTTTTTAGACTAAAACCATTTGGTTATATGTTTAACTCAGAATCCTCCCCCCCCCCTCTAAATTTTATAGTTCATATGTTTAATTTCCCTGTCATTTTTTGCTAGAGCCTGTTTCTTCAATTCTGATCTTTTCAATTGCTTAAACCTTTAATGGTTTTAATCTGGAAAAGTGATTCCTTACAATTGTAATGAGTTTGAAAAAAAAAAGAAGATATTGATGTAGAACCCATTTAGATAACTTTGTCAATTGAAGGTTTGGTTTCTCATTTTGTTTCTGAATTCATTCGATCAAACTCGAGAATTGCTCTAGTCTGTAATGACAGAACTCTGCAGAATTTCATATGCTATTCAAAATTCCTTTTAAATAAAACTTAAATATTATTTAGTGAATATTTAAACTATACATTCTTTTTAAATAAAACAAATTTTATACCAAATATTATTTATAAAGAAATATAAATGCTGCAATATATGCACATACATTGATATCACAGTCATTTATCCATGCATGTATGTGTGACAATATCCATATAACTGTGTTGATACCTATACAACTGTGTTGATGCATATCCGCATGTATTAGAGGGTGTTTAAACCTGGCATAGATGTGGCTGTTGGGGAAAAATAGGTGAAACAGTTATGAGGACAGGAATATATTGTTTCATATATTATTTATAAAATTATAATTTAAATGATGTATAAAAGCTATTGGTTATAGGATGTATGCTGCTGATAGTCAAAAAATCAAAAGGCTTGGATATATATCATTGTTGCATTGTTGCTTGTTCAAATGTTACGCGAGGAGTATCATTTATTCCATAATAAAGTAAATAATAAAAGTATTAAACCATGCAAAAATTTGCTTTCACATAGAACGATATAACTTCAATCTTTTAAAACTTTTCTTAGAAAAATGTAAGTCAAAATAAATACTTTAACAGCTTGGTATGCTAAGCATGTTTGACAAGCAGCTGAAGGTATGCTTAGCATACTGTGTTGTTAAAGTATTAAACTAAAACTTTTCTTTAGATACATTTTGTTTCTCTTGGATAGAACTGATATATAACAAATGTATTGATGTTTTTAAAGAATAATTGTTTAATTTACAAAAGAATTTTGAAACTTAAAATAAACATAAGAAAGAAATTTTATCTCATTATTTACTTAACAACAATAATTTATATTATGTATATGACTATAAATTCATAATAAAATTTTATTCCTTCTTCAGAAATTGTGTTCTGACATAAAAATGACCAAATAACAGATGATTGAAATTGGGCATAAACATTTAGGATAAAATTATATATATATTTTGCTTTTGTGGTTTAAACATTTTTGTGAATACCAAATAAAATGACATGATTTGGAAACCAATTTTTTCATATAAGACAAACTGAATTCTGATCATAGTTTGATATAACCATGATTCGTCATTTGAAGCTGGTATATATATTTTATATTCATATTTGTTTGAAAATGAACATTTAGCATACAATATTTTTTGGCTTTAGGATGCCATATACAATTGAAAATAAATATATTTATTTCCCCAACATTCAGTTAAATGAAACTTCTATTAAAAATTGTGACTGCATATTTGATCTTGTTTTCGAAGATTGACATTATCATAATTACATTTCAAACCATAGTGACATTTTTTCTGTTTCCATTTGTTTGAAAATGAATTTTGTAAGCATAGAATCTTATTTTTTTTTTTTTTTTGCTTTTGGATATCATATGTAGTTATTAATGAGTATGTATCGTTAACAGCGTATTGATTCGTTAAACATGCTTGTTCACGTTTGTGATTCTTTCTAATGGTTGCTGTAACTATTTCTTATTTAATCACTATTTTGGGGCATTTTGAAGTGTTATGATGGTATTGCTATCACTTAAACTTTTCTTTGTTATTTTGTAGTTAGCTGGTTCTTTTTTTATTGTATGTATGTATGTATCGGTGTGTGTATAAATTGGAAATAAAATTATTAGTTTAAACAAAATTTGAAGATATCTGTATTGTATAGATCAGGGATGGCTAATTATTGTGTTCATAAGATCTACTTTTTATTTTAAAAATGTGTTGCGATCAACTTGTTGTCATAGGCATAGTCTAAGTGGAGGGAGGTGTGAAATACATACTATTTTTATATATCTACCTAGTAAAAAATAATAATTATTTAATGGGACAAAAAACTCATGTCCGGGGGATTAATGCAACAATATTTATTAATTCAAATTAGCTACATTAAATCAAGATTAAAAGTATTATTTTCAATAATGATACTACTTAGTGGACTTCACCTACCTAGAATTGGAAAAAAAATTAGAACAAAAACAAAAATAACAAAAAAACTTGAAAATCTTGACTTAATTTGTTTCACACGTACAGCTCTTGCCAGATTGGCCTCGTGATCGACCAGTGGATCACGATCCACTTGTTGGACACCCCTGGTATAGATAGCTTACAAATATCATGCAAATTTCTAAACTCTAAAGAAAAACATCACCTTGATTTGGCTGTATTGAGAGCATGTTTTTTCTTTTAATGTTTTGGAAAGAAAAGTTGTAATTTTTAGTACATTATTTAAATTTATTTATGCAACATATTTGTAAAACATTTATTTTAAATCATGAAAAAAAAAAAAAAAATACATGATTACAAATAGATTTTTTTTTGAAAAATATTAGTTTTTATGAAAGTTGTTAAAAGCATAGTTACAATAAAGCAGACATTGTTTTTTTTTTTATTTATTAAAAAGAAATGTCTTCATAAATGCCAGTGAAATTTTTTTTTTTTTGAAATTTTAATAATAATATGGGTAATTTTAAATTTTTAAAAATATTTTCATTATTTTATGATGTCTCAAATAAAATTCATTGGTTTCAAAGTTGGAATTAAAAATATATATATTTCATTCAATAATTTTTATGAATAGAGGTGAAGGTTACAATCCAAAACAAAAAAGGAATATTATTATTATTACCTATTCACTTTAGTAATTTATTTTTTCTATTGTACAAAGTTCAAATATTACATTTTAGAATGTCTTGTTTGTAAGCTTATATTTCTAATAAATAATGTAAATAATATCAATATATGATATATAATAAATATTTAATTGTAAAAATAAAGTTTCAAATATGTCTGAAATTAAATCTTTTATTGAAAGAGTGGGATATGTTGCAAGTGAACTAGTTAATAATAATGTTCCATGTATTAAAATAATCAAAATTACCCCAAATTCACAACTCAACCAGACTAGCCAAGAAAATAAACTCTACAACACTACCAATGGTTTCACTGCTACAAGCAGATTTCACAAGTGTAAAAACTACAAAATAACAATATATTTAAACTAAACATTACCCACAATTCCATTTATCTCCCATCCATCCTTAACATTAATAGAACTTTAAATAAATGTATTTAAATCTACATTATTGCATACATTTTCTGTTCTTTGTTGTTTTGAAAACAAAATTTTAGCAGCTTAGAATTGCAATTTTTTTTAATTTATACATAATGCACAATTGAAGAGGATGCCCAAATAACTGGAATTATTCTCTGGTTTGCATGCCTGTTTGTAATATATGATTCGGCAGTTACACACTTCTTCCAGGAATCTTTCTGCATCAATCTGCCAAATGATATCACCATGTAAAATCATGGTGCCATGTAGCACATTTGGTAGTAAAGTGCGTTTCACATATTTGTCAATTTTTGTAATGACTGAAAAATTCAAACAATGGGAAATTCTGCTTTTGCTTACAGAAAATGTCAGGGAAATCAGTTGCAATACTCGAAACAGATTACAAGAAAACCAATTTTGTAAAAACACAACTTTATGAATGGTTTAATTGTAATGTTAATTTTTTTTAATGACATTTCCCCCTCAGATTTAATTTATAATGGTCAGGAATTTTATCTGCAAGTTTTGAAACAATTATTTGATGCGGTAAAATGTAAATATCTCAATTTGTGGTAAAGAAATGAGTCAAGATTCACCTTAACAAAGTATTATCTTTCAAAGCATTGAATGTGAAACACTTTTTAATTAAATTCAGTATGACCCAATTTATCAGCCATATTCACCCAATCTTGTTTCATCTCTCATGAAAAAATGTTTCAATTTTTTTTTGTGTGGATACAGAAGATGTGATACTGCAGATGTTAAAAGGCATCACTTTGTGCAAGTGTTTCCAGACTCCTTTGAAAAATGAAAAAAAAAAAACATGTTTAGACTGGTATTGCATCAAATGGAAAGTAATTTGAAAGGGATTAAATTTATAACACAAATGAAAAACAACTTTTTATTATAAAATTCCTGTTACTTTTGGGTACCCCCTTTTATGTGACTAATATTCATTTATTTTGATCCCCTAGCCCTATTTTAAAGCAATTCAACACTTTTCGTTTACAGGTTTTATAGTCTATATATATATATGTGATAATAGTATTGTGGATGATGCAAAATTGCTCCAAGAAAAAAAAACCGTTTTTGAATTCATGGAATATCAATAAGCTGCCATAATTTCAAAATAGTCTAATGATAAAGAAAATGTAAATATATATGTCATTACTAGAAAACAATTTCTGTTGTTAGAAAACTTGCCCAATATTACAGAAAGTGAAATATTGTTTGAAAAAGGAGCCAAAATTCATCTGATTAATCAAACGAAATCATGAGTAGCTTAAGATATATAGAAATTAGATGTTTACTATGTTGTCCTAAAATTTTTATTTTTATATCAAAATTTAACCGCAGCAACAAAAACCTGTCGCATGTAAAGTAGAATTATTATTATACTTCATTTGTTGAGTCGAATTCTAATCAGATCAAGATTATTATGATTTAAGACATAATTAAAGAGCCACTCATTCTGTTTTATTAACCCGAGTTATTTTTTTAAGGAAGCAATGCATTAAATAAAAGCTTCAAGGCAATATTTTTTGATTTAATTACAGAGTTAAAAGTTATCGGGGAATTTTTTTTTAAAAAAAAACCCACAAAGTATAAATCATTAATATTTTTCTTTTATGGTGACAGTAATAGTATTATTATTAATTACATTATCATCATCATCACTAGCGACAGTTCACAAATGAATATAAACTAGTGCCTCTTTTGAAGAAAAAAGAAAGTTAATTTTAAGAGCCATCACTAAGAAAAAACATATATGTAGTTATTATACGTTAGTAGTGCAAAGGCTGGGATAATAAGTTATTTCAAAAGTTAAATTTTAAGCACAAAATATAGTAAAACTTTTTATTTAAAGCCATCTATTCAAAATTCACAGTGCACAAATTGATTATAGTAAATGGAATATAATAGTAAAGAGCCATATTTTGGCTTATTTGGAATCATCAATTATAATTCCACTTTTGTGCTATAAAATAATTCGTGGCATGTTCTAATCAGGAGTTGTCTTGAAAAGCTAACTTGTGTTTTAACATTAAATAAATAGAATAATAAAATTATCTAGCTTCACAAAACTAAATATTTATTTAGAGAAATGAAAAAACAAACAAACAATGAGTCAGTGAATTAATGACTCCTAATATATCCTGCTGCATTCTTTCTGAATAAAACTTGGAATTTCTGTTTTTATATCACAAGCTTGCTTAGGATTTTTATTTTTAAATGTCTGTTGGTTAGTAAATGAATATCTGGCTATTATAAGCTAGAGAGTAGTCTCGTTTTAATTTGAGATGATCATTGTGCTGACAACAAAAACTACATGGTTCAACCTTCATGCTGGATGTGCTAAACCCTATAGTCAACCATTACTTTTCGTCAAAAATTTCACATTTTTAGACACTTTAAGGTTTATTTTTGCAATTAAATGAGCCTTCATCAAATGTTTAAGATAACTCCAACATTTTTTTCAGCTAATCAAGCTTTTATTCTGCGGTTGGATGGTGAGTAGAAGTTATAAATAGATTTCGGATATAATAACTTCATAAAAATATCACCACCCCCCCCCACATATTTCTTGGTAGTCATTGGGTTAAAGATTGAAACATTTATATTTAGTATTCTGTGATATATATATGGAATTAATATATATTTTTTTGTTGCTGTTAAATTAATATATATATATTAGTAAAGCGGATACAAAATTATTCTAAAAATTTTGAAGGTTATTTTTGTCATTAATAGATAATTTATTTTCTAGATTAATATATATAATATGAATGATTTGCTGTGATGACTGAAAAAAAAAATTTTTTTTACCTGTAGGTCATATTATCACAACAATTATTAATAAATTTATTAACCCTCTAATTTAATTGACATTTTCTATTGTTCTCTGCAGATAATTTTTGTTAATGTTTTAACATTTGTTTCTAATATTAAATATTTATATTAGAATTCAATAAATTGTATTTGAATTGTTAGACATGCAAACCATTCTAAAAAATCATCTTTGAATTTTGCAAATGTTGGAAAAATAATAATAAACAGAATATGCAATGAGAACAAAGGAATTTTTTTTATCATTTGCTGGTGGGCAAGAAGTCTTTATTGACTGAAATTTACTTTTAAAATGGGAACTAATAAGTGTGGAGTCCTTAAAAGGTATAAAATTACGTTTTAATAACTAAAATTACATTTTTAATATGAAAGATTATAGTATGGTGTTTGTAAAGGTATTAGCAATCAGTTCTTTGCCATCTTCTCACTGTGGTTTTTTTTTGCTATCATTACGCTAGAATTTATTAACTTACTATTTTTAAAAATAAAACACACACGGTATAAAACAGAAATGTAATGATGTATACTTTTGATTTTTAATAATTATTGTACAGCTATTATGAAAAGTAATTGTGAATTTTTAATAAAGTATGCAAATTTTTTTTTATATATATTCCAAAAATCTTGTCAAAAATAATGTTCTGATCTTGAAACTGAATTATAAATAATTAATCTACCAAACTCATGAATGCTGGATTGAATTACTTTAATTCTTCTGCCTATTGGAAAATAATGATCTTTTCAGATTTTTTTGAATTAATACATTAATGTTACGTTAATTCTGTTTTCTATCATCAAATGAGCAGCAAGATGGTAAAAGGTTGTGCAGGAGAACAATTTAAAGTTGAAAGATTACCAGTTTTATCATTATATTAATAGAGTTAATTTTATTCATAGGAATAGGTAAAATATCTGAAACTTTGTGATGATCACATTGTACTTATATGTTGAATTATTTCCATCACCTTATATTAATTACTGAAGATTTTTAGAAAAGTTTAAAATTTACTTAAACATCTCATATATATCAATTGTAAGTAATAACAGATTAGTATGCAATGCTACATTTGAAATGATATTTTTGTCTCTTATTAAGTTGGTTGCTGACCTGAATAGTGATCTTATTAGAAAGACAATAATTGAACATGGGACCTGTAAATTCATGAATATTG
Source organism: Epiperipatus broadwayi (assembly GCA_028023455.1). Taxonomy (NCBI): domain Eukaryota; kingdom Metazoa; phylum Onychophora; class Udeonychophora; order Euonychophora; family Peripatidae; genus Epiperipatus; species Epiperipatus broadwayi. Next base: position 17,091,692 of record JAQFVV010000006.1, read on the forward strand.
AATTTAAGGCAACCTTTATAGATGTGTATATTTTTGAAAACCAGGCACTCTTCACAAACCTGGAACTTGTCTTTGATAGAATAGTTTAGTTGGGTAGAACATTGTCATTGGTAGACCATCAAGACTCGAAGAAAGGAGAATAATACCATTTGAAATGGTTTATATACTAATCTATGTGCTGGTATTGATAGTTAAATGTATTTGAAAAGTTCAAATAATGTTTGAATTATTCTACAAACATTCAACAATTAACATTAGTGATGGAAATAGTCCACCATATAATTACTCCCAGTATTCCCAAATCTCTGTTTCTAGAGCTTTTTTTGAATTTGTGAATTGCAAAGTCAAATTCTACTGAGATAAGGGGGGAAAGTGACAGATCATTGCAATTAGGTTATTAATTTATAGGTATTTACTGAATGTGTTTTTCCTGCCATTTTATTTTGTAAATGTGTGTTCAAACTAATTTCTTTACTGCAAAAAAGATCAATTTGAATACTCGCGTCACTGTGAATCTACCTCTATAATGATCCAATTGACTTTATTTCATGATTGCCCTTCAGAATAATTGGTTTCAAAGGACATTTTTTTTTTTGGTATGCATTTGAAAATTACCATAGTCTCTTGAGTTTTTTTGCTTTGACCATTTTTATGAAGTTTTTGTGATTTTTGACATTGATAGTACTAGTGTGAGATCTAATACTTGTTTTGTTTGTGCTCTTTTGTTATCATTTCCAAGCTTTGTTCCCTTTTAGAATTCAGTGTCCACTTTTTCTTATCCATAAATCAAAATGAACAAGTTGCATTGATTAGTTATTGCTTTTTTAAAATTTATTAAAGATTGTTTTCTTTAAATATAATATTAAACTTAGCTAATATATTCCATGTTGTGATAATTTTTATAAGTATATACTATTGCCACACACACACAAATAATTTTACAATTAGATATATATACTCAAACAAAGTCAAGATCAACACGTATATTTGTATATCAGTTTTTATGTAATTATATATATAAATATATTGTAGTTAAATGAGCACAATATTTTAAAATATGTATATATCACAATCATATATACACATTTTAATGAGCATATGCAGGGTACAGAGTTGTGTATGCATATCTATTTGAGATTTATCACAGATCAGTTGTGCAAATATTGATGCATAAATCGATAGTTATTTGAAGAAACCTTTTTTCCCCCCTGTACTTGAGGCCAATCCACTTTCAGAGATCATAATTGGTCTAAAAATTGAATGATTCAGTCACACAAAACATATCTAAGAAAGAAGGTTTTTGGGTATTATATTATGACTGTGGTTTGGAAATAATATTTACTGAAATTGTTGGTTGTTTGGAAAACTGTGATGTTTAAGCATCGGCACATTGACTTTTTTTTCTTCAAGTGATTCCTTGACCCTCCTCATATTTTATAGATTGAATTTACAGCCTTTTATTAAGTTAAATTACTTCAAGTGTAATTAATTTTAATACCACAAATGTATTTGACAATGCTCACAATCTTCATAGTGGAATGCCATGATTGCATGTTTATAGATCAGTTCATTTATATTACTCCAGTTCTACCATCTATCAATAGGTGTTATATATATGGTAATATTTACTAAATCTTATCCAATGCTAATCTTATCCATATCCTCAAACTAGTTTCTAGTTTATGGCCTTTGTGTGTTTTGGATCTGGATTTTGCACTTGCATTTTTTGAAACGAATGCACCTTCTATTTAGGAGTCATTCTGTATTCTTTTTGTACTATCAAAATTCAAAATCATATTAATGTTTCAATCAGGGCTAAGTTTCTCACAGAATTATATAGTTCTGACACCAATCCACTCCATATATTTTGATGATCTTGAGGTTTTCAATAATTACAGGCATTAAAAAAACCAAAAATATTAAAAAACAGTTGCTGAATAAAGGTGCAAAACATACAAAGAACCAAAACCTCTCAGTGGCAAAGGTTGACCTATCTATTGATTTACTTAAGCATACAATAGGTAACAGAATTAGAATAATATAGAATTTACTCTTGGAAAGGATTGCAAATTGGGGTCATGTGATTTTTTTTGGATCTAATGTTAAGTTTGGAAATAGCCAAAATAACTTCCTTTTTTTTTGTTTCTGATATACTACATAATATGATGGCCATTAGTAACTTAAAACAAATCATTGGATTAACAAAAATCACTTCATATATTGTTTACTTGCATTTTCTTATCCAATTTTGGCAGTATAGCGGCTACTTATAGAAATTAACCGTTGTTATAAGTTTTGTCAATTTTTGCTTAAATCTGATCACAAAATTTTTCAATTTTTTTTTGAGGAGACTGTTGTTAATGGTAAATAAGTGTACACCAAAATTGAATTGATATCATCATTCACAGAGTTATATTCAGTGATAGTTCCAGCAATATGTTAATGGAAACCACACTATTTGGTCTTGTTCATGATCAGAATAACAATATTGTGTGTCTTCTGAAGTAATGTGTTCCATTTCCACCTTACTTTCATTGAGCTTTTATTGACTTATATTATGCAAGTTTAAGGTTCCAATAATGATCTTGTTGCTAGTTTTCCATTTTTCTCTTCTTAGTAGAATCCTAGATAATTAGACATTCAAATAATCTTGATCTATATCTGTCTATATACAGACAAGTAATATTAAAAAAATAATATTGGGTTTTCTTTAGTCTGGCGCTTTCTGACCTAAGAAACTCTTAGAATATCATTCTGATTTTTTTTCCTCTGCCTATTCATGAAGTTTGCAACATCATATATGAGAGTACACTGAGGTATCGCTCATTATTCCTTTAATTTTAATAGCATGTCCAGCTCCTTCAGCAATAGATATTTTTAAATATATATATATTTGTTATGTTCCCAAATGTTTACCCCCCCAGTCCTCTTATTCTTAATAGTGGATGTGAAAGATAACATCATACATTTCTCTTTACTTATATTTATATCATGGCTCTATTCTGCAAAATGGATTAATGTTAGTTAATATTCTTTCCTTGCCAGTACTTCATATTTGCTCATATATAAGCATTTGAGTTGTAGGAATAAGTGGACTCATTTTATTCCTGCATAAATACTATATCTTGTATTGGAGGGGGAAGTATTCATTTATTATTAACACTCACAAAGCGCATGCACAATTGGCTTGAAAGGCTGATATTTGAATGAATTAATATTCTTAGTAAATTTGAGTGCCCTTGTAAAACTAAGTTTGAGGACCATGAAGAACATTTCAGCCATTTTTACTTGTAGTGATTATCCTTTGAAGTTTTTTTCCAATTTTGTTTTTTCATCATCTAATCATTTCCTAAATATTTATAAGCCAGTAAACATCTAAAATAATTAATTCATTTTTTAAAAAAAAGTAAGGGGAATCATTTATTTATTATTATTCTGGAATTCATAAGAAGTTTTAAACACACTGTAGCATAGTTGGAACCACGATCCATGGGCCTTGAGCTCTAGGGAGTTTTCCATTCTGTCATTGCATTTATCGCATCATAATTGAAAATAAAATTGGTCTCTTAAGATACGAAGTAATTGCCCCCTCCCCCTCATCTGGGTTTTTTTTCTTAAAAAAAATATTTAGGTATCTATTTGGTTTTATTTGGAAATGATTATAGATACAGATGTACAATTTTGTATATATGTGCAGCAAATAAAAAATGAAGTTACGTATTAATAGCCAACTAAGATAGTAAAGTTTTGATTAATTAAGCTGATATAGATAATTATTATTACGTTTTTAAAAAGAGGAGTATTCAAAAATATGTAGAAAAAAGTAAAAGCCAATTAGTTTTTAATTATAATAGCATTACAATTAATAATTTAAATGTTTTTAGTTAGTGTTTACTGAAGCCTAGACTGCTGTGTTAGGGTCGTTTAACTGAAATGAGATTGCTTTGTATGTCGTTAGTTAATTACCATCGCTGAGTTACAAGAATATTTCAACAACAAAAAATAATTTTGTTTGAAGCTTAGTAAAAGAAATAAAATGTGTCTTCGTCACGTCACCTTTGTTGAAATCTCTCTATGTAGATTTTAATCCATTTAACAGTTCATAGATGGCAGGACAAACATCCATGGGGCTAGGTAATGAGATTTTACAATTTATTGGGGCAATCAAATTTATCGTTTGAAAAGACAATTTTATTTGGTTCAAGTTTTACGTTTTCTATTACAAAAACAGAAACATAAATTCAACATGCATGCATATTTATATGTGTATGTGATTATATTATACGTATATATATGCTTTATGAATTTAATGTAAAGAATTTTTTTATTTTGCTGCGTGTCTCTAAATATGTTATCAGGTCTCATTAATATTTGAGATACGAGATACTGAAATACAGTGTAAAGTGGACCACAAAAGCGACAAATTACTGCTTTTGTTGATCAACTGGACCAGCGTGGTCATATTTTTCAACTACTCAGATATCTCTGCTTGTTAAAAAAAAAACTTGCTGATATATATAAAATATTTGAAAACCAGGCACTCTTCACAAACCTGGGAGCTTAATTGTAAGTATAGAGGATTTGAACTCAGATTTCCAAGCACCTTTCAACTATCCACACTATCTCATACAACTGATACATATGACCACACACATGTAGAAAAGATTAATAATCACCAATATATGTATTTCATGCTAAACCAGCACTCATCAGTTGGTCCAGACTATCATGTCTCACACATATATATAATCAATGCTCAGTGTGATATAGCAAATCTTCATACTTTAATGGACAGGCTTCAAACCACTGCAACCTCCAACTTTTCAGCAGCCATATCATTGAAAATCTGATATATATAAAGTGAATTAATTTTAAGTATATTATGCCATGGACATTTATCACACTCATTGCCATGACCATAACCTGGAGGTGGAATACGAACTATATATATATTCATGTAATTAAAGGGGATTTGAACACAGGCTTTCAAGCTCCTTTAAACCATTCCCTCCAACTTATATAATCGATACATATGATCATACACTTGCAAAAAAAATAAATAAATCTCCAATATATATATTTTGTGCTAAACCAGCACTCATCAGTTGGTTCAGATTATCATCTTCAACACACATATATAATTAGTGTTCAGTTTATTTTAAGATATCAAATCTTCAAACTTTAATGGTCAAGCTCCAGTCTTTTTTTACACTCCAACTCTTCAGCCATCCATATCATTGAAAATCTGATGATGAAACTCTCAAAGCCCTTGTTGATGCCAGTATTGTTGTCATACCCATGTTGACGTTAAGTCACTCTGACCCTTCATATATAGGAACTTAATATATCCATTTAAATATACAGAATAGGAATGGGCAGAATTCAGGCTGAATCTGTAATATTTTAAAGGGGATTTGAACACAGACTTTCAATGTCCCAACAGCTACCCATTCCATCCTAAATAACCAATGCATAGGATCACATACATGCACAGTAGATAGCTGAAGGGAGCTTGAAAGTTTGTGTCAAATCCCCTCTAATTACAGTATATATATATATTGTACCTATATTGATATAGGCACATATAATTTTATCTAAAATTATATTATTAAAATAATCGTTCATAAAAGAAAACATAAAATTAAACGTTGAAAAGCTTATTGCAGTTTGTTTTAGAAAAAAGATAAGAATTAAATAGTTTTCTAGCGTTAGTTTTTGAAATAAAAAAAGCTACAATTAATTAATCAAAAGGGGGGAGGGGGAGTCTTGGTTTGAGAAATTAAACTAAGGGTTATAAAAGGAAGTAAAGAGTTTTTATTAGTATTCGTAAAAATATAATTTAAAAAGTTAAAACATACAAATCTCTTTTCATTCAAGTTTAATTAAAGAAAAAATAATGTTAAAACTAAATAGTAAATTGTATTAAAAATATATGTGCGTATATATGTGCGATTTGTAAATAAATAAAATGTATGCGAAATAAAAGAAGATTATCATTAAAAACACGGCAATGGCTATTAATAAAATAAAACAACACGTTTTATTGCATGGCTATTACTAATTAAGCAATCTTCCAAAACACGTTTATCAAATGATTATCACTGGAATTTGACAACAGATCTTTGCCGGAGATATTAGAAAGACAACAAGGCGCAGGTATAAATAGACCTTTTTTTATCGGACAGTAGTCAGTTCACAAATTAGTTGAGTGAGTGCAGTTCACAAATTTATTGAGTGAGTGCAGTTCAGAAATTAATTGAATCAGTTGAGTTAATTATACCCAGAAACAAAATGCAGTGCTGAGAAGATTTTGGGAATTCACACCTCTCCACAGCCTAAAAAGTCCGATGAAAACAGCAAGATCTGCCCGTGAAATAATGTCAACGTAACAACTTAGAAAATCTCCATCAGTATCTAATTGTCTCCAATAGTAATAATCGTGAATAATAAGGAAACTCATCAAGGAAACGTCCCAGCCGGCTGGAAGCATTCATACTGGAACCATTCATACTGGAAGAAACAACAAACAAGAAGAAAACAAAGTGTTAAATCTACATTCAAAATCCTAGGTAAAACATTTGCTTATTTTCGTTTATACTGTAATAGCCATTGCATTTCATTAATTCGTGCGAATCCTCCAAGAGTCTAATTATATGAACTCGATATCATACATAAATGAACTATTGATATGTGTGTTTAAATTTCAAATGCTATGTAATACTTTATTATTATTATGTGTGTGCATGAGTTAATATGTGCGTGATCCTTATATCAATATTATTAGTCAAAGTAGATAAATTCCCAGTGTTCTGTTATGAAAATATTCAAGAATATTTAAACTATTTAGAATGTTAATTTAAAATATGCGTGTGTTTTATTAGAAGTATAAAATGTTTAAATTTAGTAAATAAATGTTAGTTAATAAATTATCTTTAAAATTAAACTTTATTTGTCGGTCAATTCTTTTTAACAAATTCTTTTATCAATTCTTTTAACCACTAATTAAGTATAATCTATTAGTGATTACAAACAACTGAGCTAGTCGTGGATTTAGGCATTGAGTTAGTGGCCACTGTTCAAAGTGCGTTGTCTATTCTTTTAGTATTCTTTTAGAATAAACAGCTGGCGCCCGTGTTTATACACAAACAAAAAAGTGCTTTGGATTTGGTGTTGAACTCAACAGCCGAGAAGAAGCTATGTCCTGGAAATGTAACGCTAGTTATATACTTTATAGCTATCGTTTGGGCATACATACTCTCCGAGTATGTTCTTCTCTGCCTAAGAGACCGGTGTTTCGAATGCACATATTCGAACACGGTTCAAATGGCTTTACCCAACGTGGGGCGAACTTGTCATAAATGACAGTTAATTAAATACTTTGTTCTTGTTGAAAATAAAAATCTAAAAAGTTAAATTACGTATGTAAAAGTGTTTTAATTTAAAAAAAAAAAAAAAAGAATTGACCGAAAATTTTTTTTTTTCGAAATGAAAAGAGATTTTGACATTTATGCTATCAAATCAGAGTCAATTAGATGTTATGGGCGGAGTTAAAGCATTAAGATCGGGTAGTGAAAAGGACTAAAAGGGTGGAGTTAGCGTGAGTTTCCGTCTTAGTAAGAAAAATAAACAATTCGATTTTGCAAAATATAATTTAAAAAATACAAAGTAATAGCATAACTATGAATAAAGAAATGGATCCGAAAGAAAGCCCAATATATTTTAAAAATCCCCAGTTAGTAGAAAAGGAGAAAGAAGAAGTATCTGAGACGTGAATGATGATGAAAATGATGATGAATATGATGGAAGAAATGCGTCAAGAATTTAAACAAAGTCAACAAGAATTGTGTCAGAAATTTGAGCAAAGTCAGTTAGAACTCAAAGCAGAATTGAAGGCAGAAATTAGTCAGGTTAAAACAGAAATTAAAGAACTCAGAGCAGAAGTAAGAGAAATAAGATGTGAGATAACGGTAAAGGTAGAGAAGAACCAAGAAGTTATAGAGTTAGATTTAATTAAAGAAAGTCAGGAAGTTGAAAAGGAAGTTGAGGTGATAAAAGACATAGAAATTGAATTAGAATCAGATAGCGTTGTGATAAATAAAGTAGACAAACATAAGTTCAAGGTAGTAGATAGTGTAGAAAAGTTTTTACAAAAATTTAAAAAGGTTAAAGTAAACGTTCGCATTCGCTGTAGACGTAGATTTAAAACAAAGAGAAAGCGTAGAAAAAAATATTCCCAGATTGAAGTAATTCGGAGTTTGTCTAGGTATAAAGGTTTTCTGAGTTACGAAGTCGAAAACAGAACGGAAAGAGAAAGAGATAAAGCAATAAAATATAAAAGCGGAACCGATAAGAGAGGAAAGTTAGTTTATATTATAGAATTTGTAGAAAGAAAAAAGGAGCCACTGGACATAGTTTAAGAGTTAGTAAACGGGCGGAATAGTAAAGGAAATAAACAAAAAGGACCGGAAATGGACAATGAGCATGAATATGATTATTCTAAAGTAAATAAATCTAATAAATTAAATCTGAAACTTCTATTTAAAACTTAAGACAATAAATTTAAAAATGAATGAATAATAATAAATGAAATGTTGCAAGTAATAATAACGTAGGCTTCGCAAAATAAAAGATTTTTTTTCTCCACGCACATATTAATTAAGAAGAAATGCTCGTAAACAAACAGCTCAAATAAAAAAAAGAAAATCAATCAATAAAATCAAGTTAAATAAATGGGTCAAGGTAATGATGTAAAAGTAAAGTGGTAGGTTGAAATAAATAAATAAGATAACGGAATTACTAGCAAAAAAATCAAGTTAGGCAAATAAGTATATTTGTAGTAAATAATAATAATGAATCGTAATAAAGTAAAACAGTTTTTTTTCTGAGTACACGCACATTAAAATAAAATAGTTTTGAATACATAAGTTAAAGTAATGGGTTAAAGTAATATTGTAATATAAATATGTGTCCGTGATAGTTTGAAAATAATATTGTAGCATAAATAAGTATCGTAAAACTAAATATTTAAATAATGTTCGTAATGAATTTAAAAATAATATAAATGAAAGTCAATCTAAGTTGTATTAGGATCGTATAAGGGTTCGAATCTAAAGAGATGAGGGTAGTATTGAAATAAGTTAGATAAGGATTAAGTTTAAAGCTCTCGACTGGATAAATTCTAGTACCCGCAACGGATTGGCCGGGATCATTCCTTTTTTAAAAAGCACACTGGCAACAACCAGAGTAAGTCGTAAGTCACTTTTCAGGGGAGAATCCCCATATCTCGTACCTCGTTTTCCAAAGCGTAAGTTGGAAATGGACAGTTGAAAATTCCTGCCATTGCAGCTGCTTAGTCAAAGTCCGATCAAGAGAATCGGCAATCGTTTTCCAGGGCGTAAGTCGGAAATGGACAGTTGAAATTCCTGCCATTTGCAGCCACCTTTTCTTAGTCAAAGTCCGATCAAGAGAATCGGCAGCCGAAGCTTCATTTATAAAAGATCCCTGTGCCACAAATTTAGTTTGTCCTCATGGTCACTATCCAGGACGAACATTGTAAGCAATGTTACCAGCATAGAAAGAAGAAAAGCATAATTGGAGATTGCCCTTAGCATGGAAAAGGAAAAGATACCAAAAAGCAAACTTAGATAGAATAATAAATTAAGATTTAATGTTGACAGAGGAAATGGTCAAAAATGACACATTTTACTCTCAAAAAGGAGGAGCGGTGTAATGTACCTATATTGATATAGGCGCATATAATTTTATCTAAAATTATATTATTAAAATAATCGTTCATAAAAGAAAACATAAAATTAAACGTTGAAGAGTTTATTGCAGTTTGTTTTAGAAAAAAGATAAGAATTAAATAGTTTTCTAGCGTTAGTTTTTGAAATAAAAAAAGCTACAATTAATTAATCAAAAGGGGGGAGGGGGAGTCTTGGTTTGAGAAATGAAACTAAGGGTTATAAAAGGAAGTAAAGAGTTTTTATTAGTATTCGTAAAAATATAATTTAAAAAGTTAAAACATACAAATCTCTTTTCATTCAAGTTTAATTAAAGAAAAAATAATGTTAAAACTAAATAGTAAATTGTATTAAAAATATATGTGCGTATATATGTGCGATTTGTAAATAAATAAAATGTATGCGAAATAAAAGAAGATTATCATTAAAAACACGGCAATGGCTATTAATAAAATAAAACAACACATTTTATTGCATCGCTATTACTAATTAAGCAATCTTCCAAAACATGTTTATCAAATGATTATCACTGGAATTTGACAACAGATCTTTGCCGGAGATATTTGAAAGACAACAAGGCGCAGGTATAAATAGACCGTTTTTTTATCGGACAGTAGTCAGTTCACAAATTAGTTGAGTGAGTGCAGTTCACAAATTTATTGAGTGAGTGCAGTTCAGAAATTAATTGAATCAGTTGAGTTAATTATACCCAGAAACAAAATGCAGTGCTGAGAAGATTTTGGGAATTCACACCTCTCCACAGCCTAAAAAGTCCGATGAAAACAGCAAGATCTGCCCGTGAAATAATGTCAACGTAACAACTTAGAAAATCTCCGTCAGTATCTAATTGTCTCCAATAGTAATAATCGTGAATAATAAGGAAACTCATCAAGGAAACGTCCCAGCCGGCTGGAAGCATTCATACTGGAAGAAACAACAAACAAGAAGAAAACAAAGTGTTAAATCTACGTTCAAAATCCTAGGTAAAACATTTGCTTATTTTCGTTTATACTGTAATAGCCATTGCATTTCATTAATTCGTGCGAATCCTCCAAGAGTCTAATTATATGAACTCGATATCATACATAAATGAACTATTGATATGTGTGTTTAAATTTCAAATGCTATGTAATACTTTATTATTATTATGTGTGTGCATGAGTTAATATGTGCGTGATCCTTATATCAATATTATTGGTTAAATTAGATAAATACCAGTGTTCGGTTATGAAAATATACAACAATATTTAAACTATTTAGAATGTTAATTTAAAATATGCGTGTGTTTTATTAGAAGTATAAAATGTTTAAATTTAGTAAATAAACGTTAGTTAATAAATTATCTTTAAAATTAAACTTTATTTGTCAGTCAATTCTTTTTAACAAATTCTTTTATCAATTCTTTTAACCACTAATTAAGTATAATCTATTAGTGATTACAAACAACTGAGCTAGTCATGGATTTAGGCATTGAGTTAGTGGCCACTGTTCAAAGTGCGTTGTCTATTCTTTTAGTATTCTTTTAGAATAAACAGCTGGCGCCCGTGTTTATACACAAACAAAAAAGTGCTTTGGAGTTGGTGTTGAACTCAACAGCCGAGAAGAAGCTATGTCCTGGAAATGTAACGCTAGTTATATACTTTATAGCTATCGTTTGGGCATACATACTCTCCGAGTATGTTCTTCTCTGCCTAAGAGACCGGTGTTTCGAATGTACATATTCGAACACGGTTCAATATTGTACCATTTTATATACATCTAATGCCATTTATTAGTCATAAACGGCTGTAAGATTAGGTTTATATATCTATCTGTTAAGGATATACTTATTCCCTCCCACACCTGCACGCAATCTAACTTTGAATAAAAATATCAGATATATGAGATGTTGCTCTCTCCGTGTGTGCATATATATATATAATTGAATAGATTTTTAGAGCATATAACTGTTAATAAACAATAAAATATTTCAAATCTTAATGATTATAGGGCTCTGCATAGTTTATTTGAATAGTGAAGTAATACAATTGAGAGATAAAGGTCTGTAGATCACAGCTTGGCTCTATTATGATGGCTAATTATTTATATTTAACAGGTCTCCATTGACAGATCTAATCCTCAAATAACTTCTACTGGCAAATAAGATTAATAGATGTTTCCTTTTTTTTTTTTTTTTTTGAAAAATTGTTTAATTTGATGAACTTATTAAAAAAAAAAAAAACATGTTGTAAAACCATAGTCATTTTCTTGAATCTGTAGGGATAACAGTTTATCATTGATGAAAAGATTAAACAACTTAGAAATTTCAATTAGTGGACAGGAATTATCAATAGGAAAAAAATAAAGTCATGTTTAGGCATGCCAATGATAGGCATAAAAAAGCATTATTGCAGTGTAGAGAACCAAGATAATGCAGGACTTGCTTACATAGGTTTATATTGTGGACTATTTCCATCATTTAGAATTAAATGTTAACTATCCTAAGAAAACTTTTTATTTAAACTTTTTAAATATCTTCTATTGTTTGTAATAGCCCACAGGTTAATATATAACATAACACTTAGAGTAATATTATTTCCTTTTATTCAAGCCTTGATGGCCTGATATTGATAGTACTACTATGGGAATCGAACTTGATACCTTTAGATTTATGAAATGCTAAATTTAAGGTGATATTCTAACCAACTAGTTGATTCTGTCAAAGATATCGATCAGTAGAAGTTTTATGAACTTATCTATGAGAGCCATCCCGATTTCTCCATTTTTCTCTCAACAAGATTAATGAATAATTTCTAAATATTATAAATTATCAAACCAGGCTAACTTATCACCTGTTTATCATTATGCATGTAAACATGATCTGTTATTTTGAATATATCGGATTTTTCTTATTTATTCATTACTTTATGTTTTTTTTTAAAATTCTTTTTTAATGGATTAACTGATTTTCATCAATATATATCCTTTCATATTAACATAGTCTTTCATAGATGTAGTTTATAATGTTCAGTATTTTATTTTTGGGTTTTAAGAGATTAGGATTTATCATAGTGTACTATGGTGTTGGAAAGCTGTCTGATATCATACTGATTATAGATTTTTTCTTTTTAGTTTGTCTGCTCTCCCTGATATGGCTATGTTACTGAGCCTATAATTGTTTTTCTTAAAATGTTTATTTGATGTTTTATAGTACAAATTTACACAAAGAATGATTATCCATTGGCTATCAAAAGAAATATCAAAGAGAAAACTAATTATATACACCGTAGTGGATCCATGCTACAATTCAATGGCAATCTTTTATTTAATTACTTTCAATTGCAGACTATTTTCAAAGGAAGGAAAATCACACAAATTGGAAGAACTATCCAATATTACATGAGACATTATTGGATTTTCGAAAGTTAAAAGCAAAAGTGAAGAGATAATTGAATTTAAAAAAGTGGACACATGCTTTATTACAAAGGCACAAATGTTGGAAGTACAAGTAGAATGAGATTCGTTATAAATAAAAAGTGGAAGAATATTATGGTAATTGATGGTATATCAGGCAAATTAGCAAGATTAATTATTAAAATTAATAGAATATAAAAAAATGCAGACAAATTATGTTTTTGATCAGACCAAACAACATTTTAAAGTTTGTCATTGGATGGAGTCTTGATGTTAGAACTGATAAATGATTGGAAGAAAAAATGCAGAGGGTTATTTTGGTTATTGTGATAGAAATGAGCCTTGTGGAAATTACAGATAAAAAAATTCCTATATATTATGAATTATTTCTTTGATAAAAACTTTAAGCAGAAGTGGACATGGAAGTATTCAAATGAAGCTAACAGCAGAATTGGAATATGTTTTGACTAATAGAAAATATCATTTTCAAGATAGTAATGTTCTTAGTAGACTGAATGCAGGAAGTGATCATGAATTAATGAAATGTGAGATACACATTAATGCAAAACCAGAAAGACATACATTATTAAGAAAAATAGCATTCACAGTTGATAATTCATAATTTTCAGAAACATTAGAATGAATTTAAATTAGAACTAGCAACTGGTTTTAAAATTTTAATACATTTTGAAGATGGTTTAGATTTGAATGAAATTAATAAGATAACTGATGCATTTTTAAGATCAGCGCAACAAAAATAGCTGATAGAAAAAGGCAGCAATTTTTCAGTAAAATTTTCTACTGAGAAAAGATAATGTATAAAGTGTTAAACAATATAAAAATAATCCAATTATGAAAAATTGAATTTAATAATGATATAAAAATATATAATTGTATAATAGCAATGAAAACTATAGAAATGAGTAAAAGTTTCAAAAATAGAAAACAATGTTTTGGTACTGATAGGAAATTTATTTCTGCAATAAAAAGAAAAGATGGATCTATTATAAAAAAGAGATGACATCATGGAATGAGTGGAAGAGTTCCGTAAAGAATTATATAATAATAAAAAACAAGTACACCTGGGTCTCTCTTTACGAGGACTTATTTAACACGATTTTGAAGTTACGTGATTCGTGTTTCACCTGAAGTCGAACTCCGATATTGTGCTATTACTTTAAATAATAAATTTCGTGCACTTACATTATATTGAAAGTAATAGCATATTATTGGAATTCGATTTTCAACTTAGTAATTTCAATATTTTCAGTGCTTTATAATAGTAAGATTTTATGCAATAATGAAATTAAAATCATGATTATAATGTAAATTTGTTCAAACATTGTGCGTGTTAATTTTGCATTTTAAATCACATTCTGTTTTTGCTTTTTAAAAAAGAATGTAATCAATTATTAATCATGTAGTGTCCACAAGTTTATTTTTAAAAGGTCAGTAATAGCAGTGGGCACAATTAAATTTGACAATTAAAAAATTAAAATCTGATTTTTAATTGTAATTAACAATTTAAAAATTACTTACGGCGACTTGAAATAATGTGATGTAAAATTTGATTTTTAAATGGAATTGAAAATTAAAGACAAAAATAAGAATTTAATTTTTAGTTGTTAGTTTCATAAACAATTAATAAAATCATCGTCTCACAGATTAATTACTAATTACATTGTCACCAGAAAACCACTGACACAACATGAGTGTGAAGTTGGCGCTAGTTGTTTGCAAACGAACGTATTTTTCGGCAAATAGCTATAATAATTAAAATATGTATAAAAAAATGTAAATTACTGTACTGTAAATTATGCATAAAAATTTATTATTTTGAATAAAATTAAATATTATAGTTAAAAAAAGTTTGTCTTGTATCAATTTTTTTCAAATTTGAAATTTTTTATTAGTCATATTTTATTTGCTTATTTTTTTTTTTACGCAATTTTTAAAGTAATTTTACGATAGTGCTTTGCCTTTACGCGAATTTTGAAAAATCACAGACCGCATCCCCCCCTTTTCAATGTAAGTTATGTCTATTTTTGCACGATTTCGTTTGCACGTGTTTTCTGAGGAACCTATCTATCACGTAAAACGAGACCTAGGTGTACCCTCTTTGCTCAGGATTTTAAATGAAGTGATATATGCAATTAAATTTATGAAGAAGGGAAAAGCTCCACATAATAATGGAATTATAATTGATATCTTAAAAGAAGCAAGTGAAGAAATAGAAAAATTGTTGGCAAAGTTAGATACCAAATATCTAAATGGTAAAGGTATGCTAGATGGTTGGAAGACTGCTATAATAATATTGATATTTTAAAAAACGATAAAGACGATGTTAGAAATTACAAATACTATCAGTCTGTTATCAGTTCAGGACAAAATATTTACCATGATCATTAAAAATAATCTATAGCAAATTTTGGATTTTAACTACCTAAAAGAATGAGCTAAATGTACGTGTGGTTTTAAAACAGTGGATCTCTTTCAAGTATCAAGGGAAGTTATAGAAAGGACCGATGAATATAAATTGTCATTATGTTTCACATTTATATTGTGAAAAAGCTTTGATTTTATAAGTTTTTTTTTTTTTTTTACAGCAATTAAAGCATTGGATAATCAAGATGCAGAACAGGAATGTTGTCATATTTTGAAGAATATTTATCAAAATGCAACAACAATGATTTGATTCCATTGTGATAGTAAGAAGATTAAGAAGAGTGTAGGACAAAGTGAAAAGTATTTGTGGATTTAAATGAAAAGTAGATTTTGCAAATGATTTGGTTGCTTTTGTAAATACCATTTCAGAGCTTCAGCAAATGTTGCAAGAGTTGTCAGGTGAAAGTAACAAATAGTATTAAAGATAAAGTTGATATGTAATGGATGAAATTAGTTATGGGATTGTACTTGGGATGGAATGTTTCTGATAAAAATAACTAAATATTAAAAAAGCCTATTTGTTTGAAAAACCAGTTTTTAATAAATGGTGTTTTACCAGTTTTCACTTAGAGATCTGAGGCTTGGACATTTAGCAGAAGAGCAGTAAGAAACTTCTGACCACCCAGTGAAATATGGAAATATGTATGTTAGGAGTAACAAGAATGGATTGAAAATGAAGTACATGGTTAAGAAAATAAACAGGTATCATTGACATTAGTCAAAGAATTAAGAGACTAACATGGAGTTGAGTTGAACATTTCGGTAGAAGAGGCGATAATAGATGGATAGTTGAAGCCCTAATTTTCATTCCAAGATATTGTAAAAGATCATGAAAAAGACCACTTGTTGGGTGGATGGAGAAATAAGGAAGTTTGCTAGTCTAATGTGAAGAAAAGAGACTAGGGATCGAAGAAATTGGGTGACGGTGAATGATAAATTTTATATTGTTTTCTTCAGTTAGGATGGCTTTTTGTTTGTTTGTTTGTTCACCATAGTGGTCATAGATCACTAAAGTCTTTTTCATTTATTTTTATATCTAGACAGTCTAATATATATATATACTTTTAATGTTATAAAAAATTTCATAGAATTATTAAAAGTTCCCATAAAGATAATACTAAAATTTTAGTAAATTCTATTTCTTTTATCTATTTTCCATTGTTTTATTAAAAGAAAAATCAATAACTAAGCATTCCATATCGGGTTTGTCATTGTTGATAAAAGATAATAATTTGAGTTGAAAAAGAAAACCATATTCTCCAAGGAATGTAATTTTAGTAGTTAAAGTGATCTCCCGAGTCCCATAAAGCTAACCTTAGTAACAAACTAGTTTGCTTTTATTTTTATTGCTACATAGGGAATTAATGTGTCTTTTTTTAAAAAAATATATAAATAAAATGTTTTTTTTTTTGTCTTTTGAATTATGTAGCCAAATTATTTCAGTAAACCAATATATTGTTTTTATTCTTTCTTTTACTGAATTTGTGCCGTGAATCTATATGCATAGTATTATTAAATTTGTTACCGATAATTACACGCGCGCAGATAAACACGTAAAGAGAAAGAAAAATTGTTTAAGTTTTTACCCAATTAATTATTAATATTATTTCTCCACATGTTCATGCGTGTCGATGGTTAAGTCTTAAAGTTTAATTTCTTTAAGTCCAAGTGAGGAAACGATAGAAATGTTTTAATGCTCTTTGATATATCACAAGTTCATATGTCAATTTAATTAAGGGTAAATAAAAGTAAAATATGGATTCAGCACCTATAAGACTATCATAGCCTTTTTTTTGCCTATAATAAAAGGCAGATGTTATCATTATCATAGTTGTTATACAGTAAAGATCAATATTCATCTGTTTAACCTAAATTATCCTAAGTTATTATTCTGTAACTAATAATTGCTAGATTCCCTTTTATTGTTGAATATATATGTTGGCCAGTCCTGTGTCTATCACGAGTTGAAGAACTCTCTATAGACATGTCAGGCTAATAAGATTAATATTATGTCACATAATCCCACCATTCCCATTTTTATTTTAGTATGTTTGTATATATATATATACCATGTACAAATTGGGATCTTTTTTGTACAATTTCATTGAATTATGAAAGTTGTGTGAATATTATAAAGAAGTTCTTCTTTGGAATTATAATCTTAGAATAACAAAATTATTTCTTTGTTCAACTGTGGGATTCTGTGGGTTAAAGAATTAAATTTATTGTTTGATTTAGGCTGTAATATAACAAAATTATGTGCGAAGTTATTTATATAATTTTTTCAAAATTAAATACTGTCTAATGCTATACTAATAATTATAAATAAAATAGAAAATCATATAACATTACAAAATTAACCAAAAAACAAAATTTTACTAAAAGTCTCTCATGACCATGGTTTTATTTATTAACAACTAGATCTCAAGTGAAATTCAACTAGATATAAACAACCTATATAGAAAACAAAATACCCTTGCCATAATTCACTTCAAAAACCAATCATCATTAATGTCACTGATGTTGAAGGTGGTTGGTTTTTGAAATGAATTATGAGAAGGTTATTTTGATTTCTACACATATGTTGTTTGTATCTTGTTCATGATCATGAGAAAATTTTAGTAAAATATTGTTTTTTTCTAGTTTTGTTATATGATTTTCGATTTTATAATTTTTTCAGTAAAGATTAATTAAAAGAGGCATAATTCTTTATGAAATTTATTTTGTAAGATTTGCATTTATCATAAATAAATTGAGTAGGCAATGGATAAGGTTTCAATAAGACACTGTAAATGGGTAAAAAACAAAACAAAAAAAATATATCACTTTGAATTGTGTTAAACCACTAAACATCACATGATCACTATCTCATATTAGCACATAATTGTTATTAAACAATTCAAAACAAAGCAAAACTCTCCATATAGTAGAGCCATCTTGTGCTAATAAGAGCAATCAATGGATGCCAGAAGGCTTGTGCATAAAATTCCTATCTGCTGGAGGGTTGCATTAGATCCTAAGATCTAGGTGCAGTGCTCTCAGATCCAAGGCTCCTCACTGATGAAGGACACAAGCCAGAAACTAGTCTGGGGATATTGGATGAGTAGGCACTAGATAGGGATTTTATGCATAAGCCTTCTGGCATCCATTGATTGCTCTTGTTAGCACAAGATGGCACTACTATATGCAGAGTTTTGCTTTGTTTTGAATTGTTTAACTTTGAATTGTGCTAACTTGTCTGGTTTTTTTTTTTGTAGAAAATATTTAATAATCTGTAAAAGTAATTAGTTTATTAGCAATCTTTTAATATGTAGAACATATTATAAATACATATCCAGTAGATATTAAAATTAATACTTAATAGCATTATTATTTTTATTTACATTTAATAAAGTGACTGAAAGTATCTGATAGTAAGACTAAGAAAATGTGTGGATTGTCAATTTTCTACTTAGTCATCTTTGCAAAAATGTAAAAAAAAAAACCTATTCATGCTTCGCATGGTTTTGATATAAAGCAGTATTATAATCATATTACTTCCACTTCTTTGTGTTTAGAGTCTATATATGCATTCTTGATAAATATTTTAATATTTAAAATTTATTTGTTTAATATTCAAAGATATTTAAATCCATTCAATGAGCCATTTCTTTGAGAGTGTTAAACCACTAAACATCACATGATCACCATTTCTTATGCTTGCACATAACTGATATTAAAACAGGCAAAATTCTCCATACAGTCGTGCCACTCAGTGCCAGCCAGAGTAATCAATGGATGCCAGAAGGCTTGTGCATAAAATCCCCATCTAGTGCCTACTCATCCAATATCCCCAGACTAGTTTTTGGCTTGTGGCCTTCATCAGTGAGGAGCCTTGGATCTGAGAGCATTGCACCTAGATCTTAGGATCTAATACAATCCTCCAGCAACCACCTTTTACCTCTAACTAACTACAAAACTAAGAGAATAAAATTGAAAACAATAATGTTTTCAATCTAAGCTCAATAGCATATATAGTCATATGGGTCTGAACTCAGTTCAGTATCCATACATTTTGGTGTCTTTGGTTCTTTAATAACCATAGTCACCACTATCCTATTAAGCAGGATTGGTGTTAAACCACTAAACATCACATGATCACCATTTCTTATGCTTGCACATAACTATTATTAAAACAGGCAAAACTCTCCATACAGTAGTGCCACTCCATGGCAGCCAGAATAATCAATGGTTGCCAGAAGTAGTTAAGTAGAGATAAAAGGTGGTTGCTGGAGGGTTGCATTAAATCCTAAGATCTACAGTACATCCTAAGATCTCGGTGCAGTGTTCTCAAATCCAAGGCTCCTCACTGACAAAGACCACAAGCCAGAAACTAGTCTGGGGATATTGGATAAGTAAGAACTAGATGGGGATTTTATGCACAAGCCTTCTGGCATCCATTGATTACACTGGCTGACACTGAGTGGCACTACTGTATGGAGAGTTTTGCCTATTTTTCTTTGAGAGTGGAATGCTAGTGTCGAAGAAATGGTTTTTTTGACGGGATTTAAATATCTTTGACACAAGCATACACCCCCCCCCCTCGAAGAAATGGTTTTTTTGACGGGATTTAAATATCTTTGATTATTAAACAAACACATTTAAATGATTTTGAATATTAAATTATTTATCAAGTATATATGTAAGATTCTGAACATTAAAGAAGTAAAAGTGTTATAATTATAATATTGTTATACATCGAAAGTATGCTAAACATGAATAAAAGCTAAATTCAAAATTTATAGACTGTCCAGAATATTTATATGACTATCATAAATCTTATAATTGTATAATTTTCGTTTTATATCTATTGGACTAAAGAATTATATGAACTAATATTTACTTTGAATATATGTAAATACACACCGATATTATTTTTTTACTTTTTTCTTTATCAATGTTATTATTAAAGTAAATATTTGAAAACAAATTATGTCAAAAATAATATTTATTTTGTTAGGGGGAAAAAAAACTTAGACTTAAAAAAAATCTTTTATTTAGGTCATTATTTCTACTGGTTGTTTGAAAGATTTTCACTTTCATTAAAAAAAACAAAAACAAACAAGCTGTTATTAATAATGACTGGCACGTATTTCTATGTACGTTTCCTAAACAGATGTAGATTAACTTTAAAATATTGAATATATTCTAATTTTAGGACTAACATACTAAAATATATAATTTATTGAATAAATTTAAAATGAATAAGTTTAAAAATATGTAGCTTATTTTTTTGATAATTATTATATTTTATTAGTTTATTATTTTTTATGATTTGTTAATTTTATACAGCCTTTAATATATTATATGTATATTTTTTAATAATGCACTGTTAAGTTATAGTAAAAATTATAACTTCAACAGATTCATAAAAAATTCAATAAGGGATTATTAGAAATGATAAGGTTACATCTGTATTGTTATATTGGACTATTTACATCATCTAATATGTGTGTTGAATGTCTTTAGAAAAGTTTAATTTTAGTTAAATATTCCAAATGCATTCAACTGTTAGTAATATCACAGCAAACAGATTAGTATATGCACAACGTTTCAAGAGGTATTTTTCTCCCCTTATCTTCAGGTGTTGCTGGCCTGACCAGTGGCAGTACTAGCATGGGATTCAAACCTGAGTCCTTAGATTCTTGATTATTGAATCAATAGATCAGAACAGCTTTTCCAAGTCATACCACACTATGAGGAATTCTAACATCTACAAAGCCTAAAGTTGAAATGCTGAAAAGAAAAACCCGCATTTATGAAATACCATGTGAATGTGGAAGAACATATATTGGTGAGACCAGCCATCCCATTGAAAAGTGCTCGCAAGAACATAAACTGATGATTAGGAGAGAGAAAACAGATGTGCTAGTATTGTCACTGGTCAGGCCAGCAACACCTGAAGAAGAGGGGAGAAAATACCTCTCAAAACATTGTGCATATACAAACTGTTTGCTGTGATATTACTAACAGTTGGTGCATATACTAACCTGTTTGTTGTGATATTACTAACAATTGAGAATGCATTTGGAATATTTAAATAAAATTAAAACGTTTCTAAAGACATTCAACACAATATTAGATGATGGAAATAATCCAATATAAAAATACAGCTAGAACACCATCATCACAAGCCTTAAGGAAAATGATAAGGTTAAATGATCGAAAAACAACAAAAAACAAAACATTTACCTCTACTGCCATTTCTACTTTTTTGTTATATGTCAGCGTTGACCGGGAAGCGAACCTGGGCCAGCTGCTTGGAAGGCAGCTATACTAACCGCTAGGCCACCAATGCTTGACTATCATTTCTGTTTGACTAATAAAATGTGTTTAAGTTTCAACATTTTGAAAAAAAATGTTTTCTTTAATCTTTGAACTATACAGCTTTATATTTTGCGTACATTGTAGGTATGATTTGAAAGTATTTACCACAAGTTGCAATAAAAATATTGATATATAGATCATTGAAATGCTTTCAGAGATATCTCTGAAATTAAACAACACTAGTAACATCAAAATTTGCTACAAAAATATTTAATTTATAGTTTAGTAGTATCTTGCAATAACAGTTCATCCCTTAATGGTGATTTGCTATAAGATTGGTACTGTTTTTAAAATATGCTCATTGCCATTTTCATTGTTTGTTTCACAGTATGTGTTTGAATTTAAATCTTACCTATAACAAACACCACATTTTTGGACTATCACCCTAGATATTTGTTTATAGCATTCATGTACTTTGCCCAGGGTTTTTTGATTTTCCAAACTTAAAGTTATTTAATATATATTGTGTTATCTGTCTAGTTAGCATATAGATTTTTATGAATTTTTATCAAATACAACTACAATTATGCTCAAACGTATGACTATTCTCTTGAAAAATCTTCAGTGGTTTTTTTTTTTTTTTTAGCTAATAAATTAAAGCAAGAATCTCCAAAAATTACAAAAAAAATATCTAAAATAATCAGTAGATCTCGTGTTGGTGTTTATTGATAAAAAATAAAATAAAATAAAATTATTTTTTTAAGAATTAGCAATTGAATTATCTTAAAAACTTAAAAGAATTTTAGTTTGATTATTACCATAATAAGACAAATTTCCCAAAGGTGATGGTATATTAGGTGTGATAATATGTTGGACCATTTCCACCATCTACCATTAAATATTGAATGTATAGACATTTTAAACTTTATTTAAACTTTTCAAACAACCTGTGTTGTCTATTTGGTGTAATTACTAACCTATGTTGTCTATTTGGGTGTTATTACTAACAACTTGTTTGTATTTGAAAAGTTTTAATAAAGTTTACAATTTTCTATACATTCAATGTTTAATGATAGATGATGGAAATAGTCCAGTATATCACATGTAATAAGACAAATACTTATATTTAAAAATTAAATTATAATGGTAACTATATATTTTATTAAATAGTTATAATAAGCCACAAAAGTATTAATAGTTAATTTCTTAACCTTCAACTAATAATTTTCAGTTGAAGAAGGTTAAGAAATTAATTGAAAGTACTTATAGTATTTAAAAACATATTATTCCTATTATAATTCATTATTTTAATTACTGTAATTATTTTACAATAGACATTTTATCACATTTATTTTAAAGATAATCAGTATATTTTGCTTTGAATTACTGTTTTATAGTTAGGTGTTGTTATGCCTAATATATAATAGCAACTTCATTTTGGTGCTGTGTGTAGTCATAAGTTGGGAAAAAGGCTGAATTCATTTAACAATAATGTTCACAGTATTTACCTCTAATATTTAATTTTTACTACTGTATGTATATATGTTTAAAATCATGTTTATTTTATCTGACAAAATCATCAGAGTAGGAAAGATTAGGGAATCAGAAATTTCTGAGTAAACAATAATCCACCTATTCCAAGTTTGAACAGTAATGCTGGTCATAGACTTATCGTTGAAGGTTTTATTGCTTTCTTTAACCCTTTTGCTGATAATCCTGAAAACATTGCATGTGTGCAGTATTGAGTATTCTGTTTTCAATTTTCAGTGATAGAAATTTCAATTGAAATGTGAATTTTTATGAATTATTAGTTTAACAATAATAACTATAGATGTCAGGAGCTACTTGAGGTTTAAAAATTAATACGGTATAGACTAGTTCATTTATCAGAGTCAAAAAAATGCTAGCATATTTGTACCGCATTGTTTTTTATAACGTGAAGATGAAATAATTTTATGTAAAATCTGTTTATTATTATTATTTTTTTTATAACAATATTGAATTTTTATTTCTAGTTATGTTGACAACACTTATCTTTAGATTTGATCAATTTATTTTACTATTTCGAACAAATTAGTCAAAATCTTATTGATTTCTTTATGAAACATACCTTATCTCAATATCTTTCGTAATTGTTCTATAGTCCATTTTAAGATTATATGTTCTATTTTAATTTTTTAAACAGAGTTTCGATTATTTAAAGTTATGCTTTAGAAACATATTTATGAAAAGTATTAAATTTTGGGATAATGATTATTTATTCATTCTTAAATGTCTTTATAGCCTACAAGCTAAAATGTTTTTTGTTTATTTCTGTTCATAAGTCATTTGTTTATTTACAAATTAATATTTCATCTTTTAGACTAACTTTGTTTATAGAATGAAAAATGTAAAAATTCAAGATTGAAAAAGATTGAAAATAGAAAATAAAATTTATTTCACTCAAGAATACAATGGAGACAAAATCTGTAAATAAAATACAATATGTATACCAATTTAATGTAGTTCATGGAAAGCAATAATTAGATATCAAGATTATGTATTTCATTTATGATTAAAACATCATCTTGTAGTTTGGGCAATGATAATTATATGCAATAAATTACAGCAATATTAAATCTTAAAATCCGCATCTATTTTTTTTTCTCTTGTTCAATTTATTTATCATATGGCAATTAATAACATTATAGAAAAAACAGCATTACAGAAATATTACATATTTGCATTTCTGCTGTTTTTTATATAATGGTAGCAAAAATGGCGCTTGAAATTTTTTTGATTGATAAACTATAATAATCCCAATGTTTATTTTATTTATATGAGAGTTTTCAATATGACTGTATTGGAAGATCATATAGTAAAACTTCTAAAATATTGTTTTCCAAGGGAATGGGGAAAAAACAACAACAACAGATATAGGAAAGCATGAGTACCAGAAAGCCTTTAAAAAGTACAGATAAGAAAATTGTTTAAACACATATAAAACATAATTTTATTGTTACCTGTACTTACATCTCAGATATCACCTATTACTTGAAAAGTGTGGGTACATATGTACAAAATATAGGGAATACATAATGCAAAATAGTGCTTAAATATTTGTTGAACTTTTCTATTTTTCATTTTAACTTTCCAAATAATGAAACATTATTGAAATATCTTTAAAATCATGGTTTAAGATTTTATATATCTTTTTTTAAACAAAATCTTAGATGGTCATTCAATTCAAAGCATGGTCACTTTCATTGTGTTTATGCATGTTGTAGAAATAAAAGATGAGATGCAGTATAATGCAGCCACTCTTTGAAAGCAGCTGTTTCAGCACCTTTTAAATATGATAAATGTATAGTGTAACTTCAAACTCAGTATTTTTTTTTCCTTTTTGTTAGATAAAACTTTACTGCTGCAGGAATAAAACAGTAACAGAAACAAAATATTATGAATAAGATTAAACCAACAATGTCAAAATTGAATATTGTATTGAAGAAAAAGTACTCTACAACATTGGGTTTCAAATATTCATTTAATCCAAACAAAAGAATCCAGAACATCATATACTGTTTTATTTATTTATTTAAAAATTACCCATGCAGGAAAATTTCCCATGTTCATGGTTTATCAATGAATGGATGCAGGAAAATAGTTATATGGTGCTAATTTTAGGATCTGCAGAAATATGAGGGAAAGGTGTATAAAAATTTCACTACAGTCATTTTTTCTATTGTATTACTTGATGTGTTTTAGTACTGGAAGTATTACATATAAATTGTAATTTCTTTCATTTAATAATTCATTAATGTAATTATTATTGTATAAATTTTAAATCCAGATTGAATTTCATCTTTGTTTTTGATATTATAATTTTGTTTTTTACATTTAGTGTTAGTGTGTATATTATCTACAGCTTGTTTTGATTATATATACATTAATTATTAGAATTAATATTATTTTATCTGTTTACATATTGATTTTTTTTCTTCCTAAGTAATTAGAAGTAAAGTGAAATTATTTGAGATTGAGATTTATGTATCAGTTCAACTTATATATATATTGGGTGGAATTTGAACTCAGATTTTCAAACTTCCTTTAGTCATCCACTCCACCTTAAACAACTGAAACACATGACTACATACATGTAAAAAAGATAAATAATCTCAAATATATGTATTTTGTGCTGAACCAGCACTCATCAGTTGATCCAAATCATTATCTCACCCACACATATATAATCAGTGCTCGGTTTATATTAAGATAGCAAATTTTCAAACCTTAATGGATATGCTTCAGTTTTCTTCACTCTTTAACTTTTCAGTCATCCATATTATTGTCAAAGCCCTTATTTGTTCATTTTTGTTGTGTCATGCCCATCTGACACCCCATATGTAGGACCTTAAGTCCAATTAAATACACAGAAAAGGGATGGCGAGAATACAGGCTCAACATGTAATATTTAAATACATGTATAATATTTATATTTTAAGTTAGATGTAATTAGAGAGGATTTGAACCCAGACTTTCAAGCTCTCTTTAGTCACCCACTCCAAACTCATTACCACATATATGTGAAAAAGATAAATGATTTCCAGTGTATGTATTTTGACTTATGGTCAACATGGGCATGGCACAACAAAAATTGGCAACAACGGCATATGCCATTAACAGATTTTCAATGATATAGATGGCTGAAGAGTTGGAGAGAGGAGAAGATTAAAGTCTGTCCATTAAGGTTTGAAGATTTGCTATCTAAATATAAACTAAGCACTGATTATATATATATGTATGGGGCATGATGACCTGGATCAACTGATGAGTGCTGGTTTAGCACAAAATACATATATTGGAGATAAATCTTTTTTGCATGTATTTGGCCATGTGCTTCGGTTGTATAAGATGGAGTGGGTGACTAAAGGGAGCATGAAAGTCCTCTCTAATTACACTAGCTTAAATATAAATGCTATACATGTATTTAAATATTATATATTGGGTAGAAGTGGAAAAAAAAAGGGAGGGGGATTTCATTATTTAATTTCATTTTCGAATTTGAAACTAATTTTTAAAAATTAAGATTTTGGAGACTCATATCAAATAATATTTTTATTCGCTAATGAAAGGTTTTATATATATGAGTGTTTGTTTGAATTGTTCATAAGTGTTGTAGTTTAAAATTTGTACATTATATTTGTTTTTGTTCTGTCTACTATTTAAAGCGATATGCATTTTAAGTTTTAATATAAAATAATCTTTTTTTTTTTAACTGTATATATATTTTAAAAACAAACCGATTTTTAATCTCACAAATGCATTTTAAATCTGCATAATAGTATGGTAATTGACACCACTCTTTTTTATTTTGTTTAATCTATTGTACAGTTTTTCTTAGTCTGTTTCATTAAAAAGAATACTGAGATGAATACATAAATCAGTAAATGTTAGCAGTGAAATTTGAAAAATTCAAAATGCATCAGTATTATAATATCAATATCCTAGATAAGTGGATTGGTCCATATTCCTATGTGTCGGCTGAAAGACAACTATTATAAAATATATCCTATACTCAATAATAATTTTTAAAGAAATTAATAACCACAGTAGCAAAAAGACTAATAAAAATAATGAAGAAAAATAGCCCAAAGTGTATCATACACACGTGCATGGTAAGTTGGAAATAATTTTATGTATGTAAATCAAGTTGATATGGATTTATATTTGTTGAATTCTTTTAATAATACATCTCTCCATAGATCTAACAACATACAATTAATGCATATGTTATTGACAATGATGTATTCGAATCAGATGCAATGCATAGGAACTGCAGCACCCCTCAACTTTTTTTTCAGTATAAAATAAACTTATTTCTTTTTTTATTTATTTTTGTATGTGATATATTACCATCAACAATTTAGCACAATTTTCCTATTTTATATATAAACTAATTAAATCATTCTTAAGAGACTCTTAGGAAAGTGAAGAACTCTAGCGGCACTATGTTATTCACGGTGTCATTCTCGCATTTGATATGACTCATAACATATAAGATAATAAGACTGTGAAAATGAATCCTATGCACAGATTTAGGTGCACCTTTTTCAGGCACATCCTGTTTTTGCCATGCATTACTATTAGTTGAACAGCACCATCACTATTTATCATCCAAATGTATAAACACACAACATCATAAAATAAAGTATGAATCATACCTCAGAATAGCATTCATTCCATATTGATGTTGAAGTTATATCTAATTTTCTTAAATCGTAAAGTATATAATATTTTCTTTATTTTTTTAATTTAAAATATCTGAGTTATTGTAAATTATGGTCTCAAAAATTCAACTGCAAGAAATAAGTTTTGTGAACTCTGACAGAATAATGACAGTAGGTGAATTACAAAAAGTAAACTTTTCACAATCTACTATCACTGAAAAAGTTTCAATTAAAATTAGCGATTGTTTTTTTACCTGTTATTCAAATATCTCAGTCAGGAATTAGCAATAATAATAAGTATATTAGAACTTTTAATACAGAATGGTATAAAAAGAAAAAGTTGGCTATGTGCTTGGGAATTGAAGGATGCATTATTTGGTTTTCCATGTTTGTTGTTTGGAGGTGAGATGAAATGGTCAGTGGATGGTTTTAAAAATATAAATAAAATAAAAGAAACAAAACCGAGAAACAGGAAAAGTCAAAAAGATATAATGAAAATGCTGTTTCTTTTTCAAGTACTTTTTAGGAATTGTAGATATTAAATAAAAACTGAAGTCTACAGAGTTTCAGTTAATAAACATAACAAAATTTTATCTAAAAATGATGAAATTTTATATTTATTGTATTTTATTTTGTGGAAATTTTGAAATTCCTTTACATGGACCTGACAAAACAGATGATTCGGTAAATTCAGGTCTATTTAGAGGATTATTAAATTTCGCATCTAAATTAGATATGCAGTTAAAAAAAAATCATACAGAAAACAGCACAGTTATTAAAGGTATTTCTTAAGAGTATTCAGAATGAGATATTCAATTGATTTTTTCAAATATATCAAAGTGAAATAAAAAAGGAGATTGAAGAAGCTCCATTTATAGCTGTAATGTCTGATGACGCAACAGACGTGTGTCTGAACATTCTCAGACTTACTATTCTTCGATATGTAAATGAAAAAATATTTCAACACTTTTGGAGATTCTATATACCAGCAAATCAAACTGCAGATGGTTTATCCATATATATGCTAGAACAGTTTAATATTATCCTTCAAGGTAATATATGACAGACTAATAGTTCAGACATTTGATGGTACAAATGTCATGAAAGGCAAAAAAGGGAGTGTTCAAACCAAAATCAAAGAATTTTCTAATAATGCACATTTCACACATTGTTATGCTCATCAACTCAATCGTATAATAAAAAATACAGCAGGGGTTACCCAGAATTCAAATATTTTTTCTAATATTATGGCTATATCAATCTTGATCACTACAATGTGTAAGAATTCTTCATAAGCATGTGAACGCTACCATTCTGCGTTCATCTACTACAAGATGGAACTTTAACATACACATTGTCAAAGTTTATGAAAATTTGCAATCCTTAAAAAACTGTCTTACTGAAATTCAATCAGCATTGGATGGAGATCAAACTATTTCAGAGGCTACAATTTAGTGAAATTTTAAATATGCTATTTTAAAAATAGGAAATTCAAAATACTGTGAGAATTCTTCAAAGACATTCACTGCCCAGTCATAGGAATTATGTGATTGCATATGTATTGATATGGAAGAAAGATATTCTTTTACTCAATCTCTTGAGGCAGCTAAATTATTAATAAGAACAAATTTATTAGTTTTAAAAACAAATTGCCTATACAAGGAATAAAATTGACCACTGAAACATATCCTGTGATCAATCAAGAAAAACTTGAACTTCAAATAGATCTGTTATGCATGTGTATTGCATATTAATTAATTTCTTAAAATTTATAACAGAAAATAGTTTAGATTGTGCTCTCAGTGAAATTGCTGTTTTCATAAAACTTCCCTTGACTATTCCCATGACTACATCTGAGCCTGAATGCTTCTTTTCAACATTAAAAAAAAAATCAAATTCTTTCCGAGAAACACTATTAAATGTGCTTGCAATTATAATAAAACATTTTTCAATAACCACAACATCCAGAAAAAAGTTATTGATCTTTTTCTTGCAAAACAAAACAAAAAGAATGGATTTTGTTTTTAAGTAACTTTTAATAATACTGATAAATAATATTTAATTATGCTTATTTTTATTTTGCTATCAATTTTTTTTTTTTGAATGAATAGAAAATAATTTCCCCATATTTACCTTTAATTTAAAATTTGCAGCACCGCCACGATACAACTTAGAAGTCCCATTGATTCGAATAAATCCAAATTACAAGGAATTGATAATGCATAATTTAACAAATACTTCCAGGTGGAAAGTCAATATCACAAAATTATTGTAAAGTTTAAGGGAATAGAATTGTTCATAATAAAAACCATAATGACCGACAAAGGGGTCCATCTCCTTATTAACAATACTGATCAACATATTGAGCAAGTTCTGTAAATGTAAACTTATATTGACTTTTTCTTTAAGCTATATATACGTAATGAGTTATTGCTTCACGGATATATATATAATCAATCAGATAGAAGTGCATATTAGTTAAATAAATATACCTAATATAAATTTAGCTATCATTATACAAGTTATTGATTGGAAATTAGTTTACATTTCAAATAAGAGCAACTCTAAGAGGGGAGATAAAGATAAACAAGAAAGAAAGAAAAGATAAAGGATTTGTTTACAATGACTTCAAACCAATCCATAAAACAGAGATATATAACACTTTCCACTTTTTAACTATTTATTTGTCATTTTGTGAAGTTATTAGTTTGTTCTGTAGCAAACTTCCCAAATGTGAATATTTTATATAATTATATCCCTGCTATATGCTATTTTAAGCTGCCTTGAAATAATCTTTATTATTTGTCCCACTTATGTAAACGTTACTAAGGTTCACCATAAATAAGTCTGCTATTATTCATTTATTTCATGTGCCCAATTCAATGAAGATGTATTCCAATAATCAACAAAAACATACTAATTTGGCTTTTGCTCTTGTCATTGTATTTTCGGAACATTATAGCATATCCTTAAAGGAAATTCTTCTAGCAATGATAGTAGCTGGCAAAATAACTGTATTTATATAAATGTTTACATTTGTAAACAATAAATTTGCAAAAGATTATATGAAATAAAGAAAAAAATGTGTATAGTCACAAACAACATTGTCTTTCTAATTTTCTTTTCCTTTTTTTAATACAAACATTTTATATATGCGTTTTTGTAAGAAAATGTAAAAAGTTATATTAATTAAAAATCTAGACAGTCTCTATATTTTTTTATTGAACTTAATAATAATAAAAGACTGATGTAGAATCATAAATGGAATGCCCTGCATGGTTTGATACATGTTGGCAAAGCATCTGACCTCGTATCCAGAGGTCCTATGACCGATTTTAGCTCTTGGACTTCATATGAACTCCTGAACTATAAAACCATTAGTATTTTTTTTTTTTAAATAAATGAAATGAAAATGCCATTTGTTATGCTTGTGATTTATATGCATATAAAATCTTTCCAGTTTAGTTTTTGTATATATATGTAAGATTATTAAATTATTAAAATGTTTCATGTAGGTGCTAGTGTTTTTTTTTTAATAATTTTAAAAATGTGAGCCTTCCGCAAACAATGAAAATATTTTTTGAATACATCTGGGTCTCGTATATGCAGTAGATAGGTTTCACAGAAGACCCGCATTAAAAAAAATTGCACAAAAATAGACTTCATTTACCTTGAAAAGTGGGGGATATGTTCTGTAATTTTCAGAAATCGCATAAAAGTAAAGCAACAAGGAAAAATTATTTTAAAATTCGCATAAAAAAAAAATGAAATAAAGTATGACTAATAAAAAATTTCAAATATTAAAAAAAAAACTGATACAAGACAAGCTTTTTTTTTATTAACTACAGTATTTAATTTTACATTTTTTATGCATATTTTAATCATTATTGCTATTTGACAATATGCTGTTCATTTGTGAACTTTTAAGAAATCAGATTCATCACAAGAGGAAGTACAACTAGTGCCAACTTGAGTCTTGAGCTAATTGTTTATAAAGCTCATGATATCCAGACATCTATTTAGCTCTCTTTGGAATTTAAGAGGTTGTTCATTGCAGCAAACTCTCAGATTTTAGCATTTTCTGACATTTTTCGTTGTCACACACATCAATATAAAATCTATGATTAAATGATTATTACTTATCAGAAAATAAATTTGTATTCATTTGATAGATATTTTTGTTTACTACTGAAATAAATTTTAAATGTTCATATTTTGATTCTATATTAAAAAAATTAGATCGCAATCAAAACAAAAAGATTATACATTATCATTAGAAATATTATTTTCAGTTTACAAAATTAACAAAATCTTTGTTATTTCTGATTATTTTTAAAACTGTAAAAGAATATATATTTATCTAATGTAATATGTTTTAAAAGTTTAAAATTTTTGAATATATACTCGTAAGTATAAATCTATTATTATTATTTACTCATAAGTATAAGTAGGTTATTTACATAGAATTTAAGATTCATGTTAGCTGCTAATATAACATTATTTTGTGAAAAAAAAAAAAAAAAAAGGTATTTCAAGTCAAAGTAAGTTATTAATAATTTAAATTTCTTGATATCTAATATATATACTGAAATATGAACTTCTTTATCACATAAAAGAAAACCCACAGAAAAAGATATTAAGAAGAAACATGAATCGCATAACTTTAAAATCACATTAAGAAAATCCACATAAAATGAGACCCAGGTGTATATGTATAAAAAGATCAGGATATTTAAGAAAGTCCAATGACAACATTTAATTGAAAATATTATAATTATTTCTATCATTTCAATGAAATAAAGCGTTATTTAATCCTAACCTGTTACTATTAGTAATCCAAATCTAGTATTTTTAACAAACTACTTTTATTTCCAAATTTGAACTAATACTGACTCAACTTATAAAATTGTTTTAGTTCAGTAAATATTTTGTAGTAGGAAATAGTGATACATATATATTTGCTGATCATTTTGTTATTCCATTTTAAACACAATTATTATACCCCCTCCCTATTTGTGCAATATTTGGGTCCAAACTATGTGCTCACAAACCAGAAGAACAATTATATAAAAAAAATTTTTTTTGTATGTGTTGACAGGGGAATAGCGTATATTCGTTAATGAGGGACAATTACAATATCACAAAGAATAGAAGAGGTTCTACAATTAGAATTAGAGATGTCTAAAATTTATATATAGACTGCTAGTGTCAGATGTTTAGTTAAATCTACTAGTGTACACAGATATAGAAGAATGATTTATTATCTGAGGACGGTTCAGTGAATAAGTTTTTTGTTTTAGAAAATAAGAAAAACATAATTAATAAGAAAATTATCAAAGCTATCTATGTTCCAAAATATCAATCTATTTTATGACCTGGCACTATAAGATGTTGTACAAGAAAATTGGTATATGTACACAACTATTTTGCATGGGGAGGGGCACAGAGAAAGGGATCGGTTTTTAAAGCCTAATGTTTGGAAATCAATAAAGGAAACTATTGAAAATTGCTAAAATTATTTCATGTAATTCTTGTTTAGAACTACAGAATTGTTATATATATATATTTAAAAAAGTTTATAAAAATATATAATGCACTTTTATAAAAACAAATTATCAAAAGTAGTAGCAAACAATGGAAGAATAAATGGTCCTGATTTGCTATGCGCTCACCACCATTTAAAATTTTAAGGACCACACAAAAACACCACTGACACTTCCAAGTAATAAATGACATCAAATAATTTGCACAGTGTCACTTGGATGTGTCAGCGATGTGATTTGACTGGTTCTTAGAATTCAAAATGGCTGTGAGTGTACTTTAAATACCAAATGTTTATAACTTCTAAAATACAAATTATACTATATGCTGTATGAAATAATGCATATTATTTTTACTTGCTTATAATTTCTAAAATATAAATTTAAAGTACTTAAACAGAAAAAATAAAGGAAAAAAATAATGGACACATATATTAATTAAAAACCCTATATGTTTAATCAATGCAAAATTGGTCAAACCACATGTTGAAATAATGTAAATGTTGAATAAACATAGAAACAACTTCCCAAGGATATTAACTCTATAATTAATAATAAATCGAATTTCATCTTAACATTAGCCGAAAGAATAATTATCTAAAGTAAAGAATATTAATTTTACAATTTAAAAAAAAAAAGAAAAAATACAGATTTTTTTTACCAAAGCAAGTAAGGTTATATGCTTAATTTCTCATGTCATTATTAGCTGGTGGTTGAATAAAAAGAATCTAAATGAGAGAGACTTATTCATTAAATTTCTCAAAAATGATAATGCTACCTACTGTTGGTGAAAAGATTAGTGTTTATAATACTTCTTTTACATTTGAAATAATTAACAAATTAATTTTAAAAGAAATGTGTTGATTATTTTAAGTGTAATACAGGTATTTAATTTTAAGTAAGATAAGTATTTAATGTTTTCACTGTCAGTAGTAGCGGTATCATCTTTAAGAAATTTAATGAATAAATCTCTCTCATTTTCATTCTTTTTATCCATCCATCAGTTAATATTGACATGAGAAATTAAGCACCCATCATTCGCATTCGTAAGAAAAAATCTGATTTATTAATATTTTATTAATTGTAAAATTAATATTCTTTATTTTAGACAATTATTCTTTCAACTAATGTTAAAATAAAATGAGATTTATTAATAATTATTTAATTAATATGTTTTGGCAGTTGTTTCTACATTTATTCAATATTTATGTTATTTCAACATGTGGTTATTTGTTACTGTCATTTTTTATAATTTGTATATTTAAGTCATGTGATTTGATCAAGTATAGTTGTGCGAAATTTGTGCTTTAGTTTTTTAATTATTGATGTTAATTATTTTTATTTAAAGTATATTCTTTATTAATAACACAAATTTTATATACACTTTTTACAAATAAACCACATGGTTTAACTATCAGATATATACATAATAATTATTTTACTATACTTTAAAAACACTGCCCTATAGAAATGCATCACTATATATTTAGGTCTGATGTTAATTATGATTAAAAAACTAATGGTCATATCATGGACATGTGTAGATTATTTGATGTCATTTATCAGTTGGATCTGTCATCTGTGGTTTTAGCTGGTCTTTAAATTTCAAAATGGCCGTGAGTGCAAACTAAATTGGTATGGAATACATTTTTATAAATAGATAACACTATTGACCAAAAGGTAGGCTGGCACCTATGAATGCGGTGATTTTTTAAGGACCAGAAAATTAAAAAGGAAGTTTTTTTATATAACAATTACAAAAGCACTTACAAAGAAAACTGAAAACAGATAGTCATATCAATTTGATAAGTTACTAACTATTAATGACATTAATATTTATTGACTCAGAGAAAGCATTTGGTATGAGTAAAAGATCCATCATTTGTGAAATGATGAAAGCTTATTGATGGAAAATTGTCAGTTAAGGGTTCCAAAGCCAGATTTTGTAGTCAAAGAAATGCTATCTAATACTTTGTAATCTAGACTTTTTTTTGGAGAAGTTTCATGTGAATGCCTTGAGCAGTAGTCAGGGCCACCTAGTAAGTTCTTCACCTTTTTATCAATTTCATGATGGAAATAATTTCAGAATGCTTACAAAGGATGAACAATTGCAAAATGAAAATTAAAACTATTATGGACTTTCACTTCAAGATTATACAAGCACCAAATATATATTGTTAGAATGAATGTGGAAGTTGGTTTACTGAATTTGAATTTTTGTAATAATTTTTATTTTCTGAATAGTAATAAAAAATATTTTTTGATTAGAGAATTAGTTTACAAAAAAAATGAATGCTTTTTATTGATCAGAGTTCAAATGCACCCATTTTGGTCTCACAATGTGTCCTGTTTTCAAATATGCGGGGAGGGGTAATGTAAATCATTTTAATATTATAGGTGATACAGACTGGTGGTGTGAGGTTGCTACAAAAATTGAGCAGTTAGATGTTAGTGTAAAGTAAATAAGATCAAGGTTGAATTCTTGTAAAAATTATGTTGCTTCAATAAAAAATACTTGTGTAAAATAGTCTGTATATGCTTCCTTGTTTACATTCAGCAATGTACACGTATATTCACTTTTTTTTACTGCGTGTAATAACGTATAGATGCACATTTTTTAAAGATTGCAAAAGTTTTAATAGTCATTGGAGGGTATATAAAATATTATTGATTCTATTCATATTTGTAAGAATGTGGTTTTATTTGTTAATGATCTAGTGAAGCAATTCTTTGTCAAACTAAAATTATTGAACACAGCAGCTACATGGATGAGTTGTTGTCTTGTAAACAGTTTTTTTTATCATTTAAAAACATTTCTTGTTTTTGTTCTGTCTTTTTTAAAACACATCTATTTATTCTTGCTGATTAACCCTTTAACTGTCCAATTGTTCATTCGCTGCAGGTGGTATCACTCAAAGCTTTTAATTAGCCGATGCACAAAATAATGTATCAATTTTTCAAAAGTTATTGACCGTTTTTTTAAATATATTCACTTTAGTTTCGTTTTTAAAAAGTATATTAGTAATTTCTCACATTATAAAAATAAACGAAAGTTTGTTCAAAAATAAATTTTGATTTTTAATTTTAAAAATATTTGTTACGGTTGACATGAAAAGAAACGGCAATCATAATTTCACGTTATGATTTTTTTTTCCCGACTTTGCAATAAATAAATAATTCTTGCTAAAATCGTAACTATTTTTGTAAAATAATATTTATTTTTGACATATTATATGAAAATAATTTGTATTTTATTTGTATTTCATCAAAAAAATTTTTAAAATGCTCTAAAACATTCGCTTATCATTTTCAAAATAAAACAAAAGCTGTCAGAAATTTTTAATTTTTGGCAGCCATATAAAAATTTTAACAGCCAATAAGATTCAAGAAAAGATGATGAGAAGGCGAGCTTTCCCTTTTCTTTTGTTTACAAAATTTCAACAGCCAATAAGATTCAAGAAAAGATGTGAAAAGGCAGTGCTTAGTTTTTGTTTGACATAAATCATCAATTAATTGATTTTTTACTTGTAAAATAATTCAATAGATGGCAGTATATTATAAAACTTTTTGCGTTCTAAAAAATGACGTTAAAACCGTAAACGTAGTCCAAAAACTAAGCAATTTACAGCGATGTCAAATTTACTCGATTAAAACGAATATGTATCAAAAAGTGCCTCGATTAAGAACGAGTCAAACAGTTAAAAGGTTAATATAAATAACGTTTATTCTTTTGTTTCAGAAGTTCCAAACATATGTGCTCTTTTCATCACACGCACACACACACGATAGAGAATAAATTACAATTATAATAATATTTTGAACTAATTAAAATAATAAATAGTTAAAGAAATTTTTTTATATTCATGTATATAATAACAGACTAGTAATAATTGTAATCATTTTTTTTTCTTTTTAATTAGATACATGACCTATCAAACAGCACAGACATTAATGAAAATAGGCCCTGTGACGAAACAACAAACGGACTTTCTAGGCCGCCGAGGAGCTGTTCGAGGGATAGGCTTAGTGACGACGGAAGTGTAATGTCTTTTTTCTCTTTAAATATAAATTTTTATCTAAACTTTAATTATGTTAATTTTATTTTATAAATACTTAAAAAAATATTTAAAATAAGATTAAAATTGCACGAATATTTCTTAACAGACTTATTTATTGAATAATTTTGGTTTTTGGAAATGCCAACAATTGTTCTTAGTTTTGTTATTGTTTGGATGATTGTTAATGATTTTTTTTTTTATTAAAAAATATAATTTATTTATAACAAAATAACATTGAATTTATATAAACATTGATAAAATAAATCTGAAAAGAAAAGGCATAAAAATAATTAATCAACATCTGTAGGATCATGAAGTAACCATGTTTCTTCATACAAAAAAAAAGAATTTAAAAATTTTGCGATTAATATGCAATATAGGTGTAATTTTTTTTAAAAAAAAAGTTATTAGTTATAAGTTTTATTCTAGCATAGGATTATAATTATAAATATAACACTGGCTAATACTCATTTTGGTGCTTCAAATGCTAGAGCCGTTTCTGAATATATTTGACTGGCTGATTCGAAAAATGACACCAGTTTTCCCCATATCAGTTTTAGTTTTTGAGATATAGAACGTATCCCATATACCAGGGGTGGGCAAATAGCGGCCCGAGGGCCACATGCGGCCCACTAAGACTTTTTATGTGGCCCTCCAAGACAATCAGAAAAATCCACCTTGGACTGAGATTTACTTCCTGTTGCATGACTGAATATTCATCTCATATTTTCCACTAGAATGGCCACATCAATATACATGCACAGTGTAGATATGATATGCAGTGATTTTCCAGTTGATCTGATTAATTTCAATTTTGTCTTTGCATTAGCAAATATATATATTTCCAACTTTTGTGAAACCATGAATGCTCCAAAAAAATGTAAAATTGGTAATGAATGTCATGTGTTTAATGAAGCAGTGTGTTTATTGTGTCATGAAAAAAGATGCGGCCCTCTGTTAACCTTCACTTCCACAAAGTGGCCCCCGATGCGGCCCTCCACCAACCTATGCGGCTCCCGAGCCAAAACAATTGCCCACCCTTACCATATACCATTCTTTACTCTGCTTGCCAATAAAAAAAAATCAGAATATTTTAATGTAGTGTTTTTTGGGTGATATTGTGATGTTATATGAAATTTTATTTTATTTATTATTATTAATATAGCACTAGGCAGTATTTAATATATATTGGAATATTACAATATCTTTTGATTTGTATTAAAAAATGTTAGTTTTTACTATATATATCTAGTATATAGAATATGTAATTTAATCATTAAAATCACTCAATACTTACATAATTCCAATAACAATTAACAATCTCAACTTGTTATCAAGGCAACCTTCTTTTAACAATAAAAGTGGAACCTGACCTTTATTTATTGTTAATATATTTATATAGACACTAAAGATTGCAACTTGACCACAGAAATTGAAATTATTGATAAAAAAAGTTTAAATGAACCTTAAACAAGTAAGTATAACCTGTTTTGAATACACCTGGGTCTCGTTTTATGCGATAGATAGGTTCCTCAGAAAACGCGCTAACGAAATCGCGCAAAAGAGACATAACTTACATTGAAAAAGGAGGGATGCGGTCTGTGATTTTTCAAAATTTGCACAAAAGCAAAGCACCAACGTAAAATTACTTTAAAATTCGCGCAAAAAAAAAATAAGGAAATAAAATATGACTAATAAAAAATTTCAAATTTGAAAAAAATTGATACAAGACAAACTTTTTTTAACTATAATATTTAATTTTATTCAAAATAATATATTTTTATGTATAATTTACAGTACAGTAATTTACATTTTTTAATACACGTTTTAATTATTATAGCTATTTGCCGAAAAACACGTTCGTTTGCAA
This sequence comes from Epiperipatus broadwayi, assembly GCA_028023455.1. Lineage (NCBI taxonomy): Eukaryota > Metazoa > Onychophora > Udeonychophora > Euonychophora > Peripatidae > Epiperipatus > Epiperipatus broadwayi. The sequence goes on from JAQFVV010000006.1 coordinate 17,131,253, forward strand.
ACAATTAGCGCCAACTTCACACTCATGTTGTGTCAATGGTTTTCTGGTGACAACGTAATTAGTAATTAATCTATGAGTCGATGATTTTATTAATTGTTTATGAAACTAACAACTAAAAATTAAATTCTTATTTTTGTCTTTAATTTTCAATTCCGTTTAAAAATCAAATTTCACATCACATTATTTCAAGTCGCCGTAAGTAATTTTTAAATTGTTAATTACAATTAAAAATCAGATTTTAATTTTTAATTGTCAAATTTAATTGTGCCCACTACTATTACTGACCGTTTAAAAATAAACTTGTGGACACTAAATGATTAATAATTGATTACGTTCTTTTTTAAAATGCAAAAACAGAGAATGTGATTTAAAATGCAAAATTAACACGCACAATGTTTGAACAAATTTTTATTATAATCTTGTAAAATTTAATGTGTGTATACATAAAATGTGGAAATCATGATTTTAATTTCATTATTGCATAAAATCTTACTATTATAAAGCACTGAAAATATTGAAATTACTAAGTTGAAAGTCAAATTCCAATAATGTGCTATTACTTTCAATATAACGTAAGTGCGCAAAATTTATTATTTAAAGTAATAGCGCAATATCGGAGTTTGACTTTCGGTGAAACACGAATCATGTAACTTGAAAATCGGGTTAAATAAGTCCGCGTAAAAAGAGACCCAGGTGGTGTACAAACTAATAAATAGTCAGTTAACATTACCAAAATGCATTTATAATTTTCAAATGGCATTCAAAGTATTATTTAAATAATAAGTTTAATAATGCAAGGCTAAATCGGTTTATAAGTAATCCTATGATTAAAAAAATATCCTATTTTTGGGACCAAAACCAGTAAAAAACATGCATGGTCATATGGTTAATTGTTATGATTTATAGAAGTGGAAATTCTTTTTGCTATTATATTTTTATTGATTTGAGCAAAAAATACAAAGCTTTTTTAATATTGGACATCAGAATTTTTGTTTTTTCAAAAATCAATTACTTCTATCTCACTATCTGAAGATATAGTTTTTGCTTGATCTTTTTTTTTTTTGGATTTCTAGTATTTAAAAATGATAGCATTAACATTTTATAATTAGAGCTAAAGTTAATATAATTTATACACAGTGTTGATGACATTGGCTTTGCTGCTGCTTCCTTTGTGACTCTGTGTTCCTAATACTTTTTTTGGGTACATACTTATTATTATCAATTCACAATTTCAGTGCCTTTCTTGATAATTCATTGATAGTTTTAGAACTATTCTGCTTGTTGGAAAACTATTTCATCACGTTGACATTATTTTGACTGCAGAGTAGAAATTATAGTGCAAATACCAAACTATTTACTTGATATTAGATCAGTAGCTTTAATGAGCACTTCTCAACTTTATATGTATTTAGACAAGTTTAGAGAATTGATCTCATATCTTTTTTCAAGTGTTCCATGCTCAACAAAAACAAATAATGTTTGTAAGTTTATTAGATTTTGTGACCCTCCCCCCAATCCTAATTTTTATTTGCAGTAGATCTGATATTTGTCTTGTCGGGTTTAGTTTGAAAGCTAAATATTTTTGATTGAAACTAAACCTGTCATTTTCAGTGTTATATATCACATAATCTATTATGCAAGCAATTAGTTAATTATTTATTCATAACAATATTGTTTAACATTTTGACAGTAATGGAAGTTTTGTCATGTAAATTTTTTTTTAATAATGCCTACATCTTTGTTAATGTAGTAACATGGATATGTCTTTTATAGCTACTTATAAACATATTTATAGAAATTAGATACATATTAGAAAAAAAAATACTTATTCACAGAAATATTCTCATTATTTTTTTAAAAATACAATCATGTATTAGAAATTAGTGATAATAAGATAACGTTATTTATAATTTGTTTCTAAATGTCAGCAAAAGTAAGTTTTTATTATTTTAAAAAATAACATAATTTGTGCATTTTTTGTGTCAATTTCTATGGCCATTTGAATAAATTTATCATTTTGTACTATTTTTAAAATTATTTATTGTAAATATTAAGTTTACAAAAAAATATTTGAAAATTTTGCAAATAAAGAAAAAAAGTAATAAACTGAATCACACAATCAGAACAATGGTTTTTTTTATTTATTTTGCCAATAAAAATGTATTTGGAATGAAATAAAAGTTATTTGAATTCCATTTCTATAATTATATAAAGCAATAAAATTATATTTTAAAATTAAAAATTCCACTTATGATCATTAAAACTAATAACAAAAATAACAGCTAAGATGTTCATAGAAGCATCTTTTTTTCAGCCAATAATCATTTCCTGTTTACATTATTACATTTCTTTTGATTTGTATTTTTCTAAAATTAAAGATTTTTGAATAAAATCTAAACATCATCACAATTCTTATCAAAAAATAAATATTTCCTAAATATTTTGCAAAGATGAAAGTTGAACTTATAAACAAACTATCGAAAATCATTAACTTATTCTCAGGATTTGAACAAAAGAGAAGCACATATAAGCATAGCCACCATTTTGAAAATGAAATCTTTATATTTTTGCCTTTGAAAACTTACTCCATGCTTTTTATTAAACTTTTATCCATACAATACTAACATCTAGAGATCTTTTCAATAGTTCAAATGTTTTTGATCAAATAGACATAATATTGGCAAACAAATATTACAGATAGCCACAGCTGAATCATGTTAAATCGAGCAATTGCAGCATTACAAAGCAACTTGCAAGCATGCAGAGATAGAGTTAAGGAATTTAGGTATGCAACAGAGAACTGATTTCCTATTTTAAATGCAGTATATAATGCAAGATAAAATTCATTTTAAATTAGTTAAAGATATTGCTAATTTATATATAAAAAAAAAAAAATCACCGAAAAATGAATGCCTATTTGCTTTTTATACAACATTAATATGCTTTATAATATTTTTTATTTTTTTTTCATACAGATTTGGTCAGGGATTATTGTCAGGTGGGGATAAGAATTCTAAATGATGATATCAGTCATCTGTTCTATTGTGTGTGGGTGGGGGGGGGTAGTCTCTGATAGTGTATATTTGTTGATCAAAATTCTAAGCTTGTCAAGCATTGGTGGTTGAGAGGTCAGTGACAGCTGCTTTACAAGCAGTTGTTCCAGGATAACGGGTTCTCTTCCCGGCGGAGGCTATGACACATGAGAAAAAAAAAATTCTAAGCTTGTTTTAACATTTCAGTCTTCTTTTATAGTTAAGTGTGCTACTTTATCAGTTTTATTTATATAATATATTTATATATATATTTCCAAAGTATGCAACAATTTTTTTTTTTTAACCATTTGATAATTTTTTTATGCACAATATCTGCTCATACAGATCAATCCCAGACATTGCAATCTTTTGTTAGGTTTTATTTTATCAAATTATCTTTTTTAATTTCAAAATTATGCATAAAATAAAATATTTATTAATTTACATTATTTTAATTCAGTTACTTTTTTTTTTTTTTTGTAAATGAATAAATATATATATAGGATTCCACCTTTTTTGTTAAAGGAGGTTCCCTTGACAACAGTTTGAAATTGTTGATCGTTATTTATATTGAGATTGTCTGTGTTGACTGGCTTTTAATGATATAATTTATTATCGTTTATTGTTTGGAAATTATTTATTTAAATTTGACCCCCAACTAAATTTTAGGAAATTTCTCATGTTACAATAAATCCCTGATTTATTGTTCATGCATAAAAAACAACTATTATTGCTTTTTATTATTTATTAATAAATATATCATTTTGCATACATATTTTTATTTCAAAATTTTAGTACTTTTAATATGATGAAATTAGCATTCACTTTATTCTTAACATATTTATATTTGTTTGAATAAATAATTTATTTAAAAATAAACTAATTTTCTGTTTCTTAATTTGCAAATAGATAAATAAATCATTCTGCTTATGCATCTTAAGAATTGTAGAATGATGCCATCTGGAGTCGTTGTTTTACTACTTTGAAGGTTGAGTTGCTTTGATGTCGTTCTTATGATGGTAGTATCTATATATAAATATTAAAAAGCCACACACAACATATAAGTAGCAAAGATATTAAACTTTTAAAGACTAGGAAGTTATCTCACAGTCTGGTTTTCAAAAAACTTCAAGAATATGTTTTTTGACTTCTATGTAGAATTTTATTTTTCAAATGCAGAAATTTATATCTGTTTTTGTAGTTGTTATTGTTTTTATAATAAAAGAAAATTATTATTATAGAATAGGAATAGTCAGGGCTGCCTTGTGTGGGGCATAAAGGTGCTTCATTATGGGGGTGCCAAGACAATTGCTAAATTTTTTTCTGTAAATGAAAATGTTTATATTTCCCAATGCTCTATTATATGATATCTAGCAGTGCTCTTTAGAAAAAGGTGCCTACAATGAGTTATCGCACTGTTGGTATTCAGTGTGTTAATCAACAATTGAATTTAAAAATCGACTTTAGTAAAAAACAAAACTGATAATAATAATAATAATAATAATAATAATAATTTTCTGCAGTATTTCAATAGTTGAAAATTGCAAGATATGTGAAATTATATATTTGTCAAAAATTTTTAAGCACATAGAATTATTAGAAAGTAATGTTTTCTGAAGATCTCTCTCACTCCTTTCTATATTAAAAAACAAAAAAACAGCATATTTTTGAAAGGTAAAAGAACCCCCAGGCTTAGACCCATATGAGTGTGATCTAGCGATCAAGAGGACATCATATTACTATTGAATTTTCTATTTTAATTAAAGAGGCTGCATTGATACTCATCTGACCAATCTAGATTAATTTTGGGCCATTACTCTATATTAAGACCAAACATTCATGTACCAATTGCTACTGGACGATTACATGTGTTGGATATCTGATATAAAAATCCCAAGCTAATATACGATTTGGAAAAAAAAAATCACTTAGTCCCAGACAGTTTTGAGAGTTCAGGAGTCTTATGTCAATGTCAATAAGGTTATATGATTGAATTTTGGATTAATCATAGTTAAAACAATATATGCTGAATATTTAAGATTTTGCTTTTTGGCGATAAGTATCTAAATAGTTGGGCTTCAGCAAAAGTAAACTGCAATTAATGTTGTAGATACATATTTTTAAAAAAAATTAAGCTTATATGTTTCCAATGTTGAAAGAATTTCGAATTCAACCATTAAAATAATAATACATTGGTTTATTGCCGTTGGAGTTCATAAATAGTTCAGGCACTTGAGGTGACAGATGGAACTATGATCCACGGACTAGTTTTAAATTCTAGAGTCCGTCACTTTATCACTGCGCCAAACCCATGCAGGGAACAGAAAACATTGCAGTGACTTATTTTTATTATTAGTTTTACTTTTTAGTAAAGTAAATATTTCAATTATTGAAAATTTTGTTTTCTGCTTTTTTTTTTTTTTTTTAAATCATATGAAAGAAAATATTACAATATTTATTTGACTTTTAGCCTTAAAAAATATAGATAAGTGGAAAATTTTTACTTGTTTACAAATCGTTTTTTATGACCTTTAATTTGCATTAAAAAAATAATAGGTTAAACTTTACTTTAAATGATTTTATATATATATTACTAAATACTGTATTATTACGGAACACAGATATTTTTACAAATCTTTATCTCTTCAGTTGAAAGACCTTTTATGATTCACACCCTCATACCATTTGATTGTATGCTGTCAAAGAAAAATTCAACAATTTACACAATTATTACTTGTTTTATTTTGCTTTGTTACAGCTATCAAATGGCCAAGTAAATAGACGTGGAAGAAAGGGAGATATTGGCAGATCAAAGCAAATCTTTGTCATAAACAAAGCAGAATGATTAATGCATTATAAAAATAGTAACTCCGAATTTCACAAACTTGAAACTAGAAATCAGATTTTTTTTTTTTAAACGATCACATTGTTGGCGGTGGTTGTGGGAATTATAAGTCTGAGAGAAAAGAAAACTTTGTCAATAACCGTTATTAAACATATTGGTTTTCAGTTGTTAAAAAGATATGTAAACATCCTCCTTAAATTTTTGATTAGTTACATTTTATTTTTATATTGAAAACGTTTTTAAAATCTTATTTTATTTTTCTTATAATATTTTAATTTCATAAACAAATGTCATGTTGAGTTGTACATATATGGGATTGTCAAAAGGACTATTACTTTTGTAAATCTCTGAATCATACTGAATTTCAGGTTCGAGTGGAGAGAGAAGAGAAATTTTATTGCAGCACACACTCACACACACACACACACATACCATGGTACTTTTTTCTTCGTCATATATCTACATTATCAAATGCACTGCCGATGACTTAGAAAATAATTGTATTTTTGGGAAGTCATTTGATATTTGAATACCCAAATGGCAGGTTGAGTATAATTTCAATATCGTTCTACTGACTGAATTGAGATTTTTTTGACTTACTGAGCTGACTATTTAGAGTCCCTTTATACTCTGAGTCCATTACTCTACTGCTCTGGGTTGATCCCCCCCATTCATAGTATTTTGTGAATCAATTGGTGTTATAGAGGCTGCTGATCCTGATGAAATATCCTGAGAAAGGTGTAAAATATGGTAGAGATATTTTTTAGAAATATATGGATCAATGAAGTTTTGCTGCCTGAGCTTAAGGATGCTTCTCTTGGTCTAATTTTTCAAAATTATCAGAACAGACAGCATTGTTGCATGATATCATTATTATCCATTACAATAAAGATGCTTTCAAGGATTTTGTTAAATAGATTGCTTTCAGTCATAAATGAATTGTTATCTGAGACTCAGTGCAATTTTAGAAAATCCAGAAGCACTACAGACATGGTTTTTGTTGCCAGGCAAATACCAAAAATAAAGTGTTGGGAACAAGTGAGTGATTTGTATATTGCTTGAATTGATTTAGTCAAGGCATTTGATTCAGTTAATAGGATAGTTTTTTGGCATCATTTACAATTAATTGATCATCTACCAAAAATTATTTATATTATGCAAGTGGAAAATCTGAGGCATTTGAAATTAAAATTGGTGTTATTATGTGCTATTCATTTTTTTAAAGCAGTAGTTGGATTATATTTCCAATTATTTATTTAAGCACATTTATCTTTATTTTTTATTATATATTTCAAAATTTTGAATTATTAATTTAACTTTGCAAACATACAAAAAATCTTAAACTAAAATATATAGCAAAATTTTTATAGATTTATAAAAAGGTCACTTTATTTTTTTTATTGGACAAGTAATAATATTACATGTAGCAACATCATAATTAAAAAAAATCAGAATTGTTTTACCCTAGTTTGTAAAATTTGAATGGATTATTATTCAGCCTATTTAAAGCTAATGAAATTCTAAGTGAAATTTAAAATACCATTTATAATTTTAAAAAAAAGGACAAAAATAAATTAGGTATATTCAGTATTAAAAATCATCTTTCAATCATTTACAAATTGTGACGGTACGTTATTGATTTCTCTCTTTTTCATTTCTTCTAAAAGTAAATATTTTTGAATAAAATCTGAATCTAATCACATTATTTTTCTAAAAAAGAAAATATATTAGCATTCTGCTAAAGGAATTATAATTATGTAAACAAATTATAGAAAAGGTGTGCTTTCATTTTTTAAATCTAACAAAGAAATGAATGAGTGCTCTTGTGTGAAGATATTTAGAAACTACCAGGCAGGAGTTATATGGGTAGGCTATCCTTCTCTGTCATCAGCTCATTTTCCAATATATATATATATATTTGTGTCATACTGACATCTTGGGACATTTTTTTGAATTAGTAAATCTGTAATATTTTGGTTCAGTTTTTGTTGAAAATGAATGCAAAACCAGAAAAATAGCACTAAAGATAGTAGCAAGAGAGTGATTTAAAGCTGAAACACAGTGGCCATTACATAATGATCATTTGAAAGATTAAATAAGGATGTATATTTGCTCCAATGTTGTTTCAATTTTTATGACAGTTATTTTTGGAACTGCTAATAGGCATTTCAGTGAAATGAATCCAGATAATGGTACAGTTTTGTTCATGGAATTTTTAACTTGAATCAATTAAAAGCAAAAGCAAGAACTTCTACTTTATATATATAAAATAAACTTTATAAATTACAAATTATGTATAAGTATTAATGTATGTGCAATGGGGAAAAATAGATATGAACTTCTACTTCTTGGATTTTGGATCTACAGTATGAGATGATTGTTCTATTTTTGCAATTCAGAAAATATTCAGAATGTTCTTAAAGTTTTGAATGCAAACTTTAAAGACTATGGTTTAATAATTAATTGTCTAAAAAATATATATTTTTTTGACCTCTGATGAACGAAAAATTCTCAGTAACTTTTAATTTAAATAGTTATCAACTTGAGTATGTAAACCAATTTAAATATTGTAGTGGTTATTTAAGTAAAAAGATGATTTTGATGTTGACGTACAACACAGACTTAAATGTTAAAAGATGGGATATCTTACAAAGGGGGGAATAATTAGAGCAACTAAGACATCTATATGTAGTGCTCCATTTTACCTATTTTATTGTAAGGAAGTGAGATTTGGGCACCCTATTGACACAATATAAAGCCATTAGAAAAGTTTAAAGATGCTCTGTAAAATTTTAAAAATACAATGGCAGGATCATAAAACCAGTTAATATGTTCTGCATTTTGCTGGGTATGATAATATAAGTCTAATTTTATTAAATAACACCCTGTTTTGGACATTTAAAGTGACCGAATAATACAAGACTTCCTAAAATGATGTTTTATGGTCATTTTGGGCACGGTTTTCATGGGAGAGATTGGCACAGGCTCCATTATAATGATTATTCCGATTACTTTCGGAAGAAGTGCAATGTTTAGTGTTTTGTAGGAAAGATATGGCACAGGATGGGATACTTTGGAAGACTACAATTAAATCTGGTATTGAAATATTTTTTTAAAAAAATTCTGCTAAACATATTAAATGACAACATAACAAAATATTAACTAAACTGAAAAATGGATGATATTTATGAAGATATATTTGTGATTCTTAGATGGATTTGTATAATTATTGCAAAACTCATTTCTAGAATACTTACGTTTTCTTTTTTTGGGATTGTGATGACCATACTCAGTTATGAGTTGCTGTGGTTATGTTCAGATATGATTATAAAACATTATCAGTTGGAAAAATGGAAATAATGAACATATTAAGAAGAAACTTTGATGAATCTAATAATGTGATATTAAAATTTGCATAATTTTTTTTTTTTTTTGTATACTAATCTACTCTGTTGCAAGTATCAGTATTCTATGGATACTAAATGACAATACCAGTCTAGTCATAAGTTTCTATTCTTTTTTATCATTGAGGTCACTGGATGGCACAAATTGATACTTATCAATTAAACTGTAATAAAATCATTGTTTTTACTTTACCTTTGGGTGGTAAATCTTTTCTAATAATACTAAGCCTCACTTTTTTGCGTAAAGCGCAATTTAAAACTTACCAATTAAACTGTAGTAATTAGTTATCTATATATACTGAACAGTGATAAAGATATTTGTAAGAGATTGTGATCTGGCCCAACTGATGAGTAGTTAGTTCAGTGCGAAATAGGCATCTTGGACATCATTCATCTTTTTCACATGCTTTTGGTCATCTATTTATGATTTCAACTCTCCATAAGGTGTTACAGAAACCAGTCCCTAGCTTGCATTAGAGTGATGTAGTAAAAATTACCCTACAGAAATCTTATATTGAGTAACTACCTTTATTTTTGTTAGACTATCATCTCACATATTTACATAGATTCTGTTGGTTTTTGAATTCTGAGTGGTGGAAAATATGGATATAGTATGACAACTGTTGGTGAGGTTTATCTGGAATTGAAGAATAATCTAGGTTTTGTGTATTTCATTTTTCATTTCTTAGTTTTGGCAATTATACAATACCCCCAAAAATTTAATTAAATAGTGCTTTGAATTCCATATTTATGTAAGTTTAATAATAAGTAACTATTTAAATGTAATTTAGTTTTATTTATTCCTATGGTCTTAAAAAAATGTAATTAGTGTAAGCTTTTCTTGTGTGTGTTGTGCACATGTTTATTACTTATTTCTTGCAGTGCATGATTGGAGGTTAATTTCCTTCTGCACTTTTGAGTACTTAATAATAACAATAAAACATTACCATCTGTTTTGCATATATCTATCTGATAGGTTTGCAAAAAGTGGGTGTAATTAATATTTTTAATTATGCAGAAAGGTAAGCATATGTGTGACATCTTTCATATTATATAAAGCTGAAATTCTGTCCATTTTTGAATTAAGGGGGATAAGATGTTGAGGATGCATGTTATCCAGTAGTAATATTTTTTCCAATCTAATGCATTTCGTTATTAACTTTTTAGGAATTTATAATTACATAATAAGTAAAAACAATCTTAGTCTTACTGCTAGGTAAAATGTAAAAGCAATTAGTGTTTTAAATAGGATTCTCATGCTAATTAATCAATTTATGTTCTGCATTTATGCTCCTAAGCAAATGCAAGTTTATAATATCATATGTCAACAACCAGCTAAAAAAGCAAACCATTCTTTACTGCTAAGAATTTTAGTTCAACATTTGTCATCAAATAAATGTAAACTGGCATAAATTCTTTAGTTTACATGTAAGTTAATTTACAATTTAAATGACAGGGTTTTAATAACCTTTGAGCAGCTAATTCTGTGCCGATGAGAGTGTTTGCATTTGAAACATGTAACAGGTGAAGAACAGTGGTCTGATTTCTTAGCAGGATGTTGATTTACAAAATTACAGAATCACATTTATTGAAAATGATTTTACAGATCAACATTTCTGTTTGGAAAGAATGTAAATGAAATCAGGGACATGTTAGTCCAAGTTTTGCCATGAAGGAAATGATAGTGTATAAATATATTAAATGTTTTTCTGAGGGGAGAGAAACTATCACTGATGAAGAGAGATTAATTGGACCAGTAACAAACAGATCTGATAAAAACATTATGAATTTGTGAAACAGTTAATAAAGTTAATTATTGAAGGTGCTGAAAAGACTGTGAAAGATGAAAATGACCTGAATATTTCACCAACAACATACAACTTTTGTATCATGAAAATGGGTCAGGTAACACAGCATTATTCACATTTTTTTTAAGGCAAATGTATTTCTTTGACTTCAGTTCTGCCATTTTCTGTATTATTATTCATTGCACTTAAATTTCCTATCTTGTTTTCATAAATTTCTGATCAAGATTTCATCAGTTTTTATACTTTCACCATTTTTATTGTTAAATATTCAATCTCTCTTTTTTTTAAAGTCATTATCTTTGAATAATTAAAATTTCAGTAATGCTTCAATGTTTTTGTCTTTACTTCAATAATAATCTAATATCTTTCAGCAATTTCACATTTCAGTTTTGCTATTTTTCATTTTTAGTACTTTATGTTGATTATATCTTCAGCACTGTTTTTCTGTTCATTTACTTTTTCTTTTTATAGATCAATCGGTTTTCATCTTTCATATATTGTACATGTTGAAAGTTTTTTGGTTTATATAAGAATAGGATTTTTTTTTCTCTAGACCAGGGGTGGCCAACTTTTGTTTTTCATAAGATCTACTTTTTATTTTAAAAATGTGTTGCGATCGACTTGTTGTCATAGGTATATAGTCTAAGTGGAGGGAGGTGTGAAATACATAATATTTTTTGTTTTTCTGAAGGTTTGTGATGATGGTGTTCTAGTTGTATTTTTATATTGGACTATTTCCATCATCTAATATGTGTGTTGAATGTCTTTAGAACAATATAATTTTTTTATTTAAATATTCCAAATACATTCAACTGTTAGTAATATCACAGCAAACAGGTTAGTATATGCACCAACTATTAGCAATATCACAGCAAACAGGTTAGTGTATACACAACGTTTCAAGAAGTATTGTTCTCCCCTCTTCTTCAGGTGTTGCTGGCCTGACCAGTTTCAGTACTAGCATGGAATTCAAACCTGGGTCCTTAGATTCTTGATTATTGAATCAATACATTAGAACAGGTTTCCAGAGTCATACCACACAATGAGGAATTCTAACATCTACAAAGCCTAAACTTGAAATGCTGAAAAGAAAAAACTGCATCTATGAAATACCAGCCATCCCATTGAAAAGTGCTTGCAAGAACATAAACTGATAATTAGAAGAGAGAAAACAGATGTGTCTAAGGTAGCAGACTATGTATGTACCAATGAACATATGTTTGTTTGGGAAAATACAAAAATATTGGATAAAGGAGAAAAGGTACAAAGAAGAAAATTTAAAGAATCTGCTCACATGACAATGGCAAAAAATCACATAAGCCAACCTAGTGTGACTATACATAATGTATGGAAATCACTAATCAACTTTGCTCTTAGGAAAAAGTGGAGAAATCAGGAGGAACCTCATAGACAAGTATATGAAATTTCTATTGACTGTTGCCTTTGGTGGATGGCTCAGTTGGTTAGAGCATTCCCTTAAAATTCAATAATCAAGAATGTAATGACCCAGGTTCGAATCCCATGGTAGTACTGCCACTGGTCAGACCAGCAACACCTGTAGAAGAGGAAAGAACTATAACTCTCGAAACATTGTGCATATACTAACCTGTTTGCTATGATATTACTAACAGTTAGTGCATATATTAACCTATTTGCTGTGATATTACTAACAGTTGGTGCATATACTAACCTGTTTGCTGTGATATTACTAACAGTTGAATGTATTTGGAATATTTAAATAAAATTAAATTATTCTAAAGACATTCAACACACAGATGATGGAAATAGTCCAATATAAAAATACAACATAATATATTTATATATCTACCTAGTAAAAAGTAACTATTATTTAACGGGTCAAAAAACTCATGTCCGGGGGAATTAAAGCAACATGAGTAATTATTAACAATATTTATTAATTCAAATTAGCTACATTAAATCAAGATTAAAAATATTACATTCAATAATGATACAGCTTAGTGAACTTTACCTATCTAGAATTGAAAAAAAATTTAGAACAAAAACAAAAATAACAAAAAAACTTGAAAATCTTGACTTAATTTGTTTCACTCGTTACCCGACAGCTCTTGCCAGATTGGCCTTGCGATCAATCAAAAATGGCTTTGCAATCATCCGGTGGATCACAATCGACTTGTTAAACACCCCTGCTCCAGACAACCCAACTAACCATCCACTGATAGTCATTATGTAGGTATTTAGTTATTATTAGTATAATGCTTTACATACAATTATGTCAGTGCTTCTAACATGGAAATAATAATCAATAGAATACAACCTTAAGGAATTTTCAATGAAGAGACTCTTTTCAAAACATAAACACATTCAAAGTAAATAAAGAAAACTGAACTACATGTTCCAAAATGCAGCCAACTATTTCATGTTTATTACTAGCTTGTAGTGAACATAAGGATAGCATGTGAAAAAATAAAAGAAACAGTTTATTAATAGCATATGAAGTCAGGCAATTAAATGCCCAAACTCCTATGTTCACAGCACTGTACAAACAATTCAGTAAGGTAACATAACTGCAGTATCAGTGACTCACAACAGTGTTCATCTTATTATCTTGTTGAATGACATTTATTGTTATTATCATGTTTTTGTGTGTTGTTATGGGAGGCCAGAGTTTGAACTTGAGAACAAAGAACAAATATTCAATTTCTTGTTAAACTTAGGAAGAATGTAATGAAATAAGGGACATGTTATCCTAAGTTTTGCCATGATGAAAATGGTAGGGTACAAATGTATTAAATGTTTTTTCTTAGGGGAGAGAAAGTATCATTGATGAAGAGAAATCATTGTGACCAGTAACAAGCAGGTCCGAAGAAAATATTATGAGTTTGCACCAATTGATGAAAGAGCTAACCAAGTTGATTATTTGAAGGTGCTGAAAAGAATGCATGAAAGATGAAAATGATTTTAACCTTGACTGAGCATCAATACATGGCTGTCTTGTATTGTGAAAATGTGCCAGCTAACACAGCAGTATCTGTGAGATATTTATTGTTTAGCCGGTAAAAAAAATAACTGTATTGGAGCACCCTACCTACTCACCTGATCTATGCCCCTCCCCCAGTAATTTTTTCTTTATCTAAAGATAAAGGAAATATTGAAAGGAAGTCATTTTGATGACACCCAGGACATCAATAATAGGTGATTAGAACATTCCAGAAAAACAGTTCCAAAATTGCTTTGAAGGATGGACTAGGTGGTGATAATTGAAGGTTATCCTAGTGATATACCAATGAAATATGTAGGACTTTTTCTAGAATAAATTAGCGAACTTAACTGTCAAACCGTATAGCTCAGTAATGAGCAGGCAATTTAATAATGTTCAGTTGAATGCATTTTGCTACTTTTACAACTAAATGTAGAAGTTCATATTTTTTCTTTTATTTTGAATATAACATTTGCCTGTGATCTGCACTGAAAATACATTAAGGTTATATTTCATTTTCTTGTTAATTTTCTCTGTGCAAGAAGCATTGATACAATTACAAAGAATATTACATTTCAGTAAAGCAGTTCTTATTACATCTAATCTCCAAGTATATAAATTATACTTGTATTCAAACCTTAAAGCAGTTATTATTGTTTGTTGTTAATATGATCTCAATGGCTACTGAGTAGTATGTGTTAGATATTTATCATTATGATGCATTAGTAGATAGTAGTTGGGAATGTTAAATACTCCTATAGGGGCTCAATTGTTTTTACATTTCTGTATTTTTAAATTGTTTTTATTTTTGATTGGCTAATGTAACAAACATATTTTTTTTCCATTTATATTTGTCACGGCAGCATGTTCATTTGATCAATATATGTAAATTAGAAAATTTGTTTATATCGACGTTATTTCCTTTATGTTGTTTAACATGTTTTTATTTTTTTTATTAAAATTTGTATTAATGTTTTTTCTTCTTTTTCTGCAACTTCATTTAATTGTCTGCTAATTATCTTTTACTTGATAGTGGTATTAATTTGAGGAGTTTATCTTACTTTCTTCAGCTTTTGTAAAGTGATCTTCTCTTTTAATTTTTAACTTCATCCCTTCAACGATAAGATTGTAAGAGGAAATTTTGAAGTATTTATTATAGCTTAATTATAGACGAGTAATCACTCAGTTTTACTTGATAAAAAATAATACCTTCTTAATTTTTCAACAAATGATTTTATATATATTTGTTTCATTCTTATCTCTGTTAATGCAAATTTAAAAAATCAACGACTTGATTGATATTAGATGTAAAATTGCACAATAAAAACATTTAAAAATAGAAACAAAAAAATTAAAATAATGTGAAGTACTTAGAAGAAATCTGAGACCTGGACACTTAATAGAAGAGCAATACAGAGACTTCAGACCACTCAAAGAAGTATGGAGAGATGTATGTTGGGAGTAACAAGAAGAGATCGAAAACGCAATGTATGGGCAAGAGAACAAACAGGTGTTACTGACCTCATTGAAAAAATTAAAAGACTGGAGTGGAGCTGGGCTGGACATATTGTTAGAAGAGATGATAATAGATGGACAATTGAAATTTTAAACTGGATTCCAAGAGATTGTAAAAGACCCAGAAAGAGACCACATGTGAGATGGATGGATGAAATAAGAAAGTGTGCAGGGATGATGTGGAGAAGAGAAGCTAAAGATCGGAGAAGATGGATTAAACTTGGGGAGACCTTCTTCCTGTAGTGGATTGATAATAGTTGACGATGATGATGATGATGATTTAGAAGAAAATATATTTGATTGTTTGTGAAACATGGATTACAAAACAAACATATATTGTACAAAGAGAAACGAAAAGAATTATAAAGATAGTAACTGAAAAGATACAAAATGTAAAACCATTTTAATGTAAAACTGCTCCATGTGATTTAATACAGTGTTAGAATGTGGAGAGCATAAAATCCTCTAATCGATTTTGTTTATGTCGTTTTCAACACTAGGACTTCTTATGAAGTCCAGAGCAGTCCAGCCATTCTTTATTTATTTAATGTAAGATAAAAGTTTTTTTGCGCCCACAAAAATTCATTTGCTCATTTTGAATTTTGTTTTTTCATTCAAAGCCAAGAAAACATTAGCTCCGAACTTAGTAAGAATAATTCTCGTTTTTATTTATTATAATGTATTATTGATGATGTATACTAATGCTTTTTTACTATTATTATTATGGTATTACTATCATAATATTATTTTGTAAATAACATATGTTGTAAAGTTGAGTATTATTTAACATAAGAGGTGTATTCCGGTTCCTTTGTATAAGTTGAAATCCTTTTATATATATTCACACAAACATGTATTAATTTCCGAAGAACTTTTTGCATTTTTAAATGCAAGCGCTATAAATTACTTTTACATAAAGTTAAATCTATTAAAATATTAATAAACTTTTTTAAAAGTCATTTAATCGCTTAATTATTTCATATTTTATGTTTGGTATAAAATAAACTTACTGTGGTTTGATATTTTTAAGAGGTTTTTTTCTTTTTCTTTTGCATAATGGTGTTTGTCATTTGTGAGTATGGCGGGTGCAGGTGCTTAATTTATAATGGATCATTCATCCTCACAGTGGGTTTCAGAAAGCTCAGCTGGGGAATAATCTGCTGCTTACTGACATTCTAAACTGACTGAAAAATTGCAATTTAAAAATGTTTTTGAAGGAGGAAAGCTAATACGTTATTCAGGTTTTAACATTAGAAATAACTGCTTTTCAAGTTATTTCAATTAGAGTCAGAAAAGTCGATTGCTGTATAAAATATAGTTGTTGTTTTTTTGCACCCCCCCCATATCAATTATTGATTGCTCTCCCTATATATATAACACTACGTTAAAGAAAAAAAAAAAACATTTGTAAATAAAAAGATGAAATAATTTCTGCATAACTTGTTGCAACACAAAGGTATATAAATCTTTCCAAGAGCAAGAGATAAGAGAGCTTTCTCAGGTTGTGCTGACTGACTTTGATTAGGAAGCATTTTTGAATGTGGATAAATTAATAAATTTAAGTGGGAGAGGGGAGTTATATAACATATTATTCTACATATTATATATAAAAAAGAATCTTCTTTTGGCAAAGTTTTATTGCTGTCTTCAGTGTAATGTATTTATTACTGTGAATATTTGCTTAACACTATATATAGTGACATATTTTTTCATCCCTTACCCCTATTGTTCCACTTTTCCTTCCCCATATTTAGGAGGCAGGCTGTCTATACAATACTTATAAACAAAGAAAGAAGGAAAAGGAAAAAAGGCTGTGGAAAAAGTAGTTATAAAAAAGTCTAGATGTTGCTATGTTCAATCATGTGTTTAAATTTTCCAATTTATGCTGCTTATGTAGGAGAATAAATTGGAGTAACTATATATTGATTAACTGTTAACACTGGATCAATCATCGTTTGATCATCATCAATAGGAATTTGCCATTGCTTGTCAGTTTATTAATTAGCATCATTGAAATGTACCACCTCAAATTTGTAACTACAGCTTGTAAAAAATAGTGAAATATTTTATACCAATAAAATATATCTATATCATCATCAACCATTATCAGTTCACTGCAGGATGAAGGTCTCTCCAGGTTCAAACCATCTTCTCCAATCTTTAGCTTCTCTTCTCCACATCACATCTGCACACTTTCTTATTTCATCCATACATCTCACATGTGGTCTCTTTCTCAGTCTTTTACAATCTCTCAGAATCCAGTTTAAGATTTTAATTGTCCGTATATTATCATCTCTTCTAGAAATATGTCCAGACTAACTCCACTTCCAGTTTTTTAATTTTTTCAATGAGATCAATAACACCTGTTTGTTCTTTTATCCATATATTGTGTTTTCGATATCTTCTTGTTACTCCTAACATGCATCTCTCCATACTTCTTTGAGTAGTCTGAAGTGTTTGTATTGCTCTTCTATTAAGTGTCCAAGTCTCAGATCCATAAGTAGGAACTGGTAAAACACATTTAAAAACCTTTCTTTTCAAAAACATAGGCATATTTCCTTTTAGTATCAAGTTATTTCTACCAAAAGCACCCCAATCAAATTTAATTCTATGATTAATTTCATTCATTATGTCTCCATCTGTATTAATAATCTGACCAAGATATTTGTAGCTGTTAACTTCTAACTCATCATAATCTATCTTTATTTTCATATTTTAAGAAAATTCATTGAACATTGCTTTAGTCTTTTTAACATTTATCTTTAGTCATACTTTACTATTTTCATCTGATAAATCCTGCAACCTTTCCTGCAGCTCTAAAGCATTATTTGCAAAAACAACTATATCATCTGCAAAATCTAAATGACTTAAATAATCTCCATTTACTTTCACTCCTTTAACTTCCCATTTTAATCCACAAAATACTTCTTGCAGCACTGCCATAAAAAGTTTTGGAGATATGGAGTCACCCTGTCTTACACCCTTCTCAATGTTGACATTCCCAGTATCATTATGTAATCTAATTGTTGTTGTTGCATTTTTATAAATATTCTTTAAAATATGACAATATCCTGGATCTATACCTTGATGATCCAATGCTTTAATCACTGAATAAATGTTTATAGAATCAAATGCCTTTTCATGAGCTACAAATTAAAAGCTTAATGGCAACTCATATTCATTTGTCCTTTCTGTAAATTCTTTCAATACCTGGATATGATCTACTGTACTAAAACCACTTTTAAATCACTCAAGGCTTTATAAAAAAAATACTAGTTTGAATATCACTTTTTATTTTTCATAGTTCTTCATGAAGAGTTTTGCATATGCAAACCCCCTCCCTCAATGCCCTTTTAATATTGTGATCAGCACATCTACTTGGAGTGTGAATTTGGGCTAAATGATTGTTGATATTCACAAATATGTTTAAGATTTTTCTTTTGTTTTTTAGTCATTCAGATAGTCCACCTTCTGCAGTGCAAATAACCACTAAATGTCTGGTTCTTGTTTGCAAGTGGCTAAAGGCTTAAATTTGTTCTAAATTAGATACGTGTCAATACATTAACTATACAAATAAAAGAAAACAATTGTAACATGATATGGCTTTCTCTACTTGTGGTAGAAATGTCATACTTCTATGTAGGGTCGGATCCAATAAGTGTGGGGCCCGATTGGATTTTTTTTGCGGGGCCCTCTATATATTAAATATTTAAATAAAATGCAAATTCAATATATATATAAATCAAATATCATGGATCATAAGATAGGTAAACTTCTACATACATTAAAAAATAAAAATGCACAAAATATAAAAACAATTCCATTTTATTGAATATAAATTTACATCATTGAATATGAATATATGAATTTACATATTTCTAAGTTTTTGTTCTGTAAATTCTTCTAGTTTGAAAATCCAATTTCCTTGCTTCTTCAGTTTCAATCGACATAATTGCTAAACTATTTAATCTATCCTGATTCATTGTCAATCTCAGATAGCGCAGTGCAACAATGACTAATGCCAAAAAACGAATGTGAGTGCGTCGAGTAAGACGCATATAGAATAGAATAATTGAGAGAGAAGATAGTCCTATCCGATTAATTAAACGTTAGTCAAAAACGACACTTATGGGTATCCGTTTTCTATATTATAATGTATATATATTATAATAAACACAATAATAAATCTCATCCATCAATGCGAACTTAAAATATATTTGTAATTATTTGAATAATTTATCCTTTATCGTCAAGAGCAATTTGCTTTAAATTTCGAAAAATAACTTTTTGTTAATTTTGGGGGTGATGCGGGGCCCCTTCAAGTGTGGGGCCTGGGGGCCCGATTGGACCCAATCGCTCCAATTGCCTTAAATCCGGCCCTGCTTCTATGGAGATGTATGCACGGATTTGCCATTTGCGTTCTGGGTTTGCCATTTTCTTTATTTTTATTTGAACCCACTACATCACCGATCGATGTTTATCATTATTATTAGTGTGGATCCATTTTTTGGAGTCATCACAAATGCATAATTATGGTGCAGGAGTCATATATCTTATGAATTGTTACATTTTGAAATATAAGATGAAATTTACTCCACCCACAACTTTGACACTATTCACTCTGTATAAATATACTAGTAATTATCACAAATCATTTATTAAACTAGAGATTGTCTCCAGTCCAGATACAACTTTTAACCTCAGTTAAAGAATAATATAAAATTTAAACACATTGAAACAAATATGAATGCAAATAATCTACTGAAATGCCAAATAAACACATGTGTAAAATATTGGGAATATCCTCATCATTTTACTCTAGAACCATCTATTTTTAATATAAGTAATACCAATGGTTGGGGCCATTCAAATTTCTATATTATCAGTGAGGAGAATTGCTTTGTACCTAATATGTATTCAGAAGCCATCTTTACTTTCTAATATTATTCAAACTAATGTTAAGATCATTATAAGCTAGAGCCAACTTGTTTACATAACTATATAGGTTTTATACTTGGTCATCTGTGTATATGTTATTGGACTCAGGTATGCGACTTTGGATTTTTTAACGGAAATATCAAGTATCACACGACTCTCATTAATCCACTATATTACACTCCACTTTAAAGCTATTCTTGTAAGTCTAATAGTTGCAAATGTTTTCATTTAACATATACACCATTTATATAGCTATACACGTAAGTTTACTTGGATTCAGAACTTTATGATGTTTGATGTGTAAGTTATTAGCTTGAATAGAGATAAAAAAAGTGGCTGCTGGTTGTCCATGTGTATTTGAGAAAAGTCAAAACTAGGTTAAGGATTTGGCTTGCACTATCATATAGTTTGGTAGTGGATTACTGCTCTTAATACTTTAGATGTTAAATGTAAGTCTATATAGTCATGTGATGCTGTGTTTAATATGCATCATTTCACTAAAACATCAGGTCAAATTTGACTTAGCATTTAACTGAGTTGGATAATGTTAACTTAGTATGAAACTTATGAGCAAATTATCTTGAGTACAAAACCTTCAGGTAATGCAAATTTTAAATCTAATTTGGAATAGTATATGATAAGTTTAACTAAAGTTGTTAAACTATGTATTTACTGAGCTAATATTAGATCCCTATTGATGGATATGTAAATTGGATTAGGTTCACAATCCTAGGTTGTTTGAAACTTGATATTTTGATTAGCATAAAAGAAAATGGTTGCTTGATGTATGTGCATATATCCTCTCATCATAGTCAAAAAATTAGTAGCCGGAAAATTGGCTTAGGAGTCCCTTGAAATGGATTACTCAAACTCACAGTAGATAGAATGGGGTACTATGTCTAATGCAGATGTTAAGTGCAAGTTGGAAGAATTTTGTAAATCGTAGCTTGATATGTAACATGTAAAAAATGTCAACATAATAGACCAAATAAAATAATTCAGAAACTGGGCGTGAAAAACAAAATCAATATTTTCTCAAATAATATTTTAAAATATAATTTTTTTTTAATTTTATGATTTTATTGTATAGTGTTTCAAATTTTAATGAATACCTCCTCCCTCCTTAGTACACAGAAATATTTATAAAAGAATTCTATTAGTTATAAAAGCTATTGTTTTTGTGAAATTTAGAAACTCTTTTAAGTGCAGAATACTTATAAAAATGGTTGACTAGCCTCAAATTTTATATATATAAAAAACTATTAAAAAAATAAAATTTTAGATATGTAAAATTAGAAGTTTAAATCAAAGTCCATTTTATTTGTTCTATTGGTCTATTTATAATGACCTAATAATTCAGGGAAACAATAATTTTTATAGATTTTACATTGAAGTTTAATATCTACAATCTATTTGTAAACATCTGAATGACAAATGTTGTATTCAAACCTATTAATTTTTAGGAAAGCATTGATTAATAGTTATTTATAAAAACAGTTATTATTATGAAATTTAGAAACTATGCAAAATATTTATAAAAGTAGTTGTAGAAATGACAAATTTTATAAAAGTCTTTATAAAAAAAATTATAGGAGTTAATAAACTTGGAAATGATTAAATTAGATTCGGTTTTTTTATTTTTTATTATCTATAAGAGAGGTAAAACTCCATACAGTAGTGCCACCCAGTAGAAGCCAGAGTAATCAATGGTTGCGAGAAAGTTTGTACATAAAATCCTATTTGCCTCTGTTATATGTAAGCATAGGGAATGGTGATCATGTGATGATTAGTAGTTTTATTATCCATGTTAGTAATGTTTTAATAGTTATAAAAACAATTATTTATGTGAACTTTCTCATGTATTTCAATGCTATCAGTTATCATAGCATGAATAAAAATATTAATTAGGAAGAATTATTCAGATTACCTTCTTTTTGTGACGTCATAGTGAGACAGAAAAATCAAAATACATTTCTATAAAATTTACACAGTTTAAGTAATGCTTACCTTTATAGAACACTCATTGTTTTGTTAGTATGTTGTCCAATGCACATTTCTATTTAACTAAGCCTGAAATAATTCGTCAGATAATAAAAAAACACACACACACACACATTTAAAATCTCACAAAGTGAAAAGAAATACCTTGAGTAGTTTCTCTGTGTTTAATATCTTGAAAAAAAGTTATCGTACTCAGTTCTTTTTTAGTTTTAATGTGTATTTTCACTTTTTTCAGATGTTCTTGCCATTATTATTATTTTGGGGAATATGTACATGGCAGACTCTTGGGGAAACTTTTGGTAGGGTTAACTTTGAAGAATAGTCAGTAAGATTAATGCAGAATCAAAGCTAAGTATTATAAACTCAAATTTGAAACCAGGCTCAGAGTATAATTCAAATGACTTTTCAATGACCTACACTTTGATTTCCAATAAATCAAGAGATGTGTCTTTATTTATATTATGAAGAAGCCAAACAGTCTGAAATGTTTGATCAATGAAATGTCTTAAAAAAAATTTATAATTTTTTTTTTGTTGGATGTGTGATAAAATAACTCGATTGCAGTAATTAAATCCAACTAAAGAGTTGTAATCACACTCTAAAGTTGATTTCACCACACTTTCCCTAGGCTTTGTTCTAATAATTTGTGAGGATGCGCCATTGATGACTCGAAAGGTAACTTTTTTTTCTTGTCCTGCCATTTTAAAGATATTTATATATGCGGAAAATTAGTATGGTCCTTTTTTTCTTCTGCTTTTGACATTTCAGCCAGCAGATTCTTCCGATATTGGTACTGTCATGTATATCTGTCTTTGATATGTTCTGGCTATAAGTAGTTACACTATAGCCTTCAGTAGTATGCATTAGTTGAAGGTCACTTTCAATATTAACAGAAGGATGATACTTTTCATTGTATGCTATTCCTTTTCCAAAATATATAGAGGATAAATTTACAGATATATCTATCTGTTGATTTAGAAATCACATAAAAAATTTCAAATTAAAACAATCACTTCCAGATGTTTGGATTTGTGTAGGTATTTACATATAGGAATTTCATAAATAATGTAAATTTCCATCATAACCCCAGAAAAAATGGGTACATGAAATAGTACTCTTTTATTCCATATCTTGAGAAGGCCCTAAAGCATTGTTATTTCTAAAAATAATTCCACCTCTTTCACTGAAGTGGGTGTTCATTTCTCAGCTCTAGTAATTCTCTCATAATGGTTAGTATAACAGTTTAGTTTGCAGCATTTATCATCAAAAATAATCCAAAAAGTAGCATTGCCGTGGCATTTGTTTGCCAATCTTCTCGTCATGCCTGCTATGCAACTGAAGAAAAACATTGGGGATAATTGAATATCATTTATGGTGACTTCAAGCCAAGTTCTAGGTTCTTCCATTATATCATCACCAAATTCATCTTCACTATATTGCATTTGGATATATCATCACTTGAACTATCATCTTCATTCTCATCAGCTAGAGTTGGTATGTACTCTGTCGGTGCCATCAATGCAACAGTGGCTACATCTAGTAATAGCTTTGAAAAGTGTTATACTCAATACTTAACATATAAAATAAACAAAACCTTCAAATTATATTACAAAGTCTGAAATATTATTTAGAACAAATCGAGCAAAAATGGTTGAAATATTATACATCGCATATTTACTTACCTATCTGTATGACAAAAACTATTTACTGAGAGTGTAAAAACATGTGAATAAGTATATATAAAAAAATAGAGTCAAAAGAGTTGAGTTATTATTTACACATTATATAATGCCTAAAATATTTTATTAAAAATGTGATGAATATAATGAGAAAAGAATTCAAATTTATTGAAAGATATGTTCATCAGTTGTGAAAATAAAGATTTTATTGTAGAATATAAACAAGATGAGTTTAAAACTAACAAATTCCTGAAAATCTGCTATAGAAAATAAAAACTTATTTTTATTGAAATACTTTTTGTAAAATAAATAAATGAATAAAATGTAACATACTAATTATAATGAATGAAAAAAAAGAAAACACGTTGAAGCCAGAAAAACGATTACTTAGAAAAAAGTGACTACATACATATTCACTTCTAAAGTAGAGAAAAGGGAATACATAAAAAATGCCCGATAATGTCATATAAAAGTGATTTCTCATTTTTACTCTCTATCTCATAAAATTTCACATAATAATGAATGAATATTATATTCATATGCTGAAATCAAAGGGGGTAAGAATATGTTGCACATTGCTAAAAAAAATTAAGCAAAAAAAAAAATAAAACCCTCTGTAATAACATATTGTAAGGAATACAAGACAGATAGTGCTACAATGAAATATATTAGTTTTAGTTAAGTGGTTAAATCCATCTTCAGTGCCATCCAATACATATAATTTCCAGACTAGTTTCTAGATTATGTCCTTCATCTAGATCTAATAAAGGTAGTGATATGACAGCACTAAGTAGCCATTTAATTAACGACCCATATAACATGTTGATTATTGAAGGTTTACAACAGAGGCAGTACTGGAATAGAATAAATAGTTTGGAAGTTGAAATATATATATTTTTATGATTTTAGAAAATGTAATACTTAATGTTTTAATTTAATATATACATATATTTAAAAAAAAACAATGTAGTAAATAAATTAATATGCTGTTTGACATGATTTTATCTAACTATGCTGCTGTAGTAGTTGTACACCAGCAGGGCCAAATTGGAGAATTATACCTTGGTTGGAATCTCGACAGATTCATTTTTAATATTTGTGTATTGTTGGTTGCCATTAAAAAAAAAATACTATACACTAAATAAATAATTAACCATAGAAATTTTTTTTATGCATTTTTCTTTGAATTGGTGAACTTGGAAAAAGTCATCAATCGGGAAAAGAAGTTTGAATCACAATATATATATATAAATCAATGTTTTTCATCAAATATATTATCTCATTTATGAAAATATTATTAAAAAGTCTATTTTTTTCTAATTTTTTATATTACTATTTAAAAAGAGGCAAAACTCTGTACAGTAGTGCCACCTAGGGCATGCGAGAGTAATCAATGGATGCAAGAAGGTTTGCCTATAAAATCCTTATCTAGTGCCTACTCATCCAATAATCCGACTAGTTTCTAACTTGTGGCTTTCATCAGTGAGGAGCCTTGGATCTGAGAGCACTGCACCTCGACTTTAGGATCTAATGCAAACAACTCTCTAGTGGCCACTTTTTACTTATTTAGTTATCTATATAGATATGAGTCCAAAATGAAAACAATAATGTTTTCACTCCAAGCTCATTTACTTGTATGGTCATAATTATTATTATTTATCAAAAATGCTAGAGTTTAGAAATGATTCGTTATTAGAATTTACAATGCATTTTATATATGCATATTTAATATACACGACACATTAATTAAAATAATTATGTATGTTACTGCATTCAGGACAGATCTTTGATAATTTTGTGACCTGCAGGGACTCCTTGCACAATGCTTCTGTGAAGTTTTATCAACTTATCCATTTATATGCATTGATAAAATTATAAAAAATTAAAGAAATCCATTTTTTATTATTACAATGCTTATTTTATTAAAATTAATCTTCAACTTTACAGTTTCGATTTATCAGCTATTCTTCTTCAGAGCTAACTAATCTTCTTATTGGACTCTTGGAAAAATTGAATAATAAAGCAGGTTAATATTAATCTTAGTTAACTCTGAAGAAGATTATTGCTGAGGGTTAAGGTTGATTGATTTTAATGAAATAAGCACTGTAGCAGTTATAAGAAAGGTGGATAGTTAAGTAATTTCTAAGTTTAAGTATTTTTTTAAATTATCAATAATTCCATAATCATTTTTATTCATTCTGATATACCATATAGAAAAGGAACAAAATTGATTATAAACAAAAGTTATTGATTTTACTTTGTAATTTTGATATATATTTTGATTTTAAACCTGCAAAACTTTTATTCTTTTCCTAATGTTTATTTTCTGAGCAGCAGCATCTTTCAATACCTAACGCTAAAGAATTTAATCTCTCACTCCCCAAGTAGAGAGAGCAAATATATTTTTGATATGTTAATTACCTTAGACTTCGTTCAGCTGTTGGATTATGTTATATGAATGCTAATCCCAGTTCTTTCAAACGTTTTATGTACTCAAAATCTTTATCGAGTGATGTTAATATTGTGGCCTAAAACATTTTCCAAATAAAATTTGTGCCATTTTTAAACATTTAAATCGACTTTTGTGGTAGGATTTTTCACTTGTACATATTCAAAATATATATATATAGGTAAAAAGTATATAGATATGTGACTTCTCATAGATATTTTTATCTATACGAATTAATTAATATTTTCATTTTTTAACATTTGCATCATCTTGGAGCGGAAGAAATAATTGTTTTTGGAAGGATCACAGACAAGGTCTTGCTCTGGATTTAGCTTTAACACTTATTACGTCTTATGTTTGACCCGTAGATAGGTGGTATCTAGTCAGCATGCAGCTTAATCTGGCACTAACTACATTTTCATTGAGCATTGAGTAAAAATTGCAATTAATCTTTATCATTTCATGAATGTAGTTTAATAAACAAAGAAATTACTAAATAACCATGGTAAATAGATCCTGGGAAAATAAATAATAAAAGAGCTCAAACTTATAAATGCTAAAACTTTGTGATATCTGATGTTTTCGTTTTCAGCTTTCTTCTGATTAAACTTTCAAACTCCTCACTGCTCTCCAATCCATCTTATACAATCGATACACTATGTGATCATGTTTATCAGTAGTATAAGATGGATTGGATAGCTGTGAGGAGTTTGAAAGTCTGTATTCAAAGTCTCTTATAATTACATTAAATCTAGTATAGACAATATACATATATTTAAATATTCTTTTTTAAAATAAAATATACTAGTTTGGAATATAACGAAAGCTTCTTTAAATTTCAATTTAGAAATTTGAACAATTTTGTCTGTTGATATGTGAGTTGTACTCAAGCGCTGAAAGTCAATGTTTTAATTTCGAATTGAGGCAAAAAAAAAAATGGTGAGGTGGGGATGGAAGGATTGATTGGGCTCAATTCGTCATTTTGGTACTTGAACTTGTCTGCACTTTACCATAAAAAAAGAATTAAATATTATGTTTTCAAAAGATTTAAAATTTTATTTTTTAAAACATGCAGACACACATTAATTTTTATTTATTACTTCTGAATCCATCACATATAAATATTTACTACATCATTATACTGAATGGTTTAGTGCACTGATAAAGTGACATATTCTGAAGCTGAAGACCCGCGAATTAACCCCAGCTCTCTCCCTTCCTGTTCAAACCTCTTTTGAACTTTGAACAATAAACCATTCGATTATTTTTCTACTATATCACTTTCAACTTCACCTATTTCAGAGTGCACATAGTATAAGTTTAATATTGAGGGAAAATAGATAAGAATTTATGAAATATTTATGGGTAAATATGAATTTTTAAATAGATCTTGTAAAAGACTATAATGAAGAGTCGAAAAATTGGGAGCAGAAAGATCTTGTAATAAATATTAATATATGATTGATTTAGAAGTATTAAATAGATTTAAACATTTTAAAAATAAAAGCTTTTAAACTATCATTTAATAAAAGAAATAAATTAAAAAGGTGCTACTAAACAGGATTTGGTTGTAAATTATTTAACGTCTCAAAAGGTTATTATAATATTAAATATTTATTAAATTTTAATACCCACAAATTAACGATAATGAATAGAATTTAATTTTCATAATTCGTTAATTGTACTCAATATAACCTGTGTTACTGATCTCATTGAAAAAATTAAAAGACTGAATGCGAGTTGGGCTGGATATATTGCTAAAAGAAATGATAATAGGTGGACAATTGAAATCTTAAACTGGATTCCAAAAGATTGTAAACGGCCCAGATAGAGACCACATGTGAAATGGGTGGATGAAATAAGAAAGTCTGCATGGGTGATGTGGAGAAGAGAAACTAAAGATCGGAGAACATGGATTGAACTTAGAGAGACCTTCATCCTTCAGTGGATTGATAATAGTTGATAATGATGATGATGACTCAACATAAATTACGTTTTTTACTATAGTTTTCTGGACCATAGCATATTATTTTTGCTTCAATTATGTATTTATAATTTAGTAAAATCCAGCAATCTACAACATAAAATTCTTTTATTGTAAACTTTATCTTTTGAATTCTTTTATATCATATATTTTCTGAAATAAATATCTAAATTGATATGTTCACTATAGCATTACTCCTATATCCACAGTCTCCATTACTTTAGTTTCAGTTATCATTGATTGAAAACATTTTTTTGCATGGCAAAAAAATCTCAGTGCACATACACATGTATACATATATATATATATAATCTGTTATGTGGGGTGCTACTAGGTTCGAATCCACTATTAGGAGTATTGGGAGAAGGGGATTAATACAAATGTAAAAAGTAAAAGATAGATCATTAAAGGCATTAGCCCTCCACGTTGTTGTTCATCAGGCTGACCAAGAGATGGGACGGTGATTTCATTCTTGTTTAACCCTTCTAAAATTATTCAGATACCCATTTACAAAGTAGTGATTAATACATTGTACAGGCTTGAACCTGCATTTATATATGTAATATATGCGGGGTTCGAACTCAGACTTTCACACGACCCACCACTCTCAGTGCCATCTCATATTGCTGACCCACCTGATCACACACATGTTGAAAAGATAAATAATCACCAATATACGTATTTCATGCTAAACCAGCAATCATCAGTTGGTCTAGATTACTATCCTCACACATATATATATAATCAGTATTCAGCTTTATATTAAGATAGCCAATCTATATACTTTAATGGACAGGCTTCAAACTATTCCAACTCACAACTCTTTAGCCTTCCATTTCATTGAAAATCTGATGATAAGGCTTTGAACGTTCCATCATCAGGTTTTCAATGAAATGGAAGGCTAAAGAGTTGTCAGTTGGAATAGTTTGAAGCCTGTCCATTAAAGTATATAGATTAGCTATCTTAATATAAAGCTGAATACTGATTATATATATGTGTGAGGATAGTAATCTGGACCAACTGATGATTGCTGGTTTAGCATGAAATACGTATATTGGTGATTATTTATCTTTTAAACATGTGTGTGATCAGGTGGGTCAGCAATATAAGATGG
The DNA here is from genome assembly GCA_028023455.1 of Epiperipatus broadwayi. NCBI lineage: Eukaryota > Metazoa > Onychophora > Udeonychophora > Euonychophora > Peripatidae > Epiperipatus > Epiperipatus broadwayi. The sequence continues at coordinate 17,160,981 of JAQFVV010000006.1, forward strand.
CACTGAGAGTGGTGGGTCGTGTGAAAGTCTGAGTTCGAACCCCGCATAAAGTAGTGATTAGAAAGTTGGATGTGTTACCTACACATTAGCTGTTTGAAATCTGAAAATTTTATCTGCTCTGTATGTATATTTATTTGTGCCCATAAATATATATTATTAATATAACCTTTCTCAAAGAAAGATGAGCGATGCACCTATTGTTTATTATATCTTAAATTTTACTTTTAGTGGTATTCACACTAATTAGAAAATCGATTTTTAAAAGAGCCATATCAATGAAATTGCGTTTTCTTGTGAAATTAGTAAAAACCTTGTCTGGGGAATAAATATAAATGACTAACATTTTAAGGTTCAGCGTGCTCTCTGCCTAATTAATATTTCATAACAATGGGTAAAAAAAAAAAGAAAATCTCCAGTAAGCTATTAGTCGTTCTATAATTAATATTTTTTTTTTGCTTTAAAGTAAATTTGATTTTTTAGCGAGAAATTATTAAGCATTACTTTTAAGCATTTTTTTTTTTTTAAGTTTCAAAGGAGTTTTGAAATATTTATTATTCTCTTTGGTAAATTCAATAAATATTAATATTTCACCGACGATAACAATATCACATGACTTGCTCTTATGCTTCCAGGGCTAGTTAGCTCTCTCTCTTCACTCTACTATAAAATAAAATTATCATAAAACTTAACTATAAAATAATAGTTGCAGACTGGAATATTCAATGGGCTCCAAATAAAATAGTGCTGTAAAATTTTCTTCCCAGACTAATTTGTGACTTATGCTTTGTCCGTGAGGGCTAGGATTTTTAAACTAAAATTAATGCACCTGTACATTTGCAACATTCTTTTATATTATTCAAGCCGCTCTGAAATTCAAAAGCACGTTCTGGTTTTGAATTCGAGCTGATTTGCCTGCATAATCCTTGGCACTGACCTTTCTAATCAAAGGATATGAGGGATCTAACTACATTTGGCACAAAACTGCATTCTCTAAAATATTTAGAAATAGACTCATTTCAGGATCTGATGGAAAGAACCTTGCAGGGTAGTAGCTTGCATGACCACATATCTTGCTTTTGAATCTGTGGTTTTAATGTAGAATGAATGTAAAAAATAATTAGTTTACAAGCAGTTTTTTTTTTACTAAGTATCCATATTCATCCAGTTCTCTATCCACCATTAGTTATTAAATGAAGTAAAGTCTGAGATTTAATCTGATTTGGTCAGATGAATATCAGTTTGTTGACTGCAAAAAAATAAACTATAATACATAGTGAGGAAGGTAGGTGGGTTATATTTGTACAAGTGCTGAGCCCATGGTTTACTTTAGTTTTAGCTGGTAAAGAGTCGGCAATTTATTCCTCTAATTGCTCAGTCGCTTATTGTAAATTTGAATATTTAATAGATTCTAGATATAGTGTTTCTTAAATGCATATCAACTGACATTCTTTCTATATCTTCAAACTAGGTTTGAAGCCTTCATTAGTAAAGAATTTTGAACTAAATTTATTGCACATGTTTTTTTGTTTTGTTTAATGCACTTTTCATGCAACAGTGACTTGAAACTAGAAACAATATAGCTACCATAGCACTGAATAGCATTAGCATACACTTCTATTGATTATTTAAGCTTATGTTAGATGGTAGAAGTGGTAAGGAACAAATAGTTAGCTTTTGCAAAACAATGAATAAACTGATGTCGTGAATTTTTTAAATGTTGTTAGATAACATATACATCATTGCCATTTTCAACTATTTTCGATCCACTGTAGGATAAAGGTCTCTCCAAGTATAATTCGTATTCCCTGCTCTCTAGCCTCTCTACTCCGCATCACTCTTGCATGCTTCTTTATTTTATCGATCCATCTCACATGTGCTCTCTTTCTAGATTTTTTATAATCTCTCAGAATTTAATTTAAGATTTCATCTGTCTATCTATTAGATGATATATATATATCATTAAAAACCAGTCCACACTTAGACAAACCCAATATCAATAACAGTCAACAATTATAAACTGTTGTCAAGGCAACCTCCTATATATATATCCATTTTTATATATGTAATATAAATTTGACCTTCAGAATCATATACTGTTACTTTTTATTAGAATTACCTTTGTTGTTTAAGGTTTTTTTAATTTACTTGTTTATAAACCAATATTATCATTAAGTCATCACTAAAAAAGGTTTGTTGTACTTAATGCTTAGGTGTCAACTAGTTCTTTGATTTAATTTATTGTAGAAGTTTATTAATTCTATAAGCTTTATTGCAGTAAGCCTTTTTTTTTTATATGATTATGTTTCATATTCCAATATTTCTATTTTGAACCATGTCATCTCTGAATTGTTTTGTGATAAATATACGAAGTAATTAGGTCTGCCTGCACTACGTTAGCAATGAAGAATATATATTTTAAGTAGTTGGTTACTTTATGTGCATCTTACAATAATGGATCCAGTAGTATCGAATTCAGCAATTTGAAGAAAGATTTTAATTGGTTAATTTATCTTGCTACCATATATGGAAAATTTTTGAGTTCTTTTGACGTTAATGAAAGCAAATACATGTTATACATTAACACTAGTGACAAAGAAAGTATCTTCAATTTATATAGCTAATATTTTCTCTTGTGATAATATTTGCTGTATATATATATATATATATATATTTACCATATGAACTTAAACATAGCTCAGTATATATGTAAACAAAGAGAGTAAATCACCCATCTCCAGGCTATGAATTAAAAGAACTGTAAATGGTGAACCAAGGACCAAGAATAGAATGAATCCACCTATTCTCGGAGCTCTGATGTTTATTATAATGGTCGACTAACCTCTCTAACCTAATCTGCCATACCAGGGCACCACCCGGCCATTTGAACCTGGAAAATTTATACAATAGGCAGATACGCGCGGAAGAGATTACCTTTTTATCGAACTGAAAGCACCATTTGCTAGCTCAGGGAGAAGCTGAGCTTAAAATATTATACTGTATATTCAAATTTCTAATACTTACTTTTAAATATTAATAAAATATATAAAATAAGTTACTGCCAAAATTAATTCAACAAAACATTTTATTACAACGCACACATGCATTAAAAAGATTCTGAAAATTAAATCAACTAAATATATTTGATCTGGATTATATGCACAGATGGAAGTGTTTAATAGATTTAAATACAATTTTATTAAGTGTGAACATGCTACATAGATTACGCAATAACCAACCCAATCTTTTTTAATCTTAGGCCAAAAATCTCGCATTTAAACCAATACCGATGTGACCAATGCAAAATGAGATTATTAGCATAACACAATCATGCTAACAGGAATTTTACATCTGTAGCATGATATCATTAGAAAAATAACGAATCATAGTGAGAAGGAATGAGCATCTTCCCCATGATACAAGAACGAAATTATATGAGAAGCTCTGTAAATGGTGATAGCGGTCTTTGCTGGCTTACTGTCCCAGTCAGAGCATAAGAAAATCAATGGCATAGGAAATACGTCTATGACCATAGGCAATGAATGACTACTCTTTTGGGTCATACATTCAGGTGGGTACTATGCCCTGTATGCTAACGCGGTACAAGGGAACGAGTATCCAATGCACCTACTCAAGTAGCACTAATCCAACTACGAAACAATTAGACCAAAATTAACACACTTTAAACTAACAATCTTACAAATCTATGCAGCCATTCATGCTCACTTTAAATAATTAATTTAAAAGAAATTACGAGAATGGAAATGATATTAAGCATATTTAAAAAAAAAAGAAAATACATAAATAATTAAAAATTTAGTCAGATACAAGATTTCTTTTGAAAGTTAAGTGACACTTAAAATACTGGAAAAAGTTCGCATTATATGATTAATGTTTATACTTCATTTAAAATAAAAGTTTATACTCTCCAATGCTATAGGTAAAGTCCGTATTTGTAATCCTTATGCATGGTAGAATTCAAAGTTCTTTCCATTCCTATTCTTCTAGATGGAGAGAAGTTCATTGCTGGCTATTTTCCGGGAATCATCCTATTCTGGAGACCGCTTCAGCTGCTGCAAATACGGGAAACATAAATTATTGCTGACCCCTACATTTTGGAGATCCGCAATACACCGCTCAATATGCTTAATAATAATCCACAATCAGCCAGAGCAATCCCAAAAATCTCTTCTCCCTTCAAAGTTTTTTTTTTTATCCTTGTAAACTCTTATCAGTAGTATTTTTTTAATTTATTTCTCATCTGACTATATGCCCAAGGGCCTGTTTGCAATTACCTCAAAATAGAAAATCATTTCCATTCTAAGAATAAAAATAACTAATTAACAGCATTTAATATAAAAATTCTTTTATATTAAAAAGAATCTTGTTTTTAGATTTTAACTTTAAATTATCATTAGTTTGCCATCTGTGCATTATATATATTAATTCAAATCAAATTATTAAATTCCCCCTTTTTTTATACATATATTTCTACTTGAGTGTGATTATATATATATTTACTTCTGTTTGAAAGAAATGTAATGGCATATACTTATTCCGTTACATTATAAACATACTTTTCTCAACATCGTTGATTCAAAGTGAAATTATATTTATCAGCCTTGGAATATGGCACTAAAGTGTTGTTAAATCCATAATCAATTATACAAGGATGTAGACAGAATATTACTTTTAACACCACAATTAAACAAGATTTACCAATAGTGATAATAAAGGTATGCTTATAAACATCAGAGCTCCAAGAATAGATAGATTTATTCTATTCTTGATTTTTTGTTCAATATTTAGCCTGTAGGGGATGGAGGATATAATTTACTCCCTTTATTTACATTTACGATGTGTAATTGTATAATGCATTGAAATTTATTGTTATAATTACACATTTTTTTTGTGCAAAAAATTATAATGATTTATCAGTTAAAGTTTTATTTTTCATATTATTTCGAATATAAGGTGCCTTTTGAATTTAAGATGCAGTAGGATTTTAAGCCTGAAAAATTGGGAAAAATATTATCCCCCAAATTTAAGATTCAAATATATACTAAATAGGAACTAATATAAATACAATAAATGCATCTAATTTATTGTGAATGTTCTTCAGATATATGGTACTTTCACTTTCTACATCTTCACTTTCAGAACTTGAATTCTCATCTTCACTATTCCATCAGGTACATCATCTTCCAGCCATTTAAATTATAGCCGAACATTATAATTACTTTATCAATTTGCTTTTATATAAAGTACATTTTTCTATTAAAATCCGAGTCATTTTTCTAAAATAATTTATTTTCTGAAAAAAAAAAAATTTTAAATGTCAAGCATTGGTGGTCGAAAGGTCAGCGACAGCTGCTTTACAAGCAGTTGTCCCGGGTTAGCGGGGTTAGCTTCCTGGCTGATGCTATGACACATGAGAAAAAAAATTTTTTTAATGTGTAAAAAAAAGATTAAAATATTCGTTTTCACTTTGAAATTCAAAATGAAAACATCGGAATTATAATAATTTTGACAGGCGATCTCTTGTTTACAATAAACTAATCAGCACCTTGGAAGGTATGCTCTTATCTCATTGTTATATTGATTTGTTGTAAAAATATTCTAAAGATTATTTGGTAATCTTTTCTTGATAAAATACTGGTAAAATCTGCAAAATAATGTTAAAAGTACGGTTTGAGAGTTAAAGCTGTTTACAAAATTAATCCCAAAAATATTGATTAAAAAAGATCTAACATGTTATTGTACACAGGAAATGATCATAATACTATGTGCATGTATAGCATAAAGCAAAGATCCACAGTAATAAGCTGTTGAAAATGTTCACTTCAAATTTAAGATTGCAACCCTATTTTAAAGGTCCAAAATTTTGAAAAAAGGTACATCTTATATTCAAAGTAATAAGGTATTTATTTTTCAGTTGACATTTTTCTAGTCTTTGTAAACATTTACATCAACAGTACAAAGTAGTCTATAGCAGTTAATATTAAAAGTTGTAGTGTTTTTTAATCTGTTGAAATGAAATGACCCCCTCCCCCATTTTCTATTACCATTTTGCATGATGAGGAGGGATGAAAATAAACTTGAAATTTAATAACCAAAATATAGCTGTCAAGCTTGTATTTTATTTGTGCACATACCAAATTGTGGGTGGATGACATGGTTTGGGCCTAAAGGAATGGAACAGTTATGTCATTAAAGAATATTTTCAATTGTTTCTAAGTTAATATGCTTGAAATTAAGAAAAAGTTACTCAGAAAGCTAATTACAATGAGCAGAAACGGAAGTTAGTTGCGGTGAAAGAAAAAAAAGGTACTGACATACAAATATTAGAGATATGAAGGTTAGAACATTTAAACCAGAAAAAGTAGACATGGTTATAAATTTTACTTTTTGTTCATGCTAAGCATGCTTTCAGCACATTGAATATCATAGTAACATAGAATATCATGCAAGAATTTGGGTAGTAAAATAAATTGTGTAATTAGTATGAATAAAGAGAAAAAGATGACAAAAAATATTAGTAAAAAAAAGATAAAAAATTAACTCATGCACTCAGATCAAAATCTGACATACTAAATTTCATTTATTGCATTTATTTTTTATTTAAAAAAATAAAATATTTATAATTATCAGCTCACTTTTACATATAAACACATATCTGCAGGCATTTAGTACAAACTTTGTCAATAATTTTGAAGATACATATTAATGATTAATTGGCTTCATCTTCAAATACCATATATTAGTGCTTACAGTTTTAATTTGGCTGCTGAAAGGAATTTGCTGTTAAATGAAAGGAGAAACTTTGATTCCTCTTGGAGGCCTTAAAAGAACCGAGCTGGCAATTTCTTATTGTCCATTCCATATGTTATTGTTGTTGTAGCTGTTATGACTATGTGTTTATTCATATAATATATGAACGTGGATGGGCTGCTGCTCATCAACACGTGTTAGCCAGAATGATGAGTTTATTGGCTTTTTATCTCTGAATTTAAGATCAATAAACACCATGGTCTTTTTTTCTCAGTTGCCTGAATATCTTTTAACTGAAATATCAGTTGAGTTTTTCTTGAAGGCAGAATGAATGTGTGTGTGAATGAAATTTTTTTTTTTTTTAATAGATATTTACAATCATGACAGACAAAAATAAATCATGGCCCTATTTCCAGGACTAGCTAAGCAGTAGTTGGAAGCCGAAGGCAGAGGGTGCTAACAATCTCCTGATTATGGCCCAGGCTGCTATTTCATTATGACCTTTTATTTAGGTACTTAGAACTGCAGATCATTTTCAAGTGAAGGGTTGGGAAAAGAACTGTCTCATATTAATTGAGACATTATTGGACTATATGGAAGAACAACATTTTGGAGATTGTTAATGTATTGGACAGAGTGGCAAGCAACTTAATAGCACATACAAAATGCAGAAATTTTAGGTTTATGTCCGGCAAGTTCTCTTAGTGATGAAATAATAGAGGATTTTTATATGAATGTACAAAAGATTTTAACCAAACAACATTTTAAAATTGTTATTGGAGACTTTAATCTGAGAGTTGATAAACAATTGAAAGATGAAAGTGCTATAGATAAATTTGGTTATGGTAATAGAAATGAGTTGGGCATAGATTGTTGCACTTGCAGAAAAAGAAAAACTTTATAATATGAATTGTTTTTTTGAGAAAAATGTTAAATGAAATGGACATGGAAGCCCAAAGGAAGATACATCAAAATTGGATTATATTTTGACTAACAGAAAATATGTACTTCAAGATTGTAACGTTCTTAATAAATTCAACGCAGGAAGTGATTATCGAATAGTTAGATGTAAGGTACATGTTAATGCAAAACTAGAAAGACAAAAATTATTAAGAAAAACAATATTCACAGTTGATATTTCTAATCTTCAGAAACATTCCAATGAATTTAAGTTAGAACTTGCAAATCATTTTTAAATATTAACAGATTTTGAAAATGATGGAGATTTGAACAAAATCAATAGGAAGATATTAAAAACTCCAGCAAACACAAAAGAGCACCAATTGACCAGTAAAATTTTCTACTGAGATAAGGCAATGTATGAAGAACAGAAGATGCATGAAACTATATAAAAATGATGAATTAAGATGGTTGAATATATTGTATTTTGTAAAATAGCGCAAAAAAGAGTTCATAATGTTATAAGAAAGTATTATTGTGAACTAGTAAGAAAGTTATAGAATAAAAGTCTCAAGAGTGTAAAATATCATGTTGGTATTGTTAGAAAACTTATTTCTCAATAAGAAAAAAAAAATGGAATTATTACTAAACAGAGAGATGACAACATGAAATGTATAGAAGAGTTCTATCAAGAATTATATAGCAATAAAGTACAAAGAAAAATCCCTCCTACAACTACTATATTTTCTGAATTGCCCATGATTTTAAATGAAGAAGTAAGATGTGCAATTAAATTTATGAAGAAGGAGAAGAACTCCAGGTAGTGCTGAAATTATAATCGATGTCTTAAAAAGAAGCAGAAGCAGTGAAGAAATAGGAATTTTTTTTCCAGATTTATACACCAAATATCTAAATGATAAAGATGTCTGAGATAATTGGAAGAATGCAAATTAATATTAATACCTTAAAAAGATGATAAAGAAAATACCAGAAATTATAGACTTATCAGTCTTTTATCATCCAAATATTGAAGGAAGTTGTTAGAAAGGACTAATGAATATGAGTTGTCATTATGCTTTGGATTTGTAGACTATGAAAAGGCATTTGATTCTATAAGCATTTCTTCACTGATTAAAGCATTGGATCATTGGGTGTAGACCCAAGATATTGCATTCTGAATAATATTTATAAAAATGCAACAGCAACAGTTAGATTTGATACTACTACAAATATTAATATTGAGAAGGGTGTATGATAGGGTGACTCCATATCATCAAAACGTTTTACAGCAGTTTTGCAAGAATTTGTGGATTAAAATGGGAAGCTAAGAGAATAAAAATAAATGGAGATTATTTAAAGCAGCTAGTTTTTGCAGGTAATGTAGTTGTTTCTATAAATAATGTTTTAGAGCATCAGAAAATGTTGCAAGACTTATGAGATGAAAGTAAGAAAATAGGATTAAAGGAAAATTAAATCACTAAACATCACACGATTACCATTCTTTATGCTTACACAAGCTGTTTACACAGGGTAAAACTCTCCATACAGTAGCACTCCTCACTCCAAACCAGAGTAATCAATGGATGCAGGATGGTTTATACATAAAATCCCTATCTATTGCCTACATCCAATATTCCCATACTAGTTTCTAGCTTGTGGCTTTCATCAGCGAGGAGCCTTGGATCTGAGAGCACTACACCTAGATCTTAGGATTTAAATGCAACCCTCCAGTAGCCACCTTTTACCTTATTAGCTAACTGATTTTAGTATGGTATCACTGGATGTAACAGAGCTATACGGGTCAATTAACCGTAAAAGCTCGATAGACATTATTATAACGGAACTCACAAATAATAATTGCCCACAAGAGCAGCTAAATTTCATAGTAGAATTTTTGAAATGGACGGATCAAAATATTGTGGCGACATTTAATGGTAAATGTTATAAAATGAATGACGGATGGCCAATGGACCTCCCAATAAGTGGGATAATATCTAATATTTTCCTCAATCATTTTGAAAGGCAAATACTGACTAAGTACTACACAATAGAACCAAACTTAATATATATGCACTATGTCGACGATGTATTCATAGTTGCACCAGAACAAATAATGGATATTCAGAAAGAGCTACCAACACAAACCTCTTTAACAACTAACTGCATACATGAAAACCTCCAGCATAATGTTAATTATCTAGATATTCAAGTTCATAGAGATCCACACCAACTTACATACGCTATGACAGTTAAGTCACTAGAAATTCGAGGATTTATACATCCAAACTCGAACTCACCCAACTCACATAAATTGGCTGGACTCACTTCCTTCCTGCACAGAAATCACAGACTATGTAAATTTGAAGCTGACCGAAAAATGAACCTCACAAATTATATTAAAGATCTAGAAAATGTTGGATATTCACACAACATTATCTATAAAAAGATAAGGCAATTCCAAACTAAATTACAAACTGATAGGGTCAGAAACAATATACCCAGAATAATGCTACCGTACATACCATCAATTGCTAGGAAATATTATAAAATATTTGCTGAATCCTTCGAACTAGGATTCCACACCCCACCATCAACAAACAGAATGATAAACAATACCAAAGACAAAATACCTTCTGATCAAATAGCCCAAGCAGTTTATAAAAGTTCATGCCCAACCAATGGATGTAGAGCGGCATATTATGGGGAGACCCATGCCAACATTACAACAAGAACATCTCAACATCATTATTTGCAGAGATCTATAAATAACGATGAAAACAGATCCATATTCTTCGAGCACCAAAAAACAACAGGCCATGTATTCAAACCCACTATGGCAAGGGCACCGTGCACTGAACATAATGATATGAAATGAAAAATTAAAGAGGCGTGCTTTATTGCAAATGACAATTGTGCAATAAACCGGAAAGAATCGTGCTTTGCAATCTCCAGAAAATGGTCGTTATAAAATTTGCATAAATTTTACATAAACCACAGCTAAACTTCAATTAACTGTAGGCTATGATTATGGAGACTCAAGGTCTCCTAAAGCGCTTAGCCATATAACTTGTAAGAAGATTGGGACAAGCTTCACTTTTTTGCGTAAAGCGCAAGTTAAATTACTTACTAGCTAACTATAAAATTTTGAGTTCAAGATGAAAACACAGTAATGTTTTTTTAATTCAAGCTCATTAGCTTGTATATTAGTATAAATCTGAACTCAGTTCAGCATCCATACTTTTTGATGCCTTTGTTTGTTTAATAACCACAGTCGACATAATCCTTACTCTGGCTTGCACTGAGTGGCACTATTATATGAATAGTTTTGCCTCTGTGTAAACAGCTTGTGTGAGCATAAAGCATGGTGATCATGTGATGTTTAGTGATTTAATACCAATCCTGCTCAATAGCATTATAGTGATTATGGTTATTAAAGAACCAAAGACATCAAAAAGCACGAATAATGCTGAACTGAGTTCCGATCTATACAACTATACAAGCTAATGAGCTTGTGAATTGAATACATTATTGGGTTTTCATTTTGGACACAAATCTCTATAGTTAGCTAATAAGGTAAAAGGTGACTACTGGAGTGTCATGGTCCTAAGATCTAGGCACAATCCTCTCAAATCTAAGGCTTCTCACTGATGAAAGTCACAAGCTAGAAACTAGTCTTGGGATATTGGATGAGTAGTAACTAGATAGGGATTTCATGCACGAGTCTTTCTACATCCATTGATTCCTCTGGTTTGCATTGAATGGAGGGAGTTCTGCCTCTGTGTTAAAGGGAGATGTTAAAAAGAGGTAAATAATGTTCAGTGGATTTTTTCAAAAGAAGAAAATAAAGTTTGATAATGATGAGTTAGAAAAAGTTAACAACTACAAATACCTTCATCAGATTATTACTACAGATGGAAACATAAGGAATGAAATTAATGATAGAATTAAATTTGGGTTTTTTAAAATAAATGTGTGCTACTAGTTCTTATTTATTTATCTGAGACTTGGACATTTACCAAAAGAGCACTACAGAAACTTCAGGCCATTTAAAGAAGTATGGATAGATTATGTTAAGAGTAACAGGAAGTGATTGAAAATGAAGAACATATGTGAGAGAACACACGGATGTTATTGACATCATTGAAAGAATTAAGAGACTAAAGTGGAATTGGGCTGGATATATTGCTAGAAGAGGACAATTGAAATCTTAAACTATAAAGAACTAGAAAGCGACCACATGTGAGATAGATGGTTGAAATAAGAAAGTGTGCTGGGGTGATGTGAATAAGAGAGTCTGTAGATTGAAGAAGATGCATTGAACTTGGGGAGACCTTCATCTTACAGTGAATCATAATGGTTAAAAATGGTATGATGATAATTTTGATTTACATTACAAAATGGTACTTTATAAATCACTTCATTATTTTTAGCAAGCATCTTTTCACATTATATTAATAGTTTTTTTTCTTTCTCAAAGTAACCTTTATTAATAAAAGATTACAAAAGACTTTGGGTACACTTACCCATTGAGGATTACACAGTGATTCAATGTAACAAGGTAAAGTGACTATCAAAGATAAAATAGCATCAAAGTGATAAAATGACTAAAGCCATGTTTAAAACAAAACCCTTTTAAAAACTCAGCTAATCTTGCAATCAACTAAGCTTTGTGTGCGTGTGTATTAAATTATTACTTCGAAGAAACTTATAAGCAGTAGTCAAATTATATCTATTAATAAAAGTTAACATTTATAAATAATTTGCAATATATACATAATGGTTTTTAATAGTCAGGATTTGATTAACGATTCTAAATAAGAGTATGATAATATTTTAACTTTTAACTTTATTTAATGATAAGTAATAAACGCAGAACTTATTTTTTATGTAGGTTGATACCGAATTATCACATAGAAATGAAGATGAATGAAATGTTTAAAAACTTCCTGAATATTTACTGATTTCCTCTTCAGCTTAGAAGCGGTTCTCCATTTATATTAACTCGTAAACCACAACATACATAAGTCATTCCTGGCAGCTATATAAAGTGCACAAAATTAAAAAAAAAAAAAAGTTAACATAGAGTGTAGGACTTTTTAAATTTTATTTATTAAGATATATTTTCTTTTTGTGATCGGTTAATTAAACAATAGTAATATCTGTCTTACAATTCCAGAAGCCATCAGTGCGAAGTCAGGCCTCTGTAATTGGGTTCTTGGCTAATCTTGTATTCTTCTTCACTTGATATTCATAGACAATGACTAAAAAATTGTAATAGTCTAAAGCTTTGAACTCGTCTAGTACAACTTGATAATTATGTTGGTTTGCAACTACATATTTTAGAGACTTCGGCTACCTCTGATCTTTTGACCAATTAAAAGAATTCTCTTCTGGAGCTGAAGAAAAGCAAGACTAATTTTAACTGAATCGTAGTTGGTTAAGTTATTACTAACATTTATAACTTAAGTAACCATTATAATTCTTTTCTTCCATCTTCATTTTTATCCCCTCATTCATCGTTAATTATTTACGATTGGCTTTTTTTAACAATTATAAATCTATTATAACTAGAATTTTGTCTTTATTTTCTAACTTTTATTCTTTATCTTTGGGTGTGCGTGTATGTTGGAATGGCACATTTGTGTACTTACATGTGATTGTTAATTAAAGGAAATAATAATCATCATTACTTTATCTCTAAGAAATTGAATAATGACAAGAAAGTGAAGTAGTTAGAGATCCATCGATGGAGACAGGGTGCAGGTGTTAAGACAGCTCATTCTTCTGACTGATAAAACAAATTTATAACCAGCCAGTTTGTTATATGTTGATTAATAAATAATAACATTAAAATTTCAATAATTAAACCAACTCATTATTTGTTTTTAAATAACTTGTTTATTGCTAATAAGGAATGTATTTATTACTTGTTAAATTCCTATCAATAATTATGAATACTTTTCATTCTTTTCTAAGTTTATATGAGTTTTTATTGTGAAAAATAAGAGGGGATCAGGAACATTTTATTTATGTAAATGAATAAAGGTTTATTTATTTCTTTATTAGTTAAATATATGTCTTAATATATTTCTTTAATAAATTACTATTGTTTTGATTGAAAGACAATGACTATCGAAGGAATTAAATTTACTGCTATAGTAGTTAAATTAGCTCAAGATAATAAACTCTTCCAGATCTATTGTTTAGCTTAAGTGTGAAAATTAAAAGCCAAAGGACGTTTTGGAATGTAGATTAAAAGATTAAATATCTTTTACATATCTCTTTGCGAGGTACAATCTCGCCAGCAGACTCTAATAGAGAACATAGGAAAGAAATTAATGACTAAGTTTGTCAACTGTTGAGTATCTGCTAATCTTTACTTTATTTTGTTTCTAATCAGTATTAAATGATTAGCTATAGGCCAGCTATTAGAAAAATAAATCCTATGCTTTCTTTTTTAAGTTTCATTCTGTCGTGAATATGGTAAACAACAAATATATTAACTCCATCCATAAGGGTTCTTTTGGAACATAAAGCTGAAATTCAAATCTAAAATATTAATTATTATCACCAAACGTTTCATTTTTCCAACAGTTGCCCTCTTGTGAAGCCTGAATAAAGGGGCGCAAACAACAGGCTAACTTTATTCACATTATGTTTGTATCACAAGAGTGCGCTGCTGGAGAAAAAAAGCAACGTTTGATATTTTATATTTAAGTATATATTTTAAAAACACCATTAAACATTTGATTTATGATTGTTTTAACTCTTTACTTTTTTTTCTTGGCAAAGAATTGAAATACAAATTACCTGGCGGATTTACAAATTTTTGTAATTTGTCAGTAGAAATAATAAACGCTCTCATCCTATTGATACTTTATGAATGAAATATAAAAAGTGCTATATAGATAAGAGATTAAATAGTGCTTAAATATTCCAACAGTCTTTAATAAAACAGTGGAGAAGAAATTACTAGGCTTGTCGCTGTTGAGTGATGAGATTTGAAGAATATCATAACGACTAACTAATTGCCTTATTTATTCTATTAGATTGTTAGTTGGGTTGGCTATGAACTAGCTATAAATAAATATTAGTTAAAGACTGATTGAAACTATTCTGTCAGATTGAACCCAGGTTGTGAGTATAGAAGACAGGTACATTATTTCTATCCATAAGACCCAGTTCGTTTGGAACGTAAACCCAGCAGAATAAGAACTGTGATATACATTTATAGTCAAAATAAAAGTCATAGATCATTTCATAGATCACATGACCCTATCTCTTAAGCTTGTAAGTTGTAAAGGAATTGGCAATCCTCACTGTTTATATACATTTATATATTTCAAAATTATCACTTGATCTGCCATCGTCTTAACTCTCATACTCTTTTTTTTTTCTCTAGGCAGAGGATTGAAAAACAAACTCTACCTGTAGGATTTGCTAATGTTTGTAATCTGTTCATTTTAATGATTGTACAGATGGTCTCCTGTGAATTAAGAAAGTAGTAGTTTTCTGCAGGAATCACTTTCAAAATTAAAACAAAAGAGTGTAATACCTTCTCTCTCTGACTATTAGTAAATTGATCTTCAATTTAAAATACCATTTAAATTCCAATATTGGTCGAATTCCAATATTGAATAGAATCATCTTATAAATAATTTATTATTAAATATTTAATTGAAAACGAAGGATCTCATATTGATAGATAGTGCATCCAACTCCCATGTTTTATGGCCTGGATTCAAATCATGGCAGTAACAAATAGCAAATGGATATTTAACTATTCCTAGTTGGAGAGTGAGACAAAAGTGGAACAAATTATAAAAGTATCATCCTCTGCAATTGGAATGCTTACTGAATAATTCACTGTCCTCCACTGCTTCAGTTAGGGGTTGTTAAAAATGCATTTGTCCTACAATAAGACATATTGAACTTTTATAATTTTTATTTATTAATAAAGCAATTACTTCTTCATCATATAGTTAAACATATAGAAAGTCTTCTCATATTTATTAATCTTTTGTTATAAATGGCACAGAACTAAAATCATATGCATTTTACTTATATTCATATATCTTGACAAATAAATAAAGGATTTCAAAAGAAAATTGACTAATTTTATTCTGCAGGATTTGGGCAGTGGTTGAGTGGTTGATTTAATTTTTAAAAGTTCACATCTTGATTTCCAGTGGGAGATGGATGATTATAAATATCATCGTACTTTGATCAATTGAGTAAAAACTGTTTAGCTTATTTTGGCTGGGTTATTAGAACATTACATAAATCTATCAAACAATATCAAGAGATTTTTTAAAATGTTTATTGTTGCTAATTTTCATTTTTTAAAATATTCAAATACCAAAATCTTAGTATCTGTCTACAGAATCTTCTGAAATTAAATGCAAGAATGAAATTTGAAATTTTTACAGGAAATCTTCCAATTTTCATAGATATGGAGATTACTTTTTTAAAATGCTTTTATATTAATTAACTTGACCTATCCGAGTTTCTGTCAAGATGTTCACATTTTTGAAAATTTAATAATGAAAAAAAAAAAAATGTTTCCGCTCAGAACTCAAACTCATATCATGACTCTTCCCAGGAGAAATCCTTAACAACTGAACCAACAGAAATATTATGTTTGTAGGGTAAAATTTTATTAATATTGATTTAACTCATATTCAATTAAAATAAAAGTAAATATTTTCTATTAATATCTGAATTATTTATCTGAAATAATTAATATTTCATAAATATTTTGTGAAAAAAATAAACATATAAAAAAAGATTAGAGAATTGTATGTGTTTTTATTTCCAAAATCAAAATGAAGGAATAGAACTGCAACTGTCAAAATCGTTGATAGCAGGCACTCTCTTGTGGATCAAGAAGTATAATAAAAAAGACTCACGAAGAAAATTATTTTATCTAAATTGAAATTATATGTTTTATTTGTAACTAAAAAGTAAATAAAATAATATACAAATATATTTTTAAAATATTGCTTTTAGTTAACAGCCAACTAAAAAGTAGAAAAATAAAAGTAATCCGAATAAAAAAAACAGTGTTGTTTCATAAGAGCATTTGAGGGCTTTTTGTTGCCCTTTTGATTTTTATGGCCTCAAATGCTCTTATGACATGACACGACATGTTTTTTAGTCGGATTACTTGATTTTTCTTTTTTCTTTTAAAAAAATTTTTTTTAAAAAAATATTATTTTATTTGACTAATAAATGGCAATGAAAGCAAATAATATTAAATATAAAAAGTATTATAAACTTGGGCAAAAAAAAAAATAGAGGATAAATATATTATATTCACTTGTGGTTTATGCTTACGTTGCTGTCTTTTTTTCTCTTTACAATCATAATAGATTAGGATATAATTTAACCTCCAGAAGATTGAAAGTAGAATAATTTTCAATTATTCTCATTTAGGTATAAACTGATATTATAATTTATATTGTTGTCAAAGATATAACAACATAATTTGAGAATTAGAAAATTTAGAATGCAAAATGAATTTCCAAAGACTAACCAGTAACAACAATAACATAAAAAGTCCATTTGATAAAAAGTAAACTAACATTGTCTTATGAAAGATTGCAATATCAGTAATCACAAGTTATCATTTGATTATAGTATTCCATTGCCTAGTTATCCTTCCTTTCTTCTTGGGGGAGGGGGGGAACACATAGTAACTTGTGTTTTTATAATTAGTTTGCTGTTTAAATATGACAAAAATCATAATAACAGAAAACATGCTGATAATACCATTTTTTTAAATATTAATGATTAAACTCATCCATTAAATGAATAGATAAATTAAAAAATCTGATTTATAACTTTTATATTAAAGAAGTTTGCAACATGCAAACTGACCAGTTTTACTCCTTTATAATATTTCTAGATGTCAGTTTCAAAGTGCCTGGAATTAAATCATTTCACAACAGAAATCATTAAGTTCATATAAAAATCTGATCTTCAACATCAAAAGTGTGGAACTCTGTTTAGACATAGCAGGTATTATTGAAGAAAAAAATATTTTTTTAAGAAGTATGAATAAGAATTAAAGCAGAGGAAAAAGATTTTCATTGGCCAAATGCCCTGCTTGTTTGGTGCGGTAGGTTGAGTGTCGTCTTGGGATTGGGAGGTCTTAGGATCGATTCTCATCTTCATAAGTCTGGCATTCAAACTTTTTATAAACTCCTGAGCAATGAAGCCATGTGGTTTGGTACAATAAGTAGAACATCTGACTTGGGATCGGGTTGTCCCAAATTTGATGCTGACACTAGCAGGTCTGACACTCAAACTTTTGATGAATTTCCGAGCAATAAAACCATATGTTTTTTTTTTTTTATTGGCCAAATGAACATTGAAAGCTACTATGTAAGTAAGGATTTTGTTTTAAGTAGTTTTATGTTATATATGTTTGACTAATTATTTAAAAGAAAACAACAAAAAAGTTCTTTAACAAATTATGAATGCTTTTTTGAGTCAGTTTATGTAATTATGGATTATTTTTCTAGCATTGTTTCAATTTTTTTATACTAGTTTAAATTTAATAAGCTTTTTTTTTTTTTTAATTTATAAAAAAGCAAATATCTACTCTGACATATAAATTATAAACCCAACTTTGTTCCTGTTTTATTTTTTGATCCCTTCTCATTTTTATTTCCCAGTTGTAATTTATTTTATCATTGTTCTTATTTATTATTTTTAAAAAAATTCTTAATATTAAAAGCACATTTTCTTGTGCTTTGACAAACAGGTTGCTGATATTCTGTTGGTTTATTTTAAGCATTGACTTGGATCATGTGATTTCTGAGCTCAGTGCATTTAATAAACCAAATTTGCCTCAGTGAATTTTTTTATTTATTTTACTTCTGGATTGTATTTGTCATCTTATATTGAAATTATACTTGCACCTTCTCATCTGTAAAAACTTTTCATAAGACGGCTGTATCCCTTTTGCTATCTCTAATGTGTTTCTACTTTGTCTTCTATTTTTGTTATTTGCTCACTGCATTACTATTAATACTGACATTGGATAGTATTGGGGTAGAATAATGTGTGAAAGAAAACAATTGTAACTTGTTCATATATTACCTTGAGTATTTTATCGAGGGAGAGAGAATGCTTCCTCATATATAGATTTAGGAAAGCTTCAAGAAGGTCATTGTAATTAGAACTTGCAGTTGCTTGATGTGACTATGGAAATGGATCCTGTGTTAAAAGTTAAAAAATAAGATGAATTGGATTTTAATTCTTTGCAATATATCGTCTATCACTATTCAATCCATAAACAACCAAGAATTTAATGTGGCTTTCATTGTTAGGAAGGATATATTGGTAACAATTCCATTCGCCACAATGCTCATCTATGTTCTAACACTAACAAAGTGAAGACCAAATCAATAAAGTTGCAGACAAATTAGTGATTTTGTGATTGGAATGTTAAAATTGGAAGTGGAAAGGAACAAAATGCTGTTAATCATTATGGACTTGAAAGTAGAACAGCACCATATAAGGATAAGGTCTTATGAATCTAATAATCTTTTTATTACTAACACATTTTAAACCAATTAAGATATTGATTGTATACTAAGGTATCATAAGAACTAAACTGATTATTAGTTTATATGGTTTTAGTTGTGCAAACATGGTCTCGAGCCAATTTTAAAAGAACAATTGGTTAAACTTGTGTAAATTTTGGCCTAGTGGCTAGCATAGCTGCCTTCCAAGCAACTGGCCTGGGTTCACTTCCCGGTCAATGCATTTGACATATGAGGAAAAAAATGTGAAAAAGATCCACCATTTTTGACCAACCAAACAAGCAGAAAAATAAAAATGTCAAAAGACATTATAGTAACTGAAAAAGAAAAGATCACATCAGCCACCACTGTTTGGCAACTTGATCATAGACGTTCAGTTTGGGAAGCTCTGGTTCCAAAATGTTGACTTATGTTGCCCCCACATTTATCTGTTAGTGTTGTGACTACATGTTAATTGGTACTACATGGTAAGTATTAATTTGGTGATTACAGGTATCATTTTTGGAACTTTTAATTTTGAAACATCTTCTCACAGATGGCAGCACTTCTTTTTTCAGATGTTTTTAATGTGTTACATGGTTTTGTGCACATTTTGAAAATCAAATATGAATTCTGATATTTTGTCTCCTTTCTACAGTTTTAAATGGAATTCTTGTAACAAAAAGAGTGGTTATTCTCTGATTACCTTGAACAACAACCATGTTTTGAGAGTTGTAAAGTAGTTAATAAAATTAGTTTCTTCTTGAAGTACATCAGATTCAAACTTCTTAATGACATGAACTAGTCTGGTGATGTTGATTTAATAGATCTACTACTATTTACAAGTCCCAAATTTGTTGGTTACACTTATTTGAAATAATATTTTTATGTGAGTATATTAATGATTATTACTGATCATTAAGCTAAAGATTACAATATCATTTTTAGTTCAAATATAAACTTTAAACTTCTTTATTAAATACAAACACATTGTATCATTGGTTTAACTCCACCCTTACATCAAAAACACCTTGCTTTATACACACTCATTTTATATTTCCATCAAAATCATTTTTCTTTCTACACACACTTCAACTGGAAAGGATTTGCTTAGCTAGAAATATATCTTGAGTGTAATTTGCTTTTTTTAAAAATTCCTTATTCACGTGTTTGTAGAAAAATGGAGGATTTACACTACATAATTAATTGTATTATCATTAAGAGTACAATAAATAGCTTTGGATTAGATTGAAGAGGCATATTCATGGAAGCAATAATTGCTACCTGATGAATCAGAGTATTCTTAAAAAAGGAAACATCCTTTTTGTTTTTTTGTTAACACTACTTGTTAATTCTGGAAATATTATATTTTCTTATAAGTTGTAAGAGGGAGGGGACATAAATTATTGCTGTCAAATTTGTGTCATCTAAGAATTCTTTTTCATTTTTTATTATCTTAGAGATTTTGATTAATCTCTCTATATATATTCACCAATTTAAGTTACCAACGCATTTTTGGTGTTTTGATCAATTTGTCATTACCTGCATTAAAATATAGGCTCCTATCAGTATTTTATATATACACGTTAATGGCGACTTTTATTTATAGGTCATCATCATCATCAAAAATTATCAATCCACTGCAGGATGAAGGTCTCTCCAAGTTTAATCCATCTTCTCCGATCTTTAGCTTCTCTTCTTCACATCACCCCTGCACACTTTCTTATTTCATCCATCCATCTCACATGTGGTCTATTTCTGGGTCTTTTACAATCTCTTGGAATCCAGTTTAAGCTTTCAATTGTCCATCTATTATCATCTTTTCTAGCAGTATGTCCAGCCCAACTCCACTTCAATCTTTTAATTTTTTCAATGAGGTCAGTAACACCTGTTTGTTCTCTTACCCATACATTGCGTTTTCGATCTCTTCTTGTTACTCCCAACATGCATCTCTCCATAGGCAAAATCTTGGGTTTGGTAGTGAAAGCCAAGAACATTTAGTGTCTTAACAATTAACCAAGTCAAATCACTTCCTATAAACTCTTTCAAATGAATATTGTTTATTCCGCCAACCCTTTTGAGCTTTTGAAGAGAAGTGTTAGAAAATGCTTTGTCTTATAATGGGCTATTTAGGGTTAATATTTTTAAATATATATTCATTTTTAACTCAAGATTTTATACTTACACAAATTAAAAAAAAAAAAAAATCTTTCTGATGAAATATACATTTTAAAATTATATTTATTAAATAAAAAGATACAGTCATATCTATTCTTAGCTATCTATTGCACTTAATTAGGGAACCTCAATTCCGCAATAGTTTATTTTCACAGCAAATTAGCATAAATTACATGATAGGTATACTGGCGTAAATCTGTTTTGGCAATTGGTCAAAAAAAAAAATTCACTGCCAAATATTGCTATCATTATAAATATGAACAATTTTTTTCTTTCTTTCTTTTTTTTTTTTTTGCGTGCAGGAAAAAAAAGAAATGGCATTCACCCAAATATTTAAGTTAAAAAAGTTATAAATTGTTGCTACTTTATTACTTTGATATTTTAAAACATAAATACTTGTTCTGTTCCGCACACACGCATTTACACACATTCTAATTCATATTTAACTTATATACATATTACACACGTTTCAATTCTTTAAGATCGAATTTTGTAGAATGCTCTATATTTTAGGAGTAAAATAATTCATAGTTTTGTCTTGCATTTTCCGAGTCTTTAATATTATTTAAAAAAACAAGCATCACATCTCAAACCAAAGTCCAGAGGCTACCCCGTAAATCCTCATATCTATTTTCGTTTTTAAATTCTCTCTGAACTTTTTGTTGTTGGTGTTATCCTCTTTGACCGTTTTCCAATACATTAAGCAATGACCGTATAATATGGTCGAAACGTTGGAGAAAAGAGAATTGGGCAATGGCGCATAAAATAAAACAAGATTTGAAAAAGTGTGTAAAATTAATTTGGTTTCCTATATAAGAGTTGTTATTATACTTTGAATTTGTAGACTAAGAAAAGGCATTTGATTCTATAAGCATTTCTTTAGTGGTACTGTCACATTCTGAAGAATATTTCTAACAATGCAGCAGCAACAATGACATTACATAATGATACTAAAAAGATTAATATTGAGAAGGGTGTATGATAGGGTGACTCCATATCACCAAAACTTTTTACAGCAGTTTTACAAGAACTATTTTGTGATTAAAATGGGAAGCTAAGGGAATAAAAGTAAATGGAGATTATTTCACTCATCTATATTTTGCAGATAATGATGTTGTTTTTGCAAATAATGTTTTAGAGCTTCAGGAAAAATTGCAAACGTTAGCAGAAGAAAGTAAGAACATAGAATTAAATGTAAATGTTAATCTAAAGTAATGTTCAATGGATTTTCACAAAATAAGAAAATAAAGATTGATAATGATGAGTTAGAAGTTAAAAATTACAAATATCTTGGTCAGATTATTACTACAGATGAAAACATAATGGATGAAATTAAAATCATGCAATTAAACTTGTTTGGAGTGTTTTTGGTAAAAATGCTTTAATATTAAAAGGAAATATGCCAATGTGTTTGAAAAGAAAGGTTTTTAATAAATGTTTTACCAATTCTTACTTATGGATCTGAAACTTGGATACTTACCAAACGAATGATACAGAGATTTCAGACCACCCAAAAAAGTATGGAGAGATAGATGCTAGCAGTAATAAGGAAGAGATTAAAAATGAAATACATGGGTGATAGAACAAACAGTTGTAAATGATGTCATTAAAAGTATTAAGAGACTGAAATGGATTTGGGCTGGACATATTGCTAGAAGAGATGATAATAGATTAACAATTGAAATCTTAAACTGGATTCCAAGAGATTGTAAAAGACCTAGAAAAGTACCACATGTGAGATGAATGGATGAAATAAGAAAGTGTGTTGTTGATGTAATGCAACAAAGAAAGTTTAGAGGTCCGAAAAGATGAATTGACTTTGGAGAGACCTTCATTCTTCAGTGGATTGATAATGGTTGAAAACGATTAATGGAGCATATTTGGGAAGAAAAAGTGAAATACTTATTACTAAGTATTAATTTTATTAAATCTTTAATAGTGGCTTATCATAATTTTCTAAATCAATAACTTTTTTTACATATTTTTTTTAACACTTTTACATTGTAAATCTTTATTTTTTTAAAAAATATTTCTTTCATCGACTTCCAAAGCTATACCTTTAAGTTATTCTACTTTCGTTCTTGTTCTTTTTACCTATAGTTATCACGTCTTCCTTCCATGCCTAAACAAATCATTTAATGAACCCCTTTTAAAAATCAAATATCATATAAAAACACTTTTTCATCTTTATATAAGTTTTAGGCTTGTTTCTTTATCAAAGTTTTTTTAATTTTTTTAAAAATAAGTTTTAACATTTTTATCTGTTATGGAGTCAAGAGTAAAAATCATGTTGAAGATTTAAGGGGTAGGGGTAATATTTGTAAAAGTTATTGTAGAACCATGAATATGAAAGTTTTAAAACTAAATAATCTCTGAAATTGGTTTAATTATTTATATATTATTTTTTTGCGTACTTTCCCAAACATAGTAATAAAAGCAATTTCTTTTCACTGATTTAAGTTCTTCCTTATGACAATCAATCTCAGAAGAATTTTCAGATTTCTGTAATGATCCATAAAGATGTGAGATTTTAAAGTTGCCCACAATTTCTCAGGAACTATTCAATAAGTTATAACTGCTGATTAACTTAGAAGAATCGGTTGGTATTGTGTTCTTGGTTATATGGACCATTTAGTTATATTAATCAGTTTCTCTGCTTGGACCATGTACAATTCAAAAGAGCTTCAGTTTCCAGCCTTAGTGATGAGTACATAAACAAGAAAGGATCATTGAGGAAAATCTTAGTTTTATTTATTACTCTTAATCATCTTACTAACTTAATATTTAAAAACTGAAATGTTACTTTCTCTTCTTCTTTTTCTGCTTATCCTTCAGTTGCTCAATCAATAATATTGTTATTAGTTGTGTAACACATCCAAATTTTGTGAATATAATGTTTGTTAATTTTGATTATCATAGTTTTTATTTAACTTATTTTCACAATTTTATCTTATCACATACTTGCCTTATATTGCAGTTCCATTATTTGTAGCTAAGCATAGAAGTGGGGGGGGGGGATTCAAATATAAATATTCCACCATCAGTTAGTTCTCAGATGGATAATGTAATTAAAATATGAAATTGTTAAACACCATCAGAAAGCTCAATTTGCAGAGCAATTTATTATACCTTGTCAAGCATTGATAGCTGAGAGGTCAGCGCAACTGCCTTGCAGACGGTTGTTGTGGGTTCGCCTCCCAGTCGATGCTATGACATATGGGGGGGAAAAAAAATTACCATACCTTTCTTTTTTTTAATTGTTCTTGTGACATACTGCACCCTGTGCTATAAAGTAAACTTTTTTGGAACTATAATTGCCACCTTCATTTTTTAATCTGATGTAGTTATCTTTTTGGAGGATGATTAGTCTTCACTTATAGAATTATCCCATCATCATTTCAGTTTTCTCTGATCAACAAGTCTGACGTTTTAGTGGCTCTTCATTTCCAATATTAGCATTAAACCATCTTTTAACCACATAGCTGTTTCTTAAGCATATCCTTAGTGATACTGTGGACATTATTTTATTAAATTACAGCCAGCTAACAAATCAACTTCTTTGGTGTTTTATTTTAATTCATGCTTTTTTAAATGAAGCTAACCTTGTTTTTATTTTTTATGAATCTAAATATAATTATGAAAACATTAGCAGAATGTGTCCATTTTATTTCAAAACTTGTTAGTCCTATATTTTTGTTTAAAAAAAATTCTGATACAGATATTTGTCTAGGTTCAGTTCAAACTGATTTGTCTATTTTTTTTTTTTTTTATATTGGCATTGATATAGACATTTTCAAAAGCAAAACACACCCATATTTTTTTTATTTGATAAAATTGGATATAAGGTTCTGTGCCTGAAGTTGTAATTGTATTTACAAACCCTTAGACCATGCAGTTTTTCTGATTTTACATATCTGTTTAATAGAGACCCCCCCCCCGCACCTACTGTAGTCTCAATAATTGCAAGCATGGGTAATGTGAAGTTACTACATAGTAATCACATGTTTTGCCTTCATCAATGAAAACTTAGGGATTCAGATTAGTGACCATACACCTGATTGCCATCTTTAACTTCCGTTTATTAGCAAGCTTTTAGATTGAAATTTAAAAATAATCCACAGTTTTGAAATCAAGTGTAGAAATAGGACAAATGGTCTTGTTAATATAGAAGCTTTCAGAATCAAGTGATAATGTGTTTTGTGTTTAACATGCTTTAAAAAACCATGTTTTCAACAAGACCATTATAATATGTGATCTTTCATCAATATTTTTTTTAAAAAATCAGTAACATGCACTGAGTCTAATTATTTTGAAGACTTAACTCCAAAAAAAACAAACCTTGCCTGCAGCATTTTTGAGAAAAAAATTAATGACTGTCACTAAGTTCTGCCTTGAAACATACTATAGAAGATGGATCAATTTTTCAGTTCAAAATACAAGAGGCTTTCTGTTATCAATTGAACTTCCAGATGCTTTTATTGCTTTTAGATTATTCATGTATGTCACATATCTACAAAATAATCCACAAAATTCTGACCACTTTTTGCACATCATCTAAATATATATTATTTAAGATCTACTATTATATTTGTTTGACATCTTATCACTAATAATTTCTGATTTATTTCTGGATATATAGATGCCAGCCACATTGGAATTCTTTCTTAGTTATTAAGGAGATGGTATTACATAGACGTGAAAGTAAAGAACATAACCTTTCATATGTATGTGTGTGTTCTGTTGGGGTAATCTAATACGTAGTTAACATTAAGATATACTCTCCTTCCCACTTATGTAATAAGATATATTTCAAAGGTCATTTTAGTAAGATTTTTTTTTTTTTAATCGACAACGTAAAAAATACTTAAAATGCAAGTATAATTTTTTTAATATATAGTTCCTTGTGTTCAATACAGATCTACATTTTCACTTTCCACAATTATGTTATTTAGACCAGGAATAATTGAAATTTAAGTATTTTTAATTTAGTATTTAGAAGTTTAGCATTGAAAACTACTAAATTTACACCTTTTTAAACAGTTGTAATTTAGAATTTTGACTTGAAAATTTTTATTTAACACAATGAAAAAAATTAAATTTTTAAAATATTATTTTAAATGTAAATTGTTTAATATAGATTCAGTGGCTTTCTGGGTTAATGATTTTGTCAATTGTTTTTTTTGCTTTCATTGATAAATTTCTTTTATTGAGAGATTGTATCCATCCCGTTTCTGTAGAGATGGGATGTGATGGATCCCTCTTTCTAATATTAATTCTCTAAGAAAGGTCAAATATCAATATCGTTCTCACGTTACGATATTTACGGAACATTTTTTTACTTCTATATTCAAGATAAAATAATAAATATTCAAGTACACTGTAACTCTTATGAATATAAAATATGTTAGTTATGAAAACTTGATGGACCTCTGTTTAAATTTTAGAAGTTGTCACAGTTTAATAATTGGTTTAATAATATGTTAAATGCAAATTTAAACAGTCTTTTAAAAATAATGATTTTTCTGTAAGAAAATATGTGTTGATGTTTTTACAATAGTCATTTAGCAGAAATCAAAATGTTCTATTACAACGATCCTTTATGTTTGGATATGCTCCTATTGATATCATATTGGCAGTTATACATATTTAGAGAATATTCATATGTATATATTTAGAATACTTAAAAAAGTCATGGATAATATACATAAAAGGATGTAGTAATGGAAATATTAGGTTTACAGAAAATGAATTGAATGAGGCAGGGAAGAAATTGAAAAGTGGAAAGACAAGATGTTTAGATGGATGGGCAACAAAGATGGTGATGAATATGATGAAATTAAATCTATTATCATGTTTTGATAAGATGGCTGAAAAGGGAGAATTTTCAGATAACTAGAATAATATAAGAGTAAGACTATTATTTAAAGAAAAGGGTAAGGATCATAGAAAGTTAAACAATTATAGACTGATAGCATTAACGTCAGTGTTATATAAAGTTTTTGCATATGTGGGGTCTCAAGGGTGGCAAAATGGATGGAAGAATATAGTATAGTGGAAGAAATACAAAGATAAGTATATAGGATAGTCTATTTGTAGTCACACAACTTACTTATATGAGTAGGAATACATATCGACAGTTATATATGGTCTTTATAGATATATAGAAGGCATATGATAGAGTAAATAGAAATAGATTAGAGGTAAATTTAGTAAATTTGGGAATGAATGGAGCTTTAGTGGACTTTATTAAGAGATTATGTGAAAATAATTATGATATGTATTAATTAGGAAATATAGAACCAGAGTTAAAAATGGGATGGGATTAAGGCAAGGATGCCCTATGACACCTATTTTGAGTAAAGGTACCATTAATAGATGGCAGGGGAATGTATACATTATCAGGTTTTTTTATTTGTTGATGATATCTTTTTGTGTGCAGAGAGTAGGGAAGATATGGAAGTTATGCTGAAGATATGCATAAAGGTGGGTAAAGAGATGGGGGATTAAATTTAGTGAAGAAAAATCAAAAGTGATGATGATAAATGCTGGGGAAAGAGAAGAGAAAGCATTTTTATTGGAAGATATAAAGTTATTAAAACAGGCAAAACTCTCTATATGTATTGTCACTCATGTGATCATGTGATGTTTATTGGCTTAAGATATAAAGTTAAATGACTATTTAGGAATTGCCTTAAGTAATCAGAGAAATTGCTTCGATGAATGGGAGAAAAAATTGATAAATGAAACAAAGAAAATAAAGGGTCTGATAAAAAAAGTAACAGTGTTTTATAAAATAAATACAATGTAGCAAGAATTGTATGGAAGAGAGTGGCAATAGCAGGGTTAACTTATGGTAATGATGTGTTATGTGTTAATAAAGGGATGTTAAACTGCTTAGAAAAAGTACAAAGAGAGGTAGAAAGATATGCATCAGATGCAGATGTGTGGACAGCAAAGGAGACAATTCAAGGAAAAATTGGATCATCAAGTTTTTATATGAGAGATACAAAAAGCAAAATGAAAATGTTTGATAGATTGCAATTTATGGATAGTAAGAGAATAGCCAAAATATTATTTAATTGGGTTATAAGTAAAGGTTAGATAACAAGATGGTTGAGAAAGGTAGGATTGTATACAGAAGATTTGGATAAAGGCTTTATGTCAGTATACTTGTACAAAAAATAGGATGATTGTATTAGAAGAATTATTGAGTATCATAGTGTCAAAGAATGGAATAAAAGAATAGATGCATTAATAAAAAGTAGGGAAGTGGGGAGATAGAGAACTAGAGTTTAAATATATATAGAAGTAAATAGAATATTGGGTGTGAGTTAATTTTTGAGAAATAGCAAGGAAAAATCCAGTCACTATTTAACGTTCAAACAGGATCGCTAGCAACATGGGAATTACACATAAATGGAAAAATGGGGGTAATTTAGTCTGCAAATTATGTGAGGAAGGCATGGAAAATATTAGGCATCTGTTATTTGAATGAAAATGCTTACAAGCAGAAAGGATACAAATAATGAAGTTGTAGGAGAATAAAAATAAACAAAGTGATTAAACAGAAAGTAGGTTCTTGGTTTTTATGCTGGATTTGGAAAAAAGATAAGGGGATTTAGATATAAAGACCATAGAGTGACAAAGATAATGTTGTGGAAATGGGATAGAGCAGGATAGAGAAGAATATGGGGGAACTTAGGGTGGGGTATGGAAAGGGAAGGTAAGGTGGCTAACAGGTTTCTCTGGACACAGTGGCTAAGACATTCCTGACTCCAAGAAAGGAGAAGACATAATGCATCACATTGCATAATGATGGGGAAAGAAAAGAGGAAAAAAATTGCTTGGGGGATATAAAGTTGAATGTGGTCAATATGTATAACTATTTGGGAATCATCTTCAGTAATCAAAGTAAAAGCTTGGATGAATGGGGGGGCAAATTGATAAATGAAGCAAATAAAAGAAAGGGACTGATAAAGAAATTAACAGTGTTTTCATATAATAAATGTGTTGTAGCAAGAATTGTATGGAAGAAAATGGCATTAGCAGGGTTAACTTGTGGTAATAATGTATTATGTGATAGTAAAGGGATGCTAGATTACTTAGAAAGAGAATTAGAAAAACATTTATTAATTGCAGATGTGTGAGACAATTCAAGGAGAAATGGGAACACAGTGAGTGGTAGTGAATAGTTGTTATATCTGCAGACAAGTTTCTAATGGAAGAGCTTTAGTCTCTCATTGAAATTCTTAAGCCGGAAACTAGTCTCAGCATGTAAACACCAACAGGAATTTTATTGAACGCCTATTGATATTAAGTTTATCCTAGATGACTCTGTAGTAAGTGAATACTGTGAAATAGTGCTCCTAAAACACTGAGTGTAAGAAAAGAAACTCATGTTTAGTTATTTCATTGTTAGTGTTATTGTATATTTTTGCTTAAAATGCTAAGCAAGGTGTTTTCCCATGATTTATAATAAAAATACTAAATCTTTTATTCAATACATAATTACTAAATGAACATTTTATTCGTCAAAAACAATTTACTTTTCTAATTTTTATTTTAAATAGGTGTTTTACTCAAATAGCTCTTTTAGTATGTATTTCTGTCAAACAATGCCTTCTTAAAATTTGAGAATAAACTTTTGGAATTAAAAATTCAAGTGAAAATTGCATATATGCATCAACCAATAAAAGTTTTGAATGTTTGCTTTTCTGTTATAAATAAGATAATGAAGTCTATACTTTAGAAAACAGTAGAGTAATTGAAAAAGTAACAATTTATTGCTATAATTCTGTGAAAAATAAATTATTAATAAATACTAACCATAATTAAAATTAAAAAGAACCATATTAACCTATTTTTTTTTGTGAAATTACATTAAAAAAAGAAGCTATCAAATTTTTCTATCATGGTTACTCTAAAAAATAGTCCATGCCAAAATAAAATTCGAAAATTCCATTAGTGATTTCCTCTCTTGATGAATTACAAATCGAATAACAGAGATAAATGCTATTTGAAAGTCTTTAAATCTAAGAATACATTTTTAAAAAAATGTATATGATATTAAACCTTAAGGGCCTTTCCCCTATGATAAAATAGTTTTTATTTACAACAAATTAAAGAAGAATTTGGTTTTATTTATTATATTATTGAAAAGAAGGAAAAAGATCGCATAATAAAGTGCAGCAAAAAAAATATTTTTTTTTAAAAAATGTATGATTTTAACTAAAATATATATTTTTGTTTTTATTTAATGTGTGTGTCCACTTTTCATGCATTATAGATTTTGCATTCACTTAAAATGTATACAATTTCTGGCAGATTAAAAAAAAATACACAACTTTACTGTATTATATTGAATTATGTAAAACATTTATGTTTGTCATTAAATTGATTCTTAAGTTTAAACTTTTTTTTTTTTTTTAAAAAAAAGTTCACGTTTAGATATGGTAACAAAAATGAAATTTTTTTTATCTTAAAAGCTATTATAGTTTTTTTTTTAAAATACAATCATTCAATGTACAAATAATTTTGGGAAACATATAATGTTTACTTTTAAATGTAAAGTTTTTTTCCCCCATATGTCATAGCATTGGCCGGGAAGCGAACCCGCAACAACCGTCTGCAACCAACTGCTTGCTTGCACAGCTGCGATGACCTCTCAGCTAACAATGCTTGACGAATAAAGTTATATTACAATTAGAACTATTTGCAATATTGCCAATGGTGAATATTAATTGGCCATCAGGTTATTTACACGTCTATTGATGTGTTTAGAAATATTTAGTGTAAATTAGAGGCATATCTATTAAAATTTTTTCTTTATGTACTATTTTATTTCTTAATACTTTTTATATATTTTGCATAATTACTTTTTAATTTGTTAATTTTTTTTTTTTTTTTTACAGGCAAGTTCCCATTCAAGCTCAGGTGGCGGGTACATAGTAAGTATAATAAAAATTAAGTTAGTTTTTAAAAATTGAAGGATGGTACTTTATAATAAACATGACATGGAGTTTTGTTTGATGCTTTAAATGATGATTTAAATTTGGAATAACATGGATTAGTTTAATTTCAATTGAAATTTACTTTATAACAAAATTCATAATCATTTCTAGGAGAAATAATTTGATTGGCTACATTTAATTAATACATGCACAAAATTATTTTTATGTAGTATGCAATTTGCTGCTGAAAATAGACATATCACGTGTGTACATACACAGAAAATAATGCTTGCCACTAAAAAGAAAACAAGTGAAATAGTTTGGTGACATAGAATAAAAATCCTCTGGGCTGTGAACTTTTAATTAATTGTTCAAACAGTTAAGGAAGGCGGTCTGTGCTAACGAGTAAAGTTCTATAGCTTATAGTTTATCTGCTAACTTTATAGCAATTGGTTGGACTGCTGAGTAGCTATCAATCTTTTAATTTTGCATAAAATTTTAATATGAATATTCCCTTTCCTCCCTGAAGACCATATATACATATATAATTGTATATTTGATTACAATCATTGCATCAACTCTAATCAGATCACTTTAGAATAGGGTAGGGCTTAATAGTTAGAGTCTGTTTCCTGACCACAGTTGTTCTACGAATTACACTGTATGTGATTTCAATTATATGCTATCCAAAGTAAAATGTAAACAAACAAACAAAAAAATATATAAATCAACAACAGCAACCCCCCCCCTATTAAAAATCGCAAATTTTGATATTTGATGGCCATTTTTCTTTTCTGAGCTTAGTGCACAAATTATATATATTAATAAAATATCTTCGACTTATGTTGAAAGCACATATATTTTAATCTTCCTTTATTATCCTTTTGAAATTCATAAATGTATTTTACTTAATAAAAAAAAAATATTCATAAACATTAACATAATTGGGGAGATGGGAATTTCTTGTAAAAGAGATGAATCTCTTGTTCTATTAGAAAGAAAAAGTTCCTGGAAAAAAAGAAAAGCAAATATTTCCCAGAGCATATTTTCCTATTTATTTTATTTTTATAAAATAAATAATAATTATATTAATTTTTTAAAAATTTGTTTATACTACAATTTTGATTTATATATACATATAAATAACATTTGTGTTGTATATGTGTGTGTTTTGAAAAAGAATGCAATTCAATAAACTGTACATCTTCCATTCTAATCATAGTTTAGAAACAAAAGATGAGCTATTAAAAACTATTTCCTTTGAATGCAAGGGGGGCTTAGAACAAAATATAGCATAGTTTACAGCTTTAGTCTACTCTTAAATAAATTAATATGTGGGATATGTAATTAGTATATATTTGTTGATGCCTTTTATATTCCTTTGCACTTCAGGAGTCTGATTTGGCAAAGATACTATTGGTTGTGTTAAAAAAAAATTTACTGTTTAAAATTTGGGCTAGTCTTGTTTAATTTTGATTTTTGTTTAGATATGTATAGGTGCAACTAATTGAATTTTATATAATTCTAAAAGTGCCATGTTAAAATAAATTATGTTCAGAACGACAGCCAATGGCACTACCATGTGATGATGATCAAGTATTATAATTTGGTTGTAATACTCTTTTGCCTAGTTATTACAATCTGCCTAAGAAAGCAAACATACTCAAAAATGAAAATATGAATTAAAATATGTAAAAATAAGAAAACAAAAATTTTGAAAAATGTTTATATAGAGATAAGGGTTGTTGTGCACTTTGTCCAATGTGGCCATTCGATGGCATTGTTGCTTGCAAAAATAATGAAATGTAACATTACCCGGCCATTGTTTGCTTTCTGTTCTTTAACAATTTTTCAAAATATTTTAAAAAAATTTACGAACCAACATTATTTTTAATTACATTATACATTTCAGTGCGTACCACGATTTACGAACTAACATTATTTTCTAAATTACAATTTATACATACATTATGCATTTCAGCATGTATATGCAGGGAGGGGGTCCCATGGTTTTGCTGATCCAATTCATGCAGTCATATGAGCAAATGAAGCTTTCAGCATGTAGTGCTGGAATGTGCGGGGGAGGGGAGATGGTTTTGCCAATCCAAAGGATCAGCCAATACATGCGCTAGTCTGAGCAAACAAACCTTTCAGCGTGTAATGCTGTGGGGGGGGGGAATGATGGTTTTGCTACAAACAGACATATTATTACACTCGTAGCTGTTCTCCCGCAAATATGCATTTTCGCGTAACTTATGTGAAATAGTTTGGGACCTACACTTTTGCAATTTTTTTCACCTTATGAGATGTGTAGGGAAACATGGCAACAGGCTTACAATTATTAGTATGTAATAATACATCAGGTAAGTTTTAAGATCGTAACTTCGAAGGCACATTAAAACACTTATGGCCAGTTGAATTCCATACACCCTTACATCATATGGTAGCAATCTGTGAAGTGTGCACCATTTCCATAGTGATTACAAGCACATCAGCATATTTGTGTGCAACGCTATCTAGGCCTGCTAACAGCTAATATGAACAGAACTGTTCTATTGGCTGTAACTTGGGCTTTCATCAAAATATTTAGATATTGAATTGGGTTCAGATCTTTATGACCATTCAAACAAATTAGCTTGGATTGAAAACATTATTACATTTTCATCTTGGGCTCATAGCTTTAACCAAATAGATAAAAGATGACTGTCGGAGGGTTGTAATAGATCCTAAGATCTGGATGCAATGTTCTCAAAGACCAAAGACACATCACTGATCAAAACCACAAGATAGAAACTAGTCCGGAGATAATGGATGAGTAGATACTAGATATGGACTTTATGCACAAATCTTGCATCCATTGACTGCGAAGGCTTGCACTGGATGACTCTGTTGTGTGGAGAGTTTGCTTTTGTTTTATTATTCAGTGTAATGAGATTTTAAAAATCTACAAATAGACAGTTAATTGATAAGAACAATAACATTTAGTAAAATTCAGCTTTATTTAAATTCAAGTTTGCTTCTTATTTAAATCAAAACTTTTCATACCCATATATGAACATTTTATGCTCTTTTTTGTTAGTGTTTTATTGGAAGAGTGGAGGTAGCGATTTATTTCTTTATTATAGCATATAAGGCATATTCTATAAATTTATTTCGATTAGTAAACAGGTAAAGATATGAAGATGTGGGCCAATCTGTTTGTATAACTCGACTCTTCTCTATAATTTGTATTCAAGTACTTTATATTTAAATCTATACTACTTAAAATTTTCCCACATTGCTATAGACTTATTCAAGTTTTCACTTGTGTGATAACATCTTTTTAAGTCACATTCTCATGCAATTAATATCTTTTTCATGCATTTTTTCTTTAGTGGAATATCTCAAATGTTCATTATTATAAATTGCAGCTTCAACATAGACAATACACAGACATAAAGATTTATGTTGTGCACGTATGTATAGTAAAACGTAATATTTTATATGTAATGACTTAAATATATATTAATTGTATTGTCTTCATTCAACATTTAAAGCATCATCCATTTACATGAGTTTTAGCTCATTTCTATTAACAATTAATTTTTTTAATTCTTGTAATAAAATAATAGTTTATTTAACTTTATTTACTATCAAAAACAAGATTTATATTTGCAAAAAAAAAAAAAAAAGGATGTTTACTTATATATATGTATTTTTTAAAATCCATTTACATACTTGTGTTGATCACGTACACATATGCATCCAGGTAAACATAAATCAAATTTTCTCCACCTTTTATAATGATCTTTTAGGAAATATTTTTATCAAACGCCCACTTATAGACAAGAATTTATTAAGGATGTCATTACATTTTATTTTATTTTTTAATTGAAAGTTTTTTCCTTTATTTTGATTAGTATTAAATTGTTTATTGCCACTTTTAAAATTGATGATGACGATTATTTTAATTACTGTGGGAAAACTTATTTTTCTAATACTGTAAAACCTTCTTTCTATGACTTTTATATATATATCATATTTGGCTCGTATTGATTTTTTCTCAGAAAAACTACGCTGACGGAATCTAAGTTTTACTGATGAGATTAGATCACCAAGCTAGTATTCATTTTATTATATATGCTTTTCGTATAACCTATAGGAATAACAGTGATGCTAAAATAGAAATATTTAACCCCCACCCCCCTCAATGCTCATTTTAATTCCATGCTATAATTTAATTCTACAGTAATTATGTAATTTAGTGCCAGTCAAGGCAGCGGTTTGCAAATAAAGATAAAAGGTTGCTAAAAATTCCCCGATTCTGATTCCAGTCTTCCATTCTATAATTTCTATAATAACCTTTTATTTAGTACCTACAACTACAGTTCACTTTTAAAAGAAGATTACAACAATTGGGAGAAGAGTTGGGACATTGTTTGTCTTCTAAGTGAAGTTAGTAAAAAAAATATAAAGAAAACAATTGATTTGAAAGTTGGACATGTACTTTACTGCAAAAATGCAGGGAAATTCATTGATGTTAATATATCAGATTGTTTATTATTTAGCATATGGTATCAGCATATCAAAATTCAATATCAATAATTATTAACCAATCAAGAACAGTTTGTTTCAGATTATGTAGAGCAAAGAGGCCAACAAAGCCTGATAAATACTCCTTGTAAACATAAACCATGGTTGGCAAGTCTCCCAAACTCACAGTTTGGAGAGATATAAATCCCCACTTATGTAACATATAACCACAATTATTCTTGTTTATTCTGATTCTGTTAATCTTCATCCAGTTTTTTTGGAAGGAGAATTCTACCAGGTAATTGGATAGTAGGATCATTTATTAGGGTGTGATTATTAATAGTTGGAGTTGTTCCAGTCACAAGATCACATGCTGTTATATCCAATGTGAGTGGCTGTTGAAAATTACCAGTAAGCCAAAAAGGGTTACTTTGATTTTAGCCTGCAATTTTTGGGGATTGATCAGAATGAGATTAATGGGATGATTAAGTAGCTCGTGAAGATCAGTTATTCAAATTAATGGAAGATACCAAATGCAGATAATTCAGGTTTATATCTCTGCAAGATCTCATTGAGATTAAGAAACATGCAATTTGTATATAAATGTAAAAAATACTTTTGGTAAGATTAAGCAATATTTTAAAATCGTTCTGGGACACTTTAATGTTAGAATTGGTAAATGATTGAAAGATGAAAAAAGTATGAATACATTTGATTATGGTGACAGAAATGAGAGAGGACACAGATTTAGGCAGTTTGCAGAAAAAGAAAGCAATGTATGGAAATGGACCAGTCTTTATTTTTCATGGATATATCACTACTACTGTCTACTTAATCATTTTTGGGCACTAAATTTATCTTCATTTACAAACATCATTTTCTAGCAATACCATTGTCTTTCAAACATCGCTTTGGGGATAATGTTGCACACCTCACATGATTACGCAGTCATATCATTAAAGTTGTTTACTTCTGTTGACCATTCCTGGTAGAGTGCCTAATTTTATATTTTAACATTTTTTTTAACAGAGAATTTTAGACTTTCTTTCAGTGAAGAAAGTTTTTCTATATGCTATTTGAGTGGTAAATAATTTCTTGTGATAATAGAATCTAAGTAGTTTTGGTGGCAAGTCTATGTCATGTTAATGATAAAGGTGTTTTAAATTTGAATTCAGCAATGCAACATTTTTTGAAAGCATTCATTTGATGATATTGTCTTCAGATAAATAAATCTGTTAATGGTTACTAATCATTTATTAAATTAGAGATTAATTAATTTTTAGCCTAAATATAAACTTTAAGCGTAATTAAAGATTTATGGATCCCTTGTTAAATACAACTTCGATATTATTTATTTAACTCTTCACTCTTTTTCTCTTTATACACGAGCCATAAAATTTTCAAATTCCCCATATCCTGTAAAATGGATGGCTAAAGGAATATAAAAAAGTCAACCAATTTCTACAATATACTTCTGGCTGAACTTGATTTTGTCAATAGTCTAGATTAAATCACATGATCTTATCTTGACTCATCACTTTTTTCTTTTTCCATATGTCATAGCATCGACCGGGAGGCGAACCCGCAACAACCATCTGCAACCAACTGTTTGCTTGCAAGGTGGCTGTGCTGACCTCTCAACTAACAATGCTTGACTGACTTTTTTATGTCATAGCTTCCGCTGAAAACTTGGATTAACCATTCACAATCCATATTATTCAATATAACAACATTGTTGGTTATGAAGTAATTTTTCATTAATTCAAAATGTTGCTCTAACATTCAGTGACTATTTCCAATATATGTATAAAAAAAGAAATAGGATTTTTTTTAAAAAAAAAAACATTGTTGTGTTTTACTTTCAATAACAATTTATTTGCATTCCATTTAGGTCTAATTCTATGTACATAAACAACTACAACTGAAATCAATTTCAACTTATGAGTTTTGTACAAGTAAAAAGTGACTGAATTAGTCTATCGATTAACCAATTCATAAAATTAAGATTCAGTAGAGCTGAATCCTTTGAGTAGAGTTCAATCAAGTTTTGATCTGGGATAGGGTCATTGGAGCACATGGATTTAGGCTTTCTGTAGGGTACAGACGGTTGAGATCGGTACGGTGGTGTGACTAAAGTCTAAACTGTCCCCATGTCTGGTCCACCAACCAGGGTTGACCAGTGCGTTTATCATCCTCTTTAATTTTACACAGGGTATTGAAGAAGAGTTTATCAATGGAGTCGTCATAACCTTTATTGAATGTGATTCTACAGCTGACTAACCAGATTGAAAAGTTTATAAACGTCGCAAGATGTATCAATGCAATGTTTCTTTTTTCGAATGCTGGCTTGAGCATGATGCAGGCAGGGTCTGAATTGGTGGTTCTATTCAGTAATGTATTACCAAGGGAAGGTGGAGAAGGGGGGCATAATCTTAATCCTGAGCATTATTTTGGATAAGTATTACAACTTTTTAAAATAATATTTAAGCAATATATTTCTTTTTTTCCCCTTCACATTATTAAATTAAATAAATCATTAAAAGAATTTACTATTATATTTGCATGAAATAATTATTTCTACACACACACACACACATGTGAACACCCTTGCACACATTTATATACACGCATTTCGAATAGTATGCATACTTTTATATAATGTTTTGGAATGATGATTTTCAAGTTCAGATATAGTTAAATCTAATTTAAGTAGGTAACAGTGCATTTATTTCTATCTTGACAATATCGGAAACAAATTTAGGTAATGATAAAAGAGCTGATATCGAAATTGATTAAGATGTTTACACAGCCTTAATCAATATGACCATAATGTATATTCATAAGGTATATTCATTGAAATGTTAAACAAATGTAACTATAGACAGATCTTGGAAAGTCATATTCCAGAACGTGTTTATTTATTGAGAGCTGCGTAATTCTAATATTATTTATTATATATTTACAAAGCATATACGCAGTTTTGATTTTAAATAATTTTGTATATCAAAATTTAATCCCTTGTTAAATCACTTTAATCCATTGTCATGTTATGCTATTTATTAAGAATGTGTTTCAGTTAATATTATATGCAAATAATTTTAATTATTATTTTATGTTTATTTTTTCTATACAAATGTTTTAATAAATTAATTTTTTTTTTATTTCAGAATATTATATGCATATTTATTTATTTTCTATAAAATATATTCGTGCAATTGGAGGAAATGTTTAGCAACTACAATCCTTTATAGATGTTTATTTCATTTTTGTTTGCCATTACAACTTTTCTTTTGTATAAATCGTACTACTTTAAGTTAGAAATTCACACAACTTTATATTCTTTTTATTATATATAATACTACTATGAATGATTTTCCTATATTTCGGAATACTTAACATTTTAATAATAGAAATTTTATAGATTGAAAAATGTATTTGTTGATTGAAAATATATGACTTTTAAAATACAAATAAATGAGCCCTTCTCTTAATCGATACATTTTTTATAATCTATCTCCTATATTTTGACTCTTTAGTAGTACTTTTCAAGTATGTAAAGGGTTATTTTAGTCTTTTTACAAGATACAATTTTATAACAAAATTGTTTAAATGCAATTATCTAGTATATATGAGGGATACTCCAAAAAAATTGGAATTTTGTAACAAAAAAAATTATGTATTTATTTTTAGGTGTTACAAATTTAATCTTCAAAATACTGTTCATTTGATGTAATGCATTAGTCTAAATGTGTTTTCTGCTTCTCAAAGCAGTGCCGAAACCTTTGCAAAGTGATGCTTTTTAATGCTTCCTTGGTTTCCACCACTTCAAAGTCCTCAAAACTTTTTTTTAAGGCATTTTTTTTTAATTCAGGGAATAAAAGGAAGTTACATAGATTTTGAGTGGGTGGTTATTGTGGATGAATATGCTAACATCAGCTGTTTCTGCTTAAAAAATATTTTGCATTCAAGGTTTTGCATTGTCGTAGTGAAGTGTGCACTCCAACTTTGCCACAAATTGGGATGTTTATGTTTTACCACACCACACAAATGTTTCAGAACGTGTAGTTAAAACACCTAACTTAATTACACACAAATTGTGAATGAATCATTTGTGTAAACAAAAAGTCACCATCATCTTAAATTCATTCGCTGCATTTTTTTTGGGATGTTGCGTAAATTAGTGTTCTCCCCAGAACTGTTTTAAGAATTACAATCATTTTCTCTAACAAAAAACAGAATTTGACTTCCAGCTTTTCAACCATCAGTAAAATAGACAAATAAGTGAGATACAATTAACAAAAAAAAAAATCATTATGCCACACTACAACACCGATGAAACTAGACAGCAGAATGGTGGAGGAGGGTATCACAATAGGTATCTAGTGGCAAAGCATGTTCTTTAATGTGATTGCCTACTGGGGAATGATTTCAGCTTTTTTAGGAAGTACTCCCTCATATAAATAGATTCATAATATATAATATTGATCAACTTTAAGGGGGGGAAAAATGATAACAGTAATCTTATAAGATTAAATAAAATTTATCAAACTAATTTTCATTTCTAATAGAAACTTTGTTAAGATGTCTATTTCTAATTATTACATGACAAATTATTTTTTAGCATCTTCTTTTAGTAGTCATCTTTAAATATATAATACCAAAAATAAAATGATTTGAATTAAGAATAAATGCGCTTATTATTTTTTATTGTATAAATCAAATCTGTGCAAATATTTTAACATCTTATTTATATACATAATAAATAATATTTTAAAATATTAAAAATAATGTATTTATAGAACATTATATATATATACTGTATTATGTTGAATGTAACATGCCCTAAATTTAAGATGCAGTATGGATTTTAAGCCTGAAAAATTGGGGGAAAAATTAACCCCTGAATTTAAGATGCATACATGTATTTAAGTAGGAAACTAATATAAATACAATAAACGCACCTAATTTTTCTTCAGATATATGGTACTTTCCGTTTCTACATCTTTACTTTCAGAACTTGAATTCTCATCTGTACTATTCCATCAGAGTACATCATCATCAAACTTTAAATTGCAGCCAAACATTATAATTTCTTTGTCAATTTGCTTTCATGTATTTTTTTATTATTAAAATTGAATCATTGTTCTAAAATAATTTATATTTTACAAATATTTTCCGGAAAAAATAAACGGGTAAAAAAAAATTCTAAAATATACGTTTTCACTTTAAAAATTGAGATAAAACTATAAGAATTGTCAAAATGAGCAAAATAACATTAAAAGATTCTAGAACATATGTTTACACTTTAAAAACATTTAAAAAAAGTTATTGGAACTGTCAGAATTTTAGCAGGCATTCGCTTGTGTAGCAAACACAAACAATCACCCTATCAGTGCCTTGTAAGGCAGGTTTTTATCTTATTCTTATATTGATTTAGTAGTTGTTAAAAAATACTAAAGGTTATTCATAATGGTAAAATCAGCAAATAACATTGAGAGATTCTAAAACATATGTTTTCACTTTAAAAATCAAAACGAAAATATTGGAATTGTCAAAATTTTGACAGATGGTCTCTTATGTAGAGAACAACAAATAACCAATAAGCACCTTGGAAGGCAGACTTATCACATTATACTGATTTGTTATTTGTAGAAAAATTCTAAAAATTATTTGGTAGACTTTTCTTGATAAAATAACAGTAAAATCGACAAAATAACATTAAAAGTAGCGGTTGAACGGATTACGAAATTAATCCAAAAAATATTGATTGAAAAAGATTTAACACAGTATTCTACATAGATAATGATTGTAATACTATGTGCATGTATAGCTTAAAGCAAAGGTCCTCAGAAATGAGATGTTAAAAAATGTTTATTTCGAATTTAAGATACACCTCTCTCTTAAGGGTCCACAATTTGGAAAAAGTTTTATGTTCGCAGTAATACAGAATATACTGTTGATAAAATATAATGGAGAGTAGTTATGAGTATTGTTACTGCATTTAAGAAATTGAATAATAATAAATACAATATTAAATTTATAATGGAAAATTTAAATATTTATTTTAAAAAAAGTTATTAGAAAAATATTCATAAAAAACAATATATCAAGGATAAAGTAAAACAATGGATAATTAATCCAAAATCTTTGGTCTCAGAAAATAGCAGCTTTGAAAAGTTTTAAATTCAAAATGATAGTCTATTATTAAATATAGAAGAAGTATACACCTGGGTCTCTTTTTACGCGGACTTATTTAACACGATTTTGAAGTTATGCGATTCGTGTTTCACCAGAAGTCGAACTCCAATATTGCGCTATTACTTTAAATAATAAATTTCGCGCACTTACGTTATATTGAAAGTAATAGCACATTATTGGAATGCGACTTTCAACTTAGTAATTTCAATATTTTCAGTGCTTTATAATAGTAAGATTTTATGCAATAATGAAATTAAAATCATGATTTCCACATTTTATGTATACACACATTAAATTTTACAAGATTATAATGTAAATTTGTTCAAACATTGTGCGTGTTAATTTTGCATTTTAAATCACATTCTGTTTTTGCTTTTTAAAAAAGAACGTAATCAATTATTAATCATTTAGTGTCCACAAGTTTATTTTTAAAAGGTCAGTAATAGCAGTGGGCACAATTAAATTTGACAATTAAAAATTAAAATCTGATTTTTAATTGTAATTAACAATTTAAAAATTACTTACGGCGACTTGAAATAATGTGATGTGAAATTTGATTTTTAAACGGAATTGAAAATTAAAGACAAAAATAAGAATTTAATTTTTAGTTGTTAGTTTCATAAACAATTAATAAAATCATCATCTCAAAGATTAATTACTAATTACGTTGTCACCAGAAAACCATTGTCACAACATGAGTGTGAAGTTGGCGCTAGTTGTTTGCAAACAAACATGTTTTTGGCAAATAGCTATAATAATTAAAACGTGTATAAAAATGTAAATTACTCTACTGTAAATTATGCATAAAAATATATTATTTTGAATAAAATTAAATATTATAGTTAAAAAAAGTTTGTCTTGTATCAATTTTTTTCAAATTTGAAATTTTTTATTAGTCATATTTTATTTCTTTCTTTTTTTTTTTGCGCAAATTTTAAAGTAATTTTACGTTGGTGCTTTGCTTTTATGCGAATTTTGAAAAATCACAGACGGCACCCCCCCCTTTTTCAATGTAAGTTACGTCTATTTTTGCGCGATTTCGTTTGCACATGTTTTCTGAGGAACCTATCTATCACGTAAAATGAGACCCAGGTGTATATACAAAAATTAGAAAATGAAAGCGATTATGTAGAGATAGATTATAAAAGAAAAAATATTAAAAAGAATTTTAAATAATAAAGATGCAATTAATAAAAGAAAAAGTAAAGAAAAACATATTTAAAAATAAAAAAATCGGTTGCGACCCCATATTCAGTGAATGTGTATAAAAAAATATCAGATAATATAAAAAAGTAAAATGCAAAAATAATAAATCATTATGGAACTGAATATCTAATACTAAACATAATGATAAAATAAAAATAAAATAGGGATAGTTTATAAAATTAAATGCCGCTAGGATAATCAGGCAACCTGTAAATGAAGGAGGTAAAGATAATGATAAAATAAAAATAAAATAGGAATAGTTTATAAAATTAAATGCAGCTAGGATAATCAGGAAACCTGTAAATGAAGGAGGTAAAGATAATGATAAAATAAAAATAAAATAGGAATAGTTTACAAAATTAAATGCAGCTAGGATAATCAGGAAACCTGTAAATGAAGGAGGTAAAGAATATGGTAGTGGCATAAAACAATTAAAAGGAAAAGTACAAAATCAGGAATTTATATTCATGTTTTTAGATTCAAGTCACAGAATGAATTCTGAACAGATTATACAAATAATACTATATATCAAAAACTATAAAAAGATGTTATGAAACTGTATATTCTGGAAAATATGAATAAACATATAAACATGTTTAAAGGTTCAATGCAATTAGATAGTAAATGATCATTATTAGTTGATTGAAAACTTGAAAAATGTATTTTAAAATATTTATTTAGATTTGATTTGTATAATATAAAATAATACATTTATATTTATTCATTAATTCATATATATATGTGTTATTTTGTAATTATATTTTAAATGATGACAACTAAAAAGAATTAAGGTAGAATAATTTGTTATCTGTTAATTAGAAGTAAATATTTTGAAAAGATGTTTGTAAGGAACAAAACTAGTTTGCTAATGCAAATAAGTTTTATTCAATTTTACATTGTCTATTATCAATTTTATTTAAACTTCATCAATATTATATGTTTTGTATGCATATATAAACATTATGGACAATTTGAACTTGAAAGTTGACCATTTGAAATGAAATAAATTCATATATATTGTTATGGGAGGTTGCCATGACAACAGGGTGAGATTGTTGATTGTTATTGATATTGGGATTGTCTAAATGTTGACTGATTTTAATGTTCTCTCTATATGCAATTATGCAAAAGCTGTCCACATCTAAACAATACCAAGAATCTCACGCTGTCAAGGCAACCTTTTTATTTGTCATAAAAATCAAAACAGAGCAAGTGAATAATAAAAATAGGATTTATAAAAAAAAACGTGACATTGCAATATTTTAAATATCATATTAGGTAAATTAGTTTTCAAATAGTAAGAGGAATTTATGATAAAATATTTGAATTTGAACATTTTCTTAATCAAGAACATAACTTTTCCTTTAGGGATCCCATTGATTATGCAAAGTTATTAAAATTATATTTTACAGGAAGTCATGCTCTAACAGCATTTGTCTCTCTTAACACTCATTTAG
Organism: Epiperipatus broadwayi; assembly: GCA_028023455.1. Classification (NCBI taxonomy): domain Eukaryota; kingdom Metazoa; phylum Onychophora; class Udeonychophora; order Euonychophora; family Peripatidae; genus Epiperipatus; species Epiperipatus broadwayi. Next base: position 17,205,681 of record JAQFVV010000006.1, read on the forward strand.
TTTATAATTTATTTATTCCATTTTAAAAACTTACATTTTAGTCACATTTTTAGCAATAGATGGCACAGTATAAACTCAAAGCAATCATGTTTGTGACTTTAATTTTTTTATTTTTAGCAGCTACTACTTTTTTTTTTTTTCAAACATCTTATTTCACTTTACTGTTTGTATTTATTTATTTATTTAATACAATTTGACAAAAAATATTTGAGTAAACATTTTTAAAGTATAATTATATGGGTAGAATTTACTAATTCGAAATTGTACATAGTTCTGATTTCAGCAGTGAAACTTCTCGAGATCTTATTATAAATCCAAATTATGCCAAACATTTAAATAAACATTAATTTTAATATCTATACTTAGTACATATTGAAGTACATTCTGTATAGTGTATATATCTATTCTATTAATAATATATTTTAAGATACAGAATATTCTTGTATTTTTATCAGCCCAATATTTTTGCATAGCAATAATTAAAATAATTAATAATTTTATCCAGGCAATAGAAGTTGTTGATTTAGAGATTAATATTTATTATATGTAATAATTTTAATTATTGTATTTTACTTTTTTTGAAAGTTTATAATATATTCATTTATTATATTATCGATAATAAAAAATATAGCAGATATTCAAAATTTTATTCTTTATGAAAATGTTTTGAAATATATATTTTGATACTTTATATTATAATTTTGAAAGGGATAATTATAGAAATATATTAAATAATCACATTTTTTTAAACAAATACATTAAAAAATTAGATCTGTAAATTCATTTTCAAATGCACTAAAAAAAAAGTTTTTTTCAAGAGTATTGTTCGACACCCCTACCCCCCACTTAAAAGGTTAAGAGAATATGAAAATTTTGTGCATCTTAGTTTAATATTTTCTTTTGATATAAATATTTGTGATATTATATTAAAATAAAAGTGGCTCTGAAGAAAACTGCAAGACAGTCGAAATGTGTGTGTACTTATATATACACAATATAAATTATTTTTGCTAAAAAGTTTTCAAAGCAGGTGGACAAATTGAATTTATACAATATTAATGTGAATCGTTTGTTAAAATGGAACTTATAATTGCTATATGTTTAGTACTAGATAATTTGTTTGAAGGTCCATGAATGGCAATCTATTGGTGTCATTATTTCTACCTGTGAGCACAAAATGCACCGCTAGCATTTATTTGTCAAAGAAATTGCTTGCCACTGGGATGTTTTGATTTGTTCTTAATTGCCTTAATGATAATTAATATTTCTAGTATTTAGTTTACATTTATGTGTTAATCTATCAATCTACCAATATCTTCTTGTAGTCTGGGATTTGAATTGGGATGGAAAATTATTTGAGATAATTAGGCATTTCCAAGTAACCCTATTTTTTTTTCAAGTATCCAATATAGTTGATCAAATAATTATTGGGCAGTAAATGACTCAGTTATTTTTAGTTATAGAATAATGTATGAAAGAAAACTATTAAAATCTTAATAACTAGCTGAACGATACAATGAGTAATGCCACCTCCATCATTGTCTCTCATTGAAGAGACACTGGAAAGATTTTAGCTCTTTGTAGTCTGTGATAGAGAATTTAGAACTACAATCATTGAAATAAAGTATGTTTATTGCTACAATAGTTGGGATTTTTTTTGAATAAATGTATGCAGTATTTATTAGTGGGAATAATATTTAAGAATTAAAAAAAAAAGTTTATATATTTAGTGAAGAAACTGAATATAATATAATACTAAAATTAAGTTTAGAATAATTACTGAAATTGAAAAACAAATGAAAGATATTTATAGTTGTATGTAGGACCATTTTCATCATCTAGTTGAAATTGTTAAGTGTTTTTAGAAAAAATACAAACTTGATACCTTTATAAATATAGAACTCAGAATGCTGTGTTCAAAGTAGTATTTATCTCCTCTTTCATTTCATGTGTCACTAACCTGCATTGAACGAATAACCGTTAGATTCCTGAAATTAAAGTGTCTCTAATAACCATTAAACTATTTTACTAAACTCAATAGTTTATAGAAATTTAATACTTTATGATTTTCATATTTGTTTTTTTTAAGGACAAGATTAGTGAGTATTTTGCAAATATAATGGATTATCACACTAAATTAACGTATAGTATTAATTATTATTTTATTGACTTCAGTGTTTTAACTCTGTCCAATATTCTTGTGCATTTTCTAATCAAACTTATGTTTATTAATACATGGATGATTAATTACTTTAGTTACATCTATATATATATTTTTTATCCTTATTTCAATGCCCTTCCACATTAATGCGGAGTGTAGTTGATATATTTTTCATCATTTCAAATTTAGTCTTTGTAGAGGTTGGAGTTTTTCACAATATGACATAACTTAGGAAAGCTGCTTTTTAAGAAAAAACTAACATATGTAATATTATTAACATTATAAATGTTGGAGTGTTACCGTAATGCTATTATATATATTATACCTTATATTGATTATTTATGCATTTAGTTGAAGATGCAATTTTTACAATAACATTTTTTTATTTGGTAGTAATATATATATATGGTACTTATATATTATCTTGTCTCCCAAGCTTGGCAGCCATTGTTTTAATTATATAGGGTCAGGGAATATAAAACAAAGTGTCTGACAAGAAGCAGTTGTATTTAATATTTACAGTTTTTTATTATAGTCATTTAAAAAGAGAAATTTTTTTGCAAACATTAATTATATTTCCACTTCATTATTTTTTTTTGTATTCAACTTATTGGTACAAAAATAAAAGAAACAACGGATCATATTGTGCTCATTAACACAGACTTTTCATGAGGGCAGAATCCTATACCTTTGGGAATACTCCACTGCATGCTGTTCTGTGAAAGCAGGATCTCAAACTTCCATCATTTTCCCAAAATAGTAGCGACAAAAATAAAGTCACTGAATATACACAAACTATAGATGTTTGAAGCTTGTCAGCGTTCACGTTACAATATAAATTTTAAAACAAAATTAAAATAAACTTTCTGATTGGAATTTATAATCAATTTATTAATTTTTTTAAACTTAACTAACATATGTTTGGTAAAAATAAAATTGGAAAAAAAAAAACGGTAAACAAATATTTGTATACCACTGAAACCATATAATTAAAAAAATGGCTGACAAGCTTTGGAGACATAATAATACACAAGTACCAAATATTTTCTTTATTCATTCATTTATATATGTTTAATACAGGTTAGAATACATTTATACAAATGACATTTTTCTATTAAGCCTTAAATGCACTTTTAAGTAGAAGAAATAAGTACATTTTTTTTTATTCTAAATATGATACAAAATATGCTACTGATAATAACAATAAATTAAACTTCAATAATATGTATTAAATATACATAATAAAAATATAAATTGCATTCTATTATTTATCTATATATATATTGCTAAGTATAGAGGATTTGAACTCAGATTTTCAAGCACCCTTCAACTATCCACACTATCTCATACAACTGATACACATGACCACCCACATGTAGAAAAGATAAATAATCACCAATATACGTATTTCATGCTAAACCAGCACTATATATATATTGCTATATTCTAAGTTACTGCTCTTCCCTTGTTTCCACTCTTTAATATATTTTGTAACTTGATTTTTTTAATTTCCCTGTATAAGTAAATTACTGAATAATTTAAGAACACAATGATTTCTTATTTTAGTTTAATATTTATTATATTTTGAAACTATGTGCTTATATGTTTTTCTTAGGCACATTTCAAACTATTTTATACAAGGTTTTTTTCTCTATAAGTATATATTCAAGAAATTGATTGAATAATAAAATATTATTTTTATATCCTCTTTTTTCTATTTGCTATAATTTTTTTTATATTAGATCAATTATTCAGTTTTGAAATAATGCTAATCTATTAATATTAGGAAAAGGCTTGCAAAACTATAGTTATTCCATATTTCTATAAAGATTCACATAAAGATTTATATATTAAATACAACAAGAATATTTAAAGGAAAGATATTTTTGACTTTGTAAAATATTATTATAAAATATTTCTAAATTTATTAATTAATATGTTAATATGATGTTTCCAAGACATTTTTTAAAAATCTATTATCAATCCAAGATATCTAATGTATTTTACTTATTCTACTTCTCTATACATTCATTATCATTAAATATTACAATTTTATCATATCAGTATTTTTATATTTGATGTGAGATAAGCATATTAACTAACATGTATTTGGTTTTTTCTCATTTATATGAATTCCTCTCTCAAAACACCAAAAGACAATTTTGTTCACCCTTTCTTGACCTTCTGTAATTGCAATATCAATATTGTTATTCATCTGTATAGTGATGTATTGATCATTCAATATTAATATTTCTTTGCTAACTTATGAAAATTAGAAATAACAATGTTCTAAATATAGAATTTTGAGGAATGCCATATAATTTTTTTTAATCATTACTAAAATACATTTGATATGTTTGATACAACATATCTATTATTTAAATAATTTTTGATAGGCAATTTTATATATATTAAGTAAAATTAAAATAGCATAAAATATAATAAAGTTGAAAAAATATACTATTAATTGTTAATTTTGGCATGTAAGTTTTAAAATAGGACTACATCAAATTGTGATAAAATGAAGTTATACAATGATTACATTTCCAGAAATTTTTTGTAAAGAAATAGAGGTATCCACATAGGGAATGAGGGGAGGAGATGTCTTTCTTAACAAAATAGCTATTAGTTTATATAAAGCTTTTTATGCCCAAAAAATTGGGGGAAAAAATATAACCTCTGAATTTAAGACACATGTGTGCTTACTTAAATAGGAAATTAATATAAATACAATAAACTCACTTTCTATATCTTCACTTTCAGAACTCGAATTCTCATCTTCATTATTTCATTACAGTACATCATCTTCAGGCCATTTAAATTAGTTTGCCATAAAAATACATTTTTTAAATTAAAACCTGAATTATTATTCTAAAATAATTTATATTTTTTACAAGTATTTTCTGAAAAAATAAATGTGTAAAAAAATTCTATAACATAAGTTTTTATTTTAAAATCAAAAGAAAGCTAGCAAAATTATCACAATTTTGACATGTACTTTCTTGCATAAAGAACCGTCAGCTTCTTGGGAAATTGACTAAGTAATAGTAAAAGTAGAAGTTTGAGAGAGAAAGTTAGCCTATTTATGAAATTAATGCAAAAAATATTGATTGCATAAAGCAAAGATCCATAGAAATAAACTGTTAAATTAAGACATCGCTCTTTTAGGAGTCCAAAATTTGGAAAGTGTCTTATATTCGAAGTAATACAGTAATACCATTGATATATTATTAACTGGAAGAGCTCATTTCTATTATAAATTTATTTACAACGATTTATAGACATGCATATATTTACATATGTAAGCATCTATGTATTTGACCAATTCCATTACAAGCTATTGATAAATGTAATTTTCTTTTTGTATTAAAGAATACTTTTACTCTCTGAAGGATAAATTTGAATGAAGTTTGAAAGAATTTATGGAGACAATTCATTTGGGTATAACATGAATTAATATTTTAAAATGTAATTATTAATATCTGAAAGTAACTATCAGTTTATTTTAAATTTTCTAATTGGATTTTTCATGCTTATTTGGATTTTTCATCTGTTTTCGTTCCCATAATTTTATTTTATTTTTTTAATTTTTTTTTTTTTTTTTAATCTTATATATATATTATTACCATTTTTAACAAATCATATGTGTTCGTCATGCTTTTTTTTTCTGTTTATTAAAAGACAAATTCGCCTCATTTTGATTTGTGATATGGATGTAACACTACTGGAAATAAAACCATATCAATTCAATCAATCTTCATGTTAGCACTTTCTGTATGAAGCCACCACCACCAGGAGAAGAGAGAAGAAAAATGCCACTTGAAATATCATATATATTCTAAGCTGTATGTTTTGGAATCCAGTTTAAACTGGATTCCAAGAGATTGTAAAAGACCCAGAAAGAGACCACATGTGAGATGGATGGATGAAATAAGAAAGTGTGCAGGGATAATGTGGAGAAAAGAAGCTAAAGATAGGAAACGATGGATTGAACTTGGAGAGACCTTCATCCTGTAGTGTATTGATAGTGGTTGATGATGATGATGTTATTGGTTACAATTAAATGCATTTAAAATTTTCTTAATTAATTTTTTAACAGCATATAACAATTCAAACATATAACGTAAGTAGTCCAAACTATAACTACTAGTAGAATGCCATCATCACATAACTTCAGAAAAAGAGGAATGGATATGTGTATATTATTTTGTCATCCATGCTTTTTTAATTATACATTTTCAGAGGCCTCCAACAAATATTGAAAATAAAATGGCTGACTAGAAGTTGTTGTATTTAATATTTCTCTTTTTTTATTACAAAAATAAAAGAAATCACACAAAAGTATGACAATTAATTGTAATTAAAGTAAATTTAACAACTTAAAACTTCAGTAAACAAAGTAACAAACATAAGTTATTCATATCATGTCCATTAACAGATTTTTTGGGAGAGCAGGATTTTATATCTTTGGAAATACTTGATTACATGGTCTTCTGTCAATGGGTGATCCCAAATTTTAATCCTTTTGCAAGAAGGTTACTGAAAAAAAAAACAAAGATGCTGAACGTGAAAGTATGACGACAATCTTACGCTGAATGTAAAAAAATCATGACATTGTTCAGAATGTGTTAGCATCCGTATATTATAATATATATGTATAATTAATTAAATCCTGTGAATGGAATTTATATTAGATTTATTAATATTTTTTAAATTTAACAAGTAACACATATTCAGTAAAATAATATTGAGAAAAAAAAAACATGGCTGCCAAGCTGGAGTGACAGGATATGTAAGTACCAAAAAATGTTTATCAATTATATTATAGTCAATGGTTTTTTATTTTGATTAACCTTTTCCTTGAATTTTTTTTTCTCCAAATTTTCATTGGCCAAGTGAATTAAAGTTTTACAACTTTTGATTGGTCAATTAACAAACTCAGCTGTAAAAATATATTCATCTTTTAATATATTCATTTTAGTTTCATTTGTAAAAAGTATATTAATAATTTAATCAGATTATGAAAGTGAACGAAAAATTTTTCAAAAATAAATTTCTATTTATAATTATAAAAATGTTTTATAGCAGAGAATCTCAGAAGAACGTTCATAACTTATAAGAAAATGTTGAGTATGTCACTGATTTTTTTTTCTCAATTTATGTTCCTGTAAAAGTAAAGAATTTTTTTACTAAAATCTTACTATTTTTTCTAAAATAATTTATATTTTCAGCATATTTTACCAAAATACATTATAATATGTAAATAAATGCCAGTAAAATACTCTAAATTATTTATTTCTGTTTGAAAATCAAATAAAGAGCTTGGGGCGATGAGAATTGTTGCCAAGTGTCAAAATTGTTGTTAGCGCTGGCTTTGTTTTCAATCTACGTTCATATAAAAGTACAATTTTTTACTAAAATCTTCCATTTTTCTAAAATAACTATATTTTCAGCATATTTTGTCAAAATAATTTATAATATATATGAAAAATAATAAAAAAAAATCATTCTAAGACATTAATTTTCATTTTCAAAGTCAAAACAGAAGTTGGAGCGGTGAAAATTATTGACAGATGCTTTTCCATTGTCCAAAATGTGAACCAACCAATGAGCATCTAGACAAGTCTGCCTTCTCCCTTTGTTGCAGCTTCTTACATCAATATTATTGATTTTGTTTTACTTGTAAAATAATTGTAGAGAAGGCAGCATCTTACGGTACATTTTAAGCTTAAAATAAGTGTAAAAACACTACAGTAAGTCAAAAATTGACTGTTTTCAAGTGACTTAAAGCCGTGAATGTCAATCCACGGATGTTTCTCAAGAAGGATTAAGGCTGCTAAATTATAATTTTGAGATCATTTCTGGAGCATTAAATTTCACATAATATTTGTAGAAATAGCTTTTGGTATTAGCTGTTCCTTGAATTGACCCACTAAATGAAAAGATAGGCATAGAAATCAATAGCAGTCAACCAGTAGCCATATACTGTAAATTTGAATAATCAGTAGTCAGCAGATGATAATGCAAGTTTATTTGATCATTACTGATTATTCCAGGTTGTAGGAAATAGAAATAATATTTTTGTTTACTGTAGTTAGATACAGGAATGAAGTGATGTGCTACTCTCTAATAACCATGGTTAACATTAAATCAACAGTACATTAGTGCTTCAGTATACCTTACCAACTCTTTTAGTTGAATTTCATGGGGCACATGCTCTGGCTTAATATATGTGTATTGGAATACAGGAAGATTTGATTGCAGTAGTTGCAATAGCAACCTCCATGATGGAACTGATGATCTTCTCATCAGGCAAAAGTGAAACATTTATTACCAGTCGATAAAGATAGGTTTAGGCTTCTGATAGCTTAGTAATATATTACTAAGATTTAAAAAGTTTGGTATGGCTGAACAAATTACCTAGTGACAGAATGGCACCATGTAGTGGTAGCAATAATACTTTCTTTTTTATATATGAACATTGATGGTAAACACGTTCACATCTGAGTAATTTTTTTCGAATAATTAGAAATACTTTTCATTTTTAACTTTGTACAATGCAAACATATTTTAAAATAATTTTATTTCCTTAAAATTTCAGCTATCCTGCAGTCTTCTTCAGAACCACAAAGTATTCAAATTTATACAATTTTATATAAAATTAACCTATTCATTCAGTATACTGAATGTTTACAATAGCAAATATAGGGATTTGAACTTAGGATTTTCAGTCTATATTCATCCTTCACACTATCTCAAACAACTGATACATATGACCACACTCATGCGAAAAAGGTAAATGATCCTCAATATATGTATTTGATGCTATCTTAATATAAGATTGTATATATGGTAGAAGATTATGATCTGGCCCAACTGATGAATGCTGTTCTGTACAAAATAAATATTTGGGGGGTCATTTATCTCTTTCACATGTGTGATCATGTCTGTTGATTATATGAGATGGAGTGGAGGATGAATATACATTGAAAATCCTAAGTTCAAATCCCACCATTTAATTATATATAAAGAAAAATATTTTGTTCCTCTGAAAGAGATTGTTTGAAAGTCAAAACTGTAAGGAAATAAAATTGAGTGAAGAAAATATCAAGCTAGCTCTGCATAAAGTAAAAAAAGAAAAGTGATATTGATCATGTGATCCAGCATTCATTGGTATTGATATTTTCCTCACTGGAAGTGAAAACTGTATAACGTTACAATGGCTTTTCTTTTTAATCAGCACACCGCATTCATTTGATGAAGCCTGAAGAATTTGGAATCTTGGTAATAATAGATAAACATTCATGTTTTTGATTAACTGTGGCCAACTGTCTGAAAGTTATTGTAAAATCAATTTTAATAGGCAGTTACTTTTGATAAATATTATTTGAAGGAAGTTGTGTGGCCGAAATTATTTACACATAAATTATATCTTTTTTTGTAAATTGTAAGCCTGGGGACATTTTTAGCAGGTTAAACCACACATCATACATATCTTTGATCAGAGTAGGTAAGAAATTTAAATGTTTCATAGTCTCTTGGTTATTTGGGCTTTTACATTGCTTGCACCTTAGTGAAAGCTCCAGGATAACTAAAATTATGGGACCAAATATTAAATGTTGATACATTCGAAGACACCATTAGACGTTTCTATTACTTGGTGCTACAGGGCTTTGCCAAATTATGATCGTTTGCGTTATTATTTTTTTTATAATCTTTATATATATCTGTACAACGGATTGTTTCGGATATAATCGCATTATGTATCAGGTAAGTTTTGCCTATTTGCATAATTCCTTCCTGGCAAGTAATTGCTATTTCAAGGAATGCATTATAGAGAAGAGAGGTATCCTTTTGATATTTTTTTAAATTTATTTACATTTGCCAATGCATCATATTTACTTTACTAAACAATCATTAGTGCATTTGTATTTTTTTTTGTTCAGTGTGTGTGCGCGTATGTGTAATTATTATCATATTGACAGGAAAGGGGAAGAACTATATCAAACCGGTTAAAATTATGAAATGCAAATCATTACCTTTGAATCTGCAGGCCGGGATTTTAAACAAACATATTTATTGTTAGATGGGATTTTTTTTCTCTCTAAATGTTGACTATAAAGAGAAGCTAAACAAATAGTAGAACTCCATGTTCAATCAAGTCCGACTTTTTTTTTAATCTTTTTTGATAACTACCATTACTTGTAATTATTTCAAACCTTTGTGATGAGAGAGAGAAATACCAGAATTGTGGGATGCCAAGATAGTTGCGTGTAATAATAATGTTTCAAAGACCGAGGTTAGTAATCAGTCCAGGGAAGATTAAAAAGGGAAAACGGCAAACTATCAGTCGTCTGGTTTCCACAATAAGCAGGGTGGATCTGAAATATTCAGTCTAAGGTCTGTAGCAAGTGATAGTTATTCGTTTCTTATTAGTTTTTTAGCTGTAGAAGCATCAATTGTTTCTTTAATTATAACTTTTTTGTGTGTGTGTTTAATAATAGCCTGATTTAATTATAAATGGGGTATCATCTTGATTCTATCTGAAAGTAGTAATTTTTTTCTTTACTCTGATGGATAACAAAGATCTTTAGAATGTTTTAAAATGTACCCCCCCCCCCCATTGAGTTTATAATTTGTCCGAATATATATCACATGAATGTAAATATTGTTAAAAAAATTATGGAATGATTTGTAAGTTGGATTATTTATATGATGTTAGAGCACTGAATGAAGTAACAAAAAAAAACCTGAGTTAAGACCCGATCAGGGCCACGAGTCTGTATTACCACTTTAATCTTTAGCATCTTTTTTTTTTATAAATTCTAGTCGATATTTTGTTTAATAATTTAAATAAAACCATTTAGGAACAAAATGGATATTATACGTGTAAGAGATGAAAAAATGTCACCAATTAACATTTATTAGGACACATGGTCTCCAATGCGATTTCGCTCGAATTTGTGACATGACTCACTATTATAAAAGATGATTAAAGGAAAAAAGAGACATTAATGCAATGATGTACATAGAAAGATATAAATCCTATGCAGCAGTCAGAAAATATTAAACTGCTTATAAGATTGTATATATATTGTTACACATAGATTTGTAATTTTCCAGTCTCTTGTATCGGATAAAGATAAGAGTAAATAATGTAAACAACATATCTTCCTTTGTTTCAAACCTCTTAGTCTTTTCTTGCTCAATCCTATGTAGATGGTACTAAGTACTATTTTGTAAACTTATAGTTCAATAAAGCCTTTTGAAATAAAATCTCCTTAACCTGAAATTAGTTATGAGTATTTAATATTTCTTTATGTCAACCAGAATTCACGTTAAACCAAAGCATAATGCTCCACTAAATTCCATTATCCCCATTAAGCATGTTTTTCTTCAGCATAGTTTCGTGTGATCATTGTCATTTTCAATATTAGCTAATCCACTTCTGGGTGATTTTTAAATCAGCTTCTTTGTATCATAATTTCCCCAATAAATGTTCTTAGCCATCCATCTTACACTGGTCTTTTTCTAGATCTATTGCAATATCTTAGAATTTATTTTAAGACTCCAAGTTTCATCTCTCATTATCTTTAAAGGCAATATATCCAATCACATTTAAATATTTTTAATTATTTTTCCATAATGCTAGTGGTACCTATTTATTCTTTCATATATATGTATCTTGTTTCAATCCCTCCTTAGCATTCCCAGTATACATGTGCCCATACTTTGTTGGGTGATCTGAATTTTTTACATTTCTTTTCAATGAACTATTTAGGTCTAGGAACCACTTATAAGAACAGGCAGAAACACATTTATTAAAAATCTTTTTTAAACACATTGCCACATTACTTTTTAACATCAAAATATTTCTTTCAAAATACTCCAATTGTGGAATAACATGCTAAAAATCTCTAAATCATTTTAGAATAAAGTAATTTTCAATATTATAAAATATATGCAGCACATTTTTTTATAATTACTGTCTAACAACAGGACCTTCTTTACATACAACTTATATGAAATTAGATGATGTCATTGGTTAGTGAAATATAGATATAGATGTGTATTTAAAAATATAATACAATATCCAGCATCACAAATAGGATTTGATTAAGAAATAATTAGTATCAAGGAAAACAAAAGTAATGTAAGGATAAATTGCAATCAGACTGGAAATTTAACACCTTAATTTGAGAAGTCTCATTCTTTTTATTAAGAATAGTTTAAATAATAGCTATGATATGATAAAAATAATTTAATTTTCTTGACTTCATTAAGTTTAATCATTTGCGAAAAAGTCCCTGAAGATGATGCATTTGTTTTTTTTGTTTGTGATTTTTAGGATATTTTGTTGATTATAATTCTATAGACTGTTATGAATAGGTGGGAACTCTCAATATAGGTTTCCACATTACTTCAAAATGTAAAAAATTAGATCTTGCTTTGTTATCCAACTCCAGGCTTAATACTAGTAAAGTTTTCATTGTATTTGTTATTCAGTAGCTCCATATCAGAACTGAATAAAAAAAAACATTTTAAATCAATTTAGCTTTGGAGTGATTTGCCACATACTGACATCATTAACATCCTTCTGTAAATTAATATGATTATCTATCAGAAGAAAAAGAAAAGATAAAAAGAAAAAAAACAAAAACTTAAAAATATTTTACAATCTAGTAATATCATTATTGTCAACTATTATCGATTTCTTGTGATTAAAGATCTTTCCTAAGTTTAATACAGGTTTTTATACATAATCTCTTTTCTGTATCATACTAGCACATTTTTTTTAATCCTTCATTTAACATATAGTCTTTTTCTAGGTCGTTTACAATCTCTTGTAACCCAGTTTATGATTTCAATTGCCTATTTCTTGTCATGACTTAACAATATGGCTAATTTAGCTTCATTTTTTCAAATCCTTCCGTAATATTGATAATATCTGTTTGTTCTTTTAACCACACATTTCAGTTTTTTTTGTTATTTTCAGCATACATCTCTGTATATTTTATGGATTAGCCTTAAATCGCTTTATTGCTGTTTTATTAAGTATCCAATTCTTTAGAGCCATCACTAGGAATTGGTAGAATAAATTCTTTAAAAAATTTTCAAATATATTATCATATTTTACTTTAATATTATTATTTCTACTAAAAGCACTACGACAAACAAATTTAATTTTATGATTAATTTCATTCATTATGATTTCACCTGAATTAGTAATCTGCCAAAGATAATTATAATTGTTAATTTGTTTAAAACCATGATTATTAGTCTTCATTTTCATTTTAGTTTTTTTTTTAGAAATTATTTATAGTCCTATTTTACTTTCATCAGATAATTAAACTGAGAGAGTGCAAACCTCTCAAGCGCTTAGCCAATCAGATCGCAAATACTGAGACAGAATTTAACAAGAAAAGAGTGGTTCCACTCCCTTCTTATATCCAAGCCAGTCCAAAGTACTTAGATCTGAAAGCGTGTGAAGATATTTAAGATTCACGCTTTCAGATCTAAGTATTTTGGACTGGCTTGGATATAAGAAGAGACACTCTTTTCTTGTTAAATTCTCTGTCTCAGTATTTGCAATCTGATTGGCTAAGCGCTTGAGAGGTTTGCACTCTCTCAGTTTAATTTCAATACCGTCTACCCTTTGTAAAATAAATATTATTTTCATCAGATAAATGTTGCAATGTTTTCTAAAGTTCTCAAGAATACAATCACATCAACTGCAAATTTGTATGACCTAAATAATCTCCATTTATTTTTATTCCTCTAGCTTTTTATTTTAATCCACAAAAGATATCTGTAAAATGGTTTGGAGATATGGAATCGACCTATTGTACGCCCTTCTTAATGTTAATTGTTATTTTCAATATCATCATGTAACTTATTGTATTTTGATAATGTTTTTCAGAATATCATATTATCATGGGGTTTTATTTTGATGGTTTAACGCTTTAATCATTGTGGAAAAGCTTTGAGAATTAAATGCCTTTTCGTAATCCCCAAATCCAAAGCATAATGGCAATTCATATTTGTTAATAGTTTGATACGATTGATTGTTTTAAACCATCCAAATATATACACTATATAAACGTCGATATATTATCTGAAAAAAATATACAACTCATTTATTATAATTAAATTTTATTAATTACATTTTTAAATAAGACATAATAAATGTAAATCAATGAAAAATACATAAAAAATACGTAATAAAAAATTAAAGAAAAATTAATATTTAATGATGGAAAACTATTGTTTAAAAAATGTTAACATGATAAACACTTATCATTTACATTCTATAATAAATATTTAATTTTTTTCTTCTGTGCCCTACATTATATTTGTCATGCAATATAATTACAGAAGGCTTTTAGCTAGTAATTTTATCATTGTTATATAATAGCATTTATGGAAACAACAACAAAAAAGTGCTTTAGCCTCATTTGTTTCACTTTTATGTATAACATTTAAATTGTAATTCCCACATTTGAGGAACAAAAATAAAAATTGACTTATTAATGAATTAACAGAAGCAACAGTATTTAAATATATAAGGCAGAAAGAAGATCCTGTGACTTTCGTATATGTTTCCAAAAGCTGTCATTTTCTCCTCCGCTCTAACCATCTATTTATAAGCTTGAGTAATAAATGTACTAATTTTCATTAATGAAGGAAAAAATAAAAACTGGCTTGAAGATGGGAAATTGTGACGGTGGATTTTATAATACTATACTGTCTAATGATCATTGATTGGTCAAGATTATAGAGGCTGGCGTTAGAATAAGATGAAGATAACTGTATTTTAGAATCAACGGGGGGAGGGGGAATATGTGTATATATATATATAACTATTTAAAATACCGATATCTCAGTTGCATGTTATGGTGGAAATAATTTGCAAAATGTTTACGTGTGAGTACCTATAAGTTTACTTTTGATAATGAAAAATAGTTTAATAATGGGTCTAAAGAAGGCAAATAAAAAAAATAATTTTGGATCAGGCATAACTGACTTGAAGATTAGGATACATTTGACAAACCATAGACAGAAAGTTATGAACGTGACACTTCTTATAATTGCAAAATCCCCAGAGGTAATACCTTCTATAAGTGTGTTTATAATTGGATGTTTTGGTGTATAAATTTGATTAATCAATATTCTACAGCTCTGAAGAGATGAACAATTGTTGAAAATGTGTGAAATATGGTATCATCTTCTCTATGGCAGAGTGAGCAAACAGGGTCCAAAGAGGAAAAACCTCTGTACATCACAAGAAAGTGACTTGTGGGAAGTGCATTGAGATTTAGCTTTAGAAGGAAGTCCAAATATTTTGGCTCTAGATTACATTTTTTATATTTCTTTATAATGGTAAAGTTTGTACATGTGAGAATATTAGGATCTGGGATAATTTGTGAAAACAAAAGAAGATAGGCATCCCAATAACGAAGTTTCATTGGTTTTATTTTAGTTAAAGGTGTGAGAATTTTTGCAATGTCAATTAAGATTTGTGTCAGCCAACCATCATTAATTGGAGGTGGAGTATCTGTAGGATGAATAGATAGAAAAGGTGAGTCATCAGAAAAAATCCTGTTAAGTCTCGTAATGAGGTTATTTGATTTCTGTAGACAAAGAACCTGAAGTGAGTGCAGTGACAAGCCATTAAGTCTTGTTGGTCTCTGCACTCTTCTTAAGCTAATAGCAACAGTTTTACTCTTCCACATTAGTCTAGAGCAAAGAGAGTTTATATTCTGGATAAATTTTGATGAGAATTTAATGAACGGCATGTAGTAAGCAATTCTGGGGAACAGGAACATGTTGAGAAGGGCTGCTTTTGCAAATAATGATGTATAAACTTTTGAAAGTGAATCAATTATTTTTCTTGCAGAATTCATGATGGTGTCTTGTATTAATTTCCTCATTGCTGCATGAGATAGACTCATTGGTAAGCCTAAAAATTTTTGTGGCATAGCTGTGAAAAGGGATGGAATCGATTTTCCAGATGAAAGCCTCCATACAGCAGATTTTCTACGGTTAAACTCAAGACCTGACTCTATGGTGAAATTGTCCATAATTTGAATTAGTTTCGGGATGAACTTTCTAGATGGTAAGAACACTGCCACATCATCCCTGTATGATATGTGCTGAATTGATTTATTGATACCAGGAATGTACAATCCAGGAAGATTCATCTCTAATGATTTAAGGAATGAATTTATATATAGAATGAAGAGCAGGGGATTAAGAGGAGAGCCCTGTGGAATCGACTTGGTAGGTGTGAATGAGTTTGAAATTTTTCCATTTAGTGAAATGGCAAAATGTCTGTTGAATAGAAGGTTAATAATGATGTTCATTATACCTGTGGGAATGTTCAGACCACTTAGGAGATGTATTAGGTGAGGAATTCTGACAGAGTCGAAAGCAAAAAGATATCAAAGAAAGAGATTTGAAGTTAGCTCCTCTCATTATAGTAAATTCTACATGACATCTTATTAATATTGGACATTCCACTTTAAAAGAATGAGTTTTTTTTTTCTCTCCTTTTTTTTAAAAAGTAATTTAATGGTTTATAATTGTATTGACAAATTTAATATTTTAATTATTTTCTTTTATTATAAACATAGTTGAATAAACCTGTTTTTGATAAAAAAAAAAGAAGACAAATAAGATATAAGTCTAATAATAATAGCAAAAGTATGAAACATGGAATTTTTTAATGAATAATTATTATGAGAGTCTTAGAAAAACCAGAGTTTGTATTCCAAGGAATTCTATTTACAGGAGTACTGTTAATATTTACAAGCATGCTATTATCATTTTAGTGATACTCATAAAAAACAATTATATATTTAATTGCTTGGGAAGTCATGTGACATTTGAATGCTCAAGTGATGACAATGTGCTCAGCAGTTTGTTCAGATCATCAAATTGAGGCTCTTTTTTTTTTGTTTACTTAGCTAAGGATTAGTCTAAAAATCTTTAGCCTTTGAATCTGATATTCTGTCACTGTGCTAAATTACAGGGATTTTTTTAATGCTTATTATGTAATTATTGCAACAGATGTATCTTTTCAGTTTGCTTTATTTTCTTTCTGGTTAATCAGAACCTCTCTTTTATATGGATGAGAGTTCTTTCCTTGATGGTTATCATCCTGTCTAAATGGAGTATAAAATATATTATAATTCCTTTTAGTTCTTAATTCAAAATCTGAAAGAATGAAAAAAAGATCAAAAAGTAAAAATAAATAATAGGCCTGTGCCTATAGCTGGTGGACCTTTATTTCAATAGATAGATGAAGCAAGTTATTTTTATTTATTTGTTTTGTGATAGCAGAGTGACACTCTTCTGGTTAGTTCTTTCACCATCCCAGTGCAGATTAAAGTCTTTACATTTTTCAATAATCCCTGAGCAGAACATTTATTTCCATGAGTTTCTCAGTTTATGTCATCTTTGTCGTTATATTTAGTATTATTTCCATGATTATTAGTTGTTTTTTTAAAAATACAAATGCAGTATATATACTTAAGCTAGATGTAATTAGAGGGGATTTGAACCCAGACTTTCAAGCTCTCTTCAGTCATCCATTCCATCTTCTCCAATGATACCACATGATCACATACATGTGAAAAAGATGGGATCTTTAATATATCTATTTCGTGCTGAAATGATGCTAGTTCAGCATGAAATATGTATATTGGAGATCACTTATCTTTTTCACATATATGTGTGTCAGTTGTATAAGATGGAGTGCATGACTGAAGAAGCTCGAAAGTCTGGGTTTAAATCCCCTCTAATAATTGTAAATTGTAATTGTAGACAAATCTTCTAATACAAGTAAAAAAAGGTCATGTATTATCAGAACGTTTTTTTTAGTGATATTAGAAAAAATATAATCAATCAAGCAATTTGTAAATAAGCTGCACTAGTTTTTAAATATTATTTGATGTAATCAAATAAGTACTTTTTTTTAACGTTTAAAATAATATTTTATATGTAATCATTATTTTTTAATTAAATAATTTAAATTGTATAGGATAGTTCACAAACTTGCCATGGTGGACTTAAGGTTTCTTAAACTTGATATATTATTGTTAGTATTAAGTAGAGAACTGAATACAAGTGAACTGATAGCATTACTGATTAACATCACATGATCACCATTTAGCAACTCTTCATACAGTAGTGCCACCCAGTGTAAAACTTAGTAATCATTGGGTGTAAGAAACTAGGGCAGATATTGGCTGACTAGGCACTAGATAAGGATTTTAAGCACAAATCTTCTTACATCCATTGATTATGGACAATTGTCACTTTTTTAGCATCACTGATTGGTAGATTCTTTGTTCTAAAGCCATGAGAGTACCTGTATACTCTTTTTTGTTTAACTTCAAAAAGAAAAATTGTATATTTTTCATAGTTTATTTATAATTGCAATCAGATTTTATTTGACAAATTTGTTTTAAAAAAAGTTAGAAATTTAATGTGAATGGCTGCTAGTGAATGCCACAGAAATGGGTAGTGAAATGATTAAAGTAAGGTAATAAATAATTAATACAAAAATCATTCTTACAATTAAGTAATCATTTTGAGTGACCATAAGATTATAAGCATAATTTTTAGAAATTAAATAAAAAATTAGTATAATTATATGTTAATGTTTAAAATTTTTAGAAAGTATACTTAGAAAAAATTTGGGAATTGCATATAGCATTGTGTCAATTTTTTTAAGATATATAAACAAGCATATACATACAATCAGGTTGGTTGGCCTTTTAGATACACAGTTTTGAATAGTTTTATGTCACCAATTTAATAATCATTTATTCTGATTTTTATTTTTTCCAAAAAAAATCTGATTTTTCATTAAACATTTACATTTTTTTAAAAATATTGTTAAAATTATAAAAAATAAAAATCTTAAAAATAAATTATTAACTTTGCTAATCAAAATTAACAATTTCATTTTAGTCATCATGCTAAAAAAATTTATTTTAATAATTTAAAAAAACCCATTTTCATCTAAATTTTTATCAGTAAGACAAATTGTGTTAAACAATACATTCAGATAAACAAGTTATTTCTTAAAATATTAAAATTTGTTAATTGCAAAAAAAATAGTAACATTCTTGACAGTGGACATTTTTTATTTAATAATGAGCACGTCTTGTTTTTTTAAAATAAATTTTCAGTTGATTAAATTTATTCTAAAAATGTAAATGTACTCAGACAAATATTTAATGTAAGCATCATATACTTAGTGAGGGACAAATATTTAATTTTTAGAAAAATAAAATGAAATAAATAATTAATTTATAATTCACATTTGTTTTCCAATCACACATTGAATAATTTCTCACAAATGTGAAATAATTCTTCTGCTTAAATTGAGATTTTAACATTTATTAAAAGATGCTATCATCTAGGAATAAAATCAAAATATTCCAAGTTATTACCATCAAATGGATGCAACAATTGCTATGATTTAATAACTGAGTTCAACTATAGTACCAACACACATTCAAGAATTAATGGGCAAGTAGGTTAGCATGTTGAAAAATTAAAAAAAAAATACATTTAAGGTTTCAATAACCCTTAGAGACCTGAACGGCCATTTTGAATTCCCAAAAAAAATTACAGGACCTACAATTTTAAATAAAATGTCTAATTTATTACAATAAATAAATATATATATATATACATTTTTATAAAGTGCAAATATGAAAGAATGTTATAAAGCTGATAAAGTAGTCATTACCACAAAAAAATTAAAAAAAATGATATTTTTCACATTTTTAAAATCTTTATTTTTACATTGGTTCACAAACTCTCAATTTTGAAAGGTATAAGCCTAAAATGACAATTTCATAGACAGCTTCATCACATTTGTCATAAAATGCAGAAAAAAATAATATATAACATGACCTACCTGAGTTACAGATTGTTGGTGTAATGTGGCAGAATGTGACAATTTCAGTTTCGTTTTTTTACTAACCAGCCTACATGTTCAATTTTTGCAAGCAGTTGTTTTTCTAGGCCCTCTATGCGGGATATCTATTAGAAATGCAAGGTTTTAGTGTGGATCAAAAAAAAATAACAGTAATAACTTTAGTAAAGTGTAAGTTATGGGGATAAAAAATAATTACTATATTATTGAAAAATCATGGGCTAAATTATGCATTATTACATAGGAAACCATAATAGCAAAGTATGCTATAAAATGAATAAAAAGTTATCTACAATGAAATGAATAAAAATGTAGTAAATTCTAAGTTATGCATGTAAAAAATAATTACTACATTATTGGAATATCATGAGGGTAAGGGTGAGCTAAATTATGCATTATTACATAGGAAACCATAATAGCAAAGTATGCTATAAAATGAATAAAAAGTTATCTGCAAAGTATGCTATAAAATGAATAAAAAGTTATCTACAATGAAATGAATAAAAACGTAGTAAATTCTAAGTTATGCATGTAAAAAATAATTACTATATTATTGGAATATCATGAGGGTAAGGGTGAGCTAAATTATGCATTATTACATAGCAAACCATAATAGCAAAGTATGCTATAAAATGAATAAAAACTTATCTACAATGAAATGAATAAAAACAGTAAATAAAATAAAATAAATAACCCAAAGGAATTACAAGCAATTATTATATATCAGTGGGAGATGATGATGATGACTGTTGAATACTTACGGGTATAATGGGGAATACGGAACCTCAAAATCAAACACATCAACAGAAAAGTTCGTCAGAATCAAAATTACGTTCAGCGGTGAAAATAATTGTTTTCTCCGTATATTTTTTTTATCCATTGATAAAATCTAGAAAGAAAAAAAAATTTACAAAATTTTAATAATGTACTTTACAAAAATTGCTATAAAAAATCTAATTTTCATCGCACAGAAAAAATTTTTAGATGTACAAAAAGATAGAAAAATGGCGGAGAGAAAGAAAAAAAAAGCGTAACTGTGACGTATACGGTTTGCATGCTATTGCGGTCGAAATTGGAAACATTTTTCATGCAGTGATGCGCGTTTTTCGGTCCCAAAGGGATAAAATGAAAGTAGAATTTTTTTTCTTTTACTGTATAGGGTTTACTCTTTATTTCTTTATAAAAACCCAATAATTATAAAAATCAAATATTTTTAAAAAAAAATGTCAAAAATTTAATTAAATTATCTTCAAAATAAATAAAAACATATTTTTCATTGAGAGTTCAACAAAAAATTCTCATCACATTGTAAGAAGAGTTAGAGATTTCATTATTATGTCTGCCACTTAGGATCAAAACCAAATTATATATTCATTACTGTTAAGAATAAACTGTCACAAAACTATAATAAATGGTACATACAAAGTAACATTATTCTAGGATCAGATAATTGTAAACTAAATATAACAGCAATATCATTTTGGTTTTGAACCAAAAAGATTCTCAAGAGGGTTTTTGGTGATTAAGTGACATTTCTATAACCTAGTATTTAGATTTAGGCTAAACTAGTTTTTTTTTTTAAAATGTAATTAGACTTACACCATTTTTTGTATAGCTGACTCATGGTCAATCCAGATAGCCACTTCAGTTACTGGCAGAAATGATTAACTAGTGATTTTTCGTTAAAGGTAAAATAATGGAATGAAAAAATGATAAAACCCTACCATTTAGCACTTGTTTAACTTACTGAACAATTCTTATTTTTCATTGTTGCTCTTTGGAAATGTTTTAAGAAAGGCATCTGCTGTGTATAGGATTGTTTAAAGGACCATCTATACCTTTTAAATTTCTTAACTAGTTTGGTCACTGTCTGCATATTTATGAATGTAATTAGAGGGATTTGATCTCATCAAAATAAATTTCTACAAAAGAAGTAAAAACACATTATGATACTAAAAAAAACAGGTAATTGTTAGTTTTTAAAAAAACCTCATTTTGTGCCATCAAAGCCTCCCCACCCCCTACAAAGTACAGCATTCTTCCATTGCAATAATGCCCAGAAATTCCTAAATTTTACTTGGAATAAAAACTACCACATATATTAACTCTGGTATGCAATTACAAAATAGACACAAAAAAAGATGACACTTTCATTTGGATTCTGGATAACATTAAAAAAAATAAGTTGATTCTGTTTTAATAAAAGTTTATAAATCCCCCCCCCCCCCCGTGCATAAAAAGTGAAGAACTACAATCTACTGACTGTACAAAGAAAATGGCACTTTTGTTTGCATTCTGGTCTATATTAAAAAATTCAGTCCACCTCATTGATTCCATTTCAATAAAGTTGAACTTTTTTTTTTTTATCAAAATAAATGTATTTAGACATTTCTCAATCAAGATCCCGTACAACCATTATATCATATAAATACATGCTTTAACTCTCCATTTTGTAAAAATCTGATGTAGATGTAAGTTGTTTTTTTGATCTATCCACTTTTTACTTTTCTGTCATAATTAATAGATGTATTTTTTTCCTTTGCATTATTGTCCATTTTGTAGTCAATATACTTATTTAAATGATAGAATAGATGTGGTATATTTTTCTCTTTATTTTGCTTATGTACTAATTTTGCTTTAGTGCCTATTTTGTAATTTCATGCCTGAGTTAATACATGTACTAATTATTTAATTTTAATTAATATTTGGGAATTGATGGGCATTTGTGCAATTGGCAGAATGTTATACCTTGTGCGGGGGTGGCGGTGGACTTGGCGGCATAAAGTGCCATTTTTATTTAGTATCATAATGTGTTATTTTGATTATTTTTGGGTACAAATTTATATTTTTTGTATTTTTATAAATGCAATTTTTCAGATTTAGTCTGATGCAATTAGTGTTATGTATTACAACTGCGACTCTGTTTCGCATATTGCCGATAACTTTCTTAAATCTGGTCTGTTTTGACAAATTTATCATATATGTTTGTCAGAAGTTCTGGGGTACACATTATTTGATGACATTGCAAGATTACCTTCTGTAAGCTTTTTTTTTTTTTAAATTACAGAATTTTTTAATGTAATTTTTTTATGTGAATTTTTTTGCTTCTGTATTATTGTATTATTACAATATTTATTTTGTATTTATATTTCCTGAAATTTTTAATTTTAATAAATACAATACAAAGATTTTGTGATATACATATACAAACAATGAGGATTGCCAATTCCTCAACAAGCTTTGTGATAAATGCTTAGCTAGAGAAAACATTTAAAATATTTCTGTCAGCCCCCCCCCCTCAATCTTCTGACCATGGTTTCATGCCCTGGCACTCCTCAGAGAGTTGCTGAACCTATCCTAGCACCTCTGAGGAGTGCCAGAGCATGAAACCATGGTCAGAGGTTGGGGGGGGTCCTGACAGAGATATTTTAAATGCTTTCTCTAGCTAAGCATTTATCACAAAGCTTGTTGAGGAATTGGCAATCCTCATTGTTTATAACTTACAAGCTTAAGAGAATAGGATCATATGATCTATGACTCTTATTTTGACATATATAACTTTTTCAAAATACACATTCTCAAGATAGTTTTTTTTTAATGCTAGCCATGAATTTCATTTTTTTTTTTTTTGTTTCATCTCAAATACAGAATTCATGTATATTAAATTCTTTATTGTAACTGAAATCACAAGTTTTTACTAATTAGGCTGCTTGCTTCAGTAAGCAATAAAACAGAAGTGGAGAAATACCATAAAATGTTAAATTTATTAAAATAATTTTTTTTTGTATCTTCTAACAAAATCGCAAATTTAATAGAAGCTTTTCAACTAAGAAATGAATTTATAAAATTTTAACTATGTGAAGCAGAGGTGTCCAACCTGTGACTTGAGGTTCACGTGGCCCAGAAATATGGTTAATACAAAATCATAAACTTATTTAAAACATTATATAATTTTTGTGTGTGTGATTAAAATAAACATATGTATGCACTCAAATATAACAAATATTAACTAGTTTTATGCTTCCCTTTTACTTTTATAATTTAAAAAAATATCAAATATGTACATTTTCTATATTAGCGATTGCAAAGTTGGAACTACTCAAAGATTTTAAAAGATTCTGAATGGGTCACTGCTTAATTAGATTATTATTTATAGATTATCTGTGTTGGTGGATATCACAAAAATTATGCATGGATTTTTTTTTTTTTTGTTTGTTTGATTAGCAGCTTTATGTAACGTTTGCATATTTAATGTGTGGTTCAAAACAACTATTCTTTTTGTAATATGGCCAATGATCCCAAAGATTGTTCACCCCTTATGTAAAACAAACCAGAAGAATATATATATAAATTAAATCAATAACAGACAAACGCAGTCTTCTATTTTAAAAATAGCCCATTAATTTCAATATATATATACAAAACAAAGCACA
Source organism: Epiperipatus broadwayi (assembly GCA_028023455.1). Taxonomy (NCBI): domain Eukaryota; kingdom Metazoa; phylum Onychophora; class Udeonychophora; order Euonychophora; family Peripatidae; genus Epiperipatus; species Epiperipatus broadwayi. The sequence continues at coordinate 17,230,228 of JAQFVV010000006.1, forward strand.
TGCAAACTTCTTTATAAATCTTGAGTTATTATATGAATTATTATGAAGTACAAAAAATAATCCATTTCGACTATATTCTTTTATAGTCTTTATCAAGGAACAACAACTTAACGTTTCTAACAAATAATTTTTCTAACAAAGTTTTGTTTATTAGAAAAGTTTTAAGTTGTTCCTTGATAAAGATTATTAAAGAATATAATCGTAACGGAGTATTTTTTGTACTTTATAATAATTCATATAATATATAGAGCATATGAGCACAGACTTTCACATAACCCACCACTCTCCACTCCATCTAATAATAATGATACACTTAAACACATATATGTTGAAAAGATAAATAATCATCAATATACATATTTCATGCTAAACCAGCAATCATCAGTTGGTCCAGATTATCATCTCTACTCATATATGCTATAAGTGCTCAGATATATATTAAGATAGACAATCATCATACTTTAATGGACAGGCTTCAATCTACTCCACATTCCAACTCTTCAACCGTCCATCCAATTGAAAATCTGATGATGGAATGCTCAAAGGCCACACTGAGGCCGAGATTCTTGTCATACCCATGTTGACCTAAGGTCAATCTGAACCCCACATGTACAGGACATAATCCATTTAATATATATGCAAGGATGGGCAGATATCTCTACAATGTAATAACTGAAACACAGGCTTATTATATATCTGGGTCTGGATGGACGGTTGAAGAGTTGGAATGTGGAGTAGATTGAAGCCTGTCCATTAAAGTATGAAGATTGTCTATCTTAATATATATCTGAGCACTTATAATATATATGTGTAGAGATGATAATCTGGACCAACTGATGATTGCTGGCTTAGCATGAAATACGTATATTGGTGATTATTTATTTTTTCAACATATATGTGTTTAAGGGTATCAGTGTTATTAGATGGAGTGGAGAGTGGTGGGTCATGTGAAAGTCTATGCTCATATGCTCTAGATATTACATATATAGACACAGGTATATAATAAGCCTGTGCTTCAGTTATTAAATAATTCATATAATAAATCAAGATTTATAAAGAAGTTTGTTTATAGTTTGTTTTGTATATGTATAAATTATAATATTATTTAAATATAGGGGATTTACAATTAAGTTCCAGGTATAAGAATGTCTGTATTTCAAATATTATTTATCAAAAATTTCGCTGTTTTTATGTGCATCTATATGTCAGTACACAAACATATTTGGTACTTTTATTGTTGTGTGGATCCCATTAAACATCGTAACACACTTTTTTTCTATGAGGATTTGATTATCATTTATCACGAATTTATTATTTGTCCCTCTCCCCTCGTGAATTAATTAAGTGGGAATAGCAGATTAATACCGACATAAAATATTTGATATTTATGTACTCGCATGTATTTTTTATTATTATGGAAACGAATTTTTTTATTAAATGTAATTCATTTTTAGCGTAAAATGTATTATTTTAAATTACTTAGTTATATGTTATTAATTTTTCAACGTAGTTTTTTTTATTTAAATGTCCCCCCCCCCTCTAATCATTGTGAAGAATTGATTCAGTCTGATCTTCGAATTAGTTGATTTTTCTTTATTTATTATGCTTTAGAAAAAGTTAAACGCTCCTGACCTCTAGGGGAAGTTGAAGAAAATTAAAATTATTATGTAATAGCAATTGATAAATACCAGAAAACTTTATTGAGAGAATACATTACACAATGTTTTTAAATCAGTAGATGTTATAGAGCGTCTGCCGTTCTCTTTAAGACAGAGAAAAGGAATTCGTCTTGCTCTAGTTAAAGTAAATAATAAATATAAAAATCAAGGAACATTTTAATAATAATATTATAATTTTGAAAGAAAGAAAAAAGATAAACTTATAAGTTAAGAATTAGTTATCATTTAGTCCTTATCTCTTCATTGCAGGATGAATATTTCTTCAACCGTTATCTAGTCTTTACTATCAGTAACTTAATTTACGTCGATCCAGAAATATTTATCTTTACATTCATTTTGCACTTGATCTCTTTCTAGATCTTTTATATAGTGTTGAGATAATAATTTCAATTCTCTATATATAAGTAATCCAACTTTATAGCAGTCTTTTGATTCTTTTAAGTTTTGTCTGTGATATCTATTCGTTTTCTCATTCAAGTATTCTTTCTTTGTTCCTCTCAAGTTATATTTCTCAACAATCTCAACTTTTTCTATTGCTTTTCTAAATTTATAAATAAAAACTGGAAATTATATTTACTAAAAAGCTTCTTTTTTATGCAGGTAGCATATGTTCAGGTTTTTTCTTTATACTAAAAATACTCCATCCAAGTTTAACTCTATGATATATTTTCATCTATGTTAATAATGTGATCAAGACATTTATATAAGTTGTTCACTTTTTCTAAATTATTGTTATGCTATATTTTGCCTTTATTTGAAAAGCTTTTTGAACACCGCTGTATATTTTTTAGCATTTATCTTTGATCCTACTTTCTTATTTTCATCTGATAGTTTTTGTTAACATTTCCTCAACTGCTAAGTGTATCATCTGCAAAATCTAGAGTCTTAAGATATCTCTGTTTATTATTATTCCTTTAGTTTTCCAATTTAATCCACCCAATATTTTTCATAAAACTGCTGTAAAAAGTTTTGAAGATATGGAATTTCCTGGCCATCTACTCTTTATATTTTGTTAGCCCACTTAGTAGTCTCATGATTGCTGTTCCATTTTGGTAAAATATTTTTGAGAATTTGAGACTAATATGAGACCCTGTTTTGATGTTCCAAAGCTTTATCGCCATTGAAATGCATATAGAGTCAAATGACTTCTTCATCATTACAAATCCAAAGTTTAATGGCAACTCATATTCATTGGCCCTTTTTATAATTTATTTTAATATTTGGACATGATTTATTATGCTAAAACCTCTTTCAAATATAGCCTTTTTTCGTTATTCTCAACCCAAAATTTTCTGTATATAAGTTACAATGATTTTAATTAAAAAAGTCTAGTGACTGATAGATCTCTATTTTTCAATATCTTTTTTTTCACTTTTTTTTAAGTATTCATATCACTATTATTCATCTGGTATATCTTTAATATGCATTTATTTGGTTTATGGCTTTGCCAATACTAATTTGACTATTACTTTTCCATTTTTCACAGATTTGATTCCATGCATCATCTTCTTCATTTAAAATAATTCAAAGTTTTAAAGATGTAATTGTAGGAATATAGTTTTATTATAGAATTCTTTTGCACATTTTATGATACCTCTTTTTTTTGTAAATAATAATGTATCCTTTTTATTTATTGCTAAAATAATATTCCTTCCATTATTAAAATGTTGCAGATTTCTGAGATTTTTTCTTTCTTGCAATTATTTTTTACCTCTGATTTTGTTCTCCCAAAATTTTGCAATCAAAATAACATGTTGCGCACAGTAACTTTTTTTGGGACTTTGGTATTTGATCTGCTGTGAAATATTACAGCGATAATTATTCCAACTTTGCGATCTTGTAAAATATATTGGATTGGGGGAGGGGGGCAATCACAATTATATCTTTATAGATCCACAAACCAGTGTCCACACACAGAATATCGAAAAATATTGGCATTGGACCAAATGGCGGAATAAAAAATGAACGTTGGCTGAATTTATGTGGAGGAGAATACACAAAGAAGAAATGTTATGCTTTCATTTCCATTTTGGAGGACAAAAAGTTCAGTCTGATCCACTGATTGCTTATTATTTTGATATTGGAGTAAAGAAATTGATTGATTAAGTTTGTTCAAAGATTCTGTGAAGGCATTACTTTGTGACATTGCAAAGTTAGATATTTAACAGCAGGTCTAATACCAAAGAAACCTTTTTAAAAAACAAACAAACACACATTTAAACTGCAATGAGATCGCATTTTTCATGATGATACCAAAAATAACTTGCAATAAAATGTTTTTCTTTTTTTTAAAAAAAGCAATACCAGTATTATCTTTCAAAAGTAACCTTTATTAGTAAAACGATTACAAAAATTTTGGGTACACGTACCCATTGAGAATTACAAAGTGTTCAATGTAACAGACAAGGTAAAACAATTATTGATTATATAAAGTAAATATATAAATTATATAAAGTAAATAAAGTATTATGAGTATTCATAGAGTATTAAAGTGCATAGAATGTTTACATTAACTTTTGCAGCTTACTCCCCTCACCCCAAATGTTTGTTAAGATTGGAAAGTTTCTGATACTTGTTTCAAAATGAAAAGCCTATATCATCTTTTCAATGCATGAAACCCTGATATAAGAGTTGTTTATGAAGAGTAAAAAGGAAATTTGCACTTGGAATACATGAAGTGTGATTAATCTGATAAATTGCTTGTTTAATGTAGAAGACTAGATTTTTTAACAATTGAATGCCTTGATAAAATTATTGTAAGAAATAGAACTAAGAGAATAGTTTATCTGTCACGTTTATTTGAGATGGATTCATTGTTGTTTGGAGTAGTGTCAGATTAGCTGACTTGGTAGTCAAGGTCTATGAACTGTGGCCCAGCCTTTTACTTCCTATGTTTGAACTTAGCATGAGTTCCAGAGCAGTAAATCATTTGATCATTTATTTTGGATATTATTTATTAAGGTAGATTTAGACAGATCCACTTTATTTATTAATCCCTTTTTCTAAAGTATCAATTTAACTAAATCATTTACATGTTGTTAATATTCGAGAGCTATGTTAAGCATTGGTGAATTCTGAAAATTGCAGATGAAAGTAAATAAATAAATCTTCAAGATTTTCTTTGCCAATAGTAAAATATTCTATGAATGTGAAAAATGTTGGTGTTCAACATCACAGAACTTTCTGAGCGTACTATTTCGATATTTTTTGACACACACACACACACACACACACACACACACACACACACACACACACACCCTCCTCATCCATTTTATTTAACGTGCATTTAATTTTTAAAAATCTGCACTAACAATAAATGCAAAGTTTTGTTTGTAATTATTTGGGAACATTATTTTATTTTTTTCAAAAAAACTTTTCTAAATTTCAAATTCTCAGAAATTGCATGATTGCTTTTTAATAACAAGCCGTCTCAAACTACTTATGGACAGAAATTAGTCATTAGTTTACATGACACTTGCCAATTCCAATAATTGAGCAGTTGAAATGCTATCTTTTCTAAAAACCCCGAAATTATCTACAAGTGGAAAGAAAGAAGAGTTCAGGAAAAGAAGCTGACCAAAATAACTGTGAATTAGTTTTCTTTGGAAGGTATAATTATCTTTAGGTCTTGTGATGTCCAGCTCACTTTGCTTTTCTTGGCCATTTTTCAAGAATTGAAAATAATGACAAGGAAATCATATTAAAAAGGGAAAGTTGATTTTATGATTATTTAGTTTTTTAAAAAAGAGAGGATAAAATCAAAATGTGTGCAAATATGTCTATGCTTAGATAATGATGTATGTGTGTTCCTACATATAGAGAGTCTTGAAGCAAATGCAGTCATTAAGAAGAGTAATTTAAAATCGATTAAATATATGAGTGGTAACCAATCTAAGAATTAAAATTATAAGAATTATTGTCCTTCAAAATCAGCTGTACGATAGATTGGGGCTTACGGATTAAAAAGACACTGAAATCCTGTAATAAAGTTTAAAAAAAAACGAAAAAAATCTATATAATCTATTATAAATGTAGGGGATTTAAACTCAGACTTTTAAGCACCCTTAACTATCCGCACTATCTCACACAACTGATACACATGACCATACACATATAGAAAAGATAAATAATCACCAATATACGTATTATATGTGTGGGAGATGATAATCTGGATCAACTGATAAGTGCTTGTTTAGCACGAACTACGTATATTGATGATTACTTATCTTTTCTACATGTGTGTGGTCATGTGTATCAGTTGCGTGAGATAGTGTGGATAGTTGAAGGGTGCTGGAAAGTCTGAGTTCAAATCCCTTACATTTACAATTAAGCTCCAGGTTTGTGAAGAGTGCCTAGTTTTCAAATATTTACACATGAAGCTTGTATCCTGCCCATCCCTCTTCTATGCATTTAAATGGATAAGGTCCTATACATGAGGGGTCAGAGTGACTTCAGGTCAACATGGGCATGGCAATAATATTGGCATCAGCATGGGATTTGGGCTTTCATCATCAGATTTTCAAGGATATGGTTGGCTGAAAAGTTGGAAGTTGGAGTAGATTGAAGCCTGTCCATTAAAGTGTGAATATTTGCTATCTTAGTATAAACTGAGCACTGATTATATATGTGTGTGTAGGAGATGATAATCTGGACCAACTAATGAGTGCTGGTTTAGCACGAAATATGGTGATTATTTATCTTTTCTACATGTTTGTGGTCATGTGTATCAGTTGTGTGAGATAGTGTGTATAGTTGAAGGGTGCTTGAAAGTCTGAGTTCAAATCCCTATATTTACAGTTATGTTCCAGGTTTGTGAAGAGTGCCTGGTTTTCAAATATAATCTACTATGGAACTATCAAGCTCACCCTGTCAGAGTGCTTTAAGGTCATATGATTTTTTGAAGTAACCATACTGATGTTTTACTTCTAGTTGAACAGTGGTTGATAAAGGCAGAAGACCTAAGTTAGCTAAATAGAAGAAATAATTGAATGCTTTATTGGTTGATACATGGTGGGACACTTGAATATTATAAACTTCAATCTAGGAGACTTTCATTTTGAACCTGCCATTATTGTTGCACTAAAATGCATGCGGTAGGTAGATAGAGTAAGTAGGTTTGGTAAAATGGCAACACTTAATTATCATCAGTAGTAGATTGCCTTTGCTTCTCATCCTCTGAATATTATTTATTCAAACACCGCTAAGCTGCAACAACAACAAAAAAGCAAAAGATTTATGGGTCTACAGTCCTTAGGGAATTAATCGTTACACATCAAAGTATGAGTTAATTTGTAGTACCACTTGTAATTGTGCAACAGTGTATTTAGTTCAGTATGGCTTTGGGCAATGATGATTAAACATTTTTAATTACTCATATATTACTTTGGATAATGTAATAATTATAATAAGCCACTCAGAAATGAGTATGTCCATTCCAACTCCCCCCCAAAAAGGGAAGAGGGTAACTATTATAGACATGTTTTGGGATGACTGTACAAATTAGTCCATGAAACACAAATACGTCCACATATAGAACATGATGTCCATTTTTCTGTTTACCTGATATTTTACAACTTTGTCTTTGAGTTTCTTCAGCAGAAGAGTTCTTTTCGAAATACTTTAACAGCGTGTATTCTCAGCCATATCTTCCCAATGGAATGACCTTGCACTTCCTTAGAATGTCTTTGAGATAACTCTTATAATGTAAATGGGGTCTTCCTCTCCTATGAAGCCCGTACTCAAGTTCACTGTAAAGTGCCCTTTTATAAAATCCTCCATGACCAGTCCAATGAAGGTGTCATTTTACAATAGTAGACTCAATAGTATCCCAGCAAGCAAGCTGAAGAAGAACATATGGATTGGTTTTAGGATCATGGCATTGTATTTTTCAAGTTTTATGGAGGATATTAAAATGGAACTTTTCTAATGTCTTCAAACGTTTTAAATTTCAGTTCAATTTTTTAGATAATTTGGTTAACATAATTTTTTTTTTTACTGCCTGACATTTTAATAAATGTGAAGTTTTATAAAATAATTTATTTCATATAAATTTGAAAATAGATTTTTTTTATTTAGTAATCTTTTTAAACAATACCATTAGTGAATTACTGAATCTAATTAACAGTGAATGTTTTTATTTAATAATTGTGACAAAAACCTTTCAAAGGTGAATACATTATTTTTTTTAGATAGAAATTGTTGCAAGATATTAATTAATATCTAAAATCATTTATAATATATTGGGAATTAAGATGTTGCCAAATACTGTGTATAAGAATGAATGTGTTTATTTTAATAAACAAAATTATTATTTTTAAAAAAAGTATACAGAATTGCATGGAGTTTCTTGCTTGATAATTTAAGACTTGGTTTGTGAGATTTTACATATTAATTCTAAATAATATTTTAATTTGCGAAGCGCCAATAGTTGAAAATTGAAAATAAATCGAGATACTGCGTTACAATACTTAACTAACAGCCAATCAGATGTCAAAGAAAGCTGTCGAAATGTCATCCAAACCTAAACACACAACAAAAATTTTACGAGAAAAGGGCAGCCACCCTTCTCTCTACTTTTCTTTCTATATATCTAAGCCAGTTGTAAGCATTTTAGTATTTCAGGAAGAAAATTTTTCAGTTGGAGAAGTTAAAAGACAGCATTGTAAAAAAATGGACTGGCATGTTCTATATGTGAATGTATTTGTGGTTCACAGATTGGTTTGTTTTATCATCACAAAACTCATCTCTAATGGAGTATCTTTTGTCTTTTTATCTTTTTCAATGGGTGGCTGCTACTGATGATAATTGTGTTGTCTGTTATTTAATACATGGATTTTATTGAAGCTGTTTTTATTTGTAGTTTGTAAAATTCATGTTCTTATACCTTTGAGAGTGCCAAAATGATTTTATATATTAATTTGAAAGTCTATTAATATAAAAAATATATTCATGCTATACATGATGGAAAATGTTAATTTTTATTAATCTTGAGCAAGACTTGCAAGAACATTATGTTTTCTAATATTGTGAGTGTGCTTGTAATATAAACTGAGCACTGATTATATATGTGTGTGGGAGATGATAATCTGAACCAACTGATGATTGCGGGTTTAGCATAAAATACGTATATTGGTGATTATGCATCTTTTCTACATGTGTGTGGTCATGTGTATCAGTTGTATGAGATAGTGTGGATAGTTGGGGGGGTGCTTGAAAGTCTGAGTTCAAATCCCCTATATTTGTAATATACAACTAAATTAAATTGATTGTCATGTTATATTTGAATTCAATGTTGATTTGTAAAAAATGAAAAAGAATTGGAAATTCAAAAATTAATATATATATATTTTTAATTTATGTGAAATTAAGTAGAATAAAAATTTTGAAAATAAAATTATGTCTTATAAAGCATTGTATATTTTTTATAAATTTATTTACTCTTTGTGAGGTGGTCAAAAGACAAATTTGAGAATTAAAAGTTTCTGGATTGAAGTCAATTTACCCTATTTGTGCTTGTTTGTCACCTAATTTATGGAGGTATTAATCCTTCAATTTTATATTTTTTGCAAGTGTAAACTTTTGGTAATATTATGTGAAAAGGGTTTTCTACAATGCTATTATTTATAGTTTATGGTTTACATTGTGACTTTTGGAATGGAGTTGTAATTGTTTCTATTTCATACAAAGTTCTGTTTGAAGATAGAGTAATACAGAGGATATTATGATAATGCAAATAGTCATTTGATAGTATACAGTTAGAGCTACCTCATATAATGAGTCCAGCTGTTCCTCTAAATCCATGTTACCTAAATTATCTACTATTGAACTAAGCTTAAAATATAGCCATTAATTAGAGGTTGTAATTAGGCTATCTCATCCTCTCAGGATTTTTAAAGCACACATGTTTTGTCCTATCAATTACCATTAATGTTTTATCAATCCTTTCCTCAAATTAGATATTTTTAGTTCAATTGTAAATGGATATTATTTGTTTTTAAAAATGCATTTCTTAAAATCATATCTTTTGAAATAGAATATTTAGGTATTTTTAAATTAAATAAAAGTTTTGAACAATTGCTTGCTTTTATTTAAATACTTTTTAAAAAATAAAAATTAAATAACTAAAAGTTTATTTTGTTACTAAATAATATTAACCAATTAGAGAATTAAAGTTAAAAAAAGGTGTGTATCATTTTTTAAAAAATATCGAACTGCATTAAGTTAAAAAGTCCAGCTGTTACAACCACAGCTTTCTCTACCTATGAATATTTTGCTGTCAAAGCATTTTTGTTTTACAATTATGCCTGTCACATTTTTAATAAGAGGCTCCATCTATTGATAATAAATGAAACTAAACTTTAAAAGTATTTCGCAAGGAATATAGGATAAATAGTCAATTGGTAGCATTGATAGTGACAATTTGCTTTTCTTTGAATGCCATCAAATGTAACTGACATTTCTTAAACATTTACCCATCTATAAGAAAAAAGAATACATGACTGAATTTTATGAATTAGAAACTTTTTTTATATAGTCGTCAAATTATTCACTTCTGTAATTAAAAATAGTTAAGTAAAATAAAGAAGTTTATTTATGCAAACCAAAAATATAAAAATTTAAAATCATGTTCCTGAATCAGGTGTAGAGTTTTTTTTATTAATATGAACATTTTTTGAAAATAATAATTATTCAAGTCACATTTTTTTCCAATTTTTATTTGTGGACCACTCATCTCATTATATTGCAATTATGCATCCATGCAAAAATTCCAACTCATCATTGCCATAAGGTAGAAACTGATTTTATTTCCATTGTTAACAGCTTATAGAAGAGTAAATAAAACGGCACCTTAAAGTTATTTTCAAATTTTGTCAGTACGCTTTTTGTCTTAAATTTTGTTATATCTCAACTATCTACCAGTATAAAAATTTCAGAGCATTCTGGTGATGTTGGAGCATTGAATGATGAATACAATATATGCATCTATCTGAAGCCTGTGAATATTTGAAGCAGACAAAGCTGATGGTATTTCTGTTTTATTTTTTCCCGTGGCAAAATATTTTTGATTCATCAAAATGATTAATCCATTAAAACATCACATGATGACATTTTTTTGTACTTGCCCAAGCTGTTTAAACAACAATTTTTTCTCCCACAAGAATGCCATTAGATAGGGATTGTAAAACATTCTAGCATCTATTAGTGAGAAAATTTGCACTAGATGGAACCAGTGATGGGAAAAAATGCTACTGTTTTATCAAAATGATCTTGAAGCGATTATAATTTAGAAAATAAAATTAGTCCTAAAAAGGAAGTAGCACTTTGCAAATAAATAAAACATTAATAGAAATTAATAGAAATTGAATTCAAAAAATGAAATATAAAAATCCAACTTTTAATAATAGTAATAATAATATTGTTGTTGACAAGAAACATTTTGTTTTTGATGTCAGTAAGTTTTCATTTGACAAATTAAATTCTGTTAAAAAGCTAATATGTTTTAAAAAATTACTATAATTGTCACACATTTATTAATTAACTAATTTATTAATAATTTTACAAAAAATATATTAAATAAAAGTATATATATATATATTTTGTATATTCTTGGAGTTTAGATGTTATTATAGGAGATTTGAACATAGACTTTCAAGCTTCCTTCTGCTATCCACACTATCTCATACTACTGATACACATCACCACGCACATATGAAAAAGATCTTTCTCACATGTGGGTGGTCTTTTGTATGGGTTCTATGAGCTAGAGTGTATAGCTGAAGGAAATTCCATAATTGAATCTAAAATATATATATATAACATAAGTTTAAATTTATTTTATATATTTTTATGGTGTAAATAATAGCTTATTGCATAAGTGCAGAAATGTCCTTTCACTTTATTGTCTTTAAAATATATATATATAACATAAGTTTAAATTTATTTTATATATTTTTATGGTGTAAATAATAGCTTATTGCATAAGTGCAGAAATGTCCTTTCACTTTATTGTCTTTTTTGATTCCTAATAGCTATTGACATCTAGATACTTTAATTAAAACTAAAACAAAATTATATAAAGCTAATTTTAAATTAAAATTGGTTTAATCAATCACATCGCTTGCACCATTAATGAAAGGTTGCATGAAAATGATTTAAAAGTTTGTGATTTTTAGTACTCATTTATTTGTTAGGCAGGAGATTATTATACCATTTTTAACTTAATTACAAACTTTAAATATTATTGAAGAGTTGAGTACTCTTATTAGGTATTCTACTCTACTAAATGATTATTAATAATTATTAATATAGTTATCTAAAGATGATATTCCTAAATGTCTGAGAAGTACGACACTAGTAGATTAAATTATAGTGTTTTGATATTGGTAAACAATGATGAAGAGTTGTGACTTGGGTCAAATGAACATTGTTGGCACAGCCAGAAATGTATCTTTCAAAGTCATTTTTTCCCATTTTTATTCCTATGTTTAATGGAATAGAAGTTTTAAATATATTAACTAAACAATAACAAGTGCAGTTGATGTTTAACGTGTGTTTCTGCAATCCTTAGCAAATCTCATAGATAACTATCAGGAATAGGTGGAATGGAAAATGAGCTGACACACATTTTAAGCAAATGGCTTCATATACAAGTGTATATCCATTAAATACTGAATTAAAATTAATAGTGAAAAACCTATAGTAAAAATTTGATTTTGCCATTACCATAAGATGTTGTCTTGATATAAATATAAATTTAATATACAAAAGAGGTAGTAAATATATATTTAATATTGTAAATATTATTATTTTTTACTATTTAATATAATTACATTTTAATTAGCTTAATTTTTAATCTGCTGAGATCAGGGAACTGAGTGCCTGTATATGTCAGACTTACTTTTTGCCTATTTTTACACTAGACTGATTGTACCAAATTACATCCAATACCAGCACAATTTTAACATGTATCCAATGAGAAACTGATTGCTTTGACCAGATCTGGATTTGTAAGTTGATAGAATTCAATAGCAAACATAATTTAATTCAAAAGACCTGTCAGATTATTGTTTTCCTGAAGATCTGTGATGTTGGTATTTTAGTTGTACTTATACATTGAACTATTTCCATTATCTAATACATATTGAAATGTTGTGCATATACTACTAAACCTGTGTGCTGTTGCTAATCGTAAATTGAAAATTTAAATGAAGTATAATTTTTCAATACATAATTTTAGATGAAGGGAATAGTCCAATATATGGCATATTTTTTTTTAATTAATGAATTTTTCATCAGACTTGAAGTTATTTTCACTGGGTTAGTTATCTTTATGTGTTGGTGTGTACATGGATAAACATTGTGGATTTACCATCTTGATATTATCTCCAAGACCTTGAACCATCCTACCCATAACAGACAGTTATTGTGATTGTTAGTTAGTTATTCATCTGACAAATTTGAAGGGTAAAAATTCTGTATCATGGAATGAAATTGTATTATATCTTCAGACTATTTTTTTTAATTCTCTGTTCAAAAATCCTGCAAGATATCTCAGAGTTGACTGTTCATGATAATGTGATATTAAAGGGTAAAAGTAAACCATGGGCTTAGCCCCATTAAGAACCCCCCTCCCCTTCCTTTACCAGTGGTAAAAACCACTTCATATTATAATTGTATTGTTATTTTTAGTCAGCATACGAGTCACTCAACTGGCCAGTCCACATTAATCTGGGATTTTTATTTCTTGGTCAATAATAATTAGTTACTCATTTACTGACCAATATTGGGGTTGGGTAATTAACTTATTGTCTGTAGCTCAGCAACTTGAAAGAAGAATCCCATGCTGATTGTAATCTGGGGGAGGGGGGGATTACAAAGGTTATCCAACCTGGAATGTGATTAGACAGATACGCCAGTAATTATTCAACGCGACTCGTAAAGTTTCCCATTGTAAACAATTATTTTGGAATTTCTTTAGATTAGCTTATACTTGGAATTAAAAAGACTCGACTTCTATAAATGAGCTAATGTCTTTATAATATGAGAAGTTTTTAAGGTAGCGGTTAGCATAGCTGCCTTCCAAGCCGCTGGGCCGGGTTCGATTCCCAGTCAGCGCTTTGACATATAAGTAAAAAAAAAACACCTCAGATTTATACGAGGGTAAGATTTTTTAATGTGCAAATATAACTTTTCAGTAAAATGATTTTGCGCTCATGTATTTATAGATAAAATGAGTCAGTCTTTAAAATGGAAAGCTTTTTCTTTTTTTTAAATATTTAATTACAAATACTTAAAATTTAATACAAATGCTTAATCATTACTTTAAATGTAGAATTTTTAATTGTAATATAGTTATTTAATTATTAAAAAGAGAAAGCGGTGATATAATGTCTGCTGATCTTTAGTATAATGAAGAAAGGGTTAACAGTTTTAGGAGAGCTTTTTTTTTTTTGCATTCTCTTTTCTCTTAGAGAAATCTTTTATTTTAATATTCATCCACGAAGATCGAATATTCTTGATCATCGGAGCCATTTTTCTTTTATGCCGTATTATCAGTATTATTGTGTTCAGCCCCAGGTTGTTCATTTCAGGGGATAAAAGCCTAATGTATTTAGATTCTCTCTGGAGGAAATGACATATTAAAAAGTGTTCACAGTTGATAACTGGGGAGCATTCTCTTTACAAACGCTCCTTAATGTGATTAGCTGCTTCTATTTTGGCAATCAAACCATTAACTAGTAATACTCGGATTAGAGGAGCTTTTATCTAAGTTTCCTATTCAGTCACTGATTGCTTTTGTACTGGGGAATTATTGGAAATATGATTTTCCCAGCTGTCTTCCTCTGATATAGGCTCTGTATAGGATAGATCCATTATAGCTCTTTAGGGACGCTAGATGTTTTTTTTAAAGAGGAGAAAATAGATTGTAAAACAAGTGGCTGAAATAAGTCTTCCATGTCTCCCTTTTTCTTTTAGCTGTCTTTATTCACTCTTGGGGATCCGAATAGTGCTCTCCCCCCCCCCCCATAAAAATCTAATTACTGTACATAAAATATATATGGAGCTGGAATATGATAATGCACTAAAGATTAGATAATAATAGATTGTCCGCATTTTAATTTCAGTAATAGAAATAATTGAAAGGTGAAAGAAAATTTAGTTTATTCATAGTTGTGTGTGTATATACGACAATAATTACTTAGACACGCATGTAGGCATATATGAACACAAACACGTTTTACATTTATTAGAATAACGCGTAATATTCATAGTAAATGATATATACATACCTATACATATGTACAGTCATATGATTAAGTTAAACAATATATAAATATATTAAAAACAAAACAATGGTTATTCCTATTCCAGATTAGTTAATGTGCATTGTTGATTCGCTGTTATCTTAATGTAAGTTGTTAATTCATTTTCATTAATTACTCTGAAAAATAGTCTGATAATTAAAGAATTAAAATTTTAGTTGTCATGTTTTATCTTTTCACCCATATGATATAAAAAAGAAATCCATATACTGTTTTTATATCACTGTATCCTTTTTTTTTCATGTACGTCAACATTTTAATGGCTGTCGAAGGCGATATGTTCTTCACCACAAGTGTCTGTTTGTAATGAAAAATGAATAGGCCTTAAAAGAGTACTCCAAGAACGTAGATTGTATGCTTTTTAAATGTATTTATCCTAGCACAGTCTATATTTTCAGTCGCGTTTCCTCTGCTTGCTGATGTGATGGCCTCGGGTTATACATGTTCTGATCGATTTTAATTATGTTGCCATTTCCTCCAACCAGCACGACCATTTCCCACAATTCTTTGCTCCGTCGGAGACCTTTTTAATATTCATGTTGCTTTGTTCTTGTTTTTCAGTGTGATAGCGAGAGTGAGGACGATCACGATAGGGTAAGCCATATGCAAATTTATTTCTCACTTTTTTTTTTATTTACCTAAGTATTTTTTTTTTTTTTAATATAAAGATTAAATCAGTTTTTAAGATTTTTTTTTTTAAAACTAATAACAATGAGAGCCATTTTGATCCGCTTCGGATCCTTATTGATCTCATCCAAGTCCACTTTTATAAAATCTTGAATAATAATGGCAGAATATCTGGATGTAGAGCTCAATATTTTTTTTTCTTGGAAAATAAATATATAAAAAAATTGTTTAACTAAAAAAAAAACAAACTTGAATACAAGTTACACTAATTATAAAGTCAAGAAGCTTATAAGAGCGTGTTTTCTTTTGAATTATGGGATTTTTTCCCCATGTACTTCTAAGCCATGTTTGCTTCATGGATTGAAATGTTGAGATCTTTAGAAGACAGTTATTAAAATGATCTCATTTTAAAGGTAAGTGAATAGGCACAGCGCACGCAAGTGTGTGTATACTGTATATCATTTTAATTAATCAATTATATAAAATTCTTGAAGGATAGAAATTATAAACAGTACACCGACACTTGATTGCGCGCGTGTGTGTATGATTGTTGTATTTGTGCATGTTTTTTTTTTTAAAAAAAAATCGCGTATATTCGTGCGCACATATTTTTTTTTTAAAAGTTGTATATATGTATAAATTTTGTGGTTGCTTTATTATTATTATTTACGTTATGCAAATCATATTTTGTATATTAATTTTTAAAATTTATCATATGTATGTTTAAACTTTTCTGTCACAATTATCTATAGATTTTATATTTGTTTCTTATTATTCAAATTATACAGGGAAAAGGTTTATCAGTTATTTTTTATATTTCATTGGGTGTCTGTTAAATATGTAGATCTACATACAGCCAAAGCGCATAAAAAATCTGTTAATTAAGTATATATTATAAAATACTATAATATTTTTCTAATATATACTACTATATAACATATTGATTACTTCAGCATATATTTTGGCCACATAGTTCTTAATTTATATTTTGCTAAGCTTATACATACACTAATAATTTGGACTAGATTTCACTAATGCTTGATGAAAATTCTAATAAACCATCAAACATCACATGATCACCATTCTTTATGCCTCTGTGAAAATTCTAATTACCAGACAATCACACAGCCAAACCATTAACTAGTTAATACAACTTCTGTATAATCCAAATCCACTTATATCACATAATTAATCAATAGATACATGGTGGCGATGCCAACCCCATACTAGATTGGTTTCTTGAAATTGCTCATGATTAGCAGTGGATTTCAGATGTCCATACAGCAGTCACTTTTCATTTGTGCTATTCAAGCTTTCAAATTGAAAATTTCAATATTTTAAACCAGAGCTAACTTATTTGCCTACTTATATGACAGACATACAAGCAGATTGGCTTGGGTTCAAATGTTTAGGATATTAATAATCTTGAGTCATTAGCTTAAATGCTGTAATAGATGTAAAGATGGGTTCTGGAAGGATACGTACACTCCAATCCTCCCTACAAACAAAGATCTGTCTGAGGATCGTAGGTATTTTTATAACATGTCCATTGATTGTTTGCTCAACCTTATGTAGCCTGGTGTGTGCAGAATGAATCATGACTGTTAAAGCAGGTTTTAAGTTTAAGCTGGGGAAGTCATGTGACATGATTCTTTGTTTTTGCATATTAATTATTAATCTCTGCAATTTTTTTCCAAAATCTTATTTTTTAACTTAGAATTCAGAATACCATTTAGTTGTAGAACTAAGTTTCAAACTATATCTCAGTGTAATTTAAAAAGAATCTACTTTCTGTATAACAATTTTGGATAGATCATTGGCTTATTTCACTACACAAGTTTTGATGGAATTTCATTATTTGTATTAGTAAAATTTATTTCAGTTTTGAACTGTTTAGCTTGTGTTCAGTATTACGTTTATGCATATATTCACAAAATAAGTTGTTGTTATTATTGTTTTTGAGATTTATCAGAACTTATTTTTCCATAGGAAATATTTATTAGTAAGTTATCAATTACACTATTAAACCAGAAGAATGTGCTATTTATTAGTTTTTATTGGAAATATAAGCAGACACAATCTATTAGATAAGGTTGAATCATGTAAACGTATAATCCTTGAGTTTTTAATTTATTTGAGAGTTGTATTACACACTCTCCACTGTCTATTATAATCCTTGAGTTTTTAATTTATTTGAGAGTTGTATTACACACTCTCCACTGTCTATTTTAGTGCAATAGTCAATGTCACACCCCATGATTGTATCTCCATCTCTCTCACTTTCATTGCTCACACTCTTAATGAACTAGTAAACCACCCAAGTATTACTTTTTTTTAACAATCTCTGTATTTTAAAATTCATCCTAAAGAACCTATCCTATCCAGCCATAACTTACCATTTCTTTGCTTTGAAAGTGACTCTTTCCAATAAATAAAAAAATATTAGTAGGAAAAAGCATCAATATTTATGTATTGAAAAAATAATATTTAATTATTAAAGGAAAAAGGAAATGTTGATTCACATAAAAAAAAAAAAAAGAAATCCAATTTTTTCTCAATAAAAAGATTTTAAATTTCTAATTAGTAATTATTAATTTTTAGTAGCCATTCACTAGTCTAGAAATTATTCAATTAATGAATATGTTTGTGTAATGTCATTTTTCACAACACCTTTCTCACCCAAGATAGTGACAGGTTTCTACCCTCTGCAAGGTATTAAAAGCTGATACAAACCAGTCCCTTAACTTGTGTAAGACTGGTGTGAAAGTTACACTACAAAAATATTATTCATTAAGTGGATAACGTAATTGTTTATGAACATATATTAGGACTATTTATTAAGAATTTTTTAAAAAAACTTTGAGTGATATAATATTCTGATTATTTATGAAGCACCCACGAAGTCTGTTATTAGAAAGAGAAAGGCTTTAACCTTTTTCACATGCCCTTAAACAGATCTTAATATTAATTCATTGTAAATTGCAAGATTTTGCATAAATTAATTTGTGAAAGGAAATAATGAATTCAAATCTGAAGAGAGTAATATATCTTCATGCTCTCGAATTAAGATGCTTCAGATTGGCCTATATAAATAAGAAATTAGGTTAAAGATTCCTTCTTGTGTTGAGGTTTGAGAGATCCCTGTACAGTCAAAAACTACATTGTTTGGCTATTATACAAACATTTATGGGTGCATGTTTATTTGCTTAAAGTGTTAAAGAAGTGTTGATGAGTTTATAGTGAAATATAAAAAGAAGCAAAATATAGAGGGAGAAAGAAGAAATGGATAAGAGTTATATGTGAAAAATAAGAGATATATTAGTTGGTTTATATACAATTGATAGCAGTCTGAAGATTCTAAACATTTGAATCCTGATATTATCTATCTTTATATAATAACTGGAATTAACTTAAACTTCCAATGAGTTGTATAGCATAAAGAAACCCTCCAAAAGACAGATGATACCATATGTCTTTCAATTATTTATAATGTGCTATTGATTCTTTACACAATAAATACATTTTCCTACTTACATCTTACTTTGTAGTTTACAATTATTATTAGCATTCATTTCATCATGACTAGTAACATTTGTTAACGAGTATAATTATTCCAATTGCAGAATAAAGAAAAAAAAGTCAGTTTGTAAGGTCTATAATCAATGGAACACAAATGCTATCATTTATTTGTGCTGCTTTCTTTTAATATCTGCTCTTTTCCATTGTGAGTAGATGTGTTTTGTTACCATATCTTTCCAATGAAAAACTCATTGGAGAGTTTTTGAGATAATCTTTAGGATATTCATTTACTATTCGTCTAAATAGCCATTCAATTATTACAGAAAAATAATTGTGTCAACAGTTGCTAGGGAGGTCAAGCAACATTCTAACAATCTGAGCACAATAGTTCTATTTAATTGGTGGTGGTTCTATTTTTATTTGCTTTCTTATTCTGAAATCAATCCAAGAATTCATTGCCAGCCGTTAAGAGAAAGAGTGGAGAACAATTTGTTAATAAATCATCCATTTACTTATTATTGAAATATTTGTTTTAATTATTAATTAAGATGAGAATCAGATGTGGCTGATTATAATTTTTCTTTCTTTTTTGATTAGAATCTAAATAATCCAAAAAGTATTTTATTTATCTTCAATTAGTTAAGTTTCTGACTATTTAATTGCGATTTAGATTATTTTTTTAAAAGAATACACATTTTTAATCATAATTTTTTTCTACATAAATAAATTCAAAAATGGTAAAATATTAATTGCAGCTCGTTTATTTTTAACAAATGTGACTGCTAAAACTTAATGGTACCATGAGTCTAATAAATAGTTGAACATTTGACCAGTACATACATAACAAAATATAATCTACTGGGTCCATGTGGGCAGGTTGAACGAACATGGTCCCAGTCCATTCGGACTAATCTGTGTAAAGATCTTGATATTTTGACAGGCGAAGATCAATTTGTGACCACTGCTTGTCTGGAAAGGTATGAAGTTATACACATTGTTGTATTGGTGGGCTCGGATTTACCTTCCTCGCCTTTTCCTCAGGGTGGAAGTGGTGATCATGAGGGGCCTGGTTCATTTGTGGGGGCAGTCAGTGATCATTGCCAAGCTCGGATAAACCTGCCGGATGGGCGAGAGTCACTGTCCTCCCTTGGTCTTTGCCCTGATGGGCTCTCGCACCACCCTGTTGGATTGTTTGATAGATCAGTGTCAATTCGTGCTCATTATTATTGTTTCCTTAGTCAATCTTAGATTTAGGGCATGTGAAAGGTGGTTGGCTTGCTTTGGGCCACTGCCAAATTGATGGAGTTTTGTTATAATATTCTGTGGACACAGGCCTGCACTTTTCTTTTCTTCCTTAGGGGTGGAAGGTGGTGGTTATTGGGGGCCTGGTTTATTGGTGCGGGCTATTGGTGATCATTGCCGCTACCTGGAAAACATGCCGGGAGGGTACAGGGTCAAAGTTTCAGCACCATTTCCGCTCTGATGGGCTGCTGTGCCCCTTTGATAGTTGGGTTTTGAGCAGGGCAAATCTGTGCTCATTACTGGTTAGCTTTTCCTTAGTTGCCACTCCAATTTTGGACCGGTAGACCGAATGTGGTCCTGGCCCATTTGGAATGGTGAATGGGGAAATAGAGGTACCTGAAATGGGCTCAACATGGCTTTGCCATGGGTCAAGGTGGCCCTGGTGCCTTGGACCTCATTGCTTGTTGTGGTGGTTGGCGCAATGCTGGATGTTTGCCTATTCAGCTGAAGTATTTGGGTCTTCGCTTCTGGGCCCCAGGGTGGGGATTATTGGGCAATGAACAACTCAGCAGTTGGGCCATGTAGAACCATGTACAGATACACACTAAACGATTATAGTAACCCTTTTATGGATATAATTGTTATTAAGGGTATGTCCCTTTTGTAAACCTGGTTAATAATTGTTTTACCTTTGGGTCAGTAGACCTGAAAATTTTTTGTAATCTTTTAATTAATAAAGGTTACTTTTGAAACTAAAACAAATTCTTTTATAATAAACTGTTTTTATGAAACAAGTTAATTTATTACTATTAGGTCTTTCTCTTAATTAATCAGTATGATATAGTAAAATATGTGATCAATTTTTACAAAGATGCAAACTATTTTATTTTAAAATGACCAAAATATCATATGATGACCATTTTCTACGCTTGCACGAGTTGTTAATAACAGTAATCAACTCTCCATAAAGTAGTGCCACCTAGTGCAACCTTAGTAATCAATGGATGCAAGAGGGTTTGTGCATAAAATCCTTATCTAATGCCTACTCATGTGATATTTTAGTGGTTTATACCAATCCTGCCAATGGGATTATGATGACTGATTTTTGAAAAAACAAAAATACCAAAATATACGGATGTTGAACTGAGTTCAAATCCACATGACTACACAAGTGAATGGGCTTGAATTAAAAATATTGTGTTTTTATCCTGGGATTTTAGTTTTATAATTAAGTAAATAGATAAAAGGGGGCTGCTAGAGGGTTGCATTGGACCCTAAGATTTAGATGCAGTGCTTTCAGATCCAAGACTTCTCACTGATGAACGTTAGAAACTAGTCTTGGGAAAATGGATGAGTAGGCAGTAGATAGGAATTTTATCACAAACCTTCTTGCATCCATTGATTACTAAGGATTGCACTAGCTGGCATTACTGTATGGAAAGTGAGCTCTTGCTAATTTATTTTACTCTTTATTAATTTGGTATCTTTAAAACTTGCTGCAATGTAACATTCTTGCCATGATAATTGTTACTTTATGGTTTGCTTATATGATAACCTAAAACATTTTATACAAAGTGTATATACACTGAATATAAATAAAATATGTATGGGATTTGGACAATTCATTGTTCCTAATATGTTGCATATAATGCACAATATATTTATATTATTCATATTGATTTCGCTCATCGAGGGAATCTGCCAAAATAACTTTCAATATCAATTAGTAATCCTGATAATTATTTATGGTAGCCATTACTTTGATTGATTATTAAAATTCCACAGGAAATTATAGTTTGTTTTATTGAATTCCTAAATCAATTAGACAACTATTTTAAAATTGAAATATGTGGAAAGAATATTAAATTTTTTTTTTTTTTATTGTAATAAATAAAACATAAGTTTTGTCTTTGAAATGAAAACACCAATATATTATGGAGCCCTGATCAGTGGAATAGGTATTTTTTTTACTTTTCATGAATTTTAATTTGAGATCTAATGGAGCCCATAAATATTCTTTTCAAAAAATAGAGACATTTTGACACTTTCTAACCCTGTATGAAACATTCAGTATGTGTATAGAGACATTTGGAAATATTTACTTCGAATAAAACAGGAGTTGAACATACAATTTCTAATACTCTTGGTTGGTTTCCTATGAAGAGGATATGTAATAATAATTCAGTAATACATCTTGATGGCTATAATAACATTTCTTATAATGAGGTTTGATAATATTTTATGCTCTATAATCATAATTAATTAAAATGGAATATTGTATTTTTGTCTTCTATTTTTTTAATTAATGTCATTGTAAGGAAGTATATTTATTTTAGCAAAATGCATAAAGAGTCCATAACTGTGTTAACTCTGTCATATTTATTATTTATTCTCTTGCTGAGTTCTTTAATGGGTGACTTCACTTTTCCTACTCCAGAAATCATTGTCAATGAACTTCACTTTGTTGTTTTTGCTGTCTCAAAAGATCCCATTACTGAGCAGAACTTGTCCTACTGCTAATCTTGGCCAATGTGATTCCCACAAAAGCAATTGGTTTATCTTGCCATCTTCTTGGTCTTCCTCAATTTCTCATTCCATCAAATGGGTTACATTTTTGTCATTTCAGACATTAGAAATATAATTAGAATGAGTAATACTAATAATGATTTATAACACCCAAAAGTATATAGTGTATTTCTTTTATGTTTTATTCATGCTATTTTGTAGAGTTGATGATGAAACAATGGATTTTTTTTACTCTACAAATATGTTTCTTCCTAACTTATGTCAAAGTTTTTCATTACAATTATGTTTTAGCTAATGTATTGGCAATGGAATAAAGCACAAGAGGAAAAGTTTACTATTTTATTATTAGTGCTCCAGTCTTGTTTTTTTTTTTTTTTATATTCTTATAAGAGTGTATTTTACATTTTTCCCCACTCAACATAGTTTGAATTTGAGTTGAATTAAATCCTGTATATATTCTACATATTAAGTTTAACACTTGACTTCAAGCACATTGATAGTTATTTGGTTTTGCTACATATTAAGTTTAACACTTGACTTCAAGCACATTGATAGTTATTTGGTTTTGCACAACTAGTAAACCATGAAACGAATGTCAAGAAATCATCACTCATTTTTGCAATATTTTAGAGAATTTCTTATTTTTTTATTTTCATAATGTTCTTCTATGAAACAAAGTTATGTTTATTTTACTTGATGGTCTTCCATGATATTTTGTAGTCTATATGCTTTCTTTTCATTATATCTAATTAATCTTTCAACATATCATTGATATATAAATTTTGTTGAGAGCATCAAATGTCATGGAGTTGAAGTCTAGTATATATTTGATTTTTCGTATATTTAGCCTTCAGTTTGAATAGAGTTTGTAAAGGAAATTAAATTAACATTGGCACATTTATTGGTTAAAAATATTTTAAAAGACTAATAAAATAATGAACATATTTTAATAATATTAAATTATCTTAAAAACTAAAAAAAATTACCGTTTGTCTTTATATTATGAAATTAATTTTTTTTATCATCGTGAGGGTTTTCAGTGCCTGAAAAACATTAATAGTTTTTACATTTTATATATATTATTAAAAGTTTCAATGTAAATTTATTTGAAACAAATAATTTCAGAAATAAATAAAAACATTGTTTGTTTTTACTAATGTAATGTAAACATCTGCTAGTATTATACAAAAGATCACATGAAACTTAATGAAGTTTAATAGACTTTTTCTTATTTCATACTTACATCTGCTATCTAGGAACAAAAATGAAAAACAGGTTGTTGATTTATTACTGTTAAATTGCAATTGTTCAATGCAATATTGCATGTAGATTTTACCACCCAATGCAAACTTTTCTCTTCAATAATCAAAGTCTTTCAGAGAATGTAGAGACACTTCAGTTACTTGACATAAAATTACTTTTACCGCTATCTATAGCATTTATTTGCCAGTTTTTTATTATAAAAGGTCATGGTTTTTAGCTTTCATCACAGTTTATTTGTTTTCAAGGAAGTTGCCGTGTTTGTGTGAGCTTATCCTGCAAATGAAAGTTGCATAGTTTGTTTATTTATTTGTGATTATTCTTGAAAAATATTTGTGAAAAATTTACTTTATGAAAAGATTATGATGTAGACTAGGTTCTTCTTTGAAAATATTTGTTTTAGAAGAATAGAATCCCAGAGAAATTTAATAACGTAAAGCGGGAACTTATCATTGGCTGAAAAAGACGGGGTTTTTTTTTTTGCCATTTTTTAAAAATAATTATAAGCAAAATGTTAAATTTTAAAACTTAATTTTGTTGCTTTATGTATTCTTGACAAAAATTCATTTTAGTAACAGTTATGAAGTTCAAATAAATAAAACCTATTGTTCTGATTATTTTTGTCAATTTAGTTATTTTTTTTCTATATTTGCAAAATTGGAATTTTGTTTTTAGCAATGGTTTTTAATTTTAAACTTACATTTCTAAGAAATAATTTAAAAATTGACAAAATATGCTGAAGAGTAAATATTTATTCATAAAAATAAAGGCTTTTAATGTTAACCAAAACCCAATAGGAGTCTCTCCAAAAAAAGTGCAGAAAAGGGTAATACAAGATGTACAATTCAACATCACACCATCAGGCTAATTGACTATTGGAAGAAGCAGTAAGGGTTACTACATATGATATTTAGATTTCTAAATTGCATTAAAATAAATAAAAACAATAAATTTTGTTAACAATTTATTAAATGATAGCTAAATTGTCATAACGGGCTAATTGTTATAAATGGAATTACCTCTCCCTATTTTTTTCATTTTAATTTTAAACTGTTTTGTTAATTATCTGTTCACATATAAATATTGATTAAATGCAATTATATTGAAGGTTTGATGTTTATGAGAGTTTTTCAAAACTTTCTTAGGAAATATCTTTGAACATCATGTTATATTCTTAATGGCAGTGGATTATCTTAACTCATCTAATGATGAATTATTCTAGATTGTTTTTTATTTTGTGTCTACATCTTTAAGGCTTTGACTTGAAAATCTAAAAAATATGTTTAAAACTAGTTGATACATTTCTCTCTTTCCATAAAGTTTTGTGGCTTGTCATACGATTTTTTACTTTATTTTATTGGCTTAATTTTTTGCTACATTGCCTTTCTGTTGTTTAATGCCAGTTCGATTTTGCTTGTCTTTTGGTATTTTATGTGCCATAACCTGTTCGTAGAAGTGTTAAATTGTGGGTTGAATGATAGCCAATGAACGATAATTTTTCACTGAATGCCATAATATCAAAATCATTTTTGGAAGAGAATGAAATGAAATGAAAAGAGATGTGAGAATGAAATGAGAGAATTTGCTGAATTATTCTAGAAAGTAAAACTTTGTGATAGATCTTTGTTGAGAAATATTGGGAACATTTTGTTTGCAGTTGACTGTCAGGGAATAATGACTTTTGGTCACTCATTATACACATGCATATATAAGTATTATTCTAATTTTCTGTCTCTCATCTAATATACTAAACATACAGCTTTCTAAGTAAAAGTTCATATTGGTTTTTTTTTTCATATGTCAAAGCATTGACCGGGAAGTGAACCCCGGCCAGCTGCTTGGAAGGCAGCTATGCTAACCACTAGGCCACCAATGCATGCCAAAGTTCATATTGTTGTAGTATGAAATATTAACGAATTTCAAGATATTTTATAAACTCTCAACTTGTTAAAGTTTTTCATATTTGAATTTTATTTAGTCATCTTTTAATATTTTGCCCCTCATATCGTTTACCGATCCTAAAAAGTAATAAAAAGACAGAATTTTTGTCTAATTATTTTTTCTTTTATGTACTCTAATTATTAATCTCAATTATACATACTTTTATTGCATTTTCCATCATGGTTTTACTATTTCATTTTTATTTCTCTTGTTTGATGTCATACAGCTATATATATATATATTAAATTGAACACTTTCACGATATTCAAATATAAATGAAATATCTGGGTACATCTGAATATAATTTATTGAAAATATATATTATAAACCAATGTTTCAACCAGGTCACACTATTATAAAATAATTGTTGTGGAAAATAAAACGGCTTGTATATGTATTTTTCAATAAATTATACCCAAATGTTTCATTTTATATATGTATACACACACATAAAAAAAACTTATTTATATAATTTATTCTTTACTTCTGTATAATACTCTTCTGTTTTATTTCCGTAATATTTTAATTTTATTTATCTATTTTTTTTTTTTTTTAATCTGGCATATTCCAACAGTATGATATCTAGGAACAGTTTTCTACTCAAATATTCTATTTGCATATTTTTTGGCATAAACTTAATTTTATTTGTGAGGTTGAGGATTTTCCAGTTCAAAAGACAATTTATAGGTGGTCGAGAGGTCAGCGACGGCTGCTTTACAAGCAGTTGCTTTCCGGCTGATGGTATGACACATGAGAAAAAAAAAGACAATTTATAGGATGTTCCTAATGTTTTGAATACAACATACCAAGGCTTTATTTTTTTAATTAATATTCAAAAACTCAATTTTTTTTAATAGCCAGTGGCAGAAGAAAATCCTCAGCAACTTTCAGCTTAGATGATTATCAAATTGAGAATGGAAACCAATATCTTGATAGTTTTTAAGTAGAAAGGTAAAACATAGATGTTGAGGCCCAACACAATTTCCATTGTACAGGATATCATTATAGGGAAATAACTACTGCAACTAAGTTAACTATGTAGAGCTATTATTTTATCTAATTTATTGTATGGATGTGAAACTTGGACACCCTATCAATGCAATATAAAGGCATTAGAAAAGTTTCATTTAAGGTTGTTTGTAAAATTTTAAAAGTACAATGGTAAAATCATAAAGCCGATCAATAAGTTTTTCAATTTGCTGGATGTGTTACAACACGGCCCCCTTTTTGAAAATCAGATCTTTGTTGGATTGGACATGCAAAATGAAAGAATAATGCAAGACTTCCTAAAAGGGTATTTTACGGTGAGCTTCTGTCTATATTCTAAGGATTATCTCAAAGACATTTTAAGGAAGTAGAATGTCCATTTGGAAGATATGGCAGAGAATAGAATGCATTGGAGAGCTACAATTAGACATGGGGTTGAAGCATTTCAGAAAGAAAAGTTTTTTTTGCAGAAGAAATTAAAAGTCAACATAAAATATTAAGTAAACAAAAAATTGAACTAGCGTGCATTTATATGTGGACATACAGATTGGTTTACAAACTCAGTTCTAGAATGATTTTCTCACTACTTATTTTCCAATCGTTTGCACAATCATGATGTAAAATATGAAAAATAATAATAACCAATGAAACTAATCTTACAATATCTCACAAAAGATGTTTGATACACGTGAATTTAACTACTGTTTTGCAGTAACTTCTTCATTATATATATATATGCCAAAATTGTTTGCTTAAATCCAAATGTACATAAATCAACTTTTTTTAAACAGCATATATTGTGTATTTATTTCTTATATACTTTGCTTTTTTTTTTTCTATTTCAAATCTTTTTAGTTTTGTTTCACATCCTTTTTATTCTTTTTATTTGACATATTTTCTTCTTTTATGTATGTAGATTTTTTTCTTTTCTATATTTCACTGGTTTTTTTTCTTCATATACTAGCATTTAACTAGTAGTTTATGTTTTCTTTTACTGGAACAAGATTAACCTTCAGTGTATTTTTATTATTCCACTAAACTTTTTAAACCTTTTTTTTTTTAAAAATAATGTTTTTTGTTTTTTTTTAATATTTATCAGCTTTTTTAAAAATGTATATAAATGTCTTTTTCATATTTATTATTTCATAGAAATTGCTTTTTATTTCTGCTACTTAAATGTTTTTTGATTATCTATTGATTTTTTCTACCATATATTGATTTTTCACTATTTTTTTTACTAGTTTCTGCGTTGATTAATATTTTTTCATTTTTTTTTTTTTTTATTGCATTGTGTATTGTAAATAAATCTTTAAAAAATTTACTTCTTTGCACCTTTCACAATGCTTTTTATCCAATTATCTGTCAGTTTCAACTGTCTAAGCATTCTTTTTCAGAAGTGTTGAAACTCTCAAATGAATAAAAAGCATTCTGGAAAGTACAAACTAAAATTAATTTTTTTTTTTAAAAAGACATTATTTGTCATTTGTCTCTCTTCAAGAAAAATTTTCATTTAGAGAAATTAAATAAATTGTCTTATTTTTTCTTGTTTTTTTTTTTTTTCGATTTTTTTACTAGTCACAGTTTTAGTAATAGTAAAATATTTCAGACAAAAAGCACTTATTAGCTCTTCCTATATATACTGTGTTGAAAATATAATATCATATGATATGGAATTTCCTTGATAGTATTTTACAATATAATGATATAATGCAAAATAGCTTCTCCTTAATTAAATGAAGACATTTATTTCTAAGCATAGGTTATATACTTTAAGATCCAGTTATTAAAGTTCAATATTCTCTTTTTTTGAAATCTTTTTATATCACTAAAATCCATCTATTTTCTTCTCTGCCTAATCTACAATCACCAACCAATTTTCCCAGGATTTATGCATTTCCCCTTTACACCCCCCCCCCATTATTTATATTGTTTATTTTCATCATAAAAAAAAAACGTTACCCCTTCACTGATTGGATCTTTATAATTCTTCACCTTCTATACAAAATATCCTGAATTTTTTTCCACATACAAATATCCATTATTTTCCTTTGCATCTTCACAGGAATGAAATCTACAATCTTAAATTTTTATCTCATTTTGATTATTTGTCTTGGTATCCATAAATTATGTCTTTATATAGTGTAATGCCTTTTATATTCATTTTCTGTAACTCTTTAAACAACTGTGATGAAATGATACAATGAAACATTTTTTTTTTATCAATGTTAAAAATTTCTGATCAAGTAAGCCCATTCAAACCTTTTTTTTTTTTAACTGATCTCTAAACTATACAGCTTTTATAACATTAAATCTATTTTATTTTTAACCTATTTTCACAGCAATAATTTTGTTCATTCAGTGACTTTATTATTCTTATCATTATCAAGTCCTAATATAAAAACTTTAAACCCACTTTTTATATATCTACTTAATAAATACTTATTTTCTTACAAATTATTCTTTCCAATTGCAAAAATCTAAACTTTTATAATTAATAGCTTATATTTTTTTATCTTATGTAATTTACAAAACAACTCCCTTCACCTGAGTTATTCCATTTTTAAGCACATTCTTTTGTTTTTAGAGTCCCTATTCAAGTTTTAAAATAAACTACTTTTCATAGAATTATTATAAAATGCCTTCCTCTTGGTTATCTGTTTCTTATACACATTCCACCAGTACTCATTCTTTCTAACTCTTTGTATTTTATTAATGGTAAATTTTTTCTAAATCAAAAATTACTTCTGTTATGAATAACAATCATCATTACATATAAAGTTCATTTTTATACAGATAAATTGCTACAAATCTTTAATTCATTTTTTTTTAAAACTTAACCAAGCAATTTATCCAAACAACGACGGACCCTCGTCTGAGAAATCTAGAAATTAAATTTGCATTTTTCACCCTCTACTGAGAAATCTTGCTAACATTTTTTTTTTTTACAGTTTAAAATTCACATATATTTATTTTCTAATATTTTAATTTCAAAAAAATTCAAAAGATATCATGAAAATTAAATAAACGGGAATTTCAAAGTAATTGAAACCACACATTGATGCCTAGTCATTGTATATTTGACCATCTCAAACTTTGCGAGATTACTTTGAGAAAATAATATGATGGTCTAAAAACTTGATCTTTTGGAAAGTTTATGATTATTTTTATATCGTAATTGTGTAATAATTTCTAGAAATCAGAAATATATATTATTACATATTTATTTTTTACAGAAATGTTTTATTTTTAAATAAAAAAGAATATATTCTGAATATTGTTACAATGGGGATTACGGTTATGGGAAGTACAACTATCTAAAAATTATCTCACTCAGCAGACTTATAATATTTAGCAATGTTGTAAAAATTATGAAAAAACGTTAAACTTTTAAAACATAAATTGATAGATTTAGTAGATATTAAAAATAATTTGTTCACATTTTTAAAACAAACATCAAACAAAGATTTCATTCATTTTTCAAATTGAATCAGCTCTACCTGAAATTTGATGATGTGACAGCATTTTGTTTTGATTAAAATGTAATTTTTAAAATAATTCTGAAAATAAAATGGGATTTTTAAAATTTATTTAAATCAAATGAGGTCAAATTTATTATATTCTGATAAATAATAATGGTTTAATATTAAAATGAAAGTTGAAAGCTTAAATCTAGTGAGAACGAAGAAATCTGTCAGAATGTTAGCAGTGTGCAGGAAAGTTAAACTACTATTTTTTTACCCTGCTTATTATTTGTTCTTTTTTTAACACATTCAACAAGTGTATCCAGTTATCAAACTTTAAATAGAACCGAACCGATATTCCATTAAGTAGTATACTATATAGTGTACTTCTATTTTATTTTGAGTTGGTATTTTAGATTTAGTGCCTGAAATATTCTAGCACTTCACTGAGGATAGCCAATAGCCTGAAACCGATTTGGGAATGGGAATGTTTTTAGGTAGAGATTTTAAATGCTTTCTCTTGTGGCATTTATCAATAAAGCTTGGTTAGAGCTATTAGCATGGTCATTATTTTATTATACAAAATACAAGCTTATCAAGTTAAGTCATGTGATGTATGACTTGATTTTATTTACTATTATTAATACTTTTAATTTTTATAACATGTATTTAAATTTTCAAATAATTATACTTAAAAAAAAGTAATATTTAACATTTAAAACATATGAAAATAAGTATGTAAATGATGTTCTTATCTGAAACACTGGAGCACACCATGAATGGATGTAATTACCTATTCAAAAAAATTAGAATGAAATATTAATTATTAGAATTGTTATTAAAAATGATATACTTACAATTAGTTATCATCAAAGAAAAAAAAATTCTAAAAGTTAATAAAATATTTATTGTTATTAAAATTTTAAAGAATATATTACTTTTGGTTTTCAGAAAGGATTTTTTTTTTTACCCAGTAGAGATTGCTTCCGGTTTCTCATAACGTACTTTCTAATAGCAGTCTTTCTAAAAATAAAATGTTTTCAAAGACATTCCCCTACTAATGATATAGTTTTGGCTTAATAATGAGTCTTTCATCAAAAGATTGCATTATAATCATTACCAATTACTGAAAGACATATTTTTCATCTTATTTAGCCCCACAGTAAACAATCTAAAGTTACCAGCCAATCATAAATCTCATTTCTAAGTTACCTCCTTCATTGCTTTGTCATAACAATAGAAAGTGCTGTCAATCACACACAAAGGTCACTATAATGCTGACATCTTTACATTTTTTTAAAAAAAAATATGAAACTTATAATGCCATAGACAAGACACCCATCACACATCGTAATGTTATACATACATTTTAAAACAATATTGAAAAGTAGCATTCACAGTGCCATAGTAATGTCTAAAAAGTGAAACTTAAAGTGTAGATACTGCTGAAAACATTGATTAGGTTAAAATTTAATTAAAAATATTCTTATACATAAACTGCAATTATTAAACATTATCATTTTTTTTTCATCCTTCATGTAAAAACTAAAATTTATCATCTCAAGAAATTCACTATATGATGGCAGATACTGAAAATTTAACTGGAAGACATTTTTGTATCAGTGAAGTCTTTTCATCTCGTTATTTTAAATCAGTTATGTTTCACTTAAAAATTATGAAAGATGGATGTAAATGTCCTTTTAATTTAACTCTGTAAATTTTGGATAACATAAAATAAGTATTATCAACTCCCCATCATGGCAGGTGATCTGTAGTCTTTTTATGTTACCAGTATCTCTAGATACATGGACAGCCATTGAGTCATTTTATATTGCCCAGACGATGATTGACAAAATGTCAATGCCAGAATAATTATGAACAACCACATACACAGTAGAAATAGAAAACTATATTTATACTATTTAACAGGAAAATCTTTGTTTTATAAAGACCTCCAAAATAATTTATTACTCCAATCCCACTCCTTTTTGTATATAATTTTGTCAGTATGGCAACTAGATGTTAGTGCTAGGAGTCTTTGTATTTTATCTATATACTAGTGTTTGGTGATGTTGTTACATCATTATATTTATACAGTATACATGCATATTTTGATTGATTGAAATTGTAAACAATATAAACCAAAATAAATAGAATTCATTAAAAATAAATTGAAAATCATTCCATCATTTAAAAGTGATTGATTAATCTAATTGTTTATTTAAATCATGTCAATAGTAATGTCATAGGTTTGTACAAATGCTTTTCTTCATAAATATCCACTACTATAGCAAAAGAACAAAAACTATTTACTTATTAAAGTAACAATCAGCTGTAAATTAGATTTATCAATCTAATTTTTATTTAATTGTATTTTCATAAAAAATAAAATTGGCAAACTGTTTGCTGGGAAAACAAAATTAAAAGTTTTATTTCTTAGATAATTAGAGAAAAAAGATCCATTGGTGACTTAACATAAAATTCATCAAAAATAAATATAAAATTTGCACTATGTTAATTTACTTTATTTAATGGTCAAGTTTTATTTTAACCAATCATGATTCAAGGAATCATTTTTGCACCCTGTTGCTAAACTTTAAATCGTTTAAAATATCATTAAAATTCAATATCCTTATTATATTTAAAACAAATTATTAATTTTTTTGTTATTAATATACTAATTAAAATGTTTATTAATTAATAATTTTTTTCCAATTTCACCCTTTTTTTTTTTTAATCAAATATTTACCTTTAGTAAATATGTTGAATTTGTGATAATGAATTAAATTTTTGAGATAAGAAGCTATTATAATTGCGGTTTTTTCCCCTTTTTGTGTAATTAATGATTTATGATGAATTTTGGAATATCAGATTCCCATTCTGAGATAATCTGTTTTGTTCTACAAAAAACTAAAACACTAAATTATATTGAGCAAATTTTTATTTAATTATAAAGGTTTTTTTTTTCAATCCTCATTGTTTATAACTTACAAGCTTAAGAGATAGGGTCATGTGATCTATGACTCTTATTTTGACTATAAAAAAATATTTGTTTTTTAAAAAAATTAGTGGGAATTTTATATAATTGTTATATCATCTTTATGAATAACATGATCATAGTGAAGAAGAAGGGTTCTTTAACTTATTAGTAAACTAAACTTTTTTGTTATGTACACATCATTAGTCATAATTTTTCCACTACTTATATTGTTTAAATGATAAATGTGTTAGTGGAAATATGCTTATGAAATAGTTTAAGTATAATAGATGGTAAAACAACAGGATTATTCAAAGAAGAGGGGTTTTAATATTCTCATTAATAGTTCAAACATTTTTTTAAACTTATTATTTTGATCTTTTTAAAATACTTTGATATATATTTATAGCAATTGACAATTTAAAAAAAGCTATAGGTCTCTGGATAAGTTCCCACTTGATTTTAAAAAATAAAAAGAACGACGTATCCAGTTGAATCGAATCGTTATGCTTAACCCGCATTCGGGTGCTCACACATCATGTGATCTTACAAGCAACTATCTACTCAATATAGCAAAACGATTTTGAAAGACTTCTGCATACATATGTTTAAAAAAACAACTGCTTTAGCCCAACACAGCACAAAAGTCTCTCTTACAGACCTTCAAAGAAATCGGGAAGAGAAAGACACTTTTGCTAATTACAGGTAATAAATTTTTCAGTATTCGTTTTATGCTTTAGCTAAAGTCAGTTAGATACCCGTTTACTGATCAATATTGGATGGTTAGTTGGTGTGATTATAAGCTGACTGCCTGAAAGAAAAAAATGCTAAATTACTCTTAAAGAATTTCACTTGGCTAAATCCCAATGTCAGGTTGTAAACAAACAAGGAACCTATATCATGTATATAATTTACTAATTGAAAGGGAGGGCATTGTGTCCTAGTGTTAAGTGCACCCAAGTCACCAAATCAAGTGAAGCAAAGTTTAGAATTAATATTATTTATTAAAATGCCTGCCGTAGCATTTAATAATATTTAGTAAATGAATCACAAGATTTATCTGAATTATTCAAATGAATATTATTGTGTAAATGGAAAAAAAAAAAATGATTGTAGCATAGTAACTTTTCCACTATTGGTATTGAGTCCGATGTTTGTTTTTATTTATCTAAAGCTTTAATGGTATGATTTGCTTTTTGAAAAAAGACAAATGTTTTATTTATTTCTAATAGCTCTTGTGATGTATATTGTATGTTGTCTCACTATGTTACCTTTTTTTTTTCTTCATACATATATGTCAAAATTCAAAACTTTAAGGCTCTGGAGAGTGCAAACTGAGATCCCTCAATATGTCATTAATGTTGTGAGTGTTGCTTTTCCTCCTCGTCACTTATTACTAAAATCGTTTGGATAATTCACAAGGGGCTGATAATAACCACATTGTTTGCTAAGGCTCTCATGTTTCAGAATTAATTAGCTCATCCTTAGCTAATCATCATTAGCCAAAGAGAAAAATATTAGTCTCGCAAAAATCATTACGTTTATCTAATTCCTAAATTATCTTTTTTTAGTCTATGTTCGTTTATTAAATTTGAAAAGTATCAACTATTCAAAGATATTTTAATTACTTGACGGAATAGTGAAATCAATAATTAAAATCATATTAATTTTATTTCCATTAATGTATATATATACACGTACATATAACAGCCATTCTTGAACGAGTATGATCTCTCCAACTTCAAGATAAAAAAAAACAATACGCTGCTCTAGATATGAATATTGCCATGAGTATAGAAATCAGTCTGTGATCCACCAATTATTATCATCAGCATTTTTAACCATTATCGATTCATCATAGCATGAAGGTCTTTCCAAGTTCAATCTATCTTCTACTTCTAAACCTCTCTTCTTCACATCATCCCACCATATTTACTTATTTCATCCATCATCTCACGTGCGGTCTCTTTCTAAGTCTTTTACAATCTCTTGGTGTCCAGTTTAAGATTTCAATTGTCCATCTATTATCATCTCTTCTAGCAATATGTCCAGCCCAACTCCAGGGTCTTAATTCTTTCAATGATATCAGTAACACGTATTTGTTTTCTCACCAAAGTAGAAATTTGTGGATGAATACTATTTGTGGTTCATTTCATTATGAACCATAAATACATCCACAAATTTCTTTTTTCATTATGTAGAATAATTGTCTACCAATAGACCATTCCCTTACCATCTAGAAAAATTCAAATTTTCCTATTCTTGCTTATCTCTTTCAAAAACTTATGGCTATCCTTGTTTTATGATCATATTTATAAACTTTGGAATAATCATCATAAATGAAAATAACAATCATTGTTCTGATCTTTTCTTCCTTTGAAATGATCCATCCATAATTACATATATTAATATATCTTAACTTATGAAAATTTATTTAATAACATGAATCATATTCATTATACATTATAAAACAATAAAAATAATTCACCCTATGTTTCAACCCTACATTATACTTATTATAAAGTGAAAAGTTAGTGTATGGTGTTTGAACACACAACCATTGCTTTAAACCATACAGGGTAAAAGTTAATTGTTTGGAAATTTAAATGGAGTGTGTGCCAGAAATGACAGAAATAAACTATGATCCGGGATATTGACCAGATTCCATTATTCTACTACTGTGCTAAAATATGTAGGGCAGTATGATTGCTGTCAAGATCTTTACAGTTTTCTACTGGCTTTTGTCTTTCTTCAACTGCATTATAGGCAACAGAAAGATCAGTAAGCATTGTAAACCCTAGATACTGACCATAGTATATGATTGAAATGAAGAGTGTTTTAATTTTATTGCTATGTAATGTATATAACATGTGACTTATGTTAAGAAACAAGTTTTATAAAGGAAAATAGTGGACCTAAAGTTTTTCAATGTATGTAACATTTATTTCATTCTCCAAATTTTTTTGAAAGCATATTCTTCACAATTGCTCTATATATCTTCATTGTCACAAAAATTTTGTCAACAAATATAATCCCCCCTCCCTTTTTTTAAACAACTTTTATTTACCTATTTCATCTATTTATTTTTTCTATTAATATAATGATCTGTGCCTCTAAAGCAGGGGGTCCCCAACCCTATGCCTGCGGGCACCACGGCGCCCGCAGACCATTTTATGTGTGCTTGCCGCTATCCTCACACAATAAATTATTTATCTGATACAAATAAATTTAATTTTTAAAATTTCTTATAAATTATTGTATTATATTGTAATCATATTGTAGGGCATACTATATTTTTACAGCGTAAATAAATTTTTTTGTATTATTATGTGTATTATTAACAATATCCAACTATAAATTTACATTGAAAAAATAAAGGGTGCCCACCACCTGTCCGGTATTACAGAATGTGCTCTTAAGTGCAAAAAGGTTGGGGAACCCTGCTCTAAAGTATTCAGTCATTTCTCCCCTCCCCCCATTTATCAGAGTCTATATACAGACACATTTGAAAGTTAATTTTTAACTACAAAGTAGTCTTGTTTAAGAAAACTGTCACTAGCCGTGTTATAGTTGGGAGGTTTTATTCAGGACAAATGATTAGGGATAATAATTTTTTTGATCATTACTTGTAGCTAATTGTGAAAATATTCATATTAACTACACTTAAACATAAGTATATTATGTATACTTGTAAGTTTTGACCATTCCATCATCCAGATTTTCAATAATATGAATGGCCGAAGAGTTGGAGAGTGGAGGAGGTTATCCATTAAAGTTGGAAGATATGTGGGAGATGATTATTTGGATTAACTGATGAGTGCTGGTTTAGCACAAAATACATATATTGGAGATCATTTATCTTTTTCGCGTATATGTGGTCATGTGTATTGGTTGTATAAGATGGGGTGGATGACTAAAAGGAGTTTTAACATTTGGGTTAAAATTCGCTCTAATTATATCAACTATATGTAGATAATAGTTAGTCTTTTTTAAAAAATCTATTTGACTTTATAAACAAATATTAAAAAAAACAAAAAACATTTGTATATTAAAAAATTAAACTGCTGAAAATTCAGGGTTCCAAATGTTAACTAAATGATAAATTCACTTATAAAAAAATGAAATGTTTTACATTAGTGAATTGAATCTTTATTTTAATTTTTTTTTTTATTAGGCATTATTTTAGTACATAAACCTCTCCCATGAGAAATAATTTATTGTTCTGTATGTAGCCTTCAGTTTTATAGCATATTTTCCAACATATATTTGCTCTAAATAGATTAGTGAAACAGTAAAGTAATGGACTTTGGAACTCAAGATCCTTAAGGTTATTTTCCTATCCTATCGGTTACAGTGTTTGAACTTTGTAAGAATTCTTGAGCAATAAAACATTCATTTTTTGTTCTTTTTTTAAGCACATTTTTATTAAAACTGTGGGGTGGAGTGGATTGAAGCTTGCCCATTAAAGTATGAAGATTGACTGTCTTAATATAAGCTGAGCATTGATTGTATATATGTGTGTGGAGATGATGATCTGGACCAACTGACGAGTGCTAGTTTAGCACGAAATACGGCTATTGGTGATTATATATCTTTTCGACATGTGTGTGATCAAGTGTGCCAGTAGTATGAGATAGCATGGATAGTTGATGATCGTGTGAAAGTCTGAGTTCAAACTCTCTATATATTACATATTGGAGTGCAGGTATGAAAAAGTCTGTACTGGTAGAGAAAAAAAAATCATATATTAAAACTTTTTATAAAAAAAATAATGAGATTGCCTTTATAAAATGTTTCATATCTGCCATTATTTATTTGAATGTTTAGAAAAGCATAATATACTAATTTAAAAAGTAAACTATATTTTTTAAAAAAAATATATCTATAAATATTATTTATATACAAGATGTAATTCAGGAATATAATTTACAAGTAAAAATAAAATAAAATTTTAAATTAATTTTTAAAAAAACAACAACAAACAATTCACTACCTTTATTAATATACAAAAACTACAGAATGTCCCCCTCCCCTCAATTATAGTTGCCACTTAGAAATAAAACCAAAACATATGTATTAGATTATGATTGACAGACAAATTAGACTTAAACAGTAACTGAAACAAAAGCCCAAACTTTGTGTAGTGTAAAATATTGCAGCATAAAATGGATTATGAATCTTTTAGTTGGTAAATTAGTTAATGCCAGTATAAATATAAAATATCCCTATAATCACAGCAGAAACAATATATATATAGAAATAATTTACCTTACACTTTTCATAGCAATAACATTTCTCTAAAATTATATATGACAATATAAAAATATAGAATATAATTTATTGCACTGCTCAAATGTTATTAGACACCTAAAAGGTAGGGGAGGGCAGGGAGGGAATGAGATAATTAATGAAATAATAGCCTTTATGAAAATGCTGGCTTCTCTGAAGCAATTTGCATAGTGGAAGCATTTTTCTAGAGAATTGAATATTTATTTTAAATACATACAAAGTACACACAAATTTGACAGTAATATTCAACAGATTAATAAATGCCAAAATTAGTTGCCATGTATAGGTCATGTGCTTATTCCATTATACGTTTTATTTGTGAAGTTGATAAATTATTATTTAATTTACATTCATCTTCTGCTGTAATACTTGGCAATATGAATATTGGTTTATTAATCGAGGAACACAATTCTAACTGTAGATACTTAGATTTATTATATGGTTACGGTTTTATTCAGGCAAATTTTTCACCTACATGCATAACATCATCTTATAAATCTCTGCTTGATCATACATTTATTAGACTTGATCAGCATTTCAATTATAAATCTGGATTATCTGAATTTGGATTATTTTGCAATTCTTTTGAAATTGTCTATAGTTTATAGTTTTCCAGTTACCTAGAAGTATGTTAATAAACTATCTCATGTCAAATTAAATAATTTATTGTCCATTCAGAGCTTAGAATTGTATTTTTGGCTTAAATAGTATAGACTTAACCTTTAACAATTTTGATATTATAATTCAAAACATGACCACTTACTATTTGCAAAAAATTACTTATGTTTAAAATCAGAGTTAATGTTAATTATTGTGGTTAACTTATATTTTTTAATAAATAATTTATGTTATTAATTATAAAAAGTAATTTATTTTCTACTTTATAAAAATGTAGAATTATTTATAAGATGTGAAACATAGTAAAAAGCTTGCAAATATAAATTGAAAAGCTTTTTTTTAAATAATGAATAGCAGACTGAGAAAGAATTGGATAAGATGTTTTAATGCATTTGTAATTAAAAAAAGTTATCTTTAAATTATAAATATGAACCCTTCTGTATTTCAACATTTTCCCATATTTTATTTTTTAAATAATAAGGAATTATAAAATCATTATAAAGCAGTGAGATGTATTTATAATTTTAAAATATATACTACAGTGAAGAACAGAATATAATGATTGTAGTTTTATTTTTATTATTATTTTGAATTTCTTAACTTGTATTTTTAAAAATGAACATGTCAAAAAAAAAAAAAAAAATCTAAATGGAAACATGAATATATATATTTAAATTAACTGAACAAATATTCAAATAAACTATGGCAACAATGCATTTTTTTTTTTTTTGCTCATTGCCAATAACAATTGAAGATTTTAAAAATTTGTTTATACATCCAATATTAAAAAATTTACAAAAAATTTATCAAACAGTGACCTTTTAGACTATTGTTGATACCTTTGTTGTATTTTCCACTGTGGATTATTAACATTTTTGATCTAATAAATCAATATTTAATTTAATTCAAGTTTTATCCATCAAATGAAAGTAAAAACCAACAAAATAGTGCTAAAGATAGCCTTAACAGAGTGATGTATACCCATAGTGCATTAATGGTATCACAATATCCCATAATACCATGCAATTGACAATCAGTAAGTTAAAAGAAATAGATGATATGATTGATTTTTTAATAAAAATCATTATCCATATGGAAAAATATTGTGTTAGGATCATAATCTCTCAGTGAGAAGTGCAGAAAAATGGCATTTTGAAAAGTGATAGATGCATAAAAAAAATATTTATTTCTATGAGCTGGTTTTGGATGCTGAAAAATGCATAAACAATGAATCAAAAAATTTAGTCACTGCATTATATTTTTCTTTTCACTACTAGAATTATAGTGAATAATAAAATGCTTTGAGAAAGTCAAAAATATTTCATTCAAATCATATTTTGTCACTTTCTATAGATAAAAAAAAAGTTGTGTTGGTTTTTAAATAAAAATAGAACTGGGAGGGGAGAGGGGGATTCAAAGATTATTTAACTTTTTGCTTAAAAATAACTTTACTGTCAATAAGAAATAGCTGCAATTATAATAGATTTGCTTCTTTTGTCATATTAATTACTTATGTTAACAGTACTCATTTCATAATATCTTTTGATAATGTTTAATCACAACTATTATGCATTAGCACTGTATTTCTTTCAAACTATCCTTCTAAACAATGGAACACCATATGCAAGTTCCTTATTGTATTTCATATTTATACCCAATCTTTCTTTTAAATCATTATAACCAAATATTGTGGTTTTTGTAACTTGCTTGATATACACCTCTATCATTGTATAAAAATTTGTTTGTATAGTTCTCTTTGTATATTGTACAGAATTGTTATTAATGTTAATTACAAAACGATGAAATAACAAATGTAAGTTCTCAACAGTATTCAAATTTTATTGTATCCCCTGTATTGTACCTGTTCTATGAATAAAGTTTATTTTTGAAATTAAAAAAAAACCAACAAATGCCTTTAATCCAAAATTATATTATTTGAGGAAAGTTAGTTCTTTTATGTTTTGCTGAATCCTAATCTTATTCATGATGCTTTTAGACAGAAACTTACATACATATATAAATGTGCTAAATCAATGTTGATTAGTTGTTTTTTTTTTAAACCTTGTATTGTCAATAAAAGAAAACAATGATCTATCCATATTGTTCTAAGAATGTAAAGAGTAACATATATGTTATATGAAATATATTTTAACAACTATTTGGAGTTTAACTGAGATTATTAAAAGCAAATAGTTCAAAATATATGAAAATTGGAATAAATGTAACAAATTATCTGCTATTTATTGCAAAGGATACATGTAAGATTAGATTTAAATTTGATAATGAAAGTGTTTTAGCCATAATTAATTGCCACACTAAAGATGTAGAATCTGAATAAATTTAGAAGTAAATAGTATCATTCAGAGAATATACCTAGAATAAGTGAATTTTTGATATTGTTACAGAAAGCATTTGCACATCGATCCAATATTTATCGGTCAATTTTGTCATCATCTGGATGAATGTCTTCCTAAAGAAAGTTCTTCTAAACACATTAATGTAGATAGCAAACTAATTTGTTATTATTCCTATTTATATTCTTGTTCTTATGAATTATGAAGGTTGTTTAGGGACATCTTAAAATCAAACCTCTTTTAGAAATTATGTAGTGATGGATAAGAGGAATGATAAAGAATCCCATTTATATGATCTGAATAAAGAATTTTATCTTATTATTTGTAAAATTCATTAATTGCATGAAGGGCTTTAATATATAAATAAACCACCAATTCGATGAAAATGATTTAATTTTTTTCAACATA
Source organism: Epiperipatus broadwayi (assembly GCA_028023455.1). Classification (NCBI taxonomy): domain Eukaryota; kingdom Metazoa; phylum Onychophora; class Udeonychophora; order Euonychophora; family Peripatidae; genus Epiperipatus; species Epiperipatus broadwayi. The sequence continues at coordinate 17,272,441 of JAQFVV010000006.1, forward strand.
TTTATTGATTATCAGTTGATGACTTAATTTAACTTTAAATTAAATCTATTTCTAAAAACTAACTAATGTGTTGCAAACTTCATTTCAGTTGTTCCAACTCACTCTTACTTATTTTACTATTTCATCTGATTTCTTAACTGTTCAACTTATTCATAGATGAGTGTACTGTAGTATTACAGTCTTTGTGTTTATATTTGTTATGCCATAAATACTTACCTGGAAGCATTAGAATATTAGAAGTTTTTGATAGACTGTATAGGGCCTTTGGAATCACACTATTCAGTTTGTAATTAAATTAATTACCAAACTCAGATTGTTTGAAGATATGCCATGGTAGTTATGGATGATTGAATATTTTTATTTATGCAATTGAAAAGGAGTTTGCTTTGACTGAAAAGGATATTTTTATTTCCTCCTTGAGGATTCACAGATGCTATATTATTTTTTTATGCATCTGGTTGATGATGTATTTTTTCAATAAGTTCAGTTTATGTATAACTTAATATGTAAAACCACAAAGCTGAAAAATATATAATTATTACCATAAATCAAAATTAAAAAAAATAAAAAATATAAACATTCTTTAAGTTATTAGTTTTAAATGTTGTGAATTATGAATTTTGATATATACAGTTAAAATTGTGTTTAAAATGGGATATAAAAATTAAAATGTTTTGACATTTCATCTATAATCCAAGACTCAGTTATGAAAATGTATGCTTAGGGAGGGAGTAATCTTTTTCTTAGAAAATAAATATTAGATTATATAGTAAATATAGGGATTTGAACTTATGATTTTCAATCTATATTCATCCTCCATTCCATCTTAAGCAACCAATACACATGACCACACATGTGAAAAAGACAATGGTTCCCGTATACATATTTCATGCAGAACCAGAACTCATTAGTTGAACCACATCATAAGTTCAAATCCTTCTACTTACTATAGTAAACATTTAGTATACTGAATGAATAGGTAATTTATTTTCAAATGTTTATTTAATAATAACATTGTTCAATTATAATTTGAAGAGCAAGTATACATTTGCACTTTATGCACTTATATAGACATCTTTATGGGTGATTACTTCTACAAATTACTGACAAACTTTTGTTTATATGTAGATAATAAGTAATTTACTTTTTGTAAAATAATACAGGCGCTATTGCACCTGACCGATTTAGGTTTGAATTACAACGTTATAATTTACTTTTTTTTTTCATATGTCATAGCATCGGCCGGGACGCGAACCCACAACCGTCTGCAACCAACTATTTGCTTGCATGGCGGCTGCGATACCTCTCGGCTAACACTTTTTGAAGAATAAATTTTAAATAATTTGTTGAGATAATTCAATATAATGTAAATTACTATTTAAAAATATAACTATTATATGAAACTCTGTGCTAACTTAAAAAGTATGTATTAACTCTTTCTAAAATGTCCAGTTTACAGAAATTCTCTATAGTTTTTTTTTTTTTTTCAATATTTTTTTCTTTAAGTTGCCTGTTTACAAAAAAAAAAAAAAATAATAATCATAAGAAAAAAGCAATAAGAGTTAACTTCCATTTAGATAGAAATTGAATTTTTATTAGATGACATATCATATGCATATGTAATATATACCATGTTTTTGTTATGCTGAAAGACACGTTATAATGTTTCTCTGCATGCTTAAAGAAAGTATGTTCATAAAAATTTTAAAGGAAGTCAGCAGGACACTACATATTTTTGATTATTCTTCTGGTAGATGAATGTGGGTAATACTCCTCATTAGTATCATCCAGTATGATGAATTTACTGGGTTTTACCTCAGAATTTACAATTTGAAAAACACTGTTATCTTCATTTTCAAATGCCTTATAGTTCGTAACTGAATCAAATTATTTTTCATCATGTTGTATGTGTGGGTAGTTATTTATATTATATGTAAAGGAGGACAAACAAAAAAAAATATAGCCTTGGTACCCTGGAGGCTGTGAAAACCATCATCCAAAGCAGTGACAGAAGGTAACGTGCCAAAAACAATCCATTTGTGGATTTGGATTGCAATTAATTGATTATTCATTTGGATATTTATAACTGTAGATTACTTTCATGTGAAGAATGACCGAAGCTCACAGCAAATCATAAACTCTTATTATTATTGTCTTAACTGTATTTGCAATATTTTGGTATGTTTTTATAGATGTTTATTTATATAAGGATGGTAGTATTTTATCATATAGTCTTGTCCAGCCATATATTTAATTGTTTTAGCAGAACCTATCTATCTATCTATCTGTCTGTCTGTCTGTCTGTCTATCTATCTATCTATCTATCTATCTATCTATCTATCTATCTATCTATCTATCTATCTATCTATCTATCTATCTATCTATCTATCTATCTATCTATCTATCTATCTATCTATCTATCTATCTATCTATCTATCTATCTATCTATCTATCTATCTATCTATCTATCTATCTATCTATCTATCTATCTATCTATCTATCTATCTATCTATCTATCTATCTATCTATCTATCTTTTTTTTTTTTTCTATCTCTCTCTCTCTCTCTCTCTCTCTCTCTCTCTCTCTCTCTCTCTCTCTCTCTCTCTCTCTCTGTCTGTCTGTCTGTCTGTCTGTCTGTCTCCCCCCCCCCCCCCCCCCCCCCCGCTTCTATCCACCCGTCCATCCCTCCATCCATCCTATCTATTCTATCTATATATATATCCATACATACCTTCGGTTATTATTTTGTAATGGAGTTTCAAATTTCAGAGCTCAGTAAACCCATGATGTAATTCTAAATAGAATATATTATTACGTTGGAATAAATTATCATGTTAAGGAATACCAAATTACCATGAATAATTGGATGTTGCTGCTTGACTGACATCTTGACTTGCCTTCGGAGGGAGATCTAACAAACGTCTATGCAATATCTAATTTTAAAATGGTATAACAGCTTTTTAGTGTGAAATCTGTAATGCAGTTTTTTTTCTTCTTTTCACTTTTTTTTTCTAACAATTATTTTTATGATGTTTGGTCATGTAGAAAGTCAAGATAGAGAATACAATATTAAAAGTTTGCTTTATTGATTTTTTGAATAATATTGATATAGGCCATTTACTTTTGTCAGAGCAAGTTTATTATCACCTTCCACCTTCTTACTTTTTATGTTTCAGTTGATTTATTACTTTATTCATTTCTCACAGATTCAATATTCATATTTTTTTCAACTAGAATTTATTAATGGGGCAGAAGTGTTTATATATATATCTTGGGTTGAGTTCAAAGTTTAAAAAATGAATTTAAAAACCAGTTTAATAAAAAAAGCAACATCTTAATTCACAGTAAATTATTATTATTGTTTTTTTGTTTAGCAAGGATATTAATATTTTCCGATCAATTTGTTATTGTCTGTTTTCTATATGAATGTGTGCTTAATTGATATTTGTAGGCGTGTTCACTGTTGAACTGCCCTGCGCAGTTTGGTACTCTAGTTGAGTAACCAATTCTGAAGCTCAAAATCTACGGATTGTTAACCAGGGTTACTTCCGGTTGTTGAATTATTTATGGACTCTAGAGAAATAAACTATTCAGTTATTTTTTTACTGTTACTATATTTATAACACACACATATTTCTCAATTAAAGTTCTTTTGAATAAAATTATTTTAAACTTTTTTCAAGTTAATATATATATAGTGACTATTTTTGAAAAATATTGTATTATGAAACCTTTATCTCAATGAAAGTCTTCAGGGCTGGCTTGCCTTATGCTCAAATTATTAGCATAGTTTTTTACCAAAATTTTCAAAATATTTAAATCCTTTCTTCATATATTATATTTGTAAGAAGGCCAGAAAATATTTTACCAATTGTCATTTGTGTCTAGCTATTATTAACAGGAGAATAAACACCTCTGGTTAAACTGGTTTTATCAGATGGGTGCCAATGCACTGATTGTAAAAATAAAATATAGTTGTAATTTGATATAGTTTTCGCCATAGATGAGGAGAACAGGAGATTTTTATACTCCTAAAAATAATGTGAGCTTGAATTGAATTATTTATTTATTTATCATATAGTATCACCATGTCAAAATTCAATGCCAACAGTTCTTAAGCCTCTTGTACTGTTTCTCTTTCAAATTATGTAGAACAAAGAGGCCAACAGGGGCTTGGTAAATTGGAAACTCCTTGTAAATATGTACCATGGTTTGTGTTCTTCTACACTCACAGTTTGGAGAGTTTATAAATCCCCACTTGTGCATCATATAACCACATTTACCCCTGTCTCATTCTGATTATAGAGTCTTCAACTAGAGTTTTGGGTTAGGGTTAGGGAAACCAGGCACTTGGAGGGTAGGGTTGGCTAATTATTTCTTTTGGAGTTATTCCAATCACAGATTCACATGCTGTTGATATCCAATGGGAGTGGCTGCTGAGAATTACCAGTAGGCCAGAAAGGCTGGTTTGACTTTAGCCTGCGGTTTGGGGGATTGATCAGAATTGAGTTATGTATTTTCTATATGATTATCTTGTTATTTGTAGATTGTTAAACTATTGTCTTTACTTTCCCAGAAATTCTTTGTTTTCATTTTATGGTAATGTATATTTTTTCTAATTCTTCATCATTGTTTTTATATTTTCTTGTTTCTTTATGCAACCAAAATCTGACATTTTTATTTTGTTTGTTTGTTTAATTGATTTACTTAACTATTATTTTAATTACCTCAATACCCATTTTGTCTATTTATTTATTTATTATATTAAATTATTCTACATTAAGTAAATTATTTATTGTTTTTTACCCACTTAATTTTTTGCAAAGTTTAAATTTTATTAAATGATATTAACATTTCAGTTGTTCAACAGACTTACTAAGACGATAAAGCCAATTAATCAAGGCTTTAATAGGTTTGTAAATGTAGATGATAACAATCAACCCTTAAACTATCAATAATCTCAAGCTGTAGTCATGGCAACCTCCTTTAACAGTAAAGATGGTTTATATAAACATCAGAATAAATTAAAAAATAACAAACACAGTTTTCCATTTTAAAAATAGTCCATTAATTTCAATATATATATGAAAACCACACAAACTTCTTTATAAATCATGATTTATTATATGAACTATTATAATATACAATAATATACTCCAACGTTTCGGTTATATTATTTTATAGTTTTTGTAGGTTTAAGTTATTCCTTGATAAAGACTATAAAATAATGTAGTTGAAGTGTTAGAGTATATTATTGTACATTCTAATAGTCTATATTATAATAAATCAAGATTTATAAAGAAGTTTGTGTGTGGTTTATATGTATATTAAATATATCAGACCATATATATATATATATATAAAGGTGGTACCATCTTGACTGTTAAAGGGGATTACCTTGACTACAGGTTAAGATTGTTGACAGCCCAAGGGTTGATTATTAAATCTTCTTCACAAACCTTTTCACTTTTTTGTTTTAGTTAAATAGTAAAGAATTTAATGATGAGTTTTGAAAAAGGTTGTTGAACAATTGAAACATTGACATTATTTTATAAAATGAAATATTGCAAGACTGCAAAAAGGAGTTTCACTATTTATTGAAAGATGACACTTTGATTTCTCTTTGACACCATAAAGATATTGCAGAGCACATTTCTAATGTTCACTTCATATGTTGTTATTATTGCAGTTGTTATCCCTATGTGATTATTCATATGGTAAATGAATATAATCATTATCATGTAGTCAGTCATTATAGTGATTTTTTTTTAATTGGCATTTTACCTCTATAAGAGTAAGATCAAAGAAAATATCTTCTCAATGATTGAGTAGTTCTTAATTGATACATAAGTTGAGTTTATATGAAGACAGAATAAATGTGTGGGTAATGATCTTTTTGGACATTTACAATCATGATAAACAAAATTAAGTTATATTCCTTATTCTCAGGAGGGTGCACAGTCATCAGGCAAGGTAATGAATAGCCACCAACTGCAGGGGGTGCCAAGAATCTCTTGATTACATATCCATGCTTTCTTTTTATGATGATTTTTTAATTTGTTACTTACAACTGCACACCAGTTTTAAATGAAGAAAGATTACATGAACTGGAAGAACAATTGTGTAATAATAAGTAAGTCATTGTTGGAAATTTATGAAGTCCGAAGAAGAAAAGATGAACAGTAAATGCAGACTTTACCGTAAAGCCATAAATATTGGAAACACAAATGGAGAATCGCATTGTGGAGATTGATGGCATATCAAACATAATGGCAATTATTAGTTTTCAATTTCATAAAAGATGGTAAATGATTATAATTCAATTTTGTGCCTCAAACAAATTCTCTTTAAGATGAAAAAGTAGGGATGTTTATGCAGATATACAAAAATGCTTTTGATCAAACTAAACAATATTTTAAAATTGTCATGGGAGACATATAAGAATTAGTAAATGATTGAAAGATGAAATTGGTGTGCATAAGTTTGACTAGAATGACAAAAATGAGAGAGGACACAGACTTATGAAGTTTGCAGAAAAAGAAAAAGTTTATAATATGAATTCTTTTTATATTTTTTGACAAAAATGCTAATGGAAGTCTCCAAGTGAAGCTACATCAGAACTGGATTATGTTTTGACTAACAGATAATATTTATTTGAAGATTAATAATGATCTTAATAGATTCAACACAGGGAGTGATCATTGATTTATGAAATGTAAGATATATGTTAATGTAAAACTAAAAACAAAAATTATTAAGAAAGATAGAACTAACCGTTTATATTTCTAATCTTCAGAAATATTGCACCGAATTTAAATTAGAATTTGTCAATCATTTTTAAATATTTACAGACTGTAAAGATGGTTCGAACTTAACAAAAATGATAAGAAGATAACATACACCATTAAGAACGGCAACAAAAATAACTGGTACAAACAGAGACAATTTATCAATACATTTTTTACTGAGAGTAATGAAGAAAAGATGAAATATGAAAATGATCCAATAACCAGAATTAAATATCCGGAGTTCCATAAAATGGTATGATAAAGAAATAATAATAATTTAAGAAAATATAACTGTGAATTGGCAAGGAAAGCTATAGAAGAGAATAAGTTTTAAAAGTGTAAAGCAATATTTTGGATTGGAAGAAAAGTTACTTCAAGTTATTTCATCACTAAGAAAAGATGGAACTATTACTAAAAAGAAAGATGACATCATATATGAAATTATATAATAATTAAAACTAAAACAATATAACCACTACAATTTCTACAACTTCTGAATTACCAAACATTTTGAAGAAATACATTAGACATGCAATTAAATCTACACAAAAAACAAGAAGGTCCATGAAATAATGGAATGATTATCGAATTTTATAAGTAGCAGCAGAATAAACAAATTTTGGGGGCAAAACTATATAAAAATGACTGAATAACTAAGATCTACTAGATAATTGAAGAATGTAATAGGAATGTTGATATTTAAGAAAGGTGATAAAAGAAAATATTAAAAATTATAGACATAGTAGTTTTCTATCAGCTCTATTCAAATCTTTATTAAGATTATTATAACTTTTGGATTCAAACAACCAAAAAAAAAAAAAGCTTGATTTAAAAGTAGTTTTCACACTCTGGATCATCGTCATGGATTGAGAGAAATTAATAGAAATATCTAATGAATATGAATTGATATTATGTTTTGAATTTGTGAAAGACAATTGGCTCTATATAGATTGCTATCTGAGCTTCAAGATGTGGACCCAGATTATTGTTAGATTCTGAAGAATGTTTATCAAAATGCAATATCAGTGATTAGATTACATAATGATGCCAAAAGGATCATCATTAATAATGACATGTAGTAGGATGATTTATCATCTCCGAAATCTGCTGCAAGAAATATTTTGTGGAGTGAAATGGGAAGCCAAAGGACTAAAAATACATAGAGCTTATTTAAGACATCTAGGTTTTGAAGGTAATGGAATTGTTTTTGCAAATATTGCTTGAGTTTCAGGAAATGTTGCAAGATTTTCAAATGAAAGTAAGAAAGTATTAATAAAGATAAATGCTAAAAATACTAAGGTAATGTAAATGAATTGTAGGAAAAGAAAATAATGAATTATAAGATTATTAATACAGATGAAAACATGTTGGATGAAATTAGACATAGAATTAAACTGTAGGTGTGCTTTTAGTAATGATGATCTAATGTTTGAAATAAATATGTTGTTTGAAAAGGATGCTTTTTAAATAAATGTCTTGTAATTGTTTTATTTATGTATCCGAGATTCGGATATTTATCAAAAGAGTAGAGATTTTAGATCAATCCTGAAGTATGGGGAGATGTATGTTGGGAGTAACAAGAAAGAACCAAAAGTGTAATACTTGATAGAGAGAATAAATAAGTATTGATTTGATTGAAAAAAGAGTGAGACATAAATAGACATTTGTATCCCAAGACATTTAAGAGCCCTGGAAAAAAGATGCTAAATTGATTTACACTTGGTAGATGTCTTTATTCTGCAGTGGATCGGTATTGGTTGAATGTGATGATAATGATGAAGTGCAGCAATAGTTAAATGGGTAAATGAAAATTTTCTTAATGTTTTATAAAATCAAAGTCTTATTTAAATGATGTAATCTTCAAACCAAATTCTTTTTTAACCAGAGTATGTTTACCGATTTAGGTTTTTTTGGAATTTTTTTTTGACCTATGGCCACAAATTTTATTACCATTGAATTGCAAGTTCTGTACATGATCATGTGTCTTGTAACTTTCACCTCATTGAGCTTTTTATGATGTGTTTAATTTCATTTCATTCAATTCTAGAATTTTTACAATATTCTCAGATAATTTTTCTCTATGACATAGTATGATGTAAATTATTACATATTCCATAGTACCTAGAATTAAACTCTTTTTTGATACAATATCTAAACTTTTCTGTATATTTATGCATCATGGTTTCTTTTCTTTTTAACTTAAATTTAATCCAAGTTTGACCTAAGACATCTCTTTCTTTTTATTTCTGAGCCGTTGCTGTTAGTATGGATTGCCTATAGGTTTTAGAATATAGATAGTGTTTAAGAAAGCTTCCCAGTTCAATATCTCTTATAATCTCTTCAGTTTGAATGACTGTAACCATTTAGTTATCACTTATAACTTGGTTGTCTGATTGATATTTTTAAAACTTTTCAAATAACCTAAGATTTAAAAACCTAGTTTTATTTCCTTGAATTGCTCAAGATTGTCAAGGATCTACAAAAGATAAGTGAAATTGAAGCCGAATCAACATTTCATTTATGTTTATATATATTTCTTTTTTCATAGTTTTGCAAATGTGTGTGATTGTTATAAATAAAAAGAGAGATAGATGGAAAGGTAGGAGTGTTGATCAGTAGATAAATAGTAAAAGATAGTCTAGAAGCTGTTTTTTAGTAGATAGATTAATATTCTCAGGCAAATATACTAACACTTGAAGAGTATATATGCGTTTTGATCTTTATTGCTAAGATTTTCCAAGAAGACTATCTGTGCATTAGTATTAGTATTATTTTTTGATTACTTAAAAAGCTATCCTTTTGTACTCACATAAAATATTCATTCCTGTATGTAAACTTTTCAAAATTATTTATTTAATCACAAAAAATGATCTTGCCAATTATTATTATTATTTTTTCCATTTTTAAATATGCTTTTTTTTTCACTCTATACTTTACACATCTATTATTCAGATGATGTACTGTGCTGTTAATAAATTTTTGTATGTTTTCATCATTTTTTAAAATTATGTACGGCCAGTAATGTTTTCTTTTGCATTTGTGCTTTGATTTTTAAGGAAATTAAAAAAAGAAAAAATGAGTCTTATGTTCGAACATCCAAGAGAATTGGGCCAACAGAACATAGTTATTGTGGAGTTTTTTGGTCTTAAGAGTTATGGTAAGATGCTCAAGAGGAAATAAAAACCTTTTTATTGTCCTAATATTGTCAATACTAACTCTGATGCTATCAATAATTAATGATGGATAAGGTCAATGGGCTTTTACTGAGTATAGAGAACAGATTTCCATAGATATTATTTTTAAATTACCACTGCTGTGTCTAAAAAGACATATTTGGTTGATATTACCAATGGATCTTTAGATAGAATGTTTATTTTTGTTAGATTTTTAAAAATTCTTGTCATATGAAACACTTTATTAATATATGAATAGTCAGAGTTTCATTCTCAAATTTTATTCCCCATTTTTTTAAGAATTAAAAATAATTTAATTATTTTGCTATTAATCGGAATACCGCCATAGTATTAATTGAATAATTTTCTTCATATTTCTTAAAAATTTTATTTTTTTGGATATTGTCTCAAAAATTGTAGTCTACTCAATGTATAAGTAATCACATAACTGTCATTTATTAACAATATTTGTTTGGGTTTTTTTTACTTTTAAGGATAAATTTTTAACACAGAATTGTAGTTTATTGCTTTTTATATTTCTTTCTCATCGAACATCCTGATTTATATGACCCATTAATGATTATTTTTCTAGCAGCATATGCATTTCAATCACTTGCCTTAAATTCACTTTCTTGCAGCTATCTGTCGCATTCATTTGACAGTATATTAATTTATTAAATTAACTCTCAAATGCTAGTATCATGCAGAGTTTTTAATATTAACAAGCTGAAAACAATAATGATTGGTTGTTTTTTGTTCTCAAAATTGTCACTATATTTACAATAACTCTGTTGAAAATTGAAAAATAAAACTGTATATTTTCTTTAATTTGCTTTTATTTTTTGATGAGAATAGTTTATATTAAGGTTTTATTTGAAAATATTTGTTTGTTTGTTTTAAAATTACAAATCAAGAGAAATGTAATAACATAAGGCAGAAAATTATGATTGGCTGAAAAAAGAACGCCTCTGTAATCCCTGAAACCATTACTTTCTCATCAATTTAAAATAATTTAAGTTGAATTTTAAAGCATAATTTCATTAACACATGTTAGTAATAATTGAAATGTTGCTAGTATTTCACATGCACCTACTGTTATCTCTTAGTCAGCCAATCAGATTTTAAACAGCGGTCTTAAGAACGATCGGACCTTGACACATGTGTCAAGACCTGATCATTCTTAAGACCGCTGTTTAAAATCTGATTGGCTGACTGAGAGATAACAGTAAGTATATGTGAAAGACTAGCAACATTTCAATTATTACTAATTTAATAACAACATGTGATTTAGACAAATGTTATTAACACATGATAGTAGATTACATAGTGTGTCAGATGATATTATTCTCTCCTCTTCTTGTGGTGTTTCTGGTTTGACCAGTGACAGTGTTAGCATAGGATCTTGAATATTGAATTTTAAGGTAACACTAACAAAAATGTATTTGTTCAAAATACATTTTGCAGGAAATTATGAAATAATAAAAACCACTATTCTGATTATATATTTACAAAATTGAAATATTTTGAAGATTTTCATTTGTAAACTTATATTTCTAAGAAATAATTTGGAAGTTGTGGAAATATAATAAAGAATAAAGAAGAGTTGGAAGTGCAAGCAAAAGGTAAATGAATTAAATGCCTACATATTTCTGTTTAAATAATCATTGTTACTAACTTGTTTTTCAGTTATCAGAAATCTTAATCATACATACCTTAATTCATCAAATAAGTTTTAGGCTGTTTGCTACATCAATGAGAAATCATTTACTGCACCTGCCTAGTGATATTCTAATAGTTGTCCTTTTTTTGAATATGCATAGTTTTAATGCTTTATTATAGTATTTTAGATTTACATCTACACCCCCTTTTAGTGTAAGCACGTGTGTATATATACACATTTTCAATGCATTATTAGTTTATAGTGTAATGGATTTACATGATAATATCTAAGATAAAGAGTTTCTGGAGGTTTTTCTTCCATCACTGGTTGACAAAACATTTGAAAATCCTTTTAAACTTTTTTGAGTTATGAAAAGAAATTGAATTTTCAAGAATGAGAAGGGATGGGTTTTTGAATTAAATCTTAAAAAGTAAGTATTGTAGTCATAACAATAAAATTTGAAATAATAAACTCGACAGCTGATCATTTCTGGGTGAAACTTATCTTTTTTACATCCAATTTTCTGATCAACTAACCTTTTATTTTGATTCAGCTATATCAGATGTAGAACAAGATAACTTTATTTCTAATGCTTGCAGTCATGCCAAAATATTTCTAATGAAATTGTTGTCATATGAGTTTTAATTTTAATATTGGCAATGATCATCATAGTAAATCTCCTGAACTCACAAAATATGATGAAGATATTTAGTTTTTTACTTCTTGTTTATATTATGACTATCATAGAAACTTGCAGATGGAAATAATAGATTTCATTAATTAAAATTTATTCTTTCCTTGACGTACAAAAAAAATAAGAATGACTCCTGTTTGCAACAGACAATCATTCCAAATTCAGATTTATTTTTTTGTACCAGAAATTATGTCTGCCATTGAATCTTTCAATATTTCTAAAAAAAAAAAATTGTTCACAAATGAATTTATTAACTTTTTAAGTGTATACTTATGCCAAAATATTCTTGTTTGATTAAAAAAAAAAAAAAACTTTTTAGAATATATTTGAAAATATTCAGACCCAATTTTTTTAGGGTATTTGGTTAAAAGAAATATAATATTTAAATATTTTTATAACACATATATATATTTAAACATTTTCAAATAAAATAAAAGTTTTGAATACAATTGGTGATGTAATAAGCAACTTTAATATAGAACTTTAAAAATAGAAAAAGTAAGTAATTAATATTGTAATTCTTTGAAATAATATTAACTGTAATTAAAATTAATATGCTTACTCTTTTGTGAAATTGTATCAAAAATAAGAAAAAAAAGTTATTCTAAATCGATGGGACGATAAAAAGTATTTTGCCCTAAAATAAAATTACAAAATCATGTATGGCAACTATATATTTTTAGGAGCATACTTTTTTTTCTCACCACATCTGCAGATTAGTTTCAAACATACTTTCATCAATAAAGATCTTTAGATCTAGGAACAGTATCCCTAAACCTTTAGGATGTAATGCACTTTCCTTACAGAAGTCATCATTTGTCTCTAATATAGTTTCAAACTTGAAACTACTCAGCAGATATTGAAATGAGACAGTACTGGATAGAAATTCAATTAAGCACTATAATCTCACATCAATTAGTTCTTAAAACTCACAATATGTAGCAATATGTAAGTTAAAAGTCACGTGATAGTCATGTGACATACATTGTTTATAAATGGACCCTTCATTTCATGAAAAGTGTAACTAAAATTTAAATATTTTCAGTTAAAATAAATATATAAACTACAAATCAAATAAGTCCTAAAAGGGATGAATACCATCAAGGCTTCAGTCTTTGTAAATCTAATTTTAATAGTTTTTTATCCTACACAAGATCTCACATGTATAAGTTAAAGCTATTATAAAATCATTAATGAGTCCAATTCAATATTAAATTAAATTTGAAACAAAACAGGGATTTGTTTAATTAGAATTGTGGATATGCAATAATAAAAATAAATGGATAAAAGGCCATGTTTTTATGTATAGAGATTGTTTTATTGTATTTATTTCCACCATTGTTTTATTGTATTTATTTCCACCATCTAATATTATGTATTAAATGTCTTTAGAAAAATTAAACTTTATTTAAATTTTCCATTACATTCAACTGTTAGTAATAGCACACAGATTAGTATATGCACAGTGTTTCAAGACGTATTCTCTTCTCTCCTTTGGGTGTTGTTGGCATGACCAATAACAGTACTAGCATCAGAATCGAACCTAGACCCTTAGTTTTTTGAATACTGAATTTTAAGTTAATGCTCTAACCAACTGAATCATCCTGCCAAGAACATGAGTCGATAGAAATTTCTTATACTTATCTATGAGGTTCCTCCTGATTTCTCCACTTTTTCCTAAGAGCAAAATTAATTAATTGTTTCTATTCATTATGTATAGTACACTAGATTGGCTCATGGAAGTTTTGCCATTGTCATGTGAGCAGTTTCATTGAATTCAGTTGGTTAGCCGTTACCTTAAAATTCAACATTTGAGAATCTAAGGGTCCAGGTTCGATTCCCATGCTAGTAATGTCTCTGGCCAGGCCAGCAATACCTGAACAAGACATTGTGCACATACTAACCTGTGTGCTATTACTAACAGATGAATGTAATTGGAAATTTCAATAAAATGTAATTTTTCTAAAGACATCATAATATTAGATGATAAAAATAGTTCAATATATAAATACAACTAAAATACCATCATCACAAACCTTCAGGAAAGCATTGTTTTTATTCTATGTTTGACTTCTGTCTGTGTATCATGAATACTCTGAGTTAAATGGGTTTAATGCCAATTAAAATAATATATTGTTATTATTTTGTATTTATAATACTAAATACACTGTTTAATTTAAAAGTATATATATATATGTAATACTATACAGATAATTGTGGTAGTAATTGGTTTAACATGTTGAAATCTTAGTTTGATTTTTTATTATTTTAAAAAATAAACTTTCTCTTTTTTTTAAAATAAATTATTTTTTTAATATTTAGATTTTTGGTATCTTATATTGAGATAATGTCTGTGGATTTGTTGACTGATGAACTTTTCACTTTATCTGTTAATAATGATCTCTAAGGACTTTCAGGATTAGATGGTAACATATGGGCCTAGGACTGTTGATGAGAAAGATAAGCAATATGTGTGTCTAGAAATCTTTTACAGATGAATAGATAGCTAATAAATGGAGATAGGATTGTTTTCTGAAGATTATCACTCTTAGGATTGATAGATCTCTTTACGAGGGCAGGGCAAGACTTTGTTGTGATCTCATACTTCTTAGTCATATTAAAGGATCACTGCAAAATAAAACTTGAAACTTTTGAAATAATTCAAAGTGCTATTGGTTTTTTGAAGTATTTGAAATATACTAAGCTGTGAATGCACAAATAATTATCTTCCTTTCTCACATATAAAAGACTTCCATACTGTTATGCAGGCAAAGCTGATGAAATGTGAGCTGCAGAGAAAGAAATTATAGAAAATTATTACCAATTTTTAGTTAATTAACTTATTTCCTTAGTATGAAATATTGTAAGCAATGTGTGCATTTAGAATTTTTTTTTTTTTTTTGCAGATGAATAAATAATAAATGTAGACAATTATTTTCCGGAAATCAACCTTAGATTACTGATAGACCTATTCGCAAAGGCAAACTTTATTGTTATATAGCATTTCATAGTTATGTTAAAAAAACACTGCAAAATAGAACATGGAACTTTTGCAAAATTAAAAGAATCCATTCACATACCGTTAGCTTAGATAAATCAGTATTGCATAGAATTGATATCCCTGATCTAAATACTTAGATAAAGCCAAACTAAAAAGTCAAATAAAAAATTGTGTAATTCGTAATTATTTAATTTATTTAAGAAACATTACCAAAGTAGTAAAAAGTAACAATATAAATTTATACACCCCAAAAATACTATGAAATAATCAAATAATAGAAAGATTGCTACTTGGTTTCAAGCTTTTGTATTAATTCTGAAACAGTTATGGAATCCATACAATTTTCCTTTTTAACACACACGCACACACATATATATATATATAGGCAAGGAAATTCAGGTGTTGTTATCTCTATAACACTACACAAGTGTGAATTTTATAAAGAGCATATTTAGGCTAGAGATAATTTTTAGTTTAATAAAGGATCAATAATAATCATTAATTTAATTCTATAAAGTGGTTTGTAACAAAATTGTAACTGTTGTTAAAACAGGCAAAACTCACTATATATATTGCCACACACAGCAAGCTAGAGTAATCAGTGGATGCCAGAAGGCTTGTGCATAAAATCCTCATCTAGTCCCTACTCATCCAATATCCCCATACTAGCTTGCTGTGTGTGGCAATATATATAGTGAGTTTTGCCTGTTTTAACAACAGTTACACACAAGCATAAGAGGAGGTGGTCATGTGATGTGCTGAAAGTTTGAGACTTGTAATCAAACTATAGAAAATTGCTTTCTAAAAAATTCTAAACAAATGATGAAAATATGTACAAGAGATTGTGATCTGGTCAAATGATGAATGCTGGTTCAGCATGAAATGCACACCTTTGGGATTATTTATCTTTTGTCACATATCTTTGGCCATATGTTTCAGAAAATTGTAATGAAATAGTATATGAAGTTAAAAGCATATCCCAAAAAAGAATATAAATGACATTAAAATTACACTATGAGCTATGTATGTCTTACTCATTTGAAAAAAGTAAACTGGGGGTTTCAAAAATGCATCCAGAGTGAGAGAGGTTTGTCTGACTGGTTGTGATATGATTGAGCTCCAGTGAAAGATGCAATGAGATAAGAATAAAATTTGAATATATATATTCATCAATTATGCAATTTAATTTAAAAATTATATACATTAATATATTAAGAAAAAATATTTAACAAAAAAAAAAAACAGAATAATGCTATTATGATAAAGATACTGGAACAATAAATCACAAGAGATTAAGAGAGCAAGCACATTTACATGTGGATGTGTTCTCAAATCTTGGTGTGTAGTGTGAATGTATTCATGTGATCACATGTTAAAAAGGTAAAACTTAGTACTGTATTCCTTTTCAATCTGTTTCGGGGGGGGGGGGGTAGGGGTTGAAGATGACATGCAAGAGATAAAATACCTAAGCAATGTTAAAATTGTAAACTTCCCATTATTTTGCCTCATAAATATCAGTAGCCATTTTCTTATGTTTTTACTACGACAAGAGTAATTAGAAGGGATTTGAACCCAGACTTTAAAGCCTCCTCCAGTCATCCACTCCATCCCATACAACCGATACACTTGTGAAAAAGACGATCTCCAAGATACGTATTTCGTACTGAACTAGCGCTCATCAGTTAGTTCGGATCATCATCTCCTATCACAAGAATAGCATTTGCTGTTTCAATCTCCATCTTTAAATCTTTCCTGACTTCTTCTAATGTTTTACATTTCAAAAAATCATAATTAATAGTTTAGTTTTACATTTTAAACTACAATTGAAGACATTAAAAAAATATCTACAATCATGTTTGAAATGTAAAATATGTTAGTTATAATCCCTAGTGATAGAGTCACAGGTTTGAGAGCAGAAGGTTCTCTGACTGAAATTCATCGGGTCATTTCTGGTGCTCGAACATCACCTGCCTTCCCCGCGCAATTATTATTTTTCATTATTATTGTTTTTATTGACAGGTATTTGTCATGAATAAGAGCTTGCTAAAAACGAACATTTATAATGGGATTTTGTGAACATAATATCTATATAATTGAAGTAGAATAAATATATTTTTAAAATATATATAAAAAACAATAAATATATTTTTAGCTGCTACTCTTGATGTTTTGTTATTATTTTCTTCTAAGGGAGGAAGGAGGATTGATGTTTGTATAAAATTCCTATCTGTGTTCATCGAGCTTATTTAAGCGGTCGGTATTAAAAATTACTTTAAGCGTCTGAGACTTTACTGAAGGCATGTTTGCAGGTTAAGTAAATGTGTTATTAACTAAGAATATCCCAGATGCTCATTAGCATATATCAGTTTTACAATTATCAAGGAGAGATTTTTTTCTTTCAAAAGATTCAAAACAATGATGTTGCTAAAGATAACAACTTTGCTTTCAGATTTTAAAAAAAAGAAAAGAAAAAGTGATTTCTTGATTAAAGACGTTAATCTACAAGGAATATTTCATTTTGTTACTTGTGAAATTGGTATTGGCAACAAAAAAAAAAACACGGATACCCTTAAAAGAATTTTAAATGAAATTTAAATAAGTGATATAGTTTTTATGGCAATATAAATATCCTGACTTCAGTTTTTTTTGTAGATAAGTGAAAAATGTTGAGCAAGTCATCATCATCGTTTTCAAATCTCCAAGTTTAATGCAGTTTTTCTATGTTTAATAGTTTCCCGTTTCCACATTACACCACCAGACTGTCTTACTTTATCCAATCATCTTATACGTGGTCTCTTTCTAGGTCTTTTACAATATTTGAACTTTAAGTTAAGATTTCAATTGTCAATCTATTATAATTTTTCTTAGCAACATGTCAAGCCTAGCTCCACTTCAGTCTTCATTTTTTCAATGATGTCTGTAACATCTGTTTGTTCTCTGACTCAAGTATTTAGTTTTCAATCTTTTTTTATTATTCCTAATCTACATATCTCCATATTTTGTTGAGTTGAGTAAGTAACATATACTAAAATTTATCATTCGAGCTGGTTTAGTCTTCTTTGGAGGAATGCATTTTTTACATGCCATTGACTAGCATATTCTTTCTATCATTGAGCTTAAAACACTTTTGTTTGATATTAAAATAGTTAATTTTGAAATTATTTGTAGATTAAAAAGTTTATAATTGAATGAAATTGCAAGTTCCAATAATTCATAGTTTAGGTTCAAAATTGGTACCTGTGCAGCTTTAGCATCTGGGACCAACTTTAGCTTCTTTACTATTAAACTAGAACTTTAAAAAAAAAAAAAAAAATTCTAAGAATCTTTCTGAGCCAACTATGACAATTTTCTGCAACCTCAATTTGTTTCTCCTGATTTCATTTTTTTCTCTCTTTTTGTTTCTTATTATTTATTTGTTCTTTGGCCTTTTTTTTTTTTTTGTAAAGTTAGAATGATCACACTCTTTTATGAATGGTGACAAGTAATAATGCTTAATTAATCTTCATGTGTATTTCTTATCTATATTATTTGTGTAACTTGGGTTATATTCAATTCAGAATGAAAGTTTTATATCCTTTGAGTTGACTTCTTCATAATAAAAGTTTAGTCCAAATATTACTACATATATTTATAAAAAAAAAATACTGAAAGTCTTCATAGCATGTCAAGCATCAGTGGTCGAGAGGTCAGCGACAACTGCTTTACAAGCAGTTGTCCCGGGATAGCGGGTTTGCTTCCCGGATCATGCTATGATACATAAGAGGGAAAAAGTCTTCATAGCATAGCAGTTAACATGTGGTTGCTTTGTTCATGATCTGGTAATCGAAACCAGTGAGTATGAAGATTGTCAGCTTCTAAACATGATTAAGAATTTTTGTATCATGATATCCAGCCTGTGTCAACAGAATAAGTCATGGGAATTATTAATTGTAAGTGGATATCTAAATATTCTAGTCAGGGGACTAAAGTGAAGAAGGAATGTCAGGAAACTTATTATAGCACTAATTTCTCTACAGAAAAGGAATGGAAAAGCCATGACCTTATAGCTGATTGTTTGAAAGACTGCTAATGTTAACATTAAAGCTATTATAATAAATAAAAATGTCCCCTATTAGTTTTTATTGTAATACATAGGGATCCATATTCTTTGTGTACTTGATTAGTTTCAAAGAAATTAATTAAAAAACCAAATTCAGGAATAAAGATTGTTAAATTCTCAAAGGGAATAATCAGTACAAAGGCACAATAAATGATATCAAAAACAATTAATATAAACATTAATTTTGTTTTGTATGAAACATATATTTAAAATATAATTAAAGTTGTGAATTAAATAAACACTAAAGTTCAAGTTTTATGTGGAAATAGTAACGATTTGGTAACTTACGTAATGGCCGCATTTGAAAAATATAGATTCGATATAATAAAAAAAATATATAGTGCAAATACAATTTTGAAGCAAAGTTTATTCAGGTGAAATAAATCTCTGATTGCTAATGGCAATTACACTCAAAAACAAAATTTTAATTTGATCAGCTAACGGAAAATTCTTTTCATTTAAATTTCTCAAAAAATTTTTTTATTTTATTTTAAAACGTTGAAAGATTTCAATGGGTTGTTTATTGCCGTACTCCCTTCTATTCTATTCTTAGTTATATGCTAATGAAAATAATATTACACTTTTATCTTTGAAATAATCTGGATAACCAACCAATAGAGTTTATTTCGCTTATGATCTTGCCTTTAATATTTTCTGAATCTTATGGAAGATCTTTAAATCAGTTTTTTCAGTGCCTTTATGTTAGGCTAATAATGGGTCTATGCTTTAAATCTGTTTATAACTGAATTGAAATGGATATATCATCACATTAAAATTACTCTATTTGTAGCTTATTAAAAAATACAGCAACAAATTGGAGTTGTGCTTCAGCATCCAAAAATCCACCTTTCTATCTAAAATGCTACCAAAATATCATTTATTGGTTCATATTCTGAAACTAATAATCATCAATTCTAAAAATTGCTAAAGAGTTTTTTCAGTCTTTGACATTTAACATACTTATTGAATTAAGAATTTTATAAATTGCCTTGAAAACATTGAGAACACCAACATTTTAATATCGGGAGTAGCACATTTATTACCATACTATGAATTTAGAAGCCATTAAGATGAAGTTCCTTCTTTTTTTTAAAAATCAAATTAAAACAAAAAAAAACATTTTGATATTTGTTTCATGAAGCTTTTTTATGAATTGTTCCAAAGATCACTGTCCTAAAAAAAAAAAAAAAAGGAAACAAATTTGGAACTAATATACATAATTTTTAAACATTGCTTTTATTTCAAGCACCTCAAATTTTTCACATAATCACTTCTCATATCATCATTTACAATATCAGTAAACTATCTAATTTCTAATACTCCATATTTTTCTATTAAGTCTTAAATGTTTTAACTAAATCAATAATTATAATTAATATATGTCACTCGTGAATTTACTTGACAACAAACACCAGCTTAAAATGTTTCTTGATTCATTAAACCATATTTTCTTTGTTTGGAAGCACACATTCAGCAAAGTTCTTCAGAGTACTTTTATTATACTGATAGTAATGATGGCTCATCTTGAGAACTGAAGTCTCTTCTGCCTTTTATTTATATAAATTCAGAGTGCTGTTACAAGCTTCATAGGCAGTTTTGAAGTTCATTCGTCAGTAGCACATGTTCAATCTTTTCAAGTTAATGCAGTCTTTCTGTTGTTAAGCTTACAAAAGGTTCTAACATCAGACTGGATATTTTGAGTCATTAAGATGAATATATTGTTAATTGAAATTGTTTGTTCAAAATATCATTATTATGAGTTAAAAGAATGGCATCCATTGAAAATATAGTTTTTTATTCCTTTTATTGTATCAAAAATAGATGGTCATGATCACCATCTTTTTTGTGGCTTAAATTCACTAATCTCCTTTCAGTCTTTTTATTAGTTATTTAACATTCAATTTTATGAAGTATGATGTGACTCCAAATTTATTTTATTCTGACAAATGTAGAATGCTACATCTTCTTTTAATCAAATCATGAATAAAAGTCATCAGAAAATTAATCAGTTGTAATGAACCCAAGAACAGACTCACTCATTCGTGACTCCCCCCCCCTAACAGAAATACATAACTTGGTAATATTAACATTATTTGACCATCCAAATTGGCTATTTTAGCATCAAAACCTGTTCAAATTAGCACTAGTTGCAGTTATTTCTAAAGAATTGATGTCAAATTTCTTTCTAATATGAAAGGAATAGGACTTATTTTTAATACAACCATATTTTTGAGTAGCATTCTGCGTCTATAATTGCTTATGGAATATCTTTTTTACATTCACACTCCTAATTATAACAATTCGTCAATTGCTAAAACAGTGAATCATCAATATAAATAAAATAACTATTGCCAAGTGGCATTTTAGGCTCACCAAAATAGTACAGACCATATATGTAGTCCAAACGATTTTGCAATATTAGTGCATGAAACACGGCATGAAAAACGCAAGATTAAAGAATCATATCTTATACAAAATTCATCTTGTGCTGTGAATTCAAAATTAACCAGTTTTCTGATTAGTTGTTCCTGGTCAATGCAATGAAATGTTGAATTTATCGCTTAGGAGAAAATAGGAGTTTTTTACTAACTTGATAAAATTCGTAGGAGTTGAAAGCGCTTGGCAAGAGTTATTTTATTTATATTAATGATTCTTTGTTTTAGCAATTGACGAATTGTTATATTGTATTTTATAAGTTGTATTAACTGAAGTATTTTATTGATTTATTATTTATGAGAATGTAGAAGATATTATTCTTTTGATTGAATGTACTCAAAATAACAATGATTTTTATTTAAATAAAATATTTGTGTTGTGTGGAAAAAAACAAATATAAAAAAAAAAATATCAACATTAAAAGCTATCATGTTCTTTATTATTATTTCGATAATTCGGGCCTTAGTTTACTATATGTGGGAAGAGGAAAACAATTTTTTTAATAATATTGGTGTTATAATATTGGCCAGCATAAAAAAAAAAAGATCTTTGAACTGCATCAATTTAATATTGAAAAATAAGCACTGATAAAATTGTTTCCTGTTATTTTAGTAGTACCATTAGTCTTTATATAAAAACATTTCAATAATAGATAATAGTAAGTTAGATCTGAAGGTGAATTCAATATCCAAATGCCTCCTTTTCATTCATTTATTTTCTGCAAGAGTATATGCTGTCAGTTTCAGTTAAAAATGAATTTCACTATATATATATTTGAGGTTTAAAGTTTATATCTGTGCTAGAGATAATATCTTGTTTCGATAATGATTAGTAATAATTATTGTATTTATCTGAAATGGATGGCATCAAAGTTGTGAGTGGAGGAAGTTTGACAATGGGCAATGAAAATGTAACAATTTAAAACATTCAAATCATCCTTCACAACTTTTTAAATATATTTCAGCAATGCCATCTGCCAATAAATGTTCACAGAGGGCGTTGCTGAAATGTCTTAACATTGTGAAGGATGTTTGCTATCTATTTTCACCTGATGGTATGCATTATAATATTTGCATATAATATTTAATGCCTGTAATAATGCTAAACTGGTACAAAAATCCAAATATTAAATCACCCCTTATGGCTACGAAATCCAGCATCCTGCCTCTGTGAAACAATTATAAAAATAAATTAAGAGTTCATATTTCAAAATAGCCATTTTCAAAATGATTTGGAGGCTGGCTATTTTGAAATAAAGATTCTAATATATTTATATATTTGTTTCACGGAGGATAGTTGTTTGAATTTTTTAGCCAGGTGGGGTGATTAAATATTTGGATATATGTGTGTTTGTATGCAGTTAAATGTATGAAGAAAGGAAAAGCTCCAGGTAATGATGGAATTATAATTGATATATTAAAAGAAGCAGGTGAAGAAATAGAATTTTTTTTAAGTAAAGTTATACACCAAATATCTAAATGATAAAGATGTACCAGATGATTGGAAGAATTTAGTAATAATATTAATATTTAATAAAGGTGATAAAGAAGATATTAGAAATTACAAACTTATCAGCCTTTTATCGGTTTTATACAAAATTTTTACCAAGATAATTACAACTCGTCTACAAAGAACATTGGATTTCCACCAACCAAGGGAACAAGCTGGATTTAAAAGTGGTTTTAGCACAGTAGATCATATCCAGGTATTGAGAGAAGTTATAGAAAGGACAAATGAATATGAGTTGCCATTATGTTTTGGATTTGTAGATTATGAAAAGGCATTTGATTCTATAAACATTTCTTCAGTGATTAAAGCATTGGATCATCAAAGTATAGATCCAGATATTGTCATATTTTAAAGAATATTTATAAAAATGCAACAGCAACAGTTAGATTATGTAATGATACTGGGAAAGTCAACATTCAGAAAGGTGTAAGACAAGGTGACTCCATATCTCCAAAACTTTTTACAGCAGTGTTGTAAGAAGTATTTTGTGGATTAAAATGGGAAACTAAAGTAGTGAAAGTAAATGGAGATTATTTAAGTCATTTAGATTCTGCAGATGATATAGTTGTTTTTGCAAATAATGCTTCAGAGCTGCAGGAAATGTTGCAAGAGTTATCAAATGAAAGAGGACTAAAGATAAATGTTAAAAAGTCTAAAGTAATGTTTAATCGATTTGCTCAAAATATGAAAATAAAGATTGATTATGATGAATTAGAAGAAGTTAACAGTTACAAATACCTTGGTCAGATTATTAATACAGATGGAAACATAATGGATGAAATTAAACATAGAATTAAACTTGGTTGGAGTGCTTTTGGTAGAAATAACTTGATACTAAAAGGAAATATGCCTATGTGTTTGAAAAGGAAGGTTTTTAACAAATGGGTTTTACCACTTCTTACTTATGGATCTGAGACTTGGACACTTAATAGAAGAGCAATACAGAGACTCCAGACCACTCAAAGAAGTATGGAGAGATGCATGTTGGGAGTAACAAGAAGAGATCGAAAACACAATGTATGGGTAAGAGAACAAACAGGTGTTACTGACCTCATTGAAAAAATTAAAAGATTGGAGTTGGGCTGGACATATTGCTAGAAAAGATGATAATAGATGGGCAATTGAAATCTTAAACTGGATTCCAAGAGATTGTAAAAGACCCAGAAAGAGACCACATGTGAGATGGATGGATGAAATAAGAAAGTGTGCAGGGGTGATGTGGAGAAGAGAAGCTAAAGATCGGAGAAGATGGATTAAACTTGGAGAGACCTTCATCCTGCAGTGGATTGATAATGGTTGATGATGATGATGTATGGCTTTATATAGCTCAAGATTTCATAGATTCAAACACCAGAAGTGCCTGTCCTGAATTCAATCTTAGGATCCCACATTCCAGAGTCTGATATTCTGCCACTGCACTACACCATATGACATGGATTTCACTAAGAACAGCTCTATCAATCTTAAATTTTGAGCTCCTTCACCATAAGAACTGCAACGAAAATTTAGTAGTATTAGAATTCGGGATTATCCAGATGACCGGATTTTTTTTCTTTTTTAAAGAAATTAAGATATTCCTCAATCGATTTTTAATAAATGAGCTCTTTCGTATACAACTAGATTTTTTTTATTTGCCTTAACGCGGAGTTGTAGCAGTTGTTATTAAAAATGACCTTGTTTCACTTTCAATATTTATTTTCTGTCATTTTATATTTCATTCTTTCCATACAATATAATTACTATTTGAAAATTAATTTTTTTTATTGTTTTCATTTTTCCTCTTCAGCCATGCATGTAGAACAATTATGAAGAAATCACATTTTATTTATCCATCGATTAATGCAGTTATTTATTGATTTTCTAAGATTAATAAACAAAATCATTTTGCATGGATGTTAATTTTTACAATTCAGTGAGTTTATTTTTAGATTTTGTTTTTTTATAAATGGAAAAATTCGTATTGTTTGTTGAAATCAAGAAGATGCTTAAAATAATGTGTACGTAATAATAATAAAAATTTGTCTGTAACAGAATTATGAATCAGTTCCAATAGAATGGACATTCGAAAAATATAAATTTGATTAAAAAATTGTTATCAGAATATATCAACCCACTAACATTTTCATTTTTTTTAAAATTAGTGCGTCTTTCATTTAGTTCAGACATAACGCCACCGTCCATCCTGACCATTATGTGACTACTATTATACTAATAATTAAACAATAAAATATTAAGGGTAATAATAAATTTTAGAAATAACTCAAGTCGCAGATGTATTTTCAGTTAATTTCATAACCACCGTCAAACTAGAAACTTTTTAAGTATTCATTTATAACATTTATATATATATATTAAATGTATAGTTTAATGTTTGCATTTTCCCCATATAGCTTGAAATGTTTTTGCTGATATTACTCGTGATTACCAACATCACCCTATACTGGCGTGGTTTAGTTTAGTTATCATTATATCCTCAAGGTTTGTCACGATGGCATTTCAATAGTAAAATATATGTTAGAACTATTTCCATCATCTAATAATATTCAATATTGAATATCTTTAAATTTTCCATATGACATGATATTTTGAGTGGTGTTATTCTATCTTCTTGCTGGCCTGAGCAGTGACAGTACTAACATGGGACCCAAACAGGGATCTTTCGATTCATGAACCTTATAAATCCAATATTCACAAATCTAAAAATTCAGATTCCACTCCTATGCTAATACTGTCAATGGTCACTAGCATTACTTGAAGAAGAGTTGAAAAATAATAGCACTCAAAAAATGTTGTATGTTTGGAAAGTTTAAATGAAATCTTAATTTTTCTATAATTATACTGTAATAATTTTGTGTATTGATATACTTTATGCATTGGGCAAGAATTTCAAAAGATATGTATTTCTTGTTATAAAGCATCTTCAAACGGCAAACATTAAATGGTTAAATAAATTAAAGAGAATAATTTTAATTCACTTGTGCAAATTGGGCATACTCTTAGCCGTACTCAATTAATGAATCTGTGTTCTTGATAAACCATAGGTCTTTTATTTTCCCTTTACTATCATTCTCTTCATTGCAAACTATCTTTCTATTTTTAGACTCAAAAACATGACCTTAACTTTAATATAAGAGAGCCAACTAAGATTCTACAACTTTTAAGTTTTTGGATCATAAAACGGTATAAGGTCATATTTTTGACCACAAAAATGTAAGAAGAGTTTGCAATCTACATTTATCTTTTTTACATGTGTGTGGTCATGGATATCAATTGTATGAGATAGTGTGGGTAGTTGAAGGGTGCTTGAAAATCTGAGTTCAAATCCCCTATACTTATAATGATAGAAAATAAAGAGAAGCCTTATTTCGTAATAGTAGAGACTGATGAATCAAACATCCACCAATATTCCATCGAGTGCAACTTGGAGCATGCACAAGTAATTTTTTTTTATTACATTTACCAGTCTAATATATTGTTTTTTTTCATAAGTTTGCGTTTTAAAGAAGGTTTTTGTGCACAGATAATTTATTTAAGAATTAAATAATGTATCTTATTGAAATTTTTGCTTCATACAAGCATTTATATGAATGCACAAAAATAATTTAGTTTTAAACAATGATAGTCAGCCATTACACATGCATTGTATTGTTATATTAAATCAAAATTTTTGTCGAATGTGAGAAAACTCGATCCAAGTCACATGATAGAGACTTTGAAAAGGTAAAAGCACATGTGTAAGGGTTAATTACCTTCTGTTTAAAATTACAGTTTGAAACTGTGCTAGTAAATATCTTAGTCAATTACATAAAAATAATTAAACATTACTAACAGGATAATAAGCATAAACAAATAAATAAGAATAAAAGTAGAAGATAATAACAACGACAATAATAATAATAGCAGTAAAACTTAAAAAAAAAAAAAAGATTTATGCCTTTTATTTATTTTATTTTTGAAGGTTGATAGACTAAGGAGAAAAGCAAATTCAATGCAGTCTTACAATCAATAGATGAAATGAATTCTTATTTTAGCTATCAGTTATTATTTTACATATGATATTTGAATACAAGTATAATTTATATACTTGGAATTTAAATGTAATTATAGGGGATTTGAAAACAGACTTTTAAGCCCCTCCTCAGGTATCTACTATATCTCTTACAATCGATACACATGACCACACACATATGAAAAAGATAAATAATCTCCAATATATGTATTTCGTGCTGAACAGCACTCATCAGTTGGTCTAGATCATTACCTCTGACCCACATATATAATCAGTGCTCAGTTTTATATTAAGATAGCAAATTTTTAAACTTTAATGGACAGGTTTCAATCTATTCCACCCTCCAACTCTTCACCATTCATACCATTGGAAATCTGATGATCGGAATACCCAAATTCTATGTTAATGCCAATATTATTATCATGCCCACGTTGACCTTAAGTTTTGCATATATATATATTGTAATGATATATAAATATGCCGTTACATTAATTTAAAATAAAAACTAAGTTCGCAAATAAAAATAAATTTATTAAAAATCTAAAAGCTAAAAAAAAATTAAAGAGTTGTTAAACGTATATATTCGCACAGATGCAAAACTTTAAAAATATTTTTTTTTTAATAAATAAAAGTATTTGAACGTACTTTGTTATAAAAAAGTACAAGATTTAAAGATGAAATATTTTTGTAAATGGAAATGATTGTTTTATAAATTAATTGAAAAGCAAGCTAGCCCTTGGGGCTTACATACTGTAATTAAAAAGTCAGAGGATAAGATAGATAAGAGAATAAAAAGAATTAGCTTGACCAATGGAAGCACCAAGCCTCAGCCCGGACCCGAATGAAAATGATGGATTAGTGACTTTTGTTGGTTGAATCTGTGTGGATACTATAAAAAGAGAAATATTGAGTTCCAGGGAGTTCCAGCTTGATTGTTTTTGAGAGTTGTGATAGGACGCACATATCACACTCTATTTTTTAAAAAAAAAGAAATGACTGTGATTCCGAAATGAAACCAGCTAAGATCGCCTCCATAACGTCAGACCGGTCTTCCAATGGGGACATCGTGGGAATCGGCACCAAGAATCATGACTCTTCTTCTGTAAGCTATTGAACTGAACAATTTCAAAATTTAAAAATAATTAAGAACTTTCGTTCAAACTTTTAAGATTCAGCTAACCTAAATTTAAAAATGAACTCTTATCTGATTTTCAAATTGACAATTAATGTTTAAATTATATATATCTGACTTATGTTTCAAATTAATTATAAATGTTTAATTTTTACATATTTGCTTGCTAAAAAAAAAATCATTTCCATTTTATTATTTTTTATTTGTATAAATTATTATAAATGCATAAATTTAAGTTGGGTATGGACGTTGCATGGATTCGTTAGCGGTTAATTATGTTGTGGTTTTCATATTCGATTAGAATATATAAGTCATCGATGTCAATGCGGCATCTTATGATGAATGCCATTGGGTTTCTTGTATTCCCTCTGCAATTGACGTTATCAATGACTTTGTATTTTGATCGGTTATGTTTATTTTGGAATGTTTTTAACCGTGGAATCTATGCAGCCGATCTATACTCAACATTATAAAACAAATTTTATAAAATTCATCTGTGCAAATTTAAATAAATGTTAAATTTAAGTTGGGCATGAATGGCTATATAGATTTGTAAAGTTATATTAATTAATTAGGGGAGGGTAATCTTAGGTTATTTGTTTCATAGTTAAATTGGGTCAATGGATTGGATATATTGGTGTAATTAGTAGATGTAGTATAAGGTTCGCTACATGCAGAATCGCTGTATACCCCGCACAAACCTTTTTGCTTATGGATGGGATTGTAAGTCGGCAAAAAGGACTGCAGTCCTTTCCTATGGAGTTTTTATTTTATTGTTCTTCTTGCCATACAGATGTAACATTTCTGTATTGGACAAGAGTCAATGTCTTCTCTAACTATACTGTTCAGATGTATATTCCTGACAGTATAGTATATTTAGTGCTGTTGTATTTTCATGCTACATTGAATACATTAATGTATCAGATGGATTGACGCCGGTTTGACTGCAAACTTTTGGCCTAAGGTTAAATAAGGGATAGAATATTTTCTTTTCCAAATGCAGATCTATGTAGTCTATTCATACTCGAGGATCTTAATAAAAATATTAAATTCATTCATACTCAACAATCTTAAAATAATAATTTAAATTAAAAATTAATATTAAAATCTAAATAATAAATGTTATTCCTCAAATTTAAAATGATTATATATGTGCGTAAATAAATATTGTTTGTGTATTAATTACTGGCAGTGGCTTTTATTTTTTTATATTTAAGATATAAATTAAAGATATATATTATTATCTCTGCGTCTCCACTGAGCTAGTGACAATGGACTAACGGTCTAAATATAAAATAAAGTGGGATCTTAACAGCGCGTATCTGCCTACTTTATAAATTTTTCTAGGTTCACATGCCTAGATGGCGCCCTTGTAGTGCAGATACGGTAAGATTCGATATTCACTTTCTTTTGGATCATTATAATATATATATGCTTTACGGAGTATGTAATGTTCAGAATGAACAATGCTTCCAGTTTTTTATTGAAACTTAATGTAATTCCCATTGCTGAGCATAGTAAATACTGAAATTGTATTAAGCTCAACTAAAAAATGAAAACTATTCTAAACATTATATACGTTTGTAAAGCGTACACACATGCACTAATCTCTTGCATGTAATTTAATGAAGTTTATCAGAAGTATTATTTATGAGTAAACTGTACTGAATCCTTTCATTTTTTTATACCTAAATTCTGGCCTTTATCTATAAGCAAGATTGATAGATGCTGTTATTTATATTAAAGCAGGCTTGTATTAATTATAAAAAACATTAAAACTTTAGAGACTTGAAATCACAGATTTATGTTGATATTGAAATAGAGCCTTGTAGGAACCTATAAGCTTTTGGATTTGACTTTATACATTACATTTAATGTATTTTGTAAGTGATTCAAAATATTTTTTGCTTCAGTTGCAGCTGTATTAATTATTTAATTACTATTATATCTGTGTACATATCTATTTTTTCTTTGTATTTTAATGGAAATTAATTTTTTAAAATAACAAACTATTATTGATCAATATGCTCCAATCTGAAGAAGACTTACATTTACAATAAATTTATTTGATCATTTACATTTTATCAAACCGTTGGATAATATAAGTAATGAAACAGAATTGTCAAGCATTGGAGATCAGGAAAAATTTAATAGACAAAACCAATTTGAAAATTTCTCATAAGAGGATTTGATCCCAATCATTTGGCATGGAAAATATGTCAGCTGCCATGAATTCCACGTGCAAAGTGAAATTATGTTCATATGCAGAAAC
Source organism: Epiperipatus broadwayi (assembly GCA_028023455.1). NCBI lineage: Eukaryota > Metazoa > Onychophora > Udeonychophora > Euonychophora > Peripatidae > Epiperipatus > Epiperipatus broadwayi. The sequence goes on from JAQFVV010000006.1 coordinate 17,303,215, forward strand.
AATGAAAGCCTCAACATTATTGCTACATAATGGTGGTAGAAAGAATAATCATTACATAATTTTTTTTCCTGGTAAAAGTATAAATCAGAAGCAAGATCTCATAAAATGACAAATTAGACATACTAACAGATACACCGCAAAAGCCTATCAACGTGGAGAAAAGCATAAGCAAAATTTCAAAGACCTTCAATGCTACAATACCAAAGCATCTTTATTTATTATTTCAATGTGTTTTTACCAGTTCGATTATTCTAGTGATTACAGATTTAAATCGCATCCTCTACAGATTTCTAAAAATTTTATTGTATGAATCGATTACAGTAAACAACATGTGGGATTCCATGTTACAGATTGCTGATCGCCCAAATCCCAGATATATTGCTATCAAATTTTTTGATGATGGACAAAGAAATAGATTTGAACTAACAATTTACATGATGGAAAAATATATACTAATTAAAGTAGATCAAAATAAAATTATCTAACCTGAATGATAAAAAAACACCTATTTAAACTATGACATTAATGGAGCCTTTTGAATCAGTGGTAATGTTCCAATTCACATATCTAAAAGATACACTTATACCAATCTTAAGCAATAATTATTATTTTAAACTCATTTAAACAAAAAACATTAATCTAAATGACATCCCTATGCTATTACTGACCAGGAACCTAAGCTTCTCTTAATAATGCACAGAATTAAACCTCAGTTTTTTACTGTAAACAAAGAGGTTACATCATAAGTATGTGTCCAAAAATTAAGTTCTCACGCTGAAATGAGAGCCAAATCAACACATCAGTGCTGAAAGAAAAATGATACAAATAATGATATGCAACATTTATCAGGAGAAAAGTCAATCACTGGTATAATTGATATCAGCATCGATGACTTGGATAGCAAAGCACAGAATAAATAACTGATGATAATATTCAAAGGCAAGGTCGCCTATCGGATCAATACACTTTCCTACCAAAAAAAAAAAAAACCACAAGCAAAATCAATAAACAAATTCTTACAGAAGCAGTTGTAATAAACAAGACTCACATGATATTATAGAGACAACAATACCTGGTCCACCACACACAGACATAGATATAAATACATTGACTATCAAACATAAACCAAGTTGTCCACTATGCAAGGAAAGGGAAAGGAAAAGTGATTTGCAAATCCCCAGATAAGTGAAGAAAATATACCCCAGACTGTGGAGCATGTTAAAAAAAAGTTAAATAGTCAAATAATAAACTTGTCAGATTCCGATGCAGGCGATATCTCAAATGAGGAGCCATTCTACATAACAGAGGTGGGTCATGACTAAATGTAATTGCTTTTGATAAATCTCTAGCACTGTCGCATGGGGTCTAACATTTTTAGATAGAACTAAACAGTTAATGTAAATATATTTCTTGTATTATTTATATCTATACACAAAATAAGATAGTGTTAATAAAAATAGGGTCTATCAATGTCAGAGAATTAAACTTTGTAGAAAAAATATCAACTTAAAAAATGGTTTCATATTATTCAGCTACCCGTAATTGGTTTGCTTGAAACTAAGATATACAACAAATCATAGACAGAACCATCAAAATTTTATGATAGTCAAGTATATTCATTACTTTCCAGAGCAGCATTCTCATTTTCAGCTGGAACAGGAATTGTGATAAACAAAACCTGTCCATTCAGCTCATTTAAAGTAATATATATTGCCGCATACATGCTAGTATAACACTGAACATAGCACACATATACATTCCTCCAGCTAAATAATAATTAATAGACTTATACATACATTAAACTCAAAATTTGCATCCTCAATACATCCTATAATTCTAATAGGAGACTTTAACATGTACAATAAATTTATAAAAAGTGGTTACATTTGCTGGGATTTTCTCTCATATCTGGAGAAGAATTTCTTCCGCAGACCTCTCTCGTCTTCAACAATGGCAGATACTCATTATTAATTGATCTTGTTTTTTATTCACCAGCATTGCATTATATGATCAGCATATCATTCAAAAACTCATCTCTTTCAGATCATTCTGCTGTGATGGTCTGTCTTAAAGATGATTTCTCATATAGACCTACGATCACAACAGTTAAAACTATTAGAATACTTCTCACATAAAGAATATATATCTCTTCTCAGAAATATACATACCATTATTCAAAATTCGTGACTTGGAAATGTACCCTGTTCAAACATGAATTGCATTTGTGAGCATAATCTCACATACAGTTGATACAATGATAAGAAAGCAACCACTCCCCAAAAGTTTTAGCATTTGCAGATGAATTGCACAAGAGAATTAAACTTAGTGCTATCATGGTAGAGGGCTGTAGAAATGTAATAGCCCCAAGGAAAGCATATTGGTCTACTTACATTCATTCAAAGAATGCCTGGCCATAAAGAAGAGAAAAATATACCTGAATCAAACACATATCATCTATGCAATATATTAATTAGGCACTATGGCATGCTTCACTAACAGCAATTAAAATAGAAGGGCAAATCATTGCAGGTGACGACATGCTAGAACCACTTTATTCATATTACTAAAATAAGTTACAAAAAGGAGAAATATTTAACTTTTCACAAAACTTTCTGAGACTATCAGAAGACAATATAACTTGAACCAAGAGAATTTGAAGAATAACTTGTTTCAGAACCAAACTCATGTCATCCAGGGATATATGAAATATCTTGTTTTATATACAGACATTCAAGTCAATTCATAAAAAAATACCTGACAAATTTAGCTAACTTTCTAACAAAAAGAATCTATCACATACATTAGATTTATCCCATCTCATTGGTTCCTTTTGTTAAGAAGGAAAATATAACCCCATTCTAAAACCTGACTTATATCAATGAATCCACTTGGGATTAAAATCTTGGAGTCAGTGATTAAAGACAGAATTGAACCATATGTTTTGCCACTGCTGATGAAAGCCCAGTTTGCAAAGAAAAGACGCATGAACTGGACAGGCAGCATTTTTATATTAAATGGTAATCGATACTGTCAGAAACAAAAAATATGGACCAGTTGTAGTCAGCTGGACTTGATATGACGTCAATTGATATTTTAATTAATGCATTAGCAGATACCTCAACACCCCCAAGGCATTAATCTACTTGATTAGAATCTTCTTCTAAGTCAAGAAATTCAGATAACACTTAGTAGGAAGTACTTGCCATTAATTATTCAATTTAACTCAATTCCACAAGATTCAGCATTAAGAGCTCTTTTATTCATATTTTATATCAATCCTCATTTTAAAGCAATTGAAAATGACTGGAATATTTATACCTGGAATGAAGGCAAATATTTCATGTATTGCATACATGGAGGTATTGCATACATGGATGACATAACAATCTTACTGCCAATTAAAAAACAGAGATCAAAACTAATAAAAATTCTAAATAATTACTCAGATAAATATAGACAGGAGTTCAATTTAGAAAAATTCAATCCATGGTCTATGTACTCAGGATACAACATAAGCAATACTTCAAAGGAAAGCCTGGCTCGTTTGTGAGATTTCCATTTCCTCTAAGTAATTCTGAAATGTGATCGCAGATACAGAGAAAATTAATGAATTAAGTTGAGAATATAATTAATTCTCTTTCCAAGTCATATTTATCACTATGCCAAGTCGCCCATATCAATCTCTTAATAATGACACAGATCACATACTATATACCTATAGTAATATACACAAACGTGTTTACATCTAAGGTTTACTCATTGTATAGAAAATCGTTGTTGGGGGTGGCATCAGTATCCCTAAGTAAAATTCTGCACCCTCTAACTCAAAATGGATTTGCTTTATATTCTACAAAAAAATTTCCAAATTCAAAAAACGTTCTTATATCATCATGTGCAAGGGTATTTCCATATTTAAAAATAGTTTTTAAAATTACTCACTGAAAGGCTACCACTTATATGCAATTACTGGAATAAGTTAATTTTTCCTTTATTATGCATCCCCAATTTAATATATTGTTCTCCGAAAATTAAAATTAAATATTGGGACATATATTCAATCTGTGTTTCACCATTCACTGATAATAACAAACACCTTTTAATTGACTGAAAAATTAAAATACCGGTCGTTAGAACCAAAATACTACAATGTTCTCCTAAAACTAAATCTTGAAGCACTTCCCACCCTTTATTTCTACGGATATAAAAGGATTTGCACTAACAATGAAGAATATACATGCTATGTCAGAGAGAATCAGACACACAATCACATTTTCTACATACACTTCTCAATACATGTAAAAAATGTATTTATGTATAGCTTTGCACCCAATACATTTACATTATTCTCATTATGATGTACCAGATGTACATTTATGCATGGTCCAAACACAAGAAGACACCCTAATAGCTTTAGGAACAAAATGGATATTATATGCATAAAAGATGAAAAAATTACACCAACTAACATTTATTAGTCTTGCATTGGTGGTCGGGAGGTCAGCGCGACTGCCACTTGCAGGCAGTTGCCCGGGTTGCGGGTTCGCGTCCCGGCCGATGCTATGACACTTAAAAAAAAAAAAAACTAACATTTATTCAGACACATAGTCATTAATTTATGACATGATTCATTATTTTAAAATGATAACTAGATAATTAAAAGCGTAAAAAATATTAAGGCAGTGATGTTTATAGAAAGATGTAAATTCTATACAGCAGTCAGAAAATGCTAAGTAACTTTAAAGATTGTATTTTGTTTTCTGTTACACAGATTTGTAATTTTTCTCATTTTTAGTATGGAATAAAAATACACACCACATAACTTCCTTTGTTTAAAACTTGGTAGTCTTTTCTTACTCTGTCTTATGTATCTGATGATAAGTATTGTTTTGTAAACTTATAGTTTAATAAAGTCTTTTAAAACTAAAATTACAAACAATTATAGTTTGTTTGTTTTTTTTTATTTTTTTTAAAGTGTCATAGCATCGGCCGGGACGCGAACCCGCACCCCAGGCAACTGCCTGCAAGTGCAAGGCAGTCGCGCTGACCACTCGACCACCAATGCAAGACAATTATAGTTTGTTTCATTGTCAAAATTGTCGCTTTTGTTGCTAAAGGTTTCAAACTGTCTTTGTGCTAAGAAATTTTTATAACTGATTCTTTGGAAAATAAGTTAACATCTTTTAAAACTCGATGATTTGATTATATTGTTGGATTGGATTGATTAAATCTATTCCATGTGTTATTTGTATAAATTTTGTTAATTGTATGTTATGTAGCATTTAAGTGAAGTCCTTCTACTGTACTGATTATTTTAAAATGGGTATATATAATAAAATCTAAAAATTTCCTTTGTTCAGGAAAATTACATTCAAGTTCAGATTTCATTCATTTTGTTTCTAATAAAAACTTATTTACCATATAAAAGAAAGGAAAACATGACATTACACACTTCCTATAATATATCCTAACAGTTTGCTTGTTACAAACACCTGCTTTGAGAGTAGCACTGAATTTTCTCCCTAATATCCAACCTAGATGCTTTTTATATTAAGTGACTACTTTTATTTATATTTGCCATAAGACCTGGTAATATTTAACATTCTATATTTCAGTTTCAGTCTTGTTTCTAAATATCTGTATTGGGGGGGGGGGGGGGTACTTGTTTTATGCATAGGTGTGAGGAAGTTGGTTTGCTGATTTTTTTTTTTTTGTAGATTAATAACAGCAATGAGATTTTTTTGATTTCATATTGTTCTATATTTATTTTTGTGAGTATATGGTAATTGTGTATAGCCTTTTCTAATTATACTTTATTTTTTATAATATACTATGTTTTTGCTCAAATATTGCAAATTTATATGAGAAGAAAGGCAAAAATATTTTTTAATGATAATGTTAGAAAATTTTTTTTTTTAATTTTTTTTAAAGATATTTGTAATAACAATGTCCTAAAAATTACATAAATATGCTAATGAATAGTCTAAGGCAGGGGTGTCCAACAAGTCGATCGTGATCCACCGGTCGATCGCAAAGCCATTTTTGATTGATCGAGAGGCCAATCAGGCAAGAGCTGTCGGGTAACGAGTGAAACAAATTAAGTCAAGATTTTAAAAGTTTTTTTGTTATTTTTGTTTTTGTTCTAAATTTTTTTCCAATTCTAGATAGGTGAAGTCCACTAAGTCGTATCATTATTGAAAATAGTATTTTTAATCTTGATTTAATGTAGCTAATTTGAATTAATAAATATTATTAATAATTACTCATGTTGCTTTAATTCCCCCGACATGAGTTTTTTGGGCCGTTAAATAATTGTTATTTTTTATTAGGTAGATATATAAAAATAGTAATATTTACCAAGGCTGTAACCTCGAGAATATGCATATAAAATGCGATAGTATGTTTTTCATACTTCCCTCCACTTAGACTACGTTTATGACAAGTCGATCGCCTATGACAACAAGTCGATCGCAAAACATTTTAAAAATAAAAAGTAGATCTTATGAACACAAAAGTATCTCCACTCCCCCTACACCTTCAACACTGACTAAATTCCAAATTCTTTTTTTTTTTCAAAGACACAAAAAAAAAACTAATTAGGATTTTTTGACATATACACACCCAATTTTATTCTTTTATTAATTGAGCCAGAACAAATTTGCTGTTTAATAAATAATTCATAGTTTTTATTATTATCACAGTTGTGATCTTTCTGGTTAAAGTTTTATTTTACCACATTTAATTCTGAAATCATATATATCAGAATCTTATAAAAGAGTTGCCAAAAATGTTGATGATAAAATATTATTTGTCTAAGAGAAGAAATTCAAGTTCTATTTTTCCTGCAAGTAACTCTTTCAGAAAATGTAACTTTTTTCGGTACTTGTGTATAATTCAACCGATGACGTATTACCCTGAAGGCACATCGGTCTAAAGTTGCGATTTTTAAGATAACGTCTCCAAGTGATCTGCAGACACATTTAGTCGCTAAAATGTGTCCGCAGATCACGTGAACACGGCACGTTAAAAAATGCAACATTAGACCGATATGCCTTCAGGGTAATACGTCATCAGTTGATCACGTGGTAAAAAACAAAAAAACATGGCAAAAATATAAAAATTTAAAAAAAAATTAAACATAAAAAAAAGAAAAAAAATGTGACGCAGGTCACGTGATAAAAAACAAAAAAAAAAAGGCAAAAATCTGACGCAGGTCAGGCAAATAGTAAAAAAAAATAAAATAAAAATGTACATGCATGTGTCAAAATAATTTAGAAAAAACTATATTCTAATTTATAAAACCACCCTATATTATGCTCAATTATAAAAAACAGCGCGTAGCGCTGGAGTTGGCGGGGGGGGGCCCTTTGTGTTTTTGACAAGCCGTTAGGCTTGGCGTACACCTATACCTTGTATTACTCTCATAGCTGTAATTTTTATAATTGCCCATGAATTTACGAAAAATAATTTTCTGTATGATATAATTCAGAAATTAAAAATTGCCGATGAATTTACGAAAAATAATTTTCTGTATGATACAATTCAGAAATTAAAAATTAAATTAAAACGTAATTCAATTGTAGAAATATTAACAAAAAATTTTTGTAAATTTTAAATAAACAGCTAAATTAAAAAGACGCGATTTAATGCAAATCTGGTATTAATGGCATCGCACCCTGTAATTTTTATAATTGCCGATGAATTTACGAAAAATAATTTGAGAATTGTAGAAATATTAACAATAAGTTTTTATAATTGATGATGAATTTATGAAAAATAATTTGAGAATTGTAGAAATATTAACAAAAAGATTTTGTAAATTTAAAATAAACAGATAAATAAAAAACAGTTTACCGAAATAAATTACGAAAAATAATTTTCTGTATGATACAATTCAGAAATTAAAAATGAAATTAAAACATAATTCAATTGTAGAAATATTAACAAAAAATATTTGTAAATTCAAAATAAACAGATAAATAAAACACTTTACCCGAATTAACAGCTCAAAAAAGTAACTGTGATGCCGTGGATAGCAAAATCACAATAGACAGAAAAATCAAAAAATTTCCCAAACCTCTCTACGAATTTTAAATCTCGCGGGTGAAAAAAAAAAATTGACTCTCTGATGGATTAATCACGCCAGTCACTTGGTTACCATGACAACGTTGTCATGCAAAAAACGTCGATGTCTACCGGAAGGGAAATCGGTAAGTCAAAAACGTCATCGGTTGAATTATACACAAGTACCCTTTTTTCTTTAACATGTATTTAATTCTGCTGGAGCAAGTTTATTTTAAAAGAAATAACTGTTAATGTTTTTTGCAGAAAACTTTTATTACAGATGCTCTTTTCTGCCAGATTTTAACAATTTTTTTTATAAAGTTGGCCATTTTAGTTGCTCACTAACAATTTACATCCAGAATTTTTATCTAACCATGTTATTTGGTACTACTTCTGGTTCACTTATCATTTTATATATATATGTAATAAATTTTATTATTATTTTGTAAAAATTATTAAAAATTTATCTTTTAATAAGTACATTGTATTTAGATCTTATTTGAATATATTAGCTTTTTAATAGAAAATGTAATATTCCTATCAATAAGCTTATTATTTTTTTTGTAATTATAAGTTGAATTTTAATTTTCAAAGGAAGTTTTCATTATTTGACCTTATACTTGAATGAAATAGGGCTTAAATATACAAATTTATTGGAGAATATTTGCCCCATTAAAATATTTTTTAACTTAAAAGCTGAAACAAAGTCTTTTGTTTAGATTATTTTTATGTGTTTATTAATTCTTTTTTTTTTTGCAAAGTTACCTCCCCCCCCCACTAATTTCATTTATTAGACTTACATTTTTAGTGAAATTTGTGGAGAAAATAAAAGAAATTTATTTTTTTTTCATTAAAAAAAATACATGTAAAGAAAATTCTGAAAATAAAAAACAAGATGATTTCTGAAATTGTTGAAAAGTATTGTTTAAACTTTAAGTGTATCCTAAGAGTTATTTGCATCTTTTTTTTAAAGTTATATCGTATCTTTGTACTGAACTTAGAGTCATCGTAATAAATCAGAATCTTTTGTTTTAATGCTGATTTTTTTTTTATTTAAAAAAGGATTTAATCTCAGTTGTTCATATGATGTTTGAGTACTTGAAGTGCCGTGGCTGGGCTATAATCCCTAGACCCCGAGTTCCAGAATCTGTCTTTCTCCACCACCATCTCACCATACAGGACCTTTCCTTGATTAAATTCACTTGCATGCATATTTCATTACACACATTCAGTTGATTAAATTCAAAAAATAAAAGGTATACCTTGTTTTATTTCATAATTATTTCAACGTTATAACAATTTTTTCGACATGGTGAGTCATAATGATAATATAATAATTGTTTGTACGATAGTTGGGAAAAATATATTTTCCAGTAATATATGTTATTTTAAACTTTGTTAGCCAAGAGGTCATCGCATCCACCTTGCAAGCGAGTAGTTGGTTGCAGACAGTTGTGGATTCGCGTCCCGGCTGATGCCATGACATATAAGAAAAAAAAAGATTGTTTTTTTGTTTTTTTTTTTAAATATGAATTTTTTCTGGGATAGTTAAAATGTGAATGATAGTTTGTAATCTCACTGCTAGATGGTAACACTTGTTAAAAAATGAAATTGATTATTTTGAGATGGCAATGAGAAGCAATGGGAAATCATTTTATTAGGACATTAAATGAACAGGTTGGAGTAAAAGAAATAGTTTTATTCAGCAGAGATAGGGGACGACTCAAATTATAAATGAAAGAGACTTAATAGATACTATAGATAAAATGAAAAATTGAGAGGTGAAATGTAATGCAAGAGTAGAATTGTTGAAACAGGTAGATATTTAAAAAATAGGGATTGATTATTTAAGTGGTTATTTTTTAATAAAATTAGGTAATGAAGGACATCTAAAAAGTCGAAAATTACGCCAGTGAGATTACTCTTTAAAGATAATGATAATCTTTGACAATGTCTGTGTATTATTAAAGATACCCATTGGATGTCATATAACAGTTAGAAGAAGTGCTAATTGATTTTAGGTCTTGTGTTCAAGTAATTAAACAAAATGTAATCTAGTAGATAGGCCAAAATTTTACTGAATTGCAATGTATTATGTGTGTGTTGTTATATTAATTTATTTTTAATTGTGTTTGCAAATGTTTAAGTGAAATACATAAAACAATATCTTAAATGTCAATAAAATAATATTACAATAAATTAACTTTTAATTAGTCTTTTATATAAGAGGTTTCATGAAAGTTTTTTTTTTTTTAGATGTAGAGAAATGATAAATTTTTGAAATTTGTTTTACAAAGGTGAAACTTGCTTCTTCATAGCTTTTGCATCATCCTTTCAGATAAATACAATAATGATTATTATTAATCATTTACCAAGTTAGGGATTATCATATCATTTCTAGCCCAGTTATCTTTAATAATTTACTGTTTATTGCATTTTTGCTTTGCAATCTTATGGTTCTGTAGTTTGAGCTTAAATTCACTCTGTTGCAGCTCTCTATAAGACTCACTGGGCACTTTTGGATTTATTTGATAGTAAAATCTGAAGATGGCAGTATGTGAGCCAACAATAGTGGTGACTGATAGATTCTTTGATCTCAGTTCCAAGAGAGTATTTGAGAGCAAATGTTTTTTATTGATTTCAAAAGGAAAAACTATCATTTTTCCAGAGTTGTGTCAATTAAACTACAGTATTTTCCTTATCTATACATATACTGAACAAATGATGATATATATATATATATATAGGAGATTGTGATCTGGGTCAACTGATGTGTGCTGATTTACCATGAATTGCGTATATTGGAAAACATTGATTTTTTTTCCACATATTTGATTGTAGGTTTCAGTGATGTATGATGGAATAAAGTTTGAAATCTTTTTAAAGGTATTTATATTTATGAAGTGAAGTTTAAGTATCTCTGAAAATAATGGGAATATGAAGTTAAATTGTAGCATGTGCTTTATGGCTTACTTGAAAAAGTGTACGCTTCAAATGTATCTATAGTGAGAGAGGTTGATCTGACTTTTAGGCTGATGGATAGTTGTGATAGAATCGAGCTAAAAGTGAAAAATGCATTGATAGAAAGAAAAAACTTGCAAATTTATTTATTTATTATTCTTTTTTCAAAATATTCGTAAAAATATTTATTTTAAGAATAAAAGATTTTATGCAAAAATATTTGATTTGAAACAGTTCAAATCAAGAGAATTGTTGTAACATAAAACAGCAAGTTATGATTGGCCGGAAAAAAAATCTATATTGTCCCACAGCAATTTTTTTTTGTTTTGTGTAATATTTTAATAATTATAAGTGGAATTTTAAAAACAGAATTTTGTTGCTTTATAATGTTTTAACAATAATTCAAATAGAATTAAAACAAATTTTCTTTCAATTATGAAAGATTTTTAGTTGCCATTGTCCTTATTACATGCATCAATTTAATACTTTTTAATTAATGTGCTAGTATAGGAAATGTGATCATGTGATGCTTAATGGTTTAACACCAATCCTGCTTAATAGGATAGTGGTGGCTATGGTTGTAAAAGAGCCAAAGACACCAAAATGTATGGGTGCTGAACTGAGTTCAGACCCATATGACTATATAAGCTATTGAGCTTAGATTGAAAATAGTTTTTGTGTTTTCAATTTCATTCTCATGGTTTTGTAGTTAAGTAGAGATAAAAGGTGGTTGCTAGAGGGTTGCATTAGATCCTAAGATCTAGATGCAGTGCTCTCAGATCCAAAGCTCCTCACTGACGAAGGCCACAAGCCAGAAACTAGTCTGGGGATATTGGATGAGTAGGCATTAGATAGGGATTTTATGCACAAGCCTTCTGGCATCCATTGATTACTCTGTTTAGCACAGGTGGCAATACTGTATGGAGAGTTTTGCTCTGTTTATCACTAAGCTCCTCACTGACGAAGGCCACAAGCCAGAAACTAGTCTGGGGATATTGGATGAGTAGGCATTAGATAGGGATTTTATGCACAAGCCTTCTGGCATCCATTGATTACTCTGTTTAGCACAGGTGGCAATACTGTATGGAGAGTTTTGCTCTGTTTATCACTTTTTAAAGTATATTTTAACATGAAAAATATTGTTATTAATAATGTTTTTCATTCACAAATTTATATTTACAATAAATAAAGTAAAACTACGAAATTGTAATATAGAATAAGAGTTTAATCAATAGACTAGAATATTTCAAATACAACCCAAACAACCTCTAGAGGTTTATGAAAAATAGCTTATAAGAAGTGGTAGTAAAATAATTGAATTTAAAATTTGTCTGGATTAGGATTAATGAGTTTGATATCTCTAACCTAATGAATTATAAGTGACAATCATTTATGTATTTATCTAAAATGGATGGTGTCCAAGTGGAATACAGAAATTTTAAGATTCGTGAATCAAATAGTAACAAGTTGATATGATAAATGTTAAACAAATATTGAAGATCTGTAAGAGATTCTAACTTGGGCCAACTGAAGAGCATTGATTCAGAGGTCCTTATTGATATATTTTAACAATGTATGGTAGAATGAATATTTAAAAATGAAATGGTAGAGTAAAAAGGGATAAGAGAGGCAGCGTATAGACAGATATTGTATAAATGTGTTTATCATATTGCTAATAAGAGGTGAAAAGTAATCAAATTCTGTTTTTGTTTATAATATACTTAAGATTTGAAACATGTATTGCAATTGGAAGAGGTAAAATATAGTGTTGGGAAAGAGCATTTTGTAAAGTATTGCCCCCCCCCCCTTTTTTTTTTTGGCTGTTTCTCTTTTCTAGAGAATATGAGTATTCTTTTGAATATGTATACCCACTCTGGCAGAAAAAGAAAAAAGTAATTTTAATAAGATATTTCATTGTAAGTGCTGGATAATGAGAGAAAATGGATGTTTGCGTTATAGGTTAATTGATTGGTTTAAGAATAGAGATAAATAAAAAAGTGAGTATGTGAGAAAATGAAAAATATTTAATTTATAGTATGAAGTGATCTGTTTGAGCAAAAGGAATAGTATAATTAATCTAATGGAAAAGATCCAAAAATAAATTGGAAGATTTTGTTGTTGTTATTAAGATAGTAAAATGTCAATTGGCAGCTTTATATCTATGCCAGACATCGGCATTTGTATCTTTTCAATTTAATGTTGCCCTGTGTGTTCAATGCATTGACAGAGTGGCAAACCGGATGTTAAAAGACATGGCTCATACACTGTTCTGGACTTGTACTCAAGTTTCTAATGAATATATGAGCAATAAAATTTTTTGCTTATTTATTTATATTTTCATTAAATAGTCATATTCCATATATATATTGTTAGCATACTAAATATTGATTTTATATGGATGATGGGGAAAATTGTTGTTGTTTTTAATAAGGATATAATGCATCTTTTATATATATATATCTGCTGTTTTTATTCCCCTATTTCTTTCATATTGCTCCTGAGAAATTATTTTATTCAACTAATAATATATTTGTGATTAATAAATACCATTAATCATATCTAAGTACTAGTGCTTATAATATTCTTATATCTCAGTTTCATATCTTATACACCCTGTGTGGTTTGGGGCAATCGGGAGGTTCCAGGATTGATTCTGGCACTCAAGATTCTTATGAACTCTCGAGCAATAAAGGCATTAGATTTTTTTTTTTTTTTGCCCTGTACAGTTTGGCATAGTTGGTAAAGTTGTCCAATTTGGAATTTGTAGGTCCCAGGATTGATTCTATCATTCAACTTCTTATGAATTGCTGAGCGTAATGCCATATGCCTTTTTTTCTATATCTTATACTTTGTCAGCTTTGGGCATCCCATAAATGGATTGCTAAAAGGAAAAACATTTATACTAGTTAATCCCTTGGCACACAGGAGTCAATGAAATGGTATATATATTTTTAATGTTTCAATGATTGTGTTTAACTAATTATGTGGAATTAATTAACACTTAGAAATATGTATATATGTTTTTGTTAAAAAAAAAATTGTTAATTGCATATTAATTTAAAAATATATCGTGTCTAAAATTTATTATGTTGTAAAAAATGGCTTTCCATTTTAAATTATCGTCTTTTTCTCTTTAGTTAAATTGATAATAATGCTTCATATGAATAGTGTGCTATGTGAACTCTGGAATTTATTTTTGCAGTTTATATATTCTTTCACAATAATTGATTTTTTTTCCATTGCCCCATATCCATGTAGCTTGCCCTCATTTTTTACTTTTCTATTTCCTCTTTTTCTAGCTTCTTTCTTAAAAAAAAAATCTAGTTATTTATCTCCTCCACTAAAGGATAAAACCCCTATAGCAGTCATCAATAAGCGTTTTTCAATTGTTTCTTGAACATTTATTTATCTTTATTGTAACAACTAAAAAAAAGTAGGGGGGAATGGGGAATGTATTGATTGAATCTACTGATAAATTACTAAATGCCTTAAAACATGGCCACACACAAAAAAGTCTGACATAATGTTTTAGATTCATAATAATATTCTAATGTAACTGCAAGCTTTCATTATTTTTATTTTTAAACGGACACTTTTGAATTCAAAGAAAAAGATAATGTCATTTATTCTATGGACGTTCTAAATTTATAATTATGTGCTATGCAACAAATATGCTCTGTAAAAGTGTATTTAAGATGAATTGTAAATATGTAAATATTAATTTGTCTCTTTCGTCTTATTTCTCGATTATTTTGTGTTCATTCAATATTTCTAAGTATATGTTTGCGCAATTTCTATCCTGTGAGTTTTATTGATTTGTGATGCTGTAGTTAATAGCCATTAATTGTTCTTTTCCGATATTTTATCAAAAGTTTGTTTTTAAAAATATGTAATTATGTACAAATATTGCTTGACATTGGAATTCTACGATTATTTGAATACCTATATACAATCTCAATTAATCCACAAAAATCTAATCGTCATCAAATAAAAATTAATATTTAAAAAAAAAAATACAAGTCACTAAATTTTTATATGTAGCATTAGTGGGTAGCAGTTTAACCGTTAGACCGTGATCTGGTATACGTGTAAGTCTGTTAATCCTCCTTCCTCTATCGGGTTTTAAACAAGTTTAGGATTTCTTCTTCTTCTGATAAACCAGTTACTAATTGATCTAGGATTTCTTCTTCTTCTGATAAACCAGTTACTAATTGATCTAGTTACCATACAATTCATTATTAAATTATTTTCTCCAATCTGTAGCTTCTTTTCTCTACATCATTTTAGCAAACTTCCTTAAATCATCAACCCATCTCTTCTGTGATCTCTCTTTAGATCTCTTAGTTTCTTGGAATTTAGTTTAAGTCTTCAACTTTTTATCTATTGTCGTCTTTTTTAACAATGTGCCCAGCCCACCTCCATTTTAGCCTCTTAATTCTTTTAATAATGTTAGTGGTACCTGATTATTCTTTTTCTGTGAGTTTCAGTTCTTGGTTGTTTACTCCCAGCATAATCTTATCATCCTTTGTTGTGTGCAGTTTTCTGGATTGCTTCTTTTTTATATATATTAAACATCCACGTTTTATATTCATATGTAAAATCTGATCAAACACATCTATTAATAACTTTACATTTCTATAATACACAGATTTATTCCCTTTTAATAGGTTATTTTTATTAAAAGCATTCCATCCAAGTTTAATTCTATGATTAATTTCATCTATTATCTTTTTCTCTGTAATTATTTTCTGACCATTTGTATTTGTTAACTTTTTCTAGTTCATTACTATTAATCTTTATTCTCATCTTCTGTGAAGAATCATTCATCATTAATAATTTTAGCATTTCTTTTTAATCCTATTTCATCTGATAATTCTTGCAACATTTTCATTTTATTCCACTATATATAAAAACTAATATAAAAAGTTTTGATGGAGGTATGAAATCACTCTATCATATATCCATCTCAGTGTTAATCTTATTAATCTAATCTCTGTAATTGAATTTTCATAAAGATTTTTCACAATGTAACCCTCCCTATCCAAAACATTAATTATTGCACAAATGCCTGTAGACCTACATACCTTTTGTAAGCTGTAACTCTCAAGTATCATCATTTTCAACCATTATGATCCACTGCAGGATGAAGATCAATTCCAAGTTCAATTCATCTTCTCTGATCTCTAGCCTTTGTTGTCACAATGTCAGAACTCATCCTTATTTTATCCATCTATCTCACATGTGGTCTTTTTCTAGATCTTTTACAATCTCTTGGAATCCATTGAAGATTTCAACTATCTATCTATTATCACTTCTTCTAGCAATATCTCCACCCCAACTCAACTTCAGTCTCTTAATTTATAATAAATTTTAATAAATCTAAAGCATAATATCCCCCTGTTGTTATTGACCTTGCTATAACTTGTCTTGATGCTTGGGTGTGATCTATCTATGCCTAAAATCTTATAAATTCAGCATGTTCTTTTGATTGATAAATGATTACCTATTATGTGGGTGAAACAGGCATAGAATATTATTGAAATCTCTTACTGCCCAGAAGTTAATAAACTAATGCATGATGTCTTGGTCAGTATTTCTGTAAGAGATGCTGTTGGAAAATAAATAATTGAATGGCTATAGAATAAGTTTCTAAGAAGTTTGGATCCTGGAAGTGCCAGAACTGGAATTTATTGGAAGAACTTACATTTTGGAATCTGATACTCAGTCACTGCACTGAGTTATGTAGGACCAAGTCTTTCTGTGTGCTCAAGATTTTGTTAACAGGGTATGACTTAGAAGAATTACTAAATATCCTCAACTCTTAAATAGTACAATATATAGTTGCACGTATAAACATAATATTGTTTGTGGGTAAATATATATATATCTTACATTTTCTTATCTGAAAAATCACCATCGAATATCAATAGTCAGTAATCAATGGAAATAGTAAACTGTAAATGCTCTCTCCTTTCAAAAGTGTACACTCTTAAATGCAATCTCTTGGTGTTATTTAGAGACTAGAGCACTACAGTGTTTAGTCTCTATATACACTTTTGAATAAGAGAGCATTTACAGTTTACTATTTTCATTGTTACTGTCTATCGATATCTGATGGGGATTTTTCCGATATGAAAATAGAACAAATATTTCCACATATTAAAATATTTCAATAATTACATTTGTTATGGCATGTAAGTACAAACATACACAGTAATGTTAATACTCAAATTCATAGTACAAGAGTACATTTATATATATGTTTTGAGCTGTTTATGAATTACAGACATATAATAACTTTAGTCCTGTTGACAGAATCTTGAGCCCAAGTAAAAATGAGAACAGTTCCATCTGATAGTTTCTTCATTTATTTTATGTGACCCAGTAGATAGCATTCACTACAATTATTCTAGGAAACAGTTTATGCCAAAGTAAGCAGATGTACTTCTAAGACCAGAACTATCTACATTATTACAATTGATTGTAATGCATTTATGTAGACAATAGGCCGAGTTAAGCAACAATGTAGGATCACCAAAAAAATGACACTTAATCATTACCAATTATGCTTTTTGTTATTTCATGCTCAGATTCTGGAGTCCAAAGTCCTCAGATTGATTCCAGTTCTGGTATTTTGGAGCTCAAATTTCTTATGAACCATCATGCAGTAAAGTTTTTGTTTATTTATTTTATCATCAGTTGTAATTTATCATTGTTTCTAAATTATTAACATATTTTTTGATTGAATATGTCAATATTTAAGGTTACATCATAAACTTTAGTTAACATTTCTATCTTTGCATCTTGCAATTTTAGCATGTTTATCACTTTATATATATATCTTTTCTATATCTCTTTAACAGAGTCTCCTACACAATGCATGGCTGTAGTGTATCAGAGTGCACACTAAATATGTGTGTGTACTTATTTCTATGTCAATATTTCATTATGAAATGAAAAAGCAAAACAATAATATTTTATATGATAAGTTTTTATTTTTCAATTTTTGTCCCCCACGGTTCTAATTTGTTATATTTTATGTTTAATAATTAATTCAAATTATACTTTTTATCAAAGTAACCTTTTATCTTAGTGCACTCTGCCTTGTTTGGTTGTAAAGAAGAAATCAACAATCACTTCTTTTATGTATTGTTACCTCTGCTGCAGTAGAATTAATGATGTGGATGTATTCCTGAAATTTGCTAGTACTATTCATTGAGGACATTGGCTAACTAATAGAAATGCTAATGCCCTAGTACCATGACCTCTTTCAGATAGCAGTTTATGATTCTGAGATTTCTTTGGGTTTTGTTATAGTAATAGTTAGACTATCATAACACACTTTGTTTTAAAAACACAATTGCTCTGTCTTTAAATTTTTACCCACTTCATTAATAGAGAGAATTGAGCTAATTATTTTTGTTAAGAAGAATTATTTATCCATAGTTGTTTGTTGAGTAAATAAACATCACATGACCACCACCTCTTATGCTTGTTATTTGTTGAGTAAAGGTGTAAGGGATATACTGAAATGGAAATTATTCATATTATTAGTATTAGTCTTGTACAGTTTAATTAAAATCTATACCCATTAGTAATCTATAACCCTTCATCTACATTTTAAAATAAAATAAATAGAATACAAATTGTGCAAAAGACAACACTTTAAAAATTGGGAATTGTAAAACAACTTTTCTATAAATGTAGATTCCACCTTTATTGTTAAAAAGAGGTTGCCTTGACAACAGGTTGTGGGATTGTCTAAATGTTGACTGATTTTAATGATATATATATTAATGGTAAAATTTATGTATATAAAGCAATTGATTATAATCCCCATCTATTTTGAATATGTGCATTAATTTAGTATAAAGAGCATCACATTTATTGCATGGCATGGTTTAATGCCATTGTAGAATGGCAAAACTTGGAGCCGAACGTCCTTGGACACATCTTACAGTAGTCAAACTTCTTATGAACTCCTGAGCAAGCTTTTTAAAAAATATTCACCTAACATTGCAGTGGTTTAACAAAAAATAGTGGCTAAAATACGTTTTTACTTGTTCTCTCTCTGTTTACCATTTTGTAAATCAAAATGAATGCCAATATCACTACAGATCAAAGTGAAAGACAAAGTTAATCAAGCATTGCTCGAGAGTTTGTGCCAGAAGTGTGTAACTGGAACCTCTTCGAGGATTCCAGAGTATAGCTGCGCATAAAGTTCTCCATTCAATTCCACTTGAATTTCATATGAATTCCTAAGCAGCTATTAAATGGATTAATTTCTTTATTATATTAAGAAGAATTAATGATTAAAAGATATTCTAATTTTATTAATAATTTAATGGTAGAGTGGCAAATCCAGATTCATGGATCACAGTCTTAGATTGCCATTTCAAATAACCAAACATGGTATGATTTTCAGAGCCACAAGCCAGTTTAATTGCTGATTTTTTTTTAAAAAAAAAAAAAACAAAAAAAATGTTATTAACAAAGTTTACATAGTTTCATGATGCTGTTTTTATACATGGTATTCTGCATAACTGATTGCAAAAGTTCATAAGATCAAACGCTTGGTAGATCAATCCTGGACCAAGTCTCCTTGTATAACCTTCTGGTGCAAGCAGCCGGTCCCTGGCACTTATGCTCTTGACAAGACCTATGAAGGTCTCTGTGACTGAAGAGCCTGAATGACCGAAAACACATTCACATCTGGTCAACCAGACTGCAAAGGTAAGGAAGACAGAGAATCTGATAAGAGAAAAAATTCCTGTCTTGTTGGCATTCTGGATATTTAAGGCCTCTCTGATGTCAGGTGTAACTTTTTCTGTGATGAAGGTTCTGATTTGGGAAAGAAATGGACAATTATAAAGTACATGCTGGATGGTTTCATCGGCAGTATTACATAGCTGGCATTGAGGATTGATTTTGGTGAATCCTCTTTTCCATACTAAGAAATGGTTAGTGGGTAAGGATGAGATGTTGAGCTTTAAGATAAAGTCTATGTATTTTGGTTCAACAAACCAGTTCTTCAATTTTTTTAGCAATGGTTTACTGATATTTGTTTTAGTACTAAATTCTATTGTATTACAGTCTTTAGAGTTGAATTATAAATATATTTCCTACTCATATCCCTGGAAGTTTCTATATAAATTTAAATATTTTCCCTTGTCTGGAATTTTTCTTTTGCATAATGATAAATAGATGTAAGTCGCGTTTTTTTTAATGATCACAACTACAATGAATATCATGTAAACAAAACACTTATTTATAAGTAAGTTTTAGTGGAGAAGATCTTCTTCACTAAAACTTACTTATAAATAAGTGTTTTGTTTACATAATATTCAGAAGTAAAACTATATTTATTGCAATGAATATCGTAGATATATGTATGTTTGTACATTGCAGATATATACTGTCTATTTATTAGTTTTGCACAATGACTTTTGTATTTCCGATCTAATATCACATTCTTCTATTATTATTTCATGCCGTCTTCCTTTATTTGAAAAAGACTTGCCGATTGTAGGTGACCAAATATAAAATCCCGTTATCAAATGGCTACCTAGAGAGTCTTAGCACTTTCTCCCTTGTTGACAACCTCTCTGCCTTCGTAGTTCATTGAAAACTAAGTAAAATCCAAGAACAATCTTTTTTATAGAAGTCAATTCCCTTTTCGTTTTTGTAATTTTTTTAAAATCCATTTTCTTTTTTAAAATGTTTTAGCAGCTATTTGAGTTTCTATGGAAATAGATAAATTTCTGTTAGAAAGTAATTTTTAGTTTTCACGTCTAGCTAGTTTTAACACCTTTTTGTCTCCCCGAAGAGTTCTCTGCTAAGTCACGTGACCTTTAGCCACCTTATATCGCTTGAATCAAGACATTATATATTTGTGCTATTGTTTTAGTCATATAAATGTCGAATTATTAACTAGTTTTATGACTTAAAATGTTTTATTTTTTCAAGTGTCTTTTTAAAAAAGAAAAATTAATTGCAAAAAAATTATTTTAATTGAACTTTATTTTTGGGTGTTTTTTTTTTTGTTCCATCAAATGCAGAATAGTTACTTTAGCCGAGGCTTTTTAATCATTATATGGAGAATGTTTTAAGTTCTGTTTTTGTTTTTTTTTGTCATTTTTGTTAATGAGTGCCTGCGTGATTGTGAGAAGATAGTGCCAGTAGAACAAAGGATAGAAATGAATTATTTATACTATGTTTTATTTTACTCAACTTTTATCTACTACTGGTGTGGATAACATGCACATAAACATTATAATTAAATATATTTATATGTATATACGGATAGGGCTTCATAAGTGTATTATTGCGCTGTCTCCCATGCTTATAATTTATATCAGAAATCAGATTGAATACAATTTGGTTCATAACAACCCTTTAAGTCAGTATTGGTCGGAAATGATATGTAACTCTTCTTGGTAGAATAAGAAGGGAAGTAATGTTGTCTTACTGTTCTCTTTTTTGGGAAGAATGTTGGTAGACCTCTGCCATACCCTCTTCTCCATTATCATTGTATGTATCATCATGTAGGTAGAAACCGTCTTTTTATTTATAGACTTTATTTTTGTTGTGCTCTCGTTTGCTTTTACCTTTTTTTTTCTTTTTTAGATTGAAAAAAAATTTTTTTTTCTATAAATTCGTATTTTTTTCTTTTTCCATGTGTCATAGCATCAGCTATTATTCTAATTTCATTGAAATTGTTTATCCAAGCAGCCGGCCCGGGTTCCCTTCCTGGTCAACGCATTTGACATATAAAAAACAATATATATATATTTAAAAACTTGATTAGTTAAATCATTTTATTAAATTAATATGCTTTTAGTGGCTTTTGTTAAAGTTTAATTTTGAACCCGGACTTTTAAGCTTCCTTTAGTTATCCACTCCATCTTATACAACTGATATACACTTGACCACAAGTGAAAAAAATAAATGATCTCCAATATATGTATTTCGTGCTGAACCAACACTCATCAGTTGGACCATCATCCCCCACACATACATATAATCAGTGCTCGGTTTTTATTACGATTGCAAATCTTCAAACTTTAGTGCACAGGCTTCAGTTTTTATATATGTGTAGGAAATTATGATCCAGACCAACTGATGAGTGCTGGCCTAGCACGAAATAACTATATTGGAGATCATTCATCTTTCTCACATGTAGGTGGGTTATGTGTATCGGTTGTATAAGATAGAGTGGATGACTGAACGGAGCTTGTAAGTCTGGGTTCAAATCACCTCTAATTACTACTAGCTTAAATATTATTTTTTTTTTTTTGTAAACCATATTCTTCTAAATCAGTGTACCTTTCCTATCTTCTGGTTTCGTTGGCTAATTAAATATCGTATCATTCTATTTGTAATAACTTTTTGAAAACTAGATGTCAAAGTAATGTTTTAACTGACATAGGCTTACTATATACCTGTGTCTATATATGTAATATATAGGGTATATGAGCACAGACTTTCACGTGACTCATCACTCTCCATACTATCTCATAACACTGTTTTGTTTGTTTTTTTAAAGAAAAAAATTAATCGAAAGCATTGACAACAGTCATTTATTGTTTGTTCATGGTGGCCATTGCCAAAAAATTTTAAGAATTATTTAATCTCTTCATTGCCAAGATTTTTAGCAATTTTTTTTTTTTTACAATAAATGCAAACGGTCTTATTAATATTAGCAATAAATAAGATTTTTTTTTTTTTTAAATTGTAAAAATTACACACACACTCTTCAACTCAAAGTGGGGGAGTTAATTACTACTGGTATTGGTACATTGCTGGTTGCTTTCAGCTATAGTAGAAATGTGTCTAAACAATAACAGGATCTTTCTTTTATGAATTACTTTCCATTAAGTTTTTGATATGTATTTCAATTGAAGTTGACTATAATTTGTAAACTAAAAGAATTAGATGACCTTATAACACCCACTATTTGGGGGTTCTAATTTACAATTCATCCAGATGGTTCACACATTGCATTAGCACCAAGTAAGATTATACGAAATGACAGAAATTAAATCCAACTTTTAGTCAAACCATGTTTAAGCAAGTATAAAATAAATATTTCTTTTTTATTTCCCCCAAATAATCTCTTGTTTATTTATAAGATATTTTGCAAGTAGAAAAAAGAATTTTTTATTAGTTTGCTTTGTTTAACCTTTTAATTGTTTAATGTTTTTTTTCTTCATATAAATGATCAAGATTATACTTCTTATAATTTTATATTTTTATTATATGTATATAAATGATATAATTTTTTGATCAATATTAATAAATTTATATACCCCAAAGAACTATGTTTATGTATATATTTATAAAAAGGTACTATTCTATTAATTATAAAAAGTTATTTTTAATATATAGGGTATATGAGCACAGACTTTCACACGCCCCACCACTCTCCACACTATCTCATAACATTGATACACTTGAACACACATATGTTGAAAAGATAAATACTCACCAATATACGTATTTCATGCTAAATCAGCAATCATCAGTTGGTCCAGATTACCATCTCCAATCTACTTCACACTCCAACTCTTCAACCGAGTGTGGAGTAGATTGAAGCCTGTCCATTAAAGTGTGAGGTTTGGTTATCTTAATATATATCTGAGCATTTATAGCATATATGTGTGGAGATGGTAATCTGGACCAACTGATGATTGCTGAGTTAGCATGAAATACCATATTGGTGATTATTTATCTTTTCAACATGTGTGTTCAAGTGTATCAGTGTTATGAGATAGTGTTATGGGACGTGTGAAAGTATAATAAGTCTGTATGTTTCAGTTAATAAAAAGTTATTTTTGTGAAATTTAGAAACTATGTGCAAGTACTTAATAGTTATATTTTATAATGATTTGAACTTGGAAGTACTCAAATCAAAAGTCATTTCTTTTTCTAGTAATGTTCTAATATTTTATAAAATAATTTGTATGAATTTCACAAAGAAATTTAATATCTATAAACTCATATGTAAACATATCAAATGATAAAATGTTGCATATATATTATATTCAAACCTGATAAAGTTCGTGTTAGCATTGTAGCTATAAAAACTTTTTTTTAAAAAAAAAATCCGTTTTATTATTATTACTACTACTCATATGTACTTATAAAAATATTTTTTTATATAAATTTATCCCATTTTTTGTCTAAATATATAGAAATAGATTTCTATTTAAGTTTTAAATCGAGTCCCAAGAGATTGTAAAAGACCTGGAAAGAAATTATATATGAGTTGGATGAAATAAGGAAGTTTGATAGTGTGGTGTGGAGAAGGGAGGCGGTGGGTTGGATAAATTGGATTAAACTTGAAAGACCTCCATCTTGCAGTGAACTGGTAGTGGGTGAAATTGATGATATTTTTTATTTTATTAATTATAGATATTCTGAAATATTTTTAATCCTTATTTTGTTTGTCCTTTCTAAATTTAGAAACCAATCTAACAACTTTTTTTTACTTATCTGTTTTCGTTCATATTTACAGCTTTCAAAACATTTTTAATTTGCTTTTAATTTTTCTCATTAAAAAAGAAACCTCCTCAATGCATGCTACTTACTTCTTTTTGAATTCTATTTAAAAACTTTTGATATCGCTAGTCTTTATAAAGTGCGCCGTTTACAAATGTTAGAGCAAAGATAAATACCTACATATTTCTGTGACCTCTAGTGGGAGGCAGGAAAGTTAATATTTTCACAGTTGTTATTATTTTTTAAAAATTCTTTATATTGATATTATATGCATTTGTTTCTTTTCTTTCTCTTTATTAGTGATAATTAAATTGTTATAAGTGTAAAAGAAATTGATTATTTAGTGATTAATAAATGATCACTGGCATTCTTTCCCTTTATTTTTAATGTATGAGCAATATATTTTATAAAACTTAAGAAAAATCAAAGCTTTTATTTACAAAAATTTGAATTTCTGTAGAACCTTGTTTATCTTTAAAAAAGCGTCCTCAGGTATCGCAACCTTTATGAGGTGATTTTTGGATATTTTTTATTTGATTTTTATACTTGAAAGTAGTATCTGAGAAAACGTATTTATCACATATGCATCCAGACCAGGTTGTTTTTTTGTTTGTTTTAAAATTTATTTTATAGACTGCGTTTTGCATTAGAAAATACAGTATTACTAAATTTTATTCAGGTATCAAGTATTAATTTGTATTACTGATTGTCCGTAATATTAGTGACAAAATTATATGGGTGCTCCACACAGCTTTTAAAAATTAAATGTCTACTACGAATAGTAAATATAACAGACATTGAGAATGCAGTAGCGTACTATCCTGTTTGTGCTCACTTGAAAATTTCTAAAGACAGGCATTGCATTTTATTGTTGTGTGTACATATATAATTTTCAAAGTTTATATATTAATTTCAGAGCTGGTTGCCTGATTCCCTGGATTATTTTTTTAATGTCAGTAGCTTCATTAATTTACAATAATAATAATTCATTACATATAATTCTTCTCAAAAAAGAAATCTTTGTAAGTGTGAATAATCTGTGGATTCCATATGGTGTGTCAGCCATATCTCCAGTCTAGTTCCTGGTTATTTGTCTTCATCAGTGAGAAGCCTTCAGTAGCACGTGTCCATCCTGCATCAGCACTTATTTATATTTGAAGACATTGATTCATATAATTGCATATTTGTATTTTTATATTGGACTATTTCCATCATCTAATATGAGTATTGAATGTCTTTAGAAAAATGTAACTTTATTTAAATATTCCAAATACATTCAACTATTAGTAGTAGTACATCAAACAGGTTAGTATATGAACATTTCGAGAGGTATTATTCTCCCATCTTCAGGTGTTGGCATGACCAGAGATAGTACTAGCATGGGATTCAAACCTGGACCCTTAAATTCTTGAGTATTGAATGTTAAGGTAACACTCTAACCAACTGAACCATTCTTGGTTAGAGAATTGCCTTAAAATTCAATACTGAAGAAACTAAGGATCCAAGTTTCAATCCCATGCTAGTACTGTCACTGGTCATGCCAGCAACACCTAAAGAGGGGAGAATAATACATCTCAAAATGTTGCGCATATACTAACCTGTTTGATGTGCTATTACTAACAGTTGAATGTATTTGGAATATTTAAATAAAGTTAAATTTTTCTAAAGACATTCAATACACATATTAGATGATGAAAATAGTCCAATATAAAAATACAACTAGAACACCATCACCACAAAACTTCAGAAAAATATAATTGCATAGCCTATGGCAGAAATTAATCAGATTCTCTTATTATATTAGTGGACTGCAGCTTGTTGGAGTAAATTTTGTTTTAAATGTGACAATAACAAACTCATGCTACTTATAGTTTATAATTTCACCACTCTAATCTTTTGTATTAATAACATTACTTTTTTTTTATAGAGTTGATTTTTTTTTCCTAATAATACTTTCATTATGGTATATGATTAGTTATAATTTTGTTTAAAAATATAAAGATTTGATTTTTTTTACTGAATATAACTGAAAACTATATATATGAAAAATGAGCTATATGTCATCTAGTTAGTTACAGTAAAACTTTAGATAAGGGATTAATGAAATAAATTTATATAATATATATATAAACTACGAGTTAATATTGAGGAAGGTAAAATATTTATTTCTGACATTCAAAAAATTTACAAAAGTCCAAGAAACAATATTCAGACTCTTTTACGATTTTTTCAGCAAATATTTGTTTTTCAGCCAATTTTTATTTAAAATATATATATATATAAGTAATAAAATTATTCCTAGAAATGTAAAAAAAAACATCTTTACAAATAAAAAACAATTAGTAATAGATTATCAATTCAAAGCACTTCATGTCTGCTATCATCTAAGTGTTTAGCAGCATAATATGCTTCTACAAATAAAACACACTTTAAAAAGCTATTATAAGTATTACATAGTTAGTAAAAAATAAATATTGAATTATTTAACATCAACAATTTGTCTATATCAATAGGAAGTAAAAAAAACTATCTAAATCTGCTTTCTATCACACAGACCTAGAAGTCTATTTTTTTCTGATTAACATTTTTTTTGTTGCTACAAAATTGTTTATTTTGATGTGTTTTCAAGTATTATGATGCCACTGCTCTTGATTTGGCTTTTCTTTGCTATTATCAGTAATGTTAGTTTGCTGTTGTGCATTTTTTTTTGCTTAGAAATTATTAATTAAAATTATTAGTTTTAAAAAAAATCTAAAGATGTCAGTATTACAGGAGAATTCACATAAGATTTAAATATAAAAGCATGCCAACAATGTCTGGCCATCTCTGATTGGTAGATTATTTGACCTCAATGCAATTCCAAGTAAGTGTTTTAATCTTTTAAAAAGAAAAATTATAATTTTCAGTGATTTATGCTTATTATATTTATAAAATATTTATTTTAAATCAAGAAAAATACTTGATTATAGTTAGATTGTAAAAACATTTACAGTAAAAGCAGAAGTTTTTACTGGCTCACAACAATTGCTTTTATAAACACTAACCATTGAATAATTTTTTTGTGAAATTTCATTAAAAGTAATTGTAATTTTTACATTTAAAACATATTTTTATTCTTTTATAATGTCTCAATTAAAATTTGTTTCTATTTTAAAAATGGAATTTACATGAAAATATTTAATTCTACAATTTTTATGAATAGACAAAATTATGATTCAATAACAAAAGCATAGTTAAGAATTCAATTTAGTGCTTTATTTTTCTATTTTACCAAGTTTTTAATATTAACTTTTAGAATATCTTTCATTTGTAAACCTGTATTTGTAATAAATAATATGACCAAAGTTCTCACTGGGGTTTTTAGAAAAGAAAGAGAAGACAAGTTAAAGCTATTTTCTTTTTTCTCTGATTGCTGATTATGGATAAAAGCCAAAAGTAAAATTTAGAATATGCATTAAAATCTATACATTATTAATTGGTCCAACTAAACTAGTAAGAGGATTAAATTGAGTCAAAATCTTAGCTTTAGTATTCATTGTGCAAATCTTAATCAGAAAAAGAAATCCTTTTACAATTTGTTAACTCTAGAAGTGTTTGATTTGGCAGACTCTTTTGCACTAGTTTCTATATCGGGTTTTGTTTTTTAATTTCATAATAAGTATTACTTATTCCTATTTACACTGGAATTATTTTCACAAATTTCAATACACCAATATTTATATAAACAAATAAATAAAAGTTATAGCCATCCTCCAGCATCACTGACTAGCAAAAAAAGCAGTCATAAACATCATACAAAATTAATGTTCCAGTATGAATGACCTATCTTTTATAAGTTAATTATATTTATTCAATTTTGTTTCTTATTCAATAAATTATCTACTGCATTTATCAAATACCAGATGTACCTGGCCTAAATAGGCCATGGTTTTTTTTTAATTGATTGCTTTAATAAATTTTTTTTAAGATTTAATGTTGTAATTAATAATTCATTAAGCGCATACTCATTACATAAATAATATATATTAAGGCTATAACCTTAAAACTATGCATCTAGATGCGACAGTAGGGATGTCTACAAATCTTAACACAAGATTAAACTTTAAAAGACAAGAGTGGCCAACTCTTTTCCTCGACTTACTTTTTAATTATATAGGTAAATCTAAAGCATTTTGATTTGAGAGTGTGAAGCTATTGACTATTTCACTGATTAAGTCCACAATTTCTATACAAGCTAATGTATGCGAAATCTTTTGATTTACAGTGAGCTAGTATGAAACTCTTATAATTAGAAATCTTTTTAAGACAATTTAAAGTTGTAATTAATAATTTGTTAAGTGCATTCTCATTACATAAGTAATATATACTAAGGCTACAAAGTTTAATCTTGTGTTAAGATTTGTAGAGATCCCTACTGTCGCATCTAGGCGCACAGTTTTCATGTTGTAGCCTTAATGTATATTAAGATTTAATGTAAATTAAACAAAAGATTTTAATATTATATAAATAAATGTGAGAATTGTGCTCCAGCCTGAAAAGCTCGACTTCAATTATATGCTAACAAAAATTAAATGTAGATACCGTACTATGTAGCATCTATTTTTTCCCCTCATTAAATATGATATTTCAAACATGGAATTTATACACTGTATTTACATTTTCTTCTTGATTTAATTACTATACCTCTGTAATTAAAAGCATACATATTGATTTTTTTTTAGAGTGTTTTTTTTTTAATTGGTTGTGAATTTGCACATGATAGCCTTATAAACAAATATACATTATCCAATCAGACAATAGAAAAAATAGGGATTATATATATAGATGCCTTTTTGATTTTTCTTTTTTTTTCATCATTTTCCAACAAAAAATAATTTTTATTCTGGGATAGATTGGCAATGGAAATTTTTGTTTTTATTTTGCACAGAGAAGTTGATTTGAAGAAAATGAAAACCAAAGAGGAATATTTTATAAATAGATAAGATAATTTATTAAATAAGCAGTGTAATTGTGTGAATCATGTAAGGTTGACCATTCACTTTGAAGATTAAAGTTAGACGCTGATAATAATTGTGATTTATCTAATATGCAAATTGCTATTCCGGATTATGTAAGCAGGATATGACTTTTATTTATTTGTTTATGTATTAATGAGTATATTGAAATTTAAAGAATTCCTATGTTTTGTTTTATTATTTCGTCTTTATGTGTTTATTAATTATCATAAGTATTATAATCACTTTTCTGTTGTCTTCATTCCATAGTTTGGACTTAAATTAATGTGATTAAAGATGATTTAATTTTTTTAAACAATTTATAATTTTTTTTTCCTCTTAATTATGAGATTTTACGAAACAATCAAAATTAATCAGATCACAATATTAATAGCTGAGCGAAAATCTAGCTGATACAAACACAATTTTACTACCATAAAATCTGAACAGAGATAACTGAAAAGCATTTGTGTGCGTGTATACTATTTAAATTAAATAATAATTATTGGAAGTAAAAAAAAAAAAACTCCTAAAAAAAAAAAGAAAATTCGTTTTGTTCAATTATTTTAATGAAATAATATTTTATATAGCGCTATGTTTTATAAACAGTTATAATAATAAAAATTAATATTTTTTCCAATTGTTATGTTTTTAAAATTGATTTGATAAGTAGACTAAGGCACAAATATTTGATAAGACAAATAACATTGATTTAATAAATAAAAGATGGTGGATATTGATAATATATCCGTTAGAGTAGTAAGATTAGTTTGTCCTGCATGACACGAATGCATGAAGACTCAATTTCTTATTCTGCTGAAGAAGTGATCTCTACTTTTGCATTCTTTTACATAGGATGGGTGTTTAAAGTCATACATAGATTAATGCATTAGGAGGTGGTGAGTCATGGAGCTCGAGGTACATGGACCGTGCTCCAGCCTGTGATTACCCATGCTTGAACTTATCAAGAATGCCATAGCAATAATCATTCTAAATCAAAAAGTATTTAAAAATTATTATGGAAGATATTTTTGCAACAATGGAAAACCTTTGAAAGACCAAATTACCATACATGGGGTTAATTTGACTGCATAAATAGGTATGTAAGATGTTATTTGAATTCATGATGGGTCATTGAAATTTATGGTGTTACTTAGATGATGATTAGTATGCAGCCATAATACTAGATTGCATAATTGCCTTTCTGTCTTCAAGCAGAAATCATACATTAAAAAAGGAACTGAATATGGAATATTGTAATGAAAATATAGGAGGGATATTCAAAAGAGAATGTGATCATTGATAGGAGAGTAGGCTCAATAGCAAAATAAAGAGCTACCAATGTTGTATATGAAAATAATAGTAGCTTAACGCCAGCACTATTTTAAGTTAAAAATGGTGGAAGTTTTCGATTTGCTATTTAAAAGATAAGCTAAATAAAAATAATACTGTTCTTTAAAAAGTTTTTGTTTTGAATGGGTTTTTGAAACGATATCAATTAATTAAATGAATTATTTTTTTTATTGGAAATACTATGAAAAAGTGTGGACATTTTGATTGCATTTACATTGTAAAAATTCTCTCGCATTGTTTCTGTTGATGTTACAGTCCCTCATACTTTTTAAAAATAGAAAATCTTATAACATCACAATATAGCCAAAACACAGTTGTTATTGTTTTTTTTTAGCTACTATTGTAATATTATATGGTTTTCTATTTTATTTATTTATCATTACTGGTATAGTGGTAGGCAGTATTTAATCATAATTATTATTTCTGGAATTTGCTTCTTATAAATGTTGGGTTTGACTTTCTCAAATTGTGGACTGTTATTTTATTGCACTGACTGTTGTTTGGTCATGTCACAGCATCTTGACACGTGAATATTTTTTAATAATTTGAAATATCAAAGGGTACTCATTTCTTTCTGCCTTTCCCTTTCCCCAACTAACTATAAACTAGCTAACATTTTTATCCTGTTTTCCATGTTTGATTATAGGTACTTTATTTTGCAACCATCTAATACTTTGCAAGTCATTCTGCCCACAGTCCCGTTTATTATATTTGATTTCTTTTATTGTGTTGTTTTTGCAGCAGTGTTGTTTTTGTTACTACTGACAGCTTCTTCTTCAGCGGGTTAAATCGCTTATATATTAAGTAAAAGAAAAAAAGCAAAGAAGTTGGTTAGGCCAAATTTTGCCAGGATGCATGGAACGCTGATGATTTTCAGCATAAATCACCATAATCATGAAAGTGTTTTAGACCTTGAAAGATGATGTAATGTTTGCTTAAAACAAATGCCAAAGATTTTTTCCAGTGGGCAGTGTTTTAAATAAATTGTGATAACTTTGAGATTAATCTTTAAATATAAACATATTTATGTGAATATATGTATTATAATAAATTGTGTCAGTGTGCTTATGCAGATATTAAAAATAATGATGCTTTAATTTACTCGAGAAAGACTTTTCTTAATCACTCTGATAAGGATAAAGAAGTGTTCTTAAAAGATATGAGAATTTTCTTATAAACTCTAATCATTAATTAGATAAACATTTGTAATTAGCAATAATTTATCATCCTATTTTCAAATTGTTATTAAATATACTCTGAACCCATCAAAATTATATTCCAAATATTTTTTTAAATGGTTTTCTTAATTTATCATCCCCCCCCTTTTTTTTTAATTTTTAAAAGTATGAATTTTTCTTTAATAGGTATTATAGGTTATATGAGCACAGACTTTCACATGACCCTCCACTCTATCTAATAACACTGATACCATCAAGCACATATATGCTGAAAAGATAAATAATCATTAATATACGTATTTCATGCTAAACCAGCAATCATCAGTTGGTCCAGATTATCATCTCCCACACATATATACTATAAGTGCTCAGATATATATTAAGATAGACAATCTTCATTCTTTAATGGACAGGCTCCAATCTACTACACACTCCAACTCTTCAACTGTCCATCCAATTGAAAATCTGATGATGGAATGCTCGAAGGCCACCCTTAGGCCGAGATTCTTGTCACACCCATGTTGACCTAAAGTCAATCTGAACCCCACATATACAGGACGTAATCCATTAAATACATATGCAAGGATGGGCAGACATCTTTATAATGTAGGGTATATTTTTACACAACTTGCAGTGTTATTATGTTATTGTGGAAATGATTATTTTCTTGTGATAAAATAAAATCACATACATAGGCACATTTTTATCAGTCAAGAAACAAAACAATTATAAAATGTGATATGTTGGACTATTTCCATTTTCTATGAGTGAACGTTGAATGTATAGAAAATTTTAAGCTTTATTTAAACTTTCCAAATACAAAGAACTTGTTAGTAATAACACACAAATAGACAACACAGGTTAGTAATTACACAACGTTTCGAGTAATATATTATTCTCCACTCTTCTTCAGCTGTTGCTGGTCTATATGCACAGTGACAATATTCATTTATAAATTGAACTCACACCTTTAGATTCTTGAATATCGAATTTAAGGCAAACGCTCTAACTAACTGAGCTATTCTGTCAAAGGCAACATATATTTGAGGGGTGGTTCAAATCCTCCCGAGTTCTTCAAATTTTTTTTAATACTACTCGAAACATTGGGTAATCACTAACTTGTGTTGTCTATTTGTGTGTTATGTATTTGGAAACTGTAAATAAACTTTAAAATTTTCTATACATTCAACATTTCCTCATAGATGATGGAAATAGTCCAACATATCACATCTAATAATATACCATCATCACAAACCTTCAGACAAATAATAAAAAATTATATTTTATTAAATAAAAAATATATATAAACTTAATATTTTATTTTAATTAATAAAAATATTTCTGTTTGTTATATAATAGATGATCATAGAAAAGGTTATTGAGGACAACATAAGTACACCTGGGTCTTATTTTATGTGGATTATTTTAATGCGATTTTGAAGTTATGTGATTCATGTTTCTTAATATCCTTTTATGCAGGTTTTCTTTTATGCTATAAAGAAGTTCATATTTTAGTATATTTATTAGATATCAAGAAATTTAAATTATTAATAACTTATTTAGACTTGAAATACTTTTTTTTTTTTTTTTCAAAAATATAACGTTATATTAGCAACTAACATGAATATGGCCTGAAGCTGTATTTAGAATCTTAGCTTCTATGTAAATAACCTATTTATACTAATGAGTAAATAATAATAATAGATTTATACTTACGGTATAAAAATATTGCAATAAATATTCAAAAATTTTAAACTTTTAGAACGTATTTTGTTAGATATAACAGAGATAATTATTCTTTTAGATTTTTAAAATAAATAAGGATTTTTTTTATTGATTTTGTAAACTGAAAATAATCTTTCTAATGATAATGTATAATCTTTTTGTTTTGATTGCAATCTAATTTTTTTAACATAGAAACAAAATGTGAACATTTAAAATTTATTTCAGTAGTAAACAAAAAAAAAACAAATTTATTATTTTCTGATAAGTAAAAATCAGTTGATCATAGATTTTACGTTGATATGTGAGACAAAGAAAATGTCAGAAAATGCTGAACTCTGAGAGAGTTTCCTGCAATGAACAACGTCTTAAATTCCAATGAGAGCTAAATAGTTATATGTCTGGATATTGCGAGCTTTATAAACAATTAATAAAATCATTGTCTCAAAGTTTAATCACCGATTACATTGTTGACAGAAAACCATTAGCACAGCACAAGACTGAAAGTGGCATTAATTGTACTTCCTCTGATGAATCTGATTTCTTACCAGTTCACAAATGAATGCGTATTGTCAAATAGCAGTAATGATTAAAATATGTATGATAAAATGTAAAATTAAATACTGTAGTTAATAAAAAAAGTAAAAAAAGTTTATCTTGTATTAATTTTTTTCAAATATTTGAAATTTTTTATTAATCATACTTTATTTCCTTATTTTTTTAATGCGCATTTTAAAGTAATTTTTTTCTTTATTGCTTTGCTTTTATGAGATTTTTGAAAATTACAGAAGATATCTCCCATTTTTCACGGTAAGTTAAGTCTATTTTTTGTGCAATTTTTTTAATGCGGGTTTTCTGCGGAACCTATCTACCGCATAAAACAAGACCCAGGTGTATTACAAAAACATTGAGAAGATAGTTTTGGATGAACCGAAGGATATGTTTTTTGTGATGTCATTCATTATAAATCTGTTAAAAGATTTTGGTAAAGTTAAGATGTGTTAACTATGTGTTGCTTTTTTTTTTAATCCACTGATTATACCGCTTATTTTATATTGTAGTGTAAGTTGGGTTTGTCCATCCTCTCTCTAACAATTTTTTATATGGAGGGTCTATATCTTATTTCTTTATTAATATTATCTTTCATATTACTTAAATGGTTTTTTATATATTTTATTTAATGACTTATTAATATCTCTATTATCTATTAGTAATAAAGATTGATGTCAGTCAACCACAAATCATCTCCAGTTGAGTGGAAGAACTTGACAATTATTTGACATCTAATTCTGATTTATCTGACATATTGCAAAGTTATTTTTCACATTGTCACCATCACTTTTTACCTTTTACAATATTTTGCCGATTTAAATCAGTGATAGAATCAAAATACACATGTTTTCACTTTAGCATACAATGAGAATAGAGGGAAGAAAGGCAAGTCAATTTCACAAAGTATGAAACAGATCTAGTGTTTGAACTGCAAATGATGCTTTTAGATAGTTTAACCCTTTTATTGCACAGCTTTAGCCATTACTTTGATTTCTTCATCTTTTCCAGTTATAAAATTATTTAACAGAAGTATAAGTTCAAAAATAAAAAGAACACTCTTAAAAATAATGTATCAACTTTGAAAATATAGGTATAATACATATAAAAAATATTTTATAAAAAAACTCATTTATTGTGTACTAAAAGCTAAAAAATAATTGTTTTCTTTAACCACAATTGAGATTTTTATATTTATCTTAAAATAAAAGTCTGGTGTGTTCAGAAGTTAATTAATTTAATCATCATAAATATGCGAAGAACATATAGAGAAAAGCTTTCATAAAGTCCAATTTTATTTTTTTAATTTTTTGCACACTATGTGCTTAGCCGACTTTCAGCTATTACAAGTTATAGACATAGCATAAATTGGAAAGTGGGAGTGGGTGTATATATAAGCTGTTATTGCTAATTTACATAAATTTAAATATGAAAATTAATTAGGGTAAATAGGCCATCGTTTTGAGAGTGGCACACAAATTTCTTTTCTTTTGATAGAGTTTTTGTCAAAAAGATACCTTTTGTCCCTAATTAATTTCCATATTTAAATTTTATTTAAATTAGCAATAACAGCATATATATATTCTAACGGGATGGGGAAGATGGGGTGGTCATAAAATGGCGGTTGATCATGGTCATACCTGGGGTGATGAAAAAATCATCATCACTCCCAGTCAATTTAAAATGAAATATCAAATTTATTATTAAAGTAATGTTTAATATCACAAAATATATAAATAAGCAATTTTATCTATTAAAAGGAGAGCATGAAAGAGAAATCTCTGAGATCAGCCAGCTACTTATCAGAGCAGCTATGCAATTAATTAACCATCAATCAGCACTATGATAAGTCAAAGTAAGTATGAGTAATACTCCAAGTAATATAACCATTCATCCTCATGAATGATCAACACTAAAATACATCAATAATAAATCTGAATAAAATCAACCATTCATTTTGTGACTGGATTGGACATGGGTTTTCTGGAGACCAGGCTAACTATTGAGCCATTGCCAGCTTGGGGCAATTATTTAAACATTAATTTGGATACACCAATTTAAGTGTTCATCCATCAGAAAAACAACAATGCTGAGACATTAAAACATGGTGATCATCATCAGTGCTCTGACCATTTG
Organism: Epiperipatus broadwayi; assembly: GCA_028023455.1. Classification (NCBI taxonomy): domain Eukaryota; kingdom Metazoa; phylum Onychophora; class Udeonychophora; order Euonychophora; family Peripatidae; genus Epiperipatus; species Epiperipatus broadwayi. Next base: position 17,339,669 of record JAQFVV010000006.1, read on the forward strand.
TACTGGCCAACTATAAACTTAACTCCTAATAAGGCTAAAATAAAATATAGTGCATGTGCTTTAAAGAGTATTTTCTTTTGTGCCAGTCAGGATGATGATTGATCATTGCTGGATGCCCCAAAAGCACTAATATACATCCCCATTTATATATTCATCCCATGCATGAATCTAGCTCAGAGAACACAAGCTCTATTACTGTATTGAAACGGAAATCTCCAATCCCTTTCCGTTTCACCATCAACCTAATGACCTACTCGTCTGAACTAGTTTCGAACCTATTTTAAATGTAAAAATGTAATATATAAGTCGAGCGGGAAAACTTTGCTACAATGGCCGCTTGAATGGCATCATCCATTTACATACGAAAACACGCTATAATTAGACAGGTTTGATAAAATTATAGCGGAGAAATGCTCATAATTTATTATAAAATGTTTTATTAATTTTCAGTCAATTCTTAATTATATTCGCTATTATTTCGTATGTGGATGGATAATTTAAACCTTGGAATAACGGCAAAATGATTCATATATATTTAAGTTTAAATAAAAGTAATGTAAATGTTTTCTTTAATTTATTTAACGGTTTTCTGATTTAATGTTTTACATATATAGTTGAAACAAGTATTTTCTTTAAATTTGCTTTTTTTTTTAATAAACAAATATGTTAAAAGTTATTTAGTTTTATAAAATAAGAATTATCTGTTCGCAATTAAAAATGAGAATTTTTGTAAACAAGATATCAATTAGTGACACACCCGGGTAAAAAAGTAAAATCTGTTTTCTGATTGATTTTTGTTTGCAACAAAAGACTTTTTCATTAAATCAGAATACCGTTCCTTCTGCTAAGTAATAACACCTGAAAAGGAATTTAATTAATGAAAATGAATCAAATTATATAGTTTATATATTTTGATACATTTTTTTAAGGAAATTAAATATAACACCTCGGAGATTTTATCAGTTGTTGTAGAAATTGAATTATATTATTTTGCTTTAATTAAAAGTCAATTGGTCCCGAGGTTTACGAAATTCCAGAAAGGTGTTAAAGTTTAGTAGAAGGATATAAATAGGCCTTATTTTAAGCGGGAAGGGAGAATCCATCTTACTTTTGAAGAGAGTCAACAGGAGAAGTTTTATTATTGTTCAACCTTAACATGTCTGGCTAAAGTCAGGCAAAATTTTGCTGCTTTCCCGTGATGGAACGCCTAGTTCAATCCATCAAATGCCAAAGGAACAACCAAGCTTACACCAACTAAATTTGAAGATGCCATAAGCCGTAAAAATAATTTGCCCTCGTTCCGATTTCAATCCAGCTAAAGAAACACTATTTTAAAAAATCGTCTCCCAACTAAATTGAAGATGCCATAAGCCGCCAAAGAAGTCACCTTCGTTTCCAGCTCGAATCTCTCCTTAGCTACAGAACTATTTTAGTATTATTTAAAATCGCAGAGCTCTGTGTGCATTTCAAAAACATTCATTATTTCTTCAAAAACAGGTTAGCTAACCATATTATTGAAATTTCTATCTAAATTGTTTTCGAAATAATATTTAAATGAAATACTTTTTGCTAATACAATAGTGTAAACTGTCTAAATTGTTTCCTAAAATATTTTAATTCTATAAATGAAATACTTTTGCTAAATTTCTGTTAATTAATGTTTTGCTATATAATTTAATCACTGCAATTATATTTTGCTTTTCTTTTGCTTATTTTATTTATTATTAGTTATGCCTATGTTTCGAAACGGCGTGCATTTAATTATAGAATATGTTTTTAAACATATAAATTTAACATCTTCGTATTATTATTTATATAGCGTCATTTCGTGCGCTGTTTCGAAACCCAAATTCATATTTTGTCATTTTGTAAATTAATTAATATAAATATAAAATGTGGCTTTTCAACCTTTATTTATTATGTTACTAAAGATTAAACTAGCCTGGAGTGCAATCATAAGTATATTTTTTTAGTTAAGTATTCGTAAGTCCCCTATTAAATATACTTTCCCCCCTTTTAAAAGTTTAGTAGTTATAGATAACTAAAGAGATTGAACGGGATAAAGTAAAGTTTGTAGATATCTATATTGCCGTCAGTAGCATATCGTATTTCTCATGCTACAGAAGAGTTGGCTCTTTTGATCAAGCTGATGATCTAGTGTTCATTTAATATATGATCTTTAATTTATAATATCCTTCGGCTTGGCGGATGTGAAACTTATTAATATTTTTCTCGTTGTGCTGTTTTATATATAAGATGGAGCCACGGCGTTGCCAGCACATCTTCTCTTATGGGTAGTGCAGTAGCGAAGTCTGAGCTACGGGCCAGATTAGCACGTAAGTCCCCCGCCTCTGAACCAAATAAAGGTTCCCCATTAGCAGCATGACGACCGGTTCTTGGGTAAACCGTTGTTTGTCACAAAAACCCTAAAACTATTCTTCCATCCGCAGAGCCACTTTATTATTATACTTTACTTGTGCCTAGCGTATTAGTAAAATCGTTATAGCCAACTCTTTCCTCCCTAATATGCAGTCTTCGGCGTTGATCCGAAGCAATCTTGAAAACCCGTTCGATCTAAAGCTATCTGGGACGCTTTAAAAGCCCATAGTTAAAATAAATTTATTATAATTAAGACGGATTATTAAGCTTCACTCCAGACTTGGTTTGATTTCACGTACAATAGCCACACGAACTGATGATGAAAGGGCATAACTGGTAAAAGTTAATGTAGTGATTAGTTATATAGTAGGGTATTTGTTTCCATTAAATAATATTGGAGCAATTAAATAATAGCCAACGTATCAATTATTGGCCTAGAGTAATGTTACTTTATAAATAAAATGCCTGCGTGCATTTGCCAACAACAATTGTCAATAAATATATTTTAATTCATCATATATCAGTTTCTGTCTCATTATTAAATCAATCCAATTCACTAATTGCCCATAAGTATTCATTAGTAAAGCCCCTATTATTTAAATATGTTAGATTTTATCTGTGGAATGTCTAGTATTTAAGTTGTTTATATATATGTTTAAGTCCATGAGTCTTATTGTTTTCTCCGATTTGCTAGTGGGCCGGATGAAGAATTAAATCTCGTGTGCTACCATTGTTATGTTATCCATTGGGTGTTAGATCTGGTGCTTGGAGAGTGGGTTCGAATCCAGGCTGGTCCCTGACCTAAATCTCGGGCTTGACTGGGTTTGAAGTACATTTTGTGAGTTCCAGCTCGTGTTAGATGGATAAGCATGTTTTGACTGGCACATAGGTTTTTTTTTCCGCGTTTGGACGCCCAAATCGTGGGGCTTGTAACTCATTTCCACCCCTGAAGAGATTATGGAGTATATATATAATTCTTTTGGTCAAAATTAATGATTTTGAGTCAAATTTTTTTTTGAATAATGTATATATGTAAGATTTTTTTTCCGCGTTTGGACGACCAAGTGAGGCTTCGATGTAAACACCTACATACTCTGAGTTATGGACTTTTGTGTGTATATAGCAAAAAAAAATTTATTAAATTTATTTTGTGTCTTTCCTGTTCACTAGTGACTGGCGCCCGAGGATGATTGATCAAGTTATAAGTCATCCTCTTATAAATTTGTCATTAGGGAGCAGAGAAAAGAAATTTAGATTAAAAGAAAAGGGGGGTCTCGTTGTTTTATCAAAGTATTTTTATGAATTGGAGTGGTTTAAAATGAGTAAGAAATATATATATATAAAAGTAACGTCAAATTAACCAAAAGTTAAAAGGTTTGAAATTGGTGCAGACGGGTAAACGAAATTAGGTCATAAGCATGAACCATTTAAGTATATATATATATAATAAAATATAAAAAAAAAAAACAGCTGGAAGAAGAGACCGGGGGTGAGTTAAATTTTTATTAAGTCATCTTTAATATTAAAATATGTGTTATACTTTAGATATATAGCCGGAAAAAAAAAAAAAAATTTTTTTTAAAAATTTTTCGTATATTTTATTAAAGCTAGAAAAAAAGAAGGGATTTTTTTTTTTTAAATAAAAAGTTTCATATGTTTTATAAAATAAAAAGTAGGGAGATGAAAATTTTTTTTTAAAATTCATTATATGTTGGACGGGCATCGAGATGGAGTAGGCTTATAGATATATTAGTGAGTTAGGCATAAAGTGGGGATGGAAGTGAACGAGTAGTTCTTGAAGGGGGAGAGCAGCAAACAGCCGTATTAAAAGTATAGAAGTTTTAAAAATCAAATATTTATTAGGTGCGAAAAATAAATAAATAAATTTTGAAAGGATTATATAGTATACAGAATGAACAAAGAAACAGAAGTAATGAGCAGTGGGGAAGAGATAGAAGTAGGAATGGAGATGAAAGGTGGAGGTATCGTGTTGAGATCAGGAAGAGAGATTAATGAGTACAACAGCAGTACAGAAGAAATAGAAAGGGAAAATGGTATGAGCCAGGATAGAGATGAGTGTGCACAGAAAACTCTTGATATGCCAGAGAATTCAGTTACCGAAATATCTGAACAGATACCGGTAGAGGAGATTAAGCAGGAAGGCCAGGATTTTAATTGGTTGCTGAGACAGCTTAGACAGGATGTGAAAGAAATGGATCAGAAAATGGAGGCAAGGGATCAGAAAATGAATCAGAAAATGGAGGAAATGAATCACAAAATGACACAAAGATTTGAAACCCTTAGCAGAGATATTAGACAAGAGATGGCAGACAGAGATAAAAGACTGGAAGAAATGTGCCAAGGTCTACAGGAATTGTCAACCAGCTGTCAGCAGAAGTCTGAAGAAATTAGGGGAGAAGTTAAAGAAATGTTACATAAAAACCAAGAAGAAAATAGAAAGGAATTTGTTGTGATTAAAGAAGAAGTGAAGGCTTTAGTTGAACAAGTAGAATGTCAAGAAAAGGGTTTGAAAGAAAGGGTCTTTAAAGTAGGGGCAGAATTTAACAGCAAATTGCAAGAGTGTGAAGAAGCCCAAAGGGAGATCAGAGAGGAAATATATGAAATAAAAGAAAACCTGCTACAAAGAAGTCAAGTAACTGACCGAGAAGGAAACATGATCACCGTGTATTCAAGAAATGAGAAAAGATCTGGCAGAGATGAAAGAAGTGACAAAAAGGAAAAGTTTAGAAAGTAACTTAACTAGTAATCACCAAGCCAATAACTCTAATAGAACAGAGAGTGTGCAGGTTATTAGTGAGACAGTACATAAAGTTGAGGATCTTAAAGAGGGCGGAAAAGTCGATAAGGAAAGCACTATTATCAAAGGATATGTAGCGACAGGCCATCTTCCAGACAGAGAAGAGAATCAGATTTAACACAAGAAAGAGGGAATTTGGACACAATCGGATCAATAGTACCATCAGAAAATGCACCCATAGGTCTGGCAAAATTTATCCAAGTTAAATCTTTTAAAGGAGAAGTGGGAGAAAATCCAAAAGCCCATCTAGAAAGTCTCCAAGAACTCTTCCGGTTCCAGAAAGTCCCAACAGCTGACCAAGTAGCCCTTGCTATATATCATTTATATGGATATGCAAAGTCATGGTGGGATTACTGCACAGAGCAGCCACAAAACTTTGACCAATATTATTCAGCCATGCATAAAACTTTTTGGAGTGAAGAACGCCAGGAGGGTATAATATGAATTTGGGTTTCGAAACAGCGCACGAAATGACGCTATATAAATAATAATACGAAGATGTTAAATTTATATGTTTAAAAACATATTCTATAATTAAATGCATGCCGTTTCGAAACATAGGCATAACTAATAATAAATAAAATAAGCAAAAGAAAAGCAAAATATAATTGCAGTGATTAAATTATATAGCAAAACATTAATTAACAGAAATTTAGCAAAAGTATTTCATTTATAGAATTAAAATATTTTAGGAAACAATTTAGACAGTTTACACTATTGTATTAGCAAAGAGTATTTCATTTAAATATTATTTCGAAAACAATTTAGATAGAAATTTCAATAATATGGTTAGCTAACCTGTTTTGAAGAAATAATGAATGTTTTTGAAATGCACACAGAGCTCTGCGATTTTAAATAATACTAAAATAGTTCTGTAGCTAAGGAGAGATTCGAGCTGGAAACGAAGGTGACTTCTTTGGCGGCTTATGGCATCTTCAATTTAGTTGGGAGACGATTTTTAAAATAGTGTTTCTTTAGCTGGATTGAAATCGGAACGAAGGCAAATTATTTTTACGGCTTATGGCATCTTCAAATTTAGTTGGTGTAAGCTTGGTTGTTCCTTTGGCATTTGATGGATTGAACTAGGCGTTCCATCACGGGAAAGCAGCAAAATTTTGCCTGACTTTAGCCAGACATGTTAAGGTTGAACAACAATAAAACTTCTCCTGTTGACTCTCTTCAAAAGTAAGATGGATTCTCCCTTCCTGCTTAAAATAAGGCCTATTTATATCCTTCTACTAAACTTTAACACCTTTCTGGAATTTCGTAAACCTCGGGACCAATTGACTTTTAATTAAAGCAAAATAATATAATTCAATTTCTACAACAACTGATAAAATCTCCGAGGTGTTATATTTAATTTCCTTAAAAAAATGTATCAAAATATATAAACTATATAATTTGATTCATTTTCATTAATTAAATTCCTTTTCAGGTGTTATTACCTAGCAGAAGGAACGGTATTCTGATTTAATGAAAAAGTCTTTTGTTGCAAACAAAAATCAATCAGAAAACAGATTTTACTTTTTTACCCGGGTGTGTCACTAATTGATATCTTGTTTACAAAAATTCTCATTTTTAATTGCGAACAGATAATTCTTATTTTATAAAACTAAATAACTTTTAACATATTTGTTTATTAAAAAAAAAAGCAAATTTAAAGAAAATACTTGTTTCAACTATATATGTAAAACATCAAATCAGAAAACCGTTAAATAAATTAAAGAAAACATTTACATTACTTTTATTTAAACTTAAATATATATGAATCATTTTGCCGTTATTCCAAGGTTTAAATTATCCATCCACATACGAAATAATAGCGAATATAATTAAGAATTGACTGAAAATTAATAAAACATTTTATAATAAATTATGAGCATTTCTCCGCTATAATTTTATCAAACCTGTCTAATTATAGCGTGTTTTCGTATGTAAATGGATGATGCCATTCAAGCGGCCATTGTAGCAAAGTTTTCCCGCTCGACTTATATATTACATTTTTACATTTAAAATAGGTTCGAAACTAGTTCAGACGAGTAGGTCATTAGGTTGATGGTGAAACGGAAAGGGATTGGAGATTTCCGTTTCAGTATGTGACCAAGAGATGATGGAAACATATTCTAAAAATATTTAGAACCATTGGAATAATTTTCAAAATTGAACACAAGTTTATTAATAATAAAAAAATGAGGCTAAGATCTAGAGTGAGACTATGCATATCAATTAAGCCTTCTGATTTTGATTGACATATAATAATAACAAATTATCACATTGTAATTTACATATATGTGATTAATACATATAATAATAACAAATTACACATTGTGATGTACATATATGTAATTAATACAAAATGCAAGTTATTACATGGTGGTTTACATATGTATGCACACAGATGCGTGGTTTATATCATACAATTAATATATTTTAATTGATATTCAATAATGACAAAAAATGATCAAATTTTATATATATATGTCCTATTTGACAAGCTTAGACATATTTTAATTTTATACAATACAGTTATTAAAAATTATTTTCACAATTAAACTTCATTTGTTATTTTGTAATAAGTTTATATATATATATTGTAGTAAGTTCTAATCTTCATCGATTAGTTCTTTTTTAAAATATATATTTCTCTCAAGTTACAGTTAGATAAAAGTTCTTTAAATTTAAAATGTCTCTTTTTCTTTCAGTCTAAAACACAATAGTCAATGAATTATTCTTGACTCTTAATTATAATTCAAGCAATACCATTTGCTTTTCAAGTTATATTTCTTAAAGTCATTTTTTTAAGGAACTACTAAAAACAATTTCTATAAAAACATATATATCAAATCATCTTTGGGCTAATACTTTCTTTTAGATGTTTGACTCAAGCAAATTATTATTTATTTTATTTTAAGTTATGGATTCAAATGCCATTTTAAACCAAATAAATTATTTAAAATTTTGTTATTATATATAATGCTATCATAGGTTGCATTTAACTAATTATAACATCTTTAAATTAAATATTAGAAATTTAAAAATGTCTTTTAAATGAATTATTTTAAAACAACTCTCTTTTGTATATATGTTTATCTGTGCTTCTCTGTGCATATAGCTGAAATAGCACATGTATGGCAATTCTTTAAGCTTTCTCTTGGTAAGCTTGGCTTTTGTGATTGTCATCATCATCAGAAAAATATAGTCCAGGCAATTGTCAGCATCAGGAAGAGGTGCAATTCAGGTGATTTATTAGCATGCCATGAGCTTACTTGTGTCTAGGATTGGCAAGCTGTCTTCCAGAACACTTTTAAGGATATGAATTTCAACACAAAGAAGTGGATCGTTTGCCTCCATGTGAATTCAAACTCCACCATTGAACTGATAGACTGCAGCTCCTGCCTTCACTTCAGCTATATCTCATGGGAGCTCTGTCCAACTCTGCTAGCTAACTGCAGCTAGCTACTCTCCTTTTCAAAATATTATTAGCCAAGCCTTCTGGCTAGCTCTTACAAAAACTACAAACCAAACTGCAGCTGATATTTTTATCAGCCATTTTATAGAATCATCTGAGGTGATAACAACACCTCGATTAAAAACGGTTTTTTTTATTTAATCCCTTTTGAAAACAAGCTTGACATTTTTATTAAAGGGTGATATACGTTTTTACTTAGAGATTTACCAATTAATTAAAAGATTTCAAAAATAGACATTTTTATAATTATCAGAAAACATGCTTATTTTTAAATTGCAATACAATATTTAGACCTTTTTAAATGTTTTAATTAATAATAAAATTCTATTTTAAATTGAAAGTTATTTAACCTTTTACACTTATTAGTATTCTAAGTGAAATGTAGAAAATATTTACAAAAATTTATGTCCGTGTTTATTTCTACTTTTCCTTTGCTATCTCTCTCTCTATATATATATACTTGTGCACACATTATGTTGCTGCATGCCACATAACAGACCTATTATAATATATATACACACTACCACTTTGCAATTTATGCTACATCTATGACTTGTAATAGTCGAAAGCCATCTAAGCACATACTCTTTAAAAAATAAAATAAAAAAAATGATTTCATGAGTGCTTTTCTCTATACAGTCTTCGTATATTTATGATTACATTAGACTGAGTTAAAGCTTATACTTTTATAATTAATTTAAGCTTGTAGTTGAATTAATTAATTTCTGGAGACCCGTGCTTTTATTTACAGTTTAATATAAAAAACCCATTTGTGATTCAAGAAAACAATTATTTGTTGGCTTTTTAGTGTATATTAAATATGTGTTTATTGTAAAATATTTTTTATATATATTATTTTTAATTTTTTTAGTATTTGCACAATAAAGAAAAGCACTTATTATAAAATATATATATATTATTTTAAATAAAAACGCTAAAAATATACTGCTTTCTCATAAACATCACTGAAAACTTACTGAACTGAAAACCGCATGTCTGAAATTCATTCACCAACACTTCTATATTAAACAAACCAGGGGCCCAATCTGAAATATATCATAGTTATATTGTAATGCCATCCATTTGTTAAAAGTCTGTTAAATCTCAATTACAAATTTTATCCTAGACAAACAAAATTAAATAAAAGCTGTTTATGTAATGAGGAAGATAAGTTTCATTCTTTGAGATAGAAATGCATTCAGAACAAAGTAAAATTTATTTGTGCTCCATTTCTATCATTGAAATGATTTTTTTCTAAAGAATGCATAAGGCATTGGAATTATATTTTAAAATTTTAAATTCTATTAGAATTATTTTTTTAAATGACAAAAAATTACAGTTATGATGTTTATAGAGGCATTTGTTCTGCCTAGTATTATTTAAAAACAAATATTTTCAAATAAAATCTGAATTTGAATATTGCAGTAATAATAACAATAATACATATATAAGTAAACTATGAACATATATGATTTCTAATTTCAAGATTTGAACAAAAGCTGCAATCATAAAAACTGAGTGACGATTTTTAGAACAAAAACTCTTTGCTGAAAGCCAACTTTCAGTTTTTTGTATTAAATTCTCTGTATGATACTGACATTTAGAGATTTTAATAACTTGATATATATTTTAGTTATCAATTTTTATTGTCACATGAATGGAAAACCAGCAAACTATAGATCATAAGTGAGTGATTTTAAGTCCAGTAATTGAAGTTCCACTATCTAGTTATTTGTTTCTAACAAAAAAAGTTTTTTTTTCAGCTTTAAACAAATTGTTCCAACAATTGAAATCAGCTGCTGTTGAACTGCCAGTTATAGAATTTAATTTTTGTACATAGACATCGTTTTTGATTTAAGACTTCATGTGTTTATTATTATTATTATTTTATCAATAAAACTCAGAGATAAAAATTATCGTGCTTAAAAAACATTTATCTATTGTTAAAACTTATAAAGAATCTTAAATATATTTTTATGCAAATATTGACAATATGAAGCAAAGACAGATTGAAATATTTTTAATAATATGCAAAAGACGCACAAAACGCTGTTGCACATATTTTTGAACTATTGCTATGCCATTGCTGTTATCATTTTATACATTATTGCTTGCTTTGTGTGTTTAATTTTCTCATCGCATCTACAAGAATGAAAATACTCTATAAGTATCAACATCTTTGAAGTACTAACATGCCATAGTGGCAAATAATGGCTTAAGTTTTTTATATTATATGGATTTGATTGAATCGTTATTTCCATGAGACAAAGACATACCAGTGAATCAGAGCAAAGAATTGTGAAAGTAGTTTCTGTAACATTCAACAAACAGCTGGAATAAATAAGAACTTGATTTTGCCATTTTCATGGGGAGATGTTAATATGTAAATGTTTTGTTTTTTTATAAAGAAAAGATTGAGAAAAATTATAAATTATTATAAATGTGTTTTGTGAAAAAAATGTAATCATTGAATTAAAAAAAAATGTTCACTTGCATAACTGAACCACATTCCATTGCGATTTCAACACTCGCTCATATATATATAGTATAAATCACAATTGATAACTTAGATACACCCTAAGAGCATGCAGGTACTTGTAATAGAAATTAATTTTTAAATTACCCATTAAATTAAGACTCAACAAAACTAAATGAAAAAAAAAAAGAGTATTTTATGAATATATATAAAGTATTACAAAGATAATAAAGACTTTAGTAATTGGCTTTATTGTCTTAGTAAATATATATTTTATATGGAATTTGGAAGTTATAAAGGACTATTTATTAGCCTGCTTTCAGAATCTGGATGTTATAATCGACTATTTTATTAGTCTGCTTTCAGAACAGGCTGTATTTGTCTGATTAATGGGGCTTGTTTAAACTTTTTTGCATTATTAATATTTTTTTTACTCATTCATTAGATTAGAGATCTAATAATGAATAATATTTCTGTAGTGTAATTTTCATTACACCACTCTCTCACAAGGTAATGACTGGATTCTATCGACTTTTAAGACCCTGTGGAGGGATATAATCACAAACATATGTCCAACGACACGATCTTTTTTATATGTCACTGGTCATATGTTTATGATTACATCCCTCAACAAGATAGTAAAAGTCGATAGAATTCAGTCGCTACCTTGAATGAGAGTGGTATAATGAAAATTACATTGCAGAAGTATTCTTTACGTTATTAATTTCACACTTCTTGAACAAGTTCAATCTTTTTAGTGTCTATATAAACAGACCATAGATAAAGATGGGACCATCTTTGTTGTTAAAGGACATTGCCGTGACTACAGGTTGAGATTGTTGATAACTTAAGAGTTGATTGTTATTATAAAATATTACAAACAATAAATAGCAGACAAAAAACATTTATAAGTATTTTTATTATGCACTTCTGAATTTTCATTCTGTAATGAAAACTAATTTATTGATAAACTAATAGATTTTTTAATATTTGGATTGGATGAAAATTTAATTAAATTATAAAAGAAAATACTGGAGATGGGAAAACACGATATATATTAATAATTTGTTTTTGATTTTATCAGTGCATATTTAATCTTTATTTCAATCCTATCACAACCATCTATCAGCCCAGAAGTCAAACCAACTTCTCATACTATAGGTACATTAGAAACACACTTTACTTCATGTACACATTATTTTTAGATACTTAAACTTAACTTCATATATATGTAAATAGATTTTAAACTTCTATTCCATTATTGAAACATGATCCAAGATGTGAAAAAAGACACATGTCTTGGATTATATGTTTCAGTAGTATGGAATAGAAGTTTAAAATCTGTTTAATTGTCTGTGTGTTTGTGAAGTTAAGATTAACTATGTAAAATGTGTATATGAAGACTAAATTATAATGGGCTATATGGCTTATGTGAAAATGTGTATATTCCTAATGCACCAATAGGTAAGAGGTTGGTCTAATTTCTGGGCTGATGGAGTGTTGTGATAACATTAAGATAAAGGTGAATGATGTATTGATAAAATCAAAAACTTACAGTGCATATTATCATTCAATGATTATACACTTCTCCACAAGTTATTAAAAAAGTGGATAGAAACTTGTCCCTACCTTCTTGAGAGTGGTATAATGAAAGTTCAGATGTGCTAATAAAAACAAATGACTTATTAATAATTTATCTAAATCTTTATTTTTTGTTATTAAAATTGATGATAGTGAAATGTATAAATTCCTGGGTGATTTTAAATCAGTAAATTTTAAGCACATCTGAAATCATTTTCTTGTAAGATATGCACCATTTAATGACCACAGCGCTAGTCGTTGAACTATGAATTTAAATTTAGAATATTAAATTATTTTTTTTTAATAATTTCTCGTTTTTTATTTCTGTGTTTGAATTGTGGAAAAGTGAATCAGTTGGGTTTGATGTTGGTGCGTATAATGGGTTCCCATTGTAATTGAAAATGTATAATGTAAAAACAAATATATATATATTATCAGAACCATCCTTGCTTCTTCAGATAAGGGGTGCCACATTGTTAAAACGTTTATGTAATTGATTTTCTTTTTTAAAAAAAAAAAGAAAGATAACCGTTAATTAGAAAACTGCTATAGATATTTTATAATAAATGATCCATAAGGATTTTTTTATTTATATTTCAAGCTCTTGTATTTTTGGTATTGTTTCCATTTATATGGCTTAATAATATTAGATTTATAGCAACATAATTTCCCACCATCTCTATGCCACTTACTGTAATCCTTAAGTAAGTAATAATAGATGACAAAGAATAGGGATTAAATCAGTTCTATCATCAAGTATTTATTATTACTTGCTTGAGCTTAGAATAAGTGTCATCGAAATGGTGGGAAATTTTACTGCTATAATAGCAGTATGTAAGATAGAGTAATGTAATGGAGTCAGCATAGTTTAATATTGTTTTTGTTGAATAGTTTTACTTTAAAATATATTCGAGGATCAAATAAAATCAAACATTTCTTTTGGGAGTCATATTTATCATTATGTTGATTTGTATGTAGAAGTCATATTGAATTTAATATATATATACAAAAATAATTTTATAAATTATCCAAATAATGAAAGAGCCAAGTTGCATTACATAATACCGTGCATTTTGACCGTTTCGCATTGATGATGAGTATTTGTAGGTATATGCTGCTTTTTCTCACTAATTTGGTTTTGATTGATTATGCCTTGAGCAAAGGCTAAATGATGCAAATAACATTTCATTATTTAACGGCATCTGCCTTCATTAGGTCTCTCTCTTTTGTTACTGTAATACCATAGCTAGCTTCCGACTGTCATTTGTTTATTCCATAAATAGGGTTCTTTACTACCATCAAGTTCAACATCAAAAAATATATAAATAACAAATAGTCAAACAATTCCCTTGGGGTCATGAGAATCATTATCGTCATACGTGCAAATCATATTGTATTTTATAAACTAAATTGCTTAATCAAGGATGTTCTTAAAACTCTCGTCGCATATTGGGTGTGGAGAGGGGGGGGTAATTATTTTGGTGGAAAAAAAAAATTTTGTCACCTTTTTATGGATATTTTTATTCTCTTCTCGGTTTCATCTTGGTTGCTTTAGTAACAATTCAGTATGCCTCACTGAGACAACGCAAGTTGTCACCAGGGAGATCATTCATCCCACTAATAGTCTTATTTCTATATATAAATTTTACTTACTTCTAGATTGATATATGTTTTACCGCAGTAAATAAAGTTGGTAAAGGAAATGACAAAACCTGCCCCTCCATTACATGTTATTTGGCCTTGCAGCCGATTGTTCAAATCTTTATTATTTTATAATCTTTTCCTTATGATCTTTTAGAATAACCTTGAATTTAAATTGATAGCATTTTTCGTTTGTTTGATGTTTATCGTTATCTTTTAACCGAGTGTGCCACTTTTAATTATCACTGGTAATTCGCCGTTAGTTGAGCGAACTTCTTTCGAAAGCGAATACTGTAATGCCCTTTCTTGCTCTCCTTCAACCCCTTTAAATTAATTTCAGACCGTCCAATTTGGCAAAGTTATTAGCATTACTTTATTTATTACTGCAGTATAATTATCGTAGATAATATATTTATTAAAATAATTGACCTATTATGTATGTTTTTCTATTAATCATACATTCTCATTCTATTCTTTGAAAATGGGGATTTTCAACCAATAGGATTTTAGCTAGGTCATCTCTTTTCTACCTTCTCCCCCTTTCCCCTCCCATTCTGGAAGAGTCTTACTGTCGACTGCAAATGCGAATGCGTGTTGGGACGATTCGTTTTTTTTTTTTTTGTTTATTTGTTTGTTTTTGATTTTATACTACAACTTGAGTGGGTAGTTCTGCTCCAAGAGCTTTATGTGGCTATTCATCAAATCTCCTTCCAGGATTAAAAGGGGTTAGATATTGGAACAGCTAAATCATTGTAAGCAGTTTATAGTACATCACATAATTTATTGGATTTTTTTTTTTTTTTAGTGTGTGCTTACCTCATCTTATATGGAGTTATTTTTGGATGATATTTTTATTTACCTTTTTTTATAATTTATTGTCGTGGTATTTATATCGTCATGGCTTCTAGCAGACAGGGTAAGTCTACCTTATTTTCATTGTTCTTACTCCCTACAGTGGGGTGTGGTTTCCGTAGAAACAGCAGACACTGTTTTGTCAGATGACAAATGCTAACATGGAGGCTTTTGCCACCCATTGTAAATGTAAAATAAACAATTATTAATTTATTTTTCAAACCGAAAGTTTTTTATTTTAAAATATTCGGTTTATTCATTTTAGTTTGTTTGCTCCAATTGCATACATCATTAATTTTTGTATGTAGATCATCTGTAATCTCTACAGACTATCAAAGCTTTGCCTTTGTCTGTCTTTCTACTCGAAATCATTGATCTGTTATAAAACCTTATCTGCCTTATCTGGTTAATGGAAAACCTACAAATTTGCTTTGCTTCTTTAGATCGGTTATAGCTTGAATTTTCGTTGTTCCTAATCATAAATATCAGCTACAAATTGTTGTACATTACCTTATTTTTACACCTCATTACCTTACGGTTTTAAAGATTCGTTTAAATTTATTCTTGTGGGAGTGTAGATGGAAGAAACGGACTTTCTTCGAGAGATTATTCCATTAAAAAAATAATTAAATATCGGTATTATTATATGTATAAACCGCCTGGAATATTGAAAGAATATTACTATTATTTAATGACTTTTTTTTTTAATATATTGTTTTTATGAAATAAGAAGGGAATGATTTCCATTATAATATTAATTATTGTAATCAATAATAATTATAGAGAAGTTAGATCCATAAAAAACATAGATAGAATTTTTTATTTTACAAATTATAATTGTTTTTATTTGTTTGTTATTCTTTATGGTTGTTATCAGCAATAGTAATAATAACCGTATTTGCTATAGAAAATTGAACTTTTGTTATTTTTTACTATCTAAATATTAAATGAAAAAAACAACAACAACGTGTTTTAAATTATCTAATTATATAGCATTATATTTTTAATCTGTGCACTATCCAATTAAACTTTGAAATTTCCCATTTTATTTTCCCTTTTTGCTTCATAGGGGGCGCTAAAATAGATTCATTTCAAGGTTAGCTCTCGTAATTTTTCTTCTTCATTTCGTTCAGCTTATATTTAATGATGAGCGTTGATGTAAAACAAAAATAGATTTCTATTTATCATGTTGTTAGATTGTTGTTGGTTTTTTTTTTTTTAATGAAACTTAAAATGTTTGCACATTCTTGTGAAAGTTATTCTGTTCGTTTTTCCACATGTCTTTTTCATTTATATACAAGAGCTTTTTAAAATTATGTAGAGCTTTTACAAATTCAGTTCATTGTATTTCGTGTTATACATGAAATTATTTCTGCAGCCAAATAAATGCCTGTTGCCTGTAATGTGTATAACCACGGCGTTTTATGTCTTTCACAACATATTTATATTGCTTTTTATTATATATGTGTATATATAATGTAAGTTAAAGCAACTGCAGCTTAAAGAAATAGTTAACAGCAAGACGAATGTCTTTTCAAATAGCCCCGAATAGAAAAATTGTAAAGGAGGCATAACTCATCAGGCTTTCCAATTACTGGTCATTGTCGCTTTTAATAGTTTTCCACTATTATTTTAAAACTCTGGCTAAAAATAGCTGGATACCCATTTATTACCCATTATTATTATTATGAAAAAATAATATTCGATTTGAATCTTAAAAGCTAGAATTTGGTGAATAGTAAGTAGGTAAACGTTTTACCTTGCACTAGGAACTCTTTATTATTATTATATATATAGTGTAAGTTTATATAAATACTGTAGATATTTTTAAAAATACTCAGCATATTTGTTGGTACATTTTTTTCACATTTTTGTATAAATGAAATTATAAGAGTTGTATCATTACTGTGAAGGAAATTTACGCCATCTTTCTATATATTTAAAATGTATTTTTGCATATGCAAACTTGACTTATATATAAACATTTGCTGAAAATGCAAAAAAATTAGCAACTTATGTTTTCTCTGTCAACATATCTTATTTTGTCCACCACATGCTATATGAATATTTATTGTAATATATTCTTTTGCTTATTTTCATAGTCAATGCTAAATATGCATGTGAAGTTGAAATCCGATTGAAAATAAATTGTCTCTTATTCCAAAAATCATTTAACCAATTCCTTACAGAGGATTCTCCTATACATTCATTTTATTTTTATATCTCATAGTTTAGAGATAAATGATAAATTTTTAAGAGCTTTAATATTTAGAACTGTTTTTTGAATGTTTTTGTGTCAGTATTGAACAAAATATAAAGGAAATCTGGATTTTTTTCCAAAGAGGAAGTATTTTTAAAGATGAACCTGTAAATATAACTGAAAAGCACATAACCTAATAAATGTATCATAATTTGATAAATGGAATTTTTGAATTTAAGTTTGTGTAAATATGCAAAACTTCAAAAATGGGAGGTTATTATGATTTTTTAAAATATATGTTACATATACATTTATGCTTAAAAGTATATACTATTAGAATGAAGAGTGCTTTTTGTGGTATTTGTTAAATTCTCACTTTTTTAACATTTAATGATTAATTTCCAGTTCTCATTGTCATACTTTTTATTAATTTTTTTTTTTTTTTAAACTACATGCTCCAGTAATTTTGAAAAATTAATTTTCCAATGTGCAATAAAACTATAATTGAAAGTTGTTTTTTTTTTTTAATGTATTTTATATACTGGAATATTTCAAATCTACAAGCTATTATAGTTCGTTTTATATTTTGTACATTGAAAAATTTTAATAATTTGGAATTTTGATATTGTTGCTTATATTTAAAAAAAAATTTTTTTTGCTTTTAATATATTGAAATATTTGCTTTCAAAGATATAATCTTTATTTTCCATTTCATAAGTTGAAGGTTTTACATTTGGTTATATTGAAAAGATTTCAAGATATTTCATACATATAATTAATATAATAATCTTATTTAGATTGTTTATTATATTACTTATATGTGTTAATATTACAGCCTTGTGGACAAATAATTTTTATAATGGATATTTGACCATTATATGTATATATTTCATACATATAATATTTTAGACTTGGTTTTATAGTATGTATTTTATACATATATTTTAAGATTTCTATTCTACATTTCGCATGCCGCCCAAGTATTTGCTTTCAAAGGCATGATGTCTATTTCATAAGCTAAATGTTTTATGTTTCCTATATTGAAAAGTTTTAAGATGTTAGCTTTTTAATATTATTAAGTGTTGACTGGTATTTAATGTTTAATATTATTCTATATATTTCAAACGTATACTGATTTAGTGGTTATATTTTATATACTGAAAGATTTTAGATTTTCCACTTTACATATGTTAGATTGTCATCCATGCTTTTTTTGGCTGTTAATAAAAATGCATTTTGAAATTCTTTTTTTATTTTGAAAAAAGGAACAACTATAAAATTGATATACAATTTGTAGATTTAATGTTTGGGGTGAGGGGGTGAGTGGCATCACTTTGGCAATGATTTTTAATAGAAAATGGCAAACAGTTATGTTTTCCCTCTCCCTCATCAATCTTTAATTGGGTAATTAAAAAATATAAGAGCATGAACAATGAGCTTTCAGCTTTATTGTAATCAAATATAAAGCCTTGAATGTTGCTTACAAAGTTAAGATCATAAAAGGGTAAACTAACTTGCAATCTTAATTTTTTTTCCACATTTTTTCTGAAGCATTATATAATTTTATCTTTAAAAAATTCTGTTAATGTGAATAGGCATTCAGTTATTATATAAGTAATTGTACTTGTAATAATGCTTAAAGCTAAATGAGTTTATAAATAATCATTAAAATCAATCAACACTTATACAATCCCAATATTAATAACATTCAACAATCTCAATCTGTTGTCAAGGCAACCTTCACCTTTATTGTTAAAAGGAGGTTGCCTTGACAACAGATTGAAATTGTTATTGATATTGGGATTGTCTAAGTGTTGACTGATTTTAAGTAATTATACATACATATATGTTGAATTCTTTATGAAATATATGGACATCACTTATCATCTTCATATATGATTGTGTTTTAAAAAGATATTTAAATTCTTTTCTAAACTAGTTAAGAAGTTTATCTTAACTCATTAATAGCTGATTTTTTTATTGGCCGAGTGAGGAAAAATCTCAAAACGTTTAATTGGTCAAGTTACAAACTCAATTGTCAAAATATATTTATCTTTTAATAGTATATTCACTTTAGTTTCGTTTGTAAAAAGTATATTAATAATTTGTCAGGTTATCAAAGTGAACGAAAGTTTTTTCAAAAATAAATTTCTATTTATTTATTATAGAAATTTTTGATAGCGGCAAATTTAAAAATGAAAGTTATTAACCAATGAAAAAGAGTTGCTGACATAATTGATTATCTTTCTCAGTTTTATGTTCCCGAAAAATAAATATTTTTTTCAGTTTTACGTTCCTGAAAAAATAAATAATTTTTATTAAAATCTTACATATTTTTCTATAATAATTTTATTATTAGCATATTTTATCAAAATAATTTATAATATGTAAAAAATACTTATTATAATAGTCTAAAACATTTGTTTATCACTTTCGAAATGATACAGAAGAAATCGTGATTTTTTTATTGACAAGAGATTTTCTTTGTTGTCAAAATTTAACAGCCAATCAGTGCTAAGATAACTCCACCTTCTGTCTTTGTTTAACCTTAACTGACATGTTTATTGATTTTTTACTTGTAAAATAATTCACGAGAAGGCAGCATCTTACAGAATTTTTTATAATCTCTCTGTGACAGGAAAATCTTTACCGTAGGTTTAAAATTGCCGGGATTTCAACGATGGAAAGTCCATCGTGTTTTTAACCATTCTTTTTGAAAAAGTGAGTTAAAAAGTACAGTGATAAAAGAAAGAACCCATGGCTAAAGAGTCTCAAATAGAAGACCAACCGGTCACTTCTGATGCTCAAGTATTGCATGATCTCTTAAGTAATTAATTATTTCATTTTTTTTATATACCATTAGGAAAATTATCTCTGAATAGAATAGTAAAACAATGCATATATTCTTGTATTTGATATATTTGGTTGAATATGGACATGAACAATTTCTTTACTGCAGTATCTTAAATAATATTCAAATTTGCATATGTTTGTTCATCTGTGTAGCAAACTGATTTTTTCCCTCTTTTTTATGACCTAAAGCTGAGTGCACTTTCAGAAGTTCATCGTAATCATAATATATTATGATGGTAACTGTTCAGTATAAGCAGAAGCAGTAAAATGTACAATGAAAATAATATGTTAGTACTTGGTTAAGTAAAGCTCGTTCTTCATACAAATATTCGTTTTCTTTAGCTATTGTACAATCCAAACGTTGCACATCAGAGAGCATGTTCTCAGAGCTATGGGTTTTTATTCTATGGGTCATGTGTGTGCAAGTGTTATGTATAAATTCAAAGTATTATAATGGTATTCTAAGTCACTATAATTAATTAGTGTGTGTTATGAAATAGCAAAATATTTCATTCTATCCTTGCTCTGGTGAACGTATGAAATAATAAATTTGTAAATAAGGAAACAATTTATTAATAAAATAAAACAATAAATCAATGAGTAGATAATGAAGTAAATCATTAGAATCTTCTTAGCAAGATTTTCTTTTTTTTAATACTTTTCAAGTCAGAAATTATAATAAAAGTTCAAATGCTTTATCTCTGGATAACTTTACATGATAACTTCTCATATAAAAAAAAGGGTTATTATACTTTATTGCTAGATAGCTTTTCTGGATATAATTTCATTTACTTTATTATTATTAGGAATTATGATACAATTCAAGCTATAAATAATTCAAATATTATATTTTTATAGTTCATTCATGAATAAATGAAAAAAGTCATTTTTGACAAGTTCCAAAATAGTTTTCATTCTTTAGTTTTTTAATAGTTTAATATTCTTTTCATTTATTTGTCCTGAATATTCATAAGTAAAAAAAAACAATATCAAAGCATTAAAGATTCTGGTTTTAGAATATCTTACTACTGTCTTGAAAATCTTTTTTACTTCCTTTAAATGTTTTTCTTTCTTTCAATGTCATTACTTAAAGCATTAGTATCCTTATTTTTTTTTCTGGCAATCCATTAGCAGAGTTCCATTTACTTATATCATTTTTTAACTAGTTGATAAGAAATATGAATTGGGCATTGCATTAGGGGGAAAAACCCAATGATCTATTTACTTTAAATAAGCTGTTCATCTTCCATACATGCCTAAGTACAAAGAGTATTTCCATCATTTTAAATTAAAAAAATATAATTAGAAATTTTTAATTCTAGTATATATATATATACTTGATAGATAATTTATTTTCTTTTTTTTTCCTACTTCAAACAAGTGGAGAAGAGAGGAAAAAATCTATCTCATTTTAATATTTTCTCAACTTCATGTTTACATATCAAAGCTTTGGTTGTATTTATAAATCTTTTGGGGGTCATTTTCATAATGAAATTTAAAATATCTTACTTTGATAAAAAGGAAAATTAACTACATGAATATATCATGTTAATTTTCAAAAGTGTAATGATGTTATTTTGGCATTGCCAATATAATTATTACAATATGTAATATGACTGTTACATTTGAAATTTTATACTGGATTCCAAGAGAATGTAAAAGACCCAGAAAGAGACCACATGTGAGATGGATGGATGAAATAAGAAAATTGCAGGGATGATGTGGAGAAGAGAAGTTAAAGATAGGAAAAGATGGATTGAACTTGGAGAGACCTTCATCCTGCAATGGATTGATACTGGTTGATGATGATGATGATGATGATGATGATAGAAATACTATTACATATTGTTATTTTGCATTGAATTTTTAGATAATAAAAAGGCATTGTCATAGTTTGAAGGATTTTTCTTTATAACAATAGCAGTCATTATTAGATTATGTGGTAAGTTTAAATACATTCACATTATATTGCTAGCAATATGTAATAGTGATTCCAATTCTCCAAAAATCTTTACATTTATTGGGGGTCAGATTTTGTGGGTTAAAATGGAAAATTGAGAGTTTAAAACAAATGGGGCTATTTTAAATAGCTTAGGTTTTGCAGTAATGCAATTACACTCTTAGATCAAGATGAGAAAGTAGGATTAATAACGTATGCTAAAACAACTTATGTAATGTTCGCTGACTTTTCAAAAAAAAAAAAAAAGGTTAATAATAATGAATTAGAAGAAATTAATATTCACAAATATTTTGGTCAGATTACTAATTTATTTGGAAAAGTATTGGATGGGGAAAACTTCATACTAAAGAAAATGTTTCTATGAGCTTGAAGAGGATATTTTGCTAAATATGTTTTACAATGGGCTATATTGTAGATGTTCCTTAATAGAAGACTAATTCAGAGATAATAAAAGGCTTTCAACTATTCTTATAGAAATATATGTTGGTGTTAGCAAGAAACTACCAAAAGCAAATTATGTAGGTGAAAAACGAACTGATACCACTGACATCTTTAAAAGATAAGATAGAATCTGAATTATAGCTAAAGATTGGAAAAAGTGGATTGGTCTCAAAGAGATTTAATTTTGCAGGAGAATGATGGTGATGGCACACTTGTATGAATATGAATAAATTCACATTTAGGAATATGCATGTGCAATGTTACTTTATTTAATTATAGAAATTAGAGATCGGACTCATTACTATTTAACAACTATTGCTGTTAAATCAATTAGATCATTTCTCATTTGCAAATACATATAGTAAACAAGGCAACATATTATCATTATTATATATTAAGTATATGCTATCATACTATAACACTGATACAAAGATAAATATATGCTTATTTATTGCTATTATAAGTCTTGCTTATTTTTCCAATATATATTTATTTACCTTTGATACATTAGTATATGATTTAAAGCGTTAATATTCTTTTTGGAGATGTGATGAATTTGAACTCTTCCATTAAACCACTCGCAACCTTGTCATTTTCACAGAGTAGCTTTCTTGCAAGCTGTTTCAAGCATTACAACTATTTCCTCTATTGATGTCGTTCCAACTTTTCAGTCATCTCAAAAATTGGCAAATAAGTAGCACAACTCCACTTGATAACTTGTCCACAGACTAATGCCGAGAGATTCCTGCAAAAGGCATCTAGCAGTGGGAATGTGCCAAAGCACACCACCAGAGAACAATTGCAGTTTTTTTTTGGATACCCACTCATATACTTTTTATTTATCTAGCAATTAAGTTAAATTTTTGTGGATCTTATTTTTCAGGAACTTTAATTTTATTACAAATTGAACACAAAACTATTGGAAATTTTATAAAACTAATTATTTAATAAATATAATTTGATTATATTTAAAATAACATTTTTAGTATTTTCCCCTCAAATATGCTACAGTTGCTACTTAGTTGACCCAAAAATATTATGTATAAGAGACAGTTAGTTTATAAAACTTGGAAAGTTGTCAGACATTGAAACTCATGAATGCCCCAAATAAATAAACTGACTGGTGTTCTGAATAGAAAACGGTGCTCTCTTTGTAAGTCAGATGATTGGTGCATATTGTCGAAAACTTGCCAAAATAGCAAGAACATATAAAACAAACTACTAAGGAGATAGTAGTTATTGGATCACATTATTGTAAGGGGAAAATTTTTTTTTTCAAATTGTCAATTTTATTTTTATAGGTTAATTAATTTGAATTGATAAACTTAATTTTTGGACCTTAAATTTTTGATACCGTATACAATTTATCATGCTGAAAACATTAATTGTTATCCTTAAATCAAATTATGATTTTAAATGTTATGATAAATATATATGAGTATAATTCCTCATTCTATCAATTAGTAATTAATAGCATTATGCAATTCACTGCTTATTTATGATGATTTGCCATATTTTAAAGGTAAATAACCAAAGTTTTTAATGTAGTACAAAGAATATTTGAGATTCCTGTTGAATTAGTAAAGATTTTGAGGAAAGGAGGTTTGAGAGAATTTGTTATTTATGTTATAACCTGTGACTCGGGAATATACAACTTTTTTTGGTCTTGAACCTTATTGTAGTCCATAAATGTAAACTAAATGTTACTTTATATATATGCACTCTTCACTTAGTTGGAATAGGGTCAAATAAAATTTTTTTGCATATTTATTACTAGAAATTATTTTCTATATAATTAAAATGATGAAAGTACTTTAATCTGTTTATCATTTAGTTGTTAATTTTTGGGATGTTATTTTGATGCTGCCATTTTTACTTTAGTTCGTCTTTGTTATTTTGTGGTTATCTGTAATATGTAATATTATACATTTTTCATACATATTTTAATCATTAACGCTAGCGTTGTTTGTAAACTGGTAAGAAATCAGATTCGATGTGATGTGATATATTGTAGCTTCTTATCGAAGGCAAGAATCTCTCAGCAATTATGCCCAGAGAAATCTGCTAGCCACTTTATTTTTATTCATGATGTGATGTACAACTAGCGCCACTTTCAGTCTTCTGCTGTGTTAATGGTTTTCTGTTTCTATATTAAAAAACGAGATGCAATCAAAACAAAAAGATTATACATTATCATTAGAAAGATTATTTTCAGTTTATAAAATTTTTGTTTTTTATTTTAAAAATCTAAAAGATTATTCATTTCTGTTATATATAACAAAATACATTTTAAAAGTTTAAATTTTTTGAATATTTATTGCGATATTTTTATATGTAAGTATAAATTTATATTATTATTTACTCATTAGTATAAGTAGGTTATTTATATAGAAGCTAAGTTTCTAAATACAGCTTCAGCCATATTCACATTAGCCGCTAATATAATGTTATATTTTTGAAAAAAAAAAAAGTATTTCAAGTGAAAATAAGTTATTAATAATTTAAATTTCTTGATATCTAATAAATATAGTGAAATATGAAAGGTATTAAGAAGAAACATGAATCGCATAACTTCAAAATCGCATTAAAATAATCTGCATAAAGCGAGACCCAGGTGTATTTAAATTTATTCAACATGTTTGTGATATATTTATTTTAAACTAAAAAAGTATACGATTACAATTAGATTTTATTTGAAAATGTTTGTTTTTAAGAAGATAAGTTGTAAAACATAGTTTGCTTCATGGCTGATGCTTTGACATATAAAAAAACAAAAAAAAAAAGTTGTGAAACATAATTACAATGAAATAAATGGAAACTGTTTTACTGGTTAACAACAATTGGTTAAGAAATTTTTAATGAAATTTTAATAATAATAAAATATAATTTTGAATTTTAAGACATATTTTCATTCTTTTATGATATATCAACTAAAATTTGTTTCCATTTTAAAAATTGAATTCAAATTAGAAATATTTTATTCAATAATTTTTATGAAGAGGCAAGATTACAATCCAATAAAAAAAAGAGCAAACATGATCAAAATTGTCACTAACTTTCAAATAAGAAATAGAAGAAGTTGGACCTTAAATAAGCTAAAAACAATATAAAATTGTAGTGTGAAATTTTTAAAAATAGCTTAGGTTTTTGACTATATTAGAATAATATTAGAAATATATATACATTTCCTAGCATATAAGTTTAATTTTCCACAAATTGTATTCAATATTAAATATACAATATTTCATTTTTTATGATATAATTTAAATTTTAAAAAAATTTTGAAAATTATAAAAAATGTTTATACTAAAAAAAGTATTTTTTTCATTTAAGTATAATGTCAAAAATGCTCAGAAAAACCATGTATTGGTATTTGTCATTTTGCTTTCTTATCTTTTAATTATTCCTCCCATCTAGGAATAAAAAGGAAAACTAAAAAACATATAATCATTAAGTGACACTATTTAATGTAAATAGAAAAACTTTTGGACTTAGGCCAAGTCAATGCCATTACATTTTATTATGAGATAAACATTACTGGCTTCATAATTTATGTAAATTCCAGAAAAGAGTTAATTTTACTTTTTATTATAAGATGTATATACAGTGAAGCCATTACTTCAATTATGCACTACCTAAAAAGGTGTAAAGAAATAAAAGCATTACAATTCATACTTTTAATGCATTTTATATATCACAAATGATATATCAGCAGCCACGTAGTGCTTTCATTAATACCAATGATTCTTTCATATTGAAAGCTGTTAAGTAGATTCCATTTGCCAATAGCACAAAATGGACTTTCACCATCAAAGTCTTATCTCAAAACAAGATTCTCTTTTTGATTAATCAAAAAAGATTCCACTGTTATGAAAAATTGGAATTCTTATGAAATTCAAAGATTCTTTTTCTTCATAGATATTACTGTATTCTCATCAATAGATTCAAGAAAACTCACGGCTGTTTATGCTTATCTGCTTCATACATGGCATTTAAAAACTGGTGGCCTGTGGAAATGTGATAAACACAAGCAATAAATCCATAATTAGTAATCCAGTAAATCTATCTGTCATAGGGTTGAAAGGCTCAATTGAAGCCACAGATGATTCTGCCTTCTGACAGGAATCTGTATAGATACCTTTATTATATATTTTGTTAATAGTTAAGGTGTCGAGAAAAAAATCATTACCCTAAACAATAATGATGTTAACGTCTAAGCACAAAACAAAAATAATACTCTTTTAAAGGATTAAAATATTAAAATCATATAAAAATTACCAGTTTAACTACTGACCTTGTGGGATTCATGGAGGATATACAAACCTGGCAGTTTTTTCAATGATGCAACTACATGAATCTTACTTAATGAATTCCTGGTTATAGTGTCTTGAAATTAAATAAAATATCTGTTTCTTTTAATATTTCTTATTTGCATTTGTGTTTAGATAGGCTGGTATCATCTTGATGTCTGTTTTAATATACTGTGTTTGGCATCTTTATTTACTTCTCTTTATATATGTGTGTGTGTGTGTTTTGCTACTACTTGTAAACAAAAATGATTAATTGTTGCAAATAGGATGGTTTTGATTGTGTTGCTTTGAAGAATTCTAGCATTCAGTTATGAGTGTGTGAGATATAGGGAGTGGAGATTGTAATGTTTGATTTGTTATTTATAATTATTTTAGCAGAAATATAATCTGCTTATTGTGTATGTATGTGTGGTGTTTTTTTTTATTATTATTAATAGCTTGAAGAAAAAAATGATATCTTTATCTTCAAAAAGTTGAAATTACATACATGGTTAACTTGTGTTTTACCTTGTCAAATGATAAACCTGAAATAAACAATCTACTGGTTATAATTAGTTTTTATTACAGTGTATGATTGTTTATTCACAATTTATTTATAAAATACTGAAGCAAGAAAAAAAAACTTTTATTTATTTTAAGTGTTAAAAGATTGTAAAGTCAAACTTTAGTGTTTACTTTGACTATTTCAATTTCTATAAACAATAAACAGATGTCTTTGAAATAAATCTGTTAACTGACTGCAAATCACTTCTGTACTGATTATTAAAGAGGGGGGAAAGGTTGTGCTTTCAGTTGTTATAATGAACTTCTTAATAGTAAATAAAAGATATCAGCAATTATTTTAAAGTCTGTGGAAAATATTTACTTTCAATCCACTTATTTTCTGCACAGAAAACTTGTAAAAAAATGTCAACCCTTATGATAACTTGATTTGACTTATTAAGGGCTGTTAAGATAACTGTACTTTATCTTATCTAGAGCTTAAAGCTATACTACAACTTTGTAACAGATTCCTGGTATCAGCATCGTAATATCAATATATATATATATAACATTCCTCCTGTTTGTTTCAACAACATAATTTAAATTCTAAACTAATTTGAAATTTTTATGTTTAAATTATCAAACTTCTAATAAATTTAACATGTATACATATTGTTGCTACGTTTTTGCAAGCAAAACTGCCTCCTTAATTGAAAAGGCAGGAAAATTATATTGAAGCTTATGTATATTGTATATTTTAACTACTCGTGTGTGTGTGTGTGTGTTTGTATGGACTTGCTTATAAATTTTTATAAAAATAGGACCTTAACCTTAAAAGATTTATTATTACCACATTCAAATAAAAAAATTCCAAATTTTCCATGCACATTTGTAAATATTTTTTATTGGAATTTTTATTAATTATAAAAAAGTTCACTTTTTCTTTCTATTCCCATAATTTATTCAAAAGTAGTAAATTAAAAGTTTTTAGAGATTTTTTTTCTACTGACTAATAAATAAAACCAGTCTATCTCAAAAAATAAATAAAATTAGGGGAAAAACAATGCTTTTTTAGCAGCAACTCTCCAGGTTTATCTATCCTTGCTAAAGATCGAGAAAATGTATTCTAGCTCCAAATTATTATGTTTATAATTCAGTGTGATGTAATATCAAATAAATTTAAAGGACTCATAGATATATGCATCTTATTATTATTATTATTATTATTATCATCATCATATATACTACAGGGTAAAGTAGTCTTTTTTAATGTTCAATCTATGTTTTACAAAATTATACCATGCATATTATTTTTGGTAGATCTTGTGCGAAAACTGCTAGAGCTATTTGTGAAACTCATAATTTATTAGATATGCGTCTGTATCAATGTGATTTGTGACATTTATTTTAAGAGATCTCAGATTCAATATTTTTCTTTCTAAATATACAAAAAAACAAACAAACCCAGCAACCATCTTTTTTTTCTCTTCAACAATACTTTATTGGACAATAAATAGGTTATGTAGGTTTTTTACAGTGGTATAGATTGTACATTGGTTCATGTGTATATTACAGTACAATGAATGGGGTTAAGATTACATAGGAATATTTTACCATGCCTGAATAATAATTTTTTATTTTGTTATCGTCAATGTTTTCAATTCTATGCTTATTTGTGTGTTCATATATAGACACTCGTCTCCTTATCAAACTGTTCCCTCTTGAAGCCTGGCCATTGATTTAGCAAGAACATTATAATTCTGGTGTATTGCTATTTTAATCTCTGTTGTTCATTGATAACATCTCAGATGCATCTTCATAGTCCAGGTCAAATTTTTCATTGGAAAAATTAACTGGTTGACAAAGTGAGTTAATTTGATCGTTATCTATTTCTTCAGTTTTTACTTTTTTTTATTCTTATTTGGGGATCGGCCTGGTTTTCTCTTTTGCTCTACTTCTAGTGGTATATTTTGGGATATATCTCTGGTTATTTCCTCCATAATTTGTGTGCTAGTCTTGTTTATTATTCTTGATGTTTGTGGTGTATTAGAGTTTGTTATTTATTTTACTATTGTTGAGTAGCTGTGTTTCATTCATTGCTATTTTCCTTTTGTATTATGTTTGTTTATCTAATCTTTGAGTTTCTTTGTCATTAGTTTGGGTCAGATCTTGCTTTTTTATAATATTGTTTGCCTTCCCTTTTATCCTGCCTTGTCCTGAAGGCTTATTATGCAACAGGTTTGGTGCTTGCTCATCAATTTGTGAGTTTGTGCTTCTTATTTTATTTTGGGTGTTTGCTTGGTCTGATTCCTGGACCCTCATTTGGTCTTGTGTGTTTGATATATTTATATTATCAGATATTTGGAATTTTTTTTTGTTTTTTTTTTTTTACTGTTTCTATTTCCAGTTTTTTTTTTGTCTTATTAGTATCTGTATATCTGCTATATTTTTTTGTATTTAGTTGATCTTTATTGGTATTTCCCCTCTCATTTGTTGTCTGCTTAGCATTATTTTGTTGTCTATATAATAGCTTTGCCTCATCTTTTATAGTAGGTCCCACATTTGTTCCCTGCTCTGGTTCCTCTTGAGGCATATCGGATGAGGTTAAGTGGCTTTTAGTCTTTTTGTTGTTCATGAAATTTACTACTAGGTGTCATCTATTTCCGCAACCCTAGCATTGTTGTCTCAGACCTTTTATTTGAAGAGTAGAATAACTTCCTGATCTATTATCTGGTTAGGGATGTTTTCAGGATTGATGTTGTTTAGCTTAATTGTAAAGTGAAAGTTGTTAGTGTAACCTGAAATAAGTGTGTCAGTGCAGTAGATCGGTTTAATTTATATTGGTTGACCAAATGGCTGTATTAGCTTTGTAAAATACTGAATATTATAACCAAAATATGTATTTCTCAGTGTCCCTGTGTGGTAGTTCTGTAGGTTTTTATCTATTATAATGAGGGCATAATTTTGGAGCGATTTAATTTTTTCCTGGAACTCTGCACATTGCTTTTCATTAAAAAAAAAATCAGTCTCGATATATCTAGAATTTGGGTGGTCTCCGATTACTAATGCAGTATGTCACATTTGTTTCTCAGTTATTTCTTTTTATAGGAAGTCTTTTGGGAATTTATATAAGGATAAATTCCCATCAGTAACTGCCAAAACTAGAGATTTATATGAGAATTTCTTGAATGTTTTGAATAATTTGTTTGGTATAGTGTTATTAAATTTTTGGTTGATTTCTTTCAGATGTTCTTCAGTCCATGTTTGGAATTCCTATTCATTATTATTTTGATTGCCTATGCTTATGTCCTCAATGTAATTTTTGTTGGCTCTTCTAAATCTTGTTATATCTTTTTTTTTTGTTAAACGATAGATAGTTTTTATAACATTTGCATATGTTTTAGTATTGTTTGTACTGTTTGAATTTGTGCTAATATCTTTTTTGTTATCTAATAGATTTTTTTCTTCTGATGCTATGTTTGCTTTTGATACTAATTTAGTTTTATATCATAAGCATAAGTTTTTTTTTTACTTTTTTTCTTAGAAAAAGTTCTTTTTGTGTTACTTTTTTCTTTCTTATTTCCTGGTGAGTTGTGTTCCACTCAAAATGTTACACTTTTTTTTACTTTTTGGTAGCACTGATAAAACATCTACTTTGCCAGTTGAATAACAGATCCGCATATAACAGGGACTATCTTTTCTATGAGTATATTCATTAATTACTAGATATTATGTTGGCTCAGAAAAGAAGAAAATTAATAGCAATTGAATTTTTTAATAAATTTTGACTAATTATACTGAAATTTTTTTAGCAAGATCTTCAGTTAGAAGCAGTTTAGTTAGTGGTCTCAAACAATTTAATCTGTCTATGTAAGAATGTTCTGAAGATATAACATATGGGAGTTATTTGGTTTTTATAAAATATTTACTTCATTGGTTTTGTTATAATACATAAATATCTTATAAGTTTTTAATTTACTCATTACTTTTATGTGAAATATTTTATTCAATTTATTATATTTTAAACTTTTTGCAGTACAGAGTTTTTACATAATTATTATTTTCTGAATGCAGAAATTAGTATTATTACAATATTATTGGGTGTAAATTATGCTGTATGATATGTTATTCTGACTTTTATATGTTTCAGTTTATGCACAAGATGGTGTATAAATTGATATTTATAAACCTAGGTTCTTCTATAGAGAGAGAAAATATTGTTATTGTATTTTTTTTTTAGTCACTCTAAATCAGTTATTCCCAACCTCTTTTGGTCATGCTCCACACCTAAAGCATTTCTAAAATCTTGATCCCCCCCCCCCCCCCCTTTGTATCATATAATTCTTTTTATTCAAAAAGTGAAATCCTATTCACATAGAGGAAGCCTACAAGACCATTAACAAAAGGATAGTTGAAGTACATGGAATTTCAAACCACTTAGTTTGCTCCAAGTAACAATGGAGAGGTAAAGAGGAGCAAAGTTTATGTAAACAGAAGATACCTAGAAAAAGATGGCTCAGAAAGAAGGAAATTTTAAAAACATTTTTAGCTTAATTTATGAATAATAAGATATAAGAACAGTTAGCAGGCCTTCAAATTCACTGTTAATAACTTATTCTTAATTGTTCCTTTTAAAAAATCGAATTGCCCCTGTTGGGAATCATTACTCTAAATACAAGCTTGCAAATGTTATGATGAAATTATATCCAAATTGATTTGTGAAAATGTATATTACTATAAGTTGAAATTAATGAAATTCCACTATTTTTTTAATACTCTATTAACTTTATTCATTTTCTTATTTTGTCTATCCGCACATCCTATACAACCGATACACACAAAACCACATACATGAGGAAAAGATAAATAATCTCCAATATGCTTATTTCATGCTGAACTAGCACTCATCAGTTGGTCTAACTTAAAAGAATATATAATATACTTATATTTAAATATTAAATTATTTTTATATGTTATTCTATTTCTAATAAAAAATGTTGGAAATATTTTTTAAAGCTATATTCAAGAAATAAATATTTTATACATTTGGTGTAGACATAATCTCTATTTGTGAAACACTCAAATAATAATTTTAAAAAGTTTTATGGATATATATTTATTTTCGAGTCTGGTGAAATTGTTCTAATGGATTGATACTTTTTTATAATTTAGTTACAAAAATGTTTTTTGTTTTTTTTTTCTAACAGAATTTTTGCAATCAGTCTTATTTTTGAAACTATTGTAAGTAGAAGTTGTAGGTGGTCCACTGACTTGTACCATCTCAACAAAATTCTAAAGGGTTCTTACTTTCAACAACAAATTTATTTGCATTCTATTTAGGTACATAAACAGCTACAATTGAAATCAATTACAACTTATGAGTTTTTTTTTTTATAAGCAAAAGGTGAGTGAGATAGTCTATCAATTAAGCAATTCATAAGATTAAGATTTAGTATAGCTGAATCCTTTGAGTAGAGTTCAATCAAGTTTTGATCTGGGATAGTGAGCTCCTGGACTTAGGATTTCTGTGGGTACAGACGGTTGAGATCGGTATGGTGATGTGATTAAAGCCTAAACTGTCCCCATGTCTGGTCCACCAACCAGGGTTGACCAGTGCATTTATCATCCTCTTTAAATTTACACAGGGTACTGAAGAAGAGTTTATCAATGGGGTCGTCACAACCTTTATTGAATGTGACTCTACAGCTGACTGACCACATTGAAAAGTTTATAAACGTGGCAAAACGTATCAATGCAATGTTTCTTTTTTCGAATGCAGGCTTGAGCATGATGTAGGCAGGGTCTGAATTGTTGGTTCTATTCAGTGCTAGGTTACGTAGGTATGTCCACGATCCACAATAATCAAGAATATGGACTCCTCCTGTTTCATACATAAAGGGCAGAGGGGGTCGATATTATATCCCCTTTGATAACAAAGGAAGGCTGCAGTAGGAAGAGCCCTCAGGTTGACCTTCAGGAGAAAGTCAACAAACTTGGGACTTAGTTTGAGTAATTTTGTTATCTTTGAGAGTTGCGGTATTCCAATTGGAAGTACATTACCGGTTTTGGTTTTGCCCTCTGAAACCAATTGGTAGACTTGCCAGTAGGATAGTTTATTTTGGAATAGTGAACTCGATGTTCTAAAGTTTTGAACAGTGATAGACACTTGATGTTGGATCCAAAGTTTACGCAGCTTAGGAGGGGGCCGATCGGTAGGATCCACCTCTATTGGGAAAGGGCATTCCATCTCTAGGTTATCTTTGAAGATCTTATAGAGAACGTTATGGGTTCTTTGGAGATAGAAGACTTTGAGAGAATGGAGTCCGAGGCCATTGAGGAGTTTTGGTTTTTGAAGCACATTCAGACTGATGACAGGAGCTTTGCTCCCCCAGCACAATCTCCTGCATAGGGTTTCGATTCGTTTGGTAAATCTAATTGTTGGGGAGAAACTGGCCAAGTAATATAAAATTTTGGGTAAAACCACTGAATTTAGGAGGGCTACCTTCCCAAACAGAGAAAGATAAACCTTGGATAATGAAGTAATTAAGCCTTCAATCTTGTTGATTAGGGAATTTTCCAGATCTCTCCTCATGATGGAAGGGGGAGAGGCCAGATGGAACCCAAGAAATTTTTGGGGGGAGGCCTCAAACCAGCCAGAGATCTTCTTGCCAGTGAGGATTGTCCAGATAGCCGACTTATCTCTGTTAATGCTGAGACCGAATTCGCTTGCAAACTGGTCCAAGAGTTTCCTGAGCCCCACCAACTCACTCTGGGATGAAAGGAATACTACCACATCATCCATATATGAGATGTGGCGTATGTTCTCCTTCAGCATAGGTATTGCAATTCCAGGGAAAGAAGCCTCTATGCATAACAGCAGCGGGTTGATGTAGGCAGCAAAGAGGAGAGCACTCAGAGGTGAGCCCTGTGGGATGGAAATACAGGGCCGAAATCCTGGGGCAACTCTGCCATCCAAAGAGAGAAATATTTCATGATTTTGCAGGAGGTTCTCTATCATTTGGAGGTAAGCTGCAGGTACTTGGAGCCCCTCCAATACACTGAGTAACACATCGATCTTGACACAGTCAAAGGCCCCAGCAAAGTCGAGTTGAATTGCGACTGGCCTGGGGTTTCTTTTTCTATGAACATAGTCAACCAGAAGACGAAATCGGCTGACGGCATCGGCAGTCGAGCTCCCTCTCTTGGCAAATTGATAAGATGAAAGATGACTAATGATGTTATCTTGTATATCCTCTTTGATGAGACTTTCTATTGACTTGGTCAGTAAAGGAAGCATTGAGATCGGACGGAGATTTTCCAAATCATGTGGTGCCTCCCACTTTTTGATAAGAGGAACCATGGCGATTGGACAAACCCCATCAATCTCTCTGCAGTCATCTGCCAGAAGATCCACCATTCTCTTGACTATAGGGATCGTGAAAGATCGAAGATGAAGCAGTAAAAACTTAGGAATGCCATGCAGGCCAGGATGCGTTCTGTCAGGCATGGACTTGAGTTTTAGAAGAATTCTGGCCTCGGTGATTTTGTGAGTGGCAGAACTTTCTGTGATAAATTTTTTACGCAAGTTTGACACACCAAAGGGTTGGAATTTCCTGCAGTAGTGTTCACGAATCCTGGCCAACATGGATGTTCCTGCAAAGCTGTTGCCCTGTACCTCGATCGATCTTGGGGCCTTGGACTTTTTGCCATATCCAAGGGCCCATCTGAGATAGCCCCTGGTCCAGCAATGTTGATGGTGAATGTATTGATGGGCCCTTTTGACTGAGAGATATTCAGCAACTGCTCTCTGTAAGAATCTGTATTTAGCCTTTAGTATTAGGATGTTTGGGATATTCTGAGCTACATCGGGGAGTTGTTTTAATTCTCTGGAAATTGAGTCCAGCTCACTAAGCATCTGAATTGGACCCTTGGATTCACTAGTGCATCGGTTAATCAGGTCTGTTAATGAATTGACAAAGACACTCCAGGCAATATGTGCAGGGAGAGAAAGAAGTTGCACCCTATTGAAAGTGATGTAGGATTCTGATATTAATTGAATTGTGATGTTGTATTTAGTGAGCATCCTGATGGTCCGAGGCATATCAATTGCTGTTTGAGTGATAGTACTGGGATTGATTCTTACCTCTAAAGCAAAGTGGTCTGATAGAACAGTTGGCCAGAGATGGGCCTCCAGGATGGAGGAGAGAGATGGAGAGAAGAATGTAAGATCTATTAATGAAGAAGTTGTTCTGGTATAAAAAGAGAACGCTGATTGGGGAAAAAATTTTCTACCACTAATCAAGGGTTGAGTCAAGCACCGAAGGAACTTTGATTGAAATAGTTCATATGAGTGGTTAAAGTCCCCAATAATCATCGTTGGTAGAGGACTTGTCCTGAGAGTGGAATTAATTATATGAATTACACTATGAACAAGTTGTGAATTTTTTGACAAATAAACATTCACTAAATTTAAGGACCATCCTCCAAATTGTACTATGGCAATAAGGCAATTGGAATCGATATGTAGAATCTTGAAAAGAGATATTAAGGATCCTTTATTAATAACTATGGCAACTCCCCCAGAAGCTGAGGTAGAGTAGCTGTAATGGAAGTAACCCAAACTGTGAATAAGGCATCAAAACTTGAGAGTCTGATTTCACATGTAGCTTTGTCTCACAAAGGCAGAGAATGTCCGGGCCAGAACGATGGAACCAATGTGCTAGAGCATGGGCTCTGTCACGGGAGTTCAGACCTCATACATTGATAGAGACTATGTTAAACAGGAATGATCTGATCGACTTCCCCATCCTTGGGAGGCCTGATCTTATTAGAACTGAATTTGTTCAGATCAGGGTTCTCTCCAGAGTGCGGAGAGACCACACATGCTTGGTCCAACTGTGATTCATCCCCAACCAATGCTGAGAAGGGTTCTTTTGAATTTTTATGATCCTTAACAAGACTTTATTATTTTAAAATGCTTTTGAAAATTACTCAAGTAACTATTTTTATTTAATCATTAATATATATATAAACACTGAATTGAATTTATTAGTATACATACATATAATTTTCATTTTACCATGTCCACTTTAATCACCAAATAAAGACAACACTAAAAGCAATCATTTTGAAATAATTAGTAATAATCATTAAGCTGAAAAGAATGATGACATAGTTATATGCGCAATGAGATTGATAAATTGTAATAATGAAATAAATTAATCTATACACCAATTCGAAAGTAAAATTCAAGTCATAACCCATTTTATCAAACAGACGAAAATTTATGATCCATATTACTATTTTTTTTTTTTTTTTTGAAGTTTATTATTTTTTCTTACGGGGAAGAAAAGAAGTTTTCCTTGCTACATCTCACATTTTTTAAAACAAAAAAATAAAAAGAATTGGAAGGTGTTACTCTAAATTGGCTGACATGAAGGTTACAACAGTTTTTTAAAGTAAATTTTGTTAAAGACAAAAAACAAAATAATGGTAAATTAATTGTCTCATTTTTATTTTTGGATTTAATAAATAAATTTATAATAGATAAATTTGTGTTTTAAAAACATGGGCTAGTGTTTTATTGAATTATTAATAATAATAATAATAAAATCTTTAATCCAAGAAGTCTCAGGAACCAAAGATTCTGGATATTGATCCAGAACCTTTCAATGGTAACTCCACCTGCATTTGAAATTGGACCTTTCAGCTGTTCATTTAATTTTAGCAATCTTTATAGATAGATTCAATTAAATTTTCAACTTTAATTGGTTAATTATAACAGGAAAGTAAAAATATTAAAATTAATGAAATTATATTTGTTTTAACTCAGTTTTTAAAACACAAATTAATTATTGCTCAGATTATTTAAAGCTAACTAAATTTTATTTAAAATTTAAATTTCTATTTATAATTTTTGTAGAAATGACAAAAACTAATCAGCTACAACATGAAACCCTTACAAGTTGTGGTTGTACATTAGTGATTTTTTTGACTTCTAAGAATAAATATTTTCTAATAAAATTTGAATTTAATAATATTCTTCTTCTAAAATAATAAATATGTAAACAAACTACAGAAAATATGTTTTCATTTTCAAAATTGAAACAAAGAAATATAGTTGTGATGTAATGAGTTGTATTGTGGCTTCTCCTTAAATGAAGTCAAGAATATCTAAGCAATTATGCCCAGATAAACCTGTTAGCCTATTAATTTTCCATTCACCACTCTAAGTTTTCCCGTATTCTGCTTCATCCCATTTCCACAACATAATCTTTGTCAACTCTATAGCCTTAATATCTAACTCCCCCATATCTTTTCCCAAACCCAGCATAAAAACCAATAATTCACTTTCTGTATAATCACTTTTTTCATATTTATTTTTTCCTAACTTCATTATATGTACCCTTTCTGTTTTCAAACATTTACATTCAATTAACAAATGCCTAATATTTTCTATTTCCTTCCTTACATAATTCACAAAATAAATCACCCATATTTTTCCATTTACATGGGTGTATATTCTCTTGTTGCTAAAGTTCCTGTTCAAGCCTTAAACAATAAACTACTTTTTTTACTATTGTCATATATTAACTCGCACCTAATATTCTGTTTATTTCTATTTATATTTAAACTCTTTTTACTCTCCATACTAGTTCTCCATCTCTCTAACTCCCTATTCTTTACTAATAAATCTATTCTTTTATCCCATTCCTTACCATTATAACACTCAACAATTCTCCTAATACAATCATCCCATCTTTTGTACAAATATACTGATATCTTTATCCAAATCTTTTGCATACCGCATTACCTTTCTCACCCATCTTGTTACCTGTCCTTTACTCATAACCCATTTAAATACTATTTTGGCTATTCTTTTATTATCCATAAACTGCAAAATCAACTCCCATATAAAAAACAAGAAATTACCAATCAGTATTGCTGTGGGCTGTGTTTCAGCTCATTTATAATAGCTTTAATATATTGATTTATTATACAGTTATTTTTTTTTACCCCAAAATGAACCAAAATCGGCAGAATAATGTTGAAAATAACCAAAAGAGAGTGAGTTGTAACCGAAGAATGCAAGATTACATTCCTTATATTTGAAAAGTTAAAGATTTATATTTACCTATGTGGTTATAATTTTTATAATAAGTTATAAGTTAAAGTATTGATTTCTGTTCTTTAATAATACTTCGAAATTGATTTCTGTTCTCATCTTTAATTTATTGTCTGTATTATTTATTACTGTCCCCAAAGTAATATGTTGAAAATATCTTTAAATATTTCAAATATGTTATTCATTATTAATAGATTTTATTGGGAACAGATTTGTTTATCAATAGTAATGCATTGTATATGTATTTAAATTGTTTATTATTTTTGCTGAATACATTTTTATTGATTTTAGTACATATTTTCTGTGCATGATTGTTAAGAAAAATTATAAAATATATATATAAAATGAAAAGTAATCCATTCCTAATATATTTACTTATTTTGAGAAAGGGATTTCAAAATCTATATGCAAAATATGATATATAGTGGATAGAAAGATGAATTATACTTTACCAAAACTGAGATAATGGTTATTTTAATTAAGATGCTTTAATTGAGTGTGTGGGGTATTGTTTTCTATTCAAAGGTAATATGGACTGATATTTCTTATAAAATGTATCAGCAGTGGATAGATATTAAGAACTAGTCTTTAAAATAAAAATCCAGAATGGATTGTGTTATGTTCGGAGATTTGCAAAATGAACATAATTTTGCTGTCATTTGAGAATTAAAGCTTTCTCTCAGCTTGTCTTTCGGAATGTCCAAACATGACATGAATTTGTTATCGACAGACCATTCATTTATTTAACACTATATAATTAATAAAAGTTGGATCTGGGTTGTTGACCTTGTGATATCCTTCTAATGATAATGTTCCAATTATATATGTACATGGATTGTCAAAATGATTTTACCCATGAGTTATTAATGATAATACAAATATTGTGTGTATCTTTGATCACCTTAATAGTATCTCTGTCAACAAGAGTGAAACACATTGCATTGGATATGTGGTTTATTTTCTTAGTCATTTCTTTTTAAGTATCAAAAATTAATTAATTTGGTTCTCTGACTTTAAAGGGGGGTGGGGGTGGATTGGACATAGTAACTAATAGTAAGTAATCTTTGAAGGATTAGATGAATGATCAACCACAAATAAAAAGAAGAATCCATATAAATATTTCACCTAAATGCAACAGTGAATAAATTAAAATTAGCCGTGTAAACTTCAAGGAGAGGAGTGATAATAGTGAAAATAAAATTTGTTAAATTATTATTTATTTGTTTGTTTTAACCATAATGATAAATAATCAGGGTTAGAAATAAAAAATGGACTTGCTTTTCTTGCTCTTTTACTTTTGGATTACCATTAAGCTCATTAAACTGCTTTTTTTTTTGTTAATTCATGATCACCTAACTGTTATCCTGATCTTAAGAAACTGAAGTGCCATTGGGCTGAACTTATTGCCTAGAAAATATAATTGTAGACAGGCAGTTGAAACCTTAAACTGAATTCCAAAAAATTGTGAAAAACTTAGAAAGAGACTATATGTAAGATAGATGGATGAAAAAGTGTGCTGGTGTGATGTAGAGAAGAGAGGCTAGAGATCTGAGAAGATGGATTGAAGTTGAAGAGATCTTCATTCTGTAGTGGATGACTAATAGTTGAAAATTATGATCTTGATCTTCATTATCTTTACTGATCCTCTTGTCTTTCCTTTCTGTACTTTGTCATACTCCTTTTGCCTCCAGCCAAATTTTAAATATTTTAGTTGCATCTAATTATTTTGCTCTTTATTCTAGTAACAGTTTCAATTGGCATAGTGTTAATTGCAACAGATTATCAGAATACTTTTAAGCTTTAAGTCGTTGGTAAATTATATCCAGAAATTCAGGATGCATTTAATCATCTAATACAAGTTGGAATGAACCCATTCAGATAATACTTTTTTTTTCCAATGAAATATTTTTCTTCCACTGTTTTTTTTTTTTTTTGCATTGTATATATTATTTCTAAGTAGCAATAATTTTTAAATATTCCCTTATAATTTAATACTCTTTATGAATTTCACCAACTAATAATTTTGACTGTTCAACAGTTTTTCTCAAATAAAGCATTGAGTAAGTACTGGATTGAAGAATTTAATAATGATATTGCATTTATTGGGTGCATATAGTGATTTAAAAATAATTAAAATTAATTTCAACTTGTGTAGTATCAGAACATATGAACTGGAAAATTATACTTCCAATCTACTAATAGCAATAAGTTCATATCATTGAAAATGGAAACAATCTAATTGGTTTATATGTTGATTCTGCCATTTTTAAATTTTTCAAAAATAAATTGTTACGCAGCTTAGCCATTGGTGTTTATGTATATAAAAGTTATCCAATCTGCAGCTATTGATAGTACGTTTTTATGGGAAAGTAAGTGTTTTAAATAGCTAGAATTAAAATATATATTGTATTGATATATCTGCAGTGTAATTTTCTCTACACCATTCTCACGTAAGGTACAGACTGTTTTCTATCCACTTCTAACACTTTGTGGAGGGGAGTAATCATAAACATATGACCAAAGATGTCTGATCCCCAAGATGCAAATATATCCCTCCACAAAGTGTTAAAAATGGATAGAAACCAGTATTTTCACGAGAATTGTATAGTGAAAATTACATTATAGAAATATTATTCATTAAGTGGATAATCTCATAGTCTAATTTGAAAGACTAATAAAAAGTATTAATATACTTCTATTAAGTGGTTTTTATCAAAACAGCAAGTTTGACACATCATTTAAACTTGCAACTGAATTTGTATATATACTGAACAATAATAAAGATATGTGTAAGAGATTGTGATGTAGGCCAACAATTGAGTGCTGGTTCAAGATTAAATGTGCATCTTGGGAATCACATCTTTCTCGTATGTTTTTAGACATATGTTTATGATTATAACCCTCCACAAGGTGTTAAAGCGGACAGAAACCAATTCCTCACCTTATGTGAGAGTGATGTAGTGAAAATCATACTATAGAAATAAATGCATTAAATGGCTAATATAAATTTAGTCTAACGAATAGCTAATAAAAATTATTAGTATACAGTATTATTCATTTTTTCCACAGTTTGTTTAATTTTGTATGCATGTTGTTTTTTTTTTTTTAAAGATAGTGAGCCTAATGGCTTCAAATATAACATTATTTTTTAATATCAAAAAGAATCAGCATAATTCCGCCTTATCTTTAAGAGTAACATTGATTATTTCAGAGGATGTCAATTTAAAAAAAATATTTTGTAAGACACTCCATATTGAAGTTAGAATATCATGTTATTAAGGATAGGATATTTGTGCAAAAAAACCCAGTTATATACTAAACATGAGAAATTTTCCAAATTATTTTTTCATGCCAATAAAGTTATTTGCTTTCAGTCACATAAAATGGAATTTCATTTGTCTCATTTTTGGTCTTCTTTTTAATCAGAGCATCCAGCTCTTGTTCTAACAATAAGATTTGTGATTGAAATAGGTATTTTATTATCAAAAATCCATACCCTTCAGCTGTGTCATTATCTACATTGATTTATTTATCAAAATTTTTACTTATACAGCATTTCAGACAAAATCATATATGTTTTGTGTGTATTCCAAAATATTGCAATTTTTAATCCAACATCTTCGAAAAACTCTATTAGTCTTTCAAGTCCAAATTTAATTTCATTTTTTTTATTTTATCCATAGCCTCTCTTCTCCACATAACATCAGCAAACTTTTTTATTTTATCCATCCATTTTACATGTTGTGGCTTTCTAGATCTCATACAATCTCTTGTAATTCAATTTAAAACTTTCAACTGTTCATTTCTTATTATTTTTTCTAGCAATAGGACCAGCCCAAATCGACAGATACCTTTTTGTTCTTTCACTCATATATTTTATTTATAATTTTTCCATACTTTACTGAGTAGTTGGAAGTCTCTGTTTTAATTATTCCTCTGTTAAATGTATAAATCTCAGATTCAGAAGTAAGAAGTGAAAAAGCATATATACTAAGAATTTTTTTTTTCACCTTCAAATAGGTACATTTTCTTTTAATACTAAGTTATTTCTACCAAAAACTTTCCATCCAAATTTGATTCTATAATTGATTTTGTTCATTATATTTCCATCTTTATTAATAATTTGACCAAAGTATTTGGAATTGTCTTGAATTTTATCTTATTTATTATTATCAGTTCCTATTTTCTTTCTTTCTTTTTTTTTTTTTAAAAAAAAAATCTTTAGTCTTTTTAGTGTTTATCTTTAGTTCTACTTTTTACTTTCATTTGATAATTCTTGCAACGTTTCCTGAAGTTCTAAAGCATTATTTGCAAAAACATCTACATCATTTTCCAAATCTAGATGACTTAAATAATCTTTATTTACTTACCTTCTCATTTCAATCCACAAAGTACTTATTATAGAATATTTTGAGATATAAAATGACTTTGTCATACATCCTTATCACTGTTAATCTTCTTAGTATCCCATGTAATCTAATCACTGCTGTTGCATTTTGATAAATATTC
Source organism: Epiperipatus broadwayi (assembly GCA_028023455.1). Lineage (NCBI taxonomy): Eukaryota > Metazoa > Onychophora > Udeonychophora > Euonychophora > Peripatidae > Epiperipatus > Epiperipatus broadwayi. The sequence continues at coordinate 17,382,766 of JAQFVV010000006.1, forward strand.
TTCAGAATATGACTATTCACCTGGTGTATGTTTAGATTATCCAAAGGTTTAATCCACATGGAAAAGCTAATTGAATCAAATGCAGCTTCATAATCTAAAAATCCAAGACGTAGTGGCAATTCATATCATAGATTCTTTCTATAATTTCTCTGAATACTTGGATCTAATCAAATATATCAAGTCCACTATATATATAATATTTTATATTTTTAAAAATAAAATTAATATATATATATTTTCAAAATGAAATCTTATAATTATCAAGTTTGTTTTGAAAAAAGACAACATCAGACTACCATAAATAAATCTATTGAATTATTTTTGTCTTTATAAAGCTTTTAGTTAAATTAAAATTTTAACACTTAACAGTCTGAAATGGCAGCCAACTGTAGAAAATAAAGATTAGCAATTTATAAATTGACTTTTCTTTGCAAATAAAATTACAATATTCATTAGCATCCTTAGCGAATTCGTTTCTCATTTTAGATGTTCACGAAGAAAATTACTTAACACCTGCTTCATCTAATTTTGTCTGCACATACCTATGTATACATATAAAGCTAAAATAGCTTTTTAAAAATAGCACACTGCAGGGCAAAGGGCTTTTCAACGGTTTCTCTTATAGGAACACTGAAGGAGAAAGCATTAATCACCGGCCTTGACAATTGCTAGGTAGCGAGGGTTTGAGCAATTACTTTACTCTGAATTTCAGAATAGCTGGATGCCATTTACCGACAAATATTGAACGGTTAACTGGATTAGTTAGGGGCTGCTTATCTGGAAATAAATTCTAAGTTTGATTGCAACTTGAAAAATGTTTTACTCCGTCTGTATTCGAATATGAGACAGTTGTATATACTTGTAATATGTGTGTGAAATGAAAATAGTAAAGCTTTAATTATATATTAGATTATAATTAAAAAAAAAAAAACAATTTTATCATTATTAGGAAACAAAATTAAATATTTGAAGTGTTAAATGTATTATTATTTTTATCTGGCGGGAGGGGGGGGGTATTAAAATGAGAATAGTTTATCGTTTATTGTTTTTTTTTTTATAACCGTTATCAGCTTTAAACAATTTACATAAATGTTTTATTTTCTACCAAAAACTACTACATCATAAATGTAAATTATTTTATCACCTTAAAAATATATTTGTACTGTCAATTCGAGATAAAGAATTTCAGTTGATAATGGTATATATTAGCATACACAAGCATTTGTTTGCCATTCATTTCAAGATTTAAAAGTAAGATAAAGATAAGACATTAAACCCTAGATCAGGGTTTAATGTCAGCAGCGCCAGCTAGAAAGAGAAGAGGATTATTTATCATTTGAAAGTCTGAGGTACTTAACATGGCCTCTTCAAAGGCGAAGGATTACAACTGACAATATTTAAAGCCAGCTATTGGGTGCTATGTTGGAGCCATCATTCAAAGATTTTGACACTTCCCCTCTTAAATTGTAACAAAGAAATGGTTCTCTAATCCTCAAGAAAGGTTTTTACATTGGTGTTCATTTGAGAATCCTAGGAATAAATGACTTGATAAGAGCATTTTCAATCAGTCACTTACCACACTGAAAGAGAGAATCCTTGAAAGTAATATATATATAAGGGAGGAGAAAAAGAAGCCAAACAATTGTCAATAAATCCATATAAAAGGGCTAAAAGAGAAATTGCTAGATCAATAGATTCTTGAAACGAAATAAAAAAAAAATTGATAGCTATCTTATAAATAAATCCCCCCCCCCCATATTTGAATTTTTGTATATATAAATTTTGTTATCTTTAAAATGATGCCCCTACTTTGACAGTTGTGCCTATGCTTATTAAATGTTTGCATTTAAATGTATTGTGTAACTGGATTTTATCAATTAATTAAAAACAAAAAAAAATCATTATTATTAGTGAACTTAGAACTCGTATTTAATAAACTATATATCTGTGCATTAAAAAAGATAGCAGAATAAAGCAGTGTTTATGTATCCCACTGCGAAAGCCGTTCTTTTCAACATCCCCCATAGAGGAGCGATGATGAAGTCATTACTGGCCAGACTACTCTATTGCTGGGCAATAAAAATCTGATCAAATTTTTAATCATTGTTTTAACCTTTAGTTTTGAATAACTATCCGTTTATAAGCAAATATGATTGACTATATATTATCTACCTCCCCCCATCCTAATGCTGATTGGAACTTGGAAGTTTTACTCATCCAGATTCAAATCCATGCCAATAATATGGAGACAGCAATGGAGTAAAATTATCTAAAGATTAAAATAATGTTAGCATATAAAATATTATATTCACCGAGACCATTGGTGTGAAATGCATTGATTATCATAACAAAGTATATTATTTTGTTTATTTATGGGTGTACTTGTTTCCACCAACTCTTTTAATATAAAATATAATACTCGGGAGCAAATTTTTCTTTTTTTCTATTCCAGGTCTGATTTTTTTTATAAGCTTTTTTTTTTTTTTTTGCTTCAAACTATTTAACTAAAGGTATATTTAGTGTAATCGCACACTGGATTCCAAGAGATTGTAAAAGGCGTAGAAAGAGATCACATAAACAAGTGTGTGGGAGCGATGTGGATTCGGAGAAGATGGATTGAATTCGGAGAGAGCATCACCCTGCAATGGATGGATAATGGTTGAAAATGATGATGATGTTATTTAGTATATATTTATTTATTTGCAGGTACAGTGGCGTCTTTAAATTTTCACAGCTGCCAGACTTATTTTATTGGGAATTATAATATATTAATTAATATTTTGTATTTAATCTTGTATTTGTATTCGTTTAAAAATAGTAATAATAAATACAGTAACAGTAAATGAAATACTGTATGCAGTATTTGAAAGTAAAATTAAAGGGAAAAACCCAATAAAGTATCTAATTTAAGAAGAACCAGGATTTTTTTTGTATTTTTTTTTTTATCTTTCAAATAGCTGTACATGATTCTTGATTTCAGTATCCTCCCTAAAAAAAGCAGCAACAATGGGGAAATAACTCGTAATCCTAATTTTTCCATTTTTTTTTATTGCAATTGATTCTTTAAAAAAAAAAAAAAACTTTAATTTTTATATCTTGCAAATCATTATCAAAATAAATGGAGAAGAGGCAGGCAAATTGTTAACTGGATGATTTTCTGCTCTGTGATATCATAGGGTACTATGATGGCACCACTATACTTCTACTTTAAAGAGCAATAGAAAGAAGAGGGATAGAGATACTGGTAATAATAGGTGGCAAGGGAGTATATACTTTGTCAGGTCTTTTTTTTTTGTGGATATCTTTTTATGTGCAGAAAGAAGAGAAGATATGGAAATTATGTTGAGGACATGTGCAAGGGTGGGTAAAGAGATGGGGATCAAATCAAATATAATGATGGTTAATACTGGGGAAAGAGATGTAGAATTTTTATTGGGGGATATAAAGTTAAGTGTGGTGGATAGATATAGGTATTTGGGAATCTTCTTTTGTAATCAGGAAATTGCTTGGATGAATGGGAGAAAAAATTGGTAAATGAAGCAAAGAAAAGAAAGGGTTTGGTAAAGAAACTAACAGTATTTCATATAATAAATATGATGTAGCTAGAATCGTATGGAAGGGAGTTGCAGTAGCAGGGTTAACATATGGTAATGATGCATTATGTGTTAGTAAAAGGGTTTTAGATTATTTAGAGAAAGTACAAAGGGAAGTAGGAAGACATGCATTAGATGCAGAGATGTGGACAGCAAAGGAGGCAATTTGGGATGTTCAAGTTTTTATATGAGAGATGCAAAAAGTAAAATGAAAATGTTTGGTAGGTTGCACTTTATGGATAGTAAAAGAATAGCCAAAATAATATTTAATTGGGTTATCAGTAAAGGACAGGTAACAAGATGAGTGAGAAAGGTAATGCAGTATGCAAAAGATTTGGATAAAGAATTTGTATCAGTATACTTGTATAAAAGGTGGGAGGATTGTGTTAGGAGGATTGTTGAGTGTTATGGTGGTAAGGAATGGGATAAAAGAGTAGAAGCATTAGTAAAAAGTAGGGAGTTGGAGAGATGTAGAATAAATATGGAGGGTAAGAAGAGTTTAAATATATATAGAAGTAAATGGAACATTGGATAAGAGTTAATTTATAATAATAGTAAGGAAAGTAGTTTATTGTTTAAGGCTCGAACAGGATCTTTAGCAACAAGAGAATATACATGTAAATAGAAAACTATGGGTGATTTAGCGTGCAAATTGTGTAAGGAAGGTATAGAAAATATTAGGCATCTGTTGATTGAATGTAAATGCTTGGAAGGAGAAAGGGTACAGATAATGAAGTTATGGGAGAATAGATATGAACAAAGTGATTATTCAGAAAGTGCGTTATTGGTTTGTGAAAAGATAAGGGGGATTTAGATATAAAGGCCATAGAGTTGACAAAGATTATGTTGTGGAAATGGGATGGGGCAGAATATGGGAAGACTTAGAGTGGGGAATTGGGAAATAAGGTGGCTAACAGGTTTATCTGGGCATAGTTGCTGAGATATTCTTGACTTCGTTTAAGGAGAAGCCACAATACAGCACATCACTGATAGTCAAACTATAATGGAGTGCAACAGTTGCATAAATGAATGCTTAGTTAAGTATATATCAGAGTTCCAAAGAAAAGGGGTTTAAAAGAATAATGGTTATAGGGAATATAAATGGGCATATTAAACAAATCAATGATATAAGTAATAAGAGTGGACAGCTTTTGAAGGTTTGTCAGAGTGTAAATTTGAGCATTGGAAAATTATCAAATATTTATGAGGAACAATGCACCTGGTCTGAAATAATATATTCTACATAATAGATTATGTATTAGTAGAGAAGAGTATGTAATAGTGATCATAATTTCTTTAAAATAGAAATGGTTATTAATGTGTTGGAAAATATTAATAAAAGTAGAAAAGATAGTGAAAGATGTGGATGGAGAGTGAATGATAAGAATAAGTTAGAAGAATATAAAATAAAAGTTGGAGAAACCACAGAAGAGTTGGTTGGGGATGAGTATAAGGACTGGGGTGAGGAAATAAAAAAAGTGGCAAATAGGATTTTAGGTGAGAATATTCAGAAGAATAAAAATAATAGGAAAGTAAGAATTAGTAAAAGTGTAAAAGTGAGGAGAAAAGCACGCAGAGAATATGTGCTTTTAAGAACAAAGAAAGTGAAAAAGATGTTAATGATAAATGGGAAAAGTATTTAGAAAAAAAGAAGTTGTCTAAAATAGATAAGTATATGGAGAGAATGAAATTGAATAATAAATTGTTGGAGGATATTAATAAAAGTGGAAGAAATGGAAGTAAAAATTTTTGGAAATACATTAAAAGAAGGAATGTAGGGAAGAGAGAAGTAGTATTACTAGATGATGAGGGAATAGAGTAGAGCTCTAGAAAAGAATTAGAGATAATCTTAAATAAGTATGTAATGGATATAGAAAAGATGTTAGATGTCAAGGACAGAGTGATAGCAAACATGAAAGCATTTAGTAATGGAAATATTAGGTTTACAGAAAGTGAACTGAATGAGGCATGTAAGAAATTGAAAAGTGGAAAAGCAAGAGATTTGGATGGATGAGCAGCAGAAATGGTAATGAATTTGGAGCATAGGGCAAAATTAAAGTTATTATCATGTTGTAATAAGATGACACAGAAGAGAGATTTTCCAGGTAGTTGGAATAATACGACAGTAAGGTTACTATTTAAAGGAAAGAGTAAGGATCATAGAAAGTTAAATAATTATAGTCCAAAGCAATAATGTCAGTGCTATATAAAGTCTCATATATAGTGACGGGAATGGTTTCAAAATGGACGGAAGAAAATAATATAGTGGGTGAAATGCAAGGTGGTTTTTGATCAGATAGGAATATAAGAGATAGTTTATTTGTAGTTACCCAACTTATGGATATGAGTAGGAATATGAGTAGAGTTATATATGGTTTTTATAGATATAGAGAGGGTGTCTGATAGAGTAAATAGAAGTAGATTTTTAGTAAGTTTAGTAAATTTGGGAATAAATGGAGCTTTAGTGGATAATAGTAAGAAATTATATGAAAATAATTACTATACATATCAATTAGGGAATATAGAATCAGTTAAAATTAAAAATGGGGTGGGACTAAGGCAAGGATGCCCTATGTCACCTATTTTGAATTTGTTATATTTGAGAGAAATGGAGAGAGCAAAAGAAAGACTAGGAAGAGGAGTAGAGATACCATTAATAGGTGTCAAGGAAGTATGTACATTGCCGGGTCTTTTATTTGTGGATGATGTCTTTTTGGGTGCAGAAAGAAGGGAATATATGGAAGTTATGCTGAGGACATACAGCACACAGGTCTGTGAAGAACTGGGGATTAAATTTAGTGAAGAAAAATCAAAAGTCATGATGATTAATGCTGAGAAAGAATTTTTATTGGGGGATATAAAATTAAATGTGGTGAATAGATATAACTATTTGGGAATCATCTTAAGTAATCAAAGAAATTGCTTGGATCAATGGGAGAAAAAATTGATAAATGAAGGAAAGAAAAGAAAGTGATTGGTAAAGAAATTAACAGTGTTCTCATATAGTAACTATGATGTAGCTAGAATTGTATGAAAGGGAGTGGCAGTAGCAGGGTTAGCATATGGTAATGATGTATTATGTGTTAGTGAAGGGATATTAGATTACTTAGAAAAAGTACAAAAGAGAAGTAGTAAGACATGCATTAGATGAAGATATGTGGATGGCAAAGAAAGCAATTCAAGGAGAAATGGGATGATCAAGTTTTTATATGAGAGATGTAAAAATCAAAATGAAAATATTTGGTAGATTGCAGTTTATGAATAATAAAAGAATAGCCAAAATAGTATTTAATTGAGTTATCAATAAAGGGCAGGCAACAAGATGGTTGAAAAATGTAATGCAATATGCAGAAGATTTGGATAAAGAATTTATGTCAGTAAACTTATACAAAAAGTCGGATGGTTGTGTTAGGAGAATTGTTGAGTATTATAGTGTTAAGGAATGAGGTAGAAGAATAGATGCATTAATAAAGAATAAGGAAATGGAGAACTGGTATGGAGAGTAAAAAGAGTTTAAATATATAGAGAAGTAAACCGAATATTGGGTGTGAGTCAATCTATGATAATAGCGAGTAAAGTAGTTTACTGTTTAAAGCTCGAACAGGATCTTTAGCAACAAAGGAATATACACATGAATGGAAAAATATGGATGATTTAGTCTGCAAGTTGTGCAAGGAAGGCATAGAAAATATTAGGCAACTGTTAATTGAATGTAAATGCCTGAAAGCAGAAAGGGTACAAATAATGAAGTTGTGAAAGAATAAATATAAACAAAGTGATTATACAGAAAGTGGGTTATTGGTTTTCAGTTGCTGGGTCTGGGAAAAGATAAGAGGGATTTAGATATAAAGACCATGGAGTTGACAAAGATAATGTTGTGGAAATGGAAAGGAAAGTTAAAGTGGCTAACAGGTTTCTCTGGGCATAGTTGCTCAGAGATTCCCGATTCTGTATAAGGAGAAGTCACAGTGCATCATGTCACTCCTATGGCTATATAGTGCTACTTTGTCAGTTTTGAGTTCATTTGAAATACTACAAATGAACTGACAAAAGCCCAAATATCACTGATTGTCTGATTCTACACTCTCAGGCTTTTTGAGAGCATCGTTGAGAGTATTTGGAAACTTACTCTTATTGTTGTACATAATGAATAATAATAAAAAAAATTCTCATAGATTATTTAAATATATACAATTATTTTTACAAAATCTGTTTATAGTAATAATTAAAAATGAAAAATTTTCATGATTACACTTAGATTTTTTTTTGACAATATGTTTTATTTTTAAAAGTACAGGTTAAGAAATTTATAGTAATGATAAAAAGGAAATTATGATCTGTATTGCTATGTTAAACATCATAATATGGAACTTTTCTGATATTTTAATAAATATAACTGCCATATTAAATTTTAGAATAGAATTTTATAACTTTATAATGACAATAATTTGTTCAGGTTTTAGAAATGTCCGACCAACAAAGATTTTGTTTTTGTTTTTTTATCAGCTTTGCTGTAATTATTCAATAAGAAAAAAACTTATTGTTCTCATTAGATATTTTACTTTTTTTTTCTTTATTTGCAAAGTTTAAGTATGATTTTTTTTAGGATGTTTTTCATTGGTAAATTTATAGTTCTAATAAATTTAAATACCATTTATTGATTCATAATATAGAATAAAGATTTTTATACTAAAATAAAATATTTAACTATTATTTAAACTTGCCAGTAAGGGTGATGCAAACATGTTGGAATGTGGAAGGATTAAGAGTCTATGTGTGTTGTAAGAAGTGAGTACATGTATTTTTTACTTTTGATTATTATGATATAAAAATCTGTAACTCTTGCCTTGAAAATTGATCCAACTAAATCAATTGCAGATTTTAGTTTTTCATATTTTGTTGCTTTTAAAAATTTAAATAATTTGTTGCAGAATAAAAGTATATTTTAGCATAATTATTATTACATATAACTGAAACAATGAAAAAAACTATTAAAATGAATAAATTTATTTAAGGAAAAAAACTTACTTTTCTCCTTTAACTAAAATAATGTTGTTTTTCCCCTACCTGATAAAATCTAAATCCTTTCTTAAAAATATGATACAATTATAAAAATAAAATCTTTATTATTAAAAATATCTTACGAAACAATGAAAATATCCATAAAATAAAAATAAAATTTTTTTTAACAAGTAATCTTTGTGTCTTAAAAATGTAGTGATCCAAATACCACCATTTTGTGCAACTTGATTGTTGCAATTTAGAGTGTGGTGACTAGACATCTGGAAACAAAAACTAAAATATAAATTCACTTTCATTCTACCAGAAGCATTCAACATAAAATTGCAATACAAATATCAGTATGCAGACCATTCACATGCTATCAACCCTTTGGAACAGACAGTAAGGTGATTGCAACATCTTATTCCTGCCTGAAAAGGGCTAGTAAGTAATTAAAATTAATATTACAGCATTACTGTTGCCACATAACATGTACATTTAATAATGGATGGAAAAGTAATCGGCAAATGTTTTTTATTACTGATCTAAAAATAAGCATGTATTTAAAATGGTTTATATTATTAAAAATTACTGTTATATACAGAATTCATTTGAAAATATTTATTTAATACTTGTTCAAGAGGCGTGCATCTTATGAGTAATTTAAAATCATAGTCACTTTAACAAAATCATACAGACTTTCTTATTACATGATAAATTTGTCATAGGTATATATGTTACTTGACAGTTTTCATATGTTTAGATTCATTTACTCTGATTTTTTCTTCCAGCTTGTTTAGTATTATATTTTGATGATATCTGGTACTGTGACTGACTTTCAACTTACATGACGTAAAGGATATATTATAAAGATAGAAGTTAATGCTTAAGAGTAAACCTCTTTTGAAGCTGAATGGTAATGTCTGTTTTCCTATGCATTTATAGAGAAAATGGGGTTGAGTTTATTTTCTGTTGCATGCATAGTGGACATGCTTTATTATTATTATTATTATTATTATTATTATTATTATTATTATTATTATTATTATTATTATTATTATTATTATTATTATTAATAATAATAATAATAATAATAATAATAACCTTTGACTTATGTAGTTGTGTTTCTACTGAAAATTTGGAGTGCTTAATAAAGCTACTATGAATTTTTTTCTACAGATTGCTGTATAATTATAACTTAATTGTTTTTTATTTTATGTGTGTCAAAGCGTCGGCCGGGAAGCGAATCCCGGGATAACTGCTTGTAAGGCAGCTGTGCTAACCATTCGATAGTGGCTTTAAAAAAAAAAAAAATTAAATCAAATAAATTAAGTGCTAAAAAAACTTTTAATTGTTTTTCTCTCTCTTTTTTCTTTTTAATTTAAAGGGAGAGGAAACATTTTGTTTGTGTGTATGTGTGGGTTTTCTGGCCCAACTGATGAGTGCTGGTTTGACAAGAAGTATGTATATTGGTGGTCATTTATTTTTTTCACATGTGTGTGATCATGTGTATCGGTTGTTTGAGATGGAGGATGAATATAGACTGAAAATTCCAAGTTCAAATTCCTCTATTATTTTATGTATAACTTTTATAATAGTATTTTTCAATTTCTATTTTATATAAATATGCAGGGGTGGTCATTTGAAAACAATCAGTGCTAGTGATTAGCGTTCTGCATTTATTTATGATATGCCATTGAGCTTCTTAGCCATTAGTTGTTATTTTTTCTTACTTTTTTATTTCTAATTTTTCATTTTTTGTCTTTCTGTTGTTGTTGTTGTTATTATTATTATTATTATTATTATTATTATTATTATTATTATTATTATTATTATTATTATTATTCTCTCATTTGTTAATAATAATAATAATGATTACAATACACTGTTAATACTAATAACTAAACCAGCATCTATATTTAAAAAATGATCAGGTTTATTTACTGTATAAGTTATGTATATATACATACATTAAGCTTTAACACACATATTACAATTTCCCTGTAGGTTTTTTTTTTTGCGTGTGTCTGCTTGAATGCACACGCATACATATAATAGATGTCGTAATGAGTTAAGTTTTTAAAACTGCATAATATAAATTATTTTGGTAGCATTTTTTCTTTCTGTTGTTTGAAAAATGTATTATTACCAGCAATTTCCTCTTTATTGACATCCGCTCTACATGTTAGAATTACTTATAGTTAATGAGTATATGATATCTATTTTTCCATTAATAACAGTAATTTAAAAAAAAAAAAATAAAGATACATTTTATAATAGAATATGTAGTTAAAAAAGTACTTTTGATCGTTTTTAAATTTGAAGAGTGAAAAATATTGAACTTTTATAATTAAACAATATTTCTTCGTCGTCGTCATCGTTTTAATGTTATCAATCTTTTACTTGATAAAAATCTATCATAGTTTAATCCATTCGTCTTTCCATGGCTTGTCTTCTTATTGTTCCAGCAAATTTATTTATCCCATCCATTTCATATGTCTTAAATATTTGTGTATTAACACATTTGATTCCCTCTATTCACTGCTCTGATATGTATGTATACCAACATGATAATCATTGGTTACACGATTAATCACCATTGGTTGACCTTCTTGCGACTTTTACCTTTATGAATGAGGATTCAAAATAGGAGTAAATGAATCAAAGATTGGTTGCCCAATTAATTGCATAAGTTCCAGCTTTGAATCCTAAATTCTCATTGATAATAGCAAAACCTAGAAATAGTCTGGAACGTGTGGGTTAATAAAATGCTCTATCATCTGGAAACTTGGATTACTCAAGCTTGTTCCTTTATCATTATTAATTATTCATCCAAATATTTGGTGTATTATTATCATTTAGAAACTTGATATATATATATAGTTATGTCAACAATTTATATTTCTCCTGCTTTATTTAGAATATTCACAATGATTCCATTATTTACTGGAAGCTTTATTCTTCATAGACTTTAATTTTTCATCTTCTCATTTTTGATTTTTTTCTAACAATATCAGTATTGTATAAGCTAGATTTGTTTTCTGTTATTTAGTATTATGTATAGAATATTTCATTCGTTTTTAATATCAATATGATCTTATTTTCATTACTGGAATAAATTTTCTTTGGAGTAATTAAGTGTCATTGGTGAATCTTTTCAAATATTGTAATTATTATAAAGCAAATATCAGATTTTAAAGTAGAATTTGACAAATGTATAATAAATCTATCTTTGTTAGTTCACATTAAAAATAATAATAAATGTTTTTTTTTTTGTTTTTTTTTGAGAGTCTTGTCATTTGATAAGTTGTTTTTTTAAATTTCATTTGTAGCTTTTTTATTTTTCATACCGTTTATAAAATCTTGGATATTAAGTTCTTTTAACTAGATCTCTTTTAATTATTTTTATATTCCTTTTTTTTTTTTTCTGTTTATATTGCCTTGTCTTAGGACAATTTTACTGGAATTACTTTTTTTTTTCCTGTTGTTTGTACATATGTTATCTTGTTTTTAGCCTCATTCAAGCTTGAGCAATCTTCAAATTCTATTAATATCCTAAAATTAATATTTGCAGGTTAGATGAGACTGTCTTTTTGACTTTCAGACTTTGTATCAACTTGTTTTTTACATTTTATTAATCAGTGATCACTTCTGTATTGAATTTTATTACTCTTCCAATTTATTTTCTTTGTTATCAACATGTAAAAAATATATCACTGCTCTGTTATCATTTGGATGCCTCCATTTTTAGGTGAATTTCTTTTTCTATAAGTCTGCATTCTTTTATTTTTGTCTTTATCCATATTTTTCCAAAGCATTTTTATTACGTAATTATTTTTGAATTCTAGCATTAAAGCTTTGTGATAATTTTAAAATGATACCCAATTGGATCAAAAAAATTCTGTGCTTCTACATTAAAAACTCCTCTATTTCTTTATAAAATTGAGAATTATTGGGCATAAACTTGAGTTATTTGTTATCATCTTCCATTTCATTGAGTCTATTTCAAATGTCACCAATTTTTAGCATGTTGTTCTTTTGGCTCTTATTTGTGATCAATATAACTACATATACGATTTGTGATCAATATAACTACATATACTTATTCAATAATTCTTCCACTTTTACCATTTTTAGCCTTAATGTCTTGGAATGCAATATTCACTTACTATTTATGAATTGCGCTTCATCTTTTCTTTTAACTTCATAAAGTCTAACAATATCCTATTTGATATTTCCAGCTTATTTGTACATTTATTTTTTTATTTCAAAGTAATCTTGTCTGTAGCCAGCCATACAGAAGATCTTAGAATGGAAGTCTAGACCTTCAATACATTGGCTTTTATAACTGTGTTCATTCATTCACCACATTGCTATGGGCTGACATTTTCATAAGGTATAAGTTTTGAAATGTAAATATAAAAATGGGAGTGAGTATTAACTCATGCAAAGACACACTGCCTTCAAAAAAACAAACAAACAGTGTATCAGTTAAAACTGTTCTCTGAGAAGAAAATACCATCATTTTTAAGACACGTGACCAAGAGAATAAAAACCGAAGTCAAGCTAAGTTATGAAAATGTTTAATAAAAATATAATAAATGGTGCAGTGGATCCATATTACTCAATTTAGAAGAGTAACTGATCTAATCAAGAGTATGATGATAATCGTGCTAGGAACAAATCAAGTTGCATAATATTAAAACAGTGATAATAATAATCCTATCCCATTTTTATTGGCAGCCAAATGGTGTGTGTATTTATGCTTATGGACATTAGAGCATAATTTAGGGTCTTTCATATTTATGATTATATTAATTTGTTTGTTTTTTTAAAGCTATATGTGTAAATTTCTACAATTTGTTTTTAAATACTCATAACATCCTTACTACAGGGAAGTTAGATTCCTTTACAATCTCTAGCAATGGCACAGCACACTGATTAACTTCCAATATTAAAGAGGATAGGTGTTCTTAAAGTTATCACAACATACACCTTTTTAAAAACATCATGTTTGTAAAATAATGGAATAATGATCCCTAATTCTTAAATATCATTTAAATATTATTTAGGTACTTATAACTGCAGATCACTTTCTAGTGAAGGAAGATTGCAAGAATTAGAACAAGAGCTGTTTTACATTAAATGGGATATTATTGGACTTTGAGAAGTTAGAAGAAAAGGTGAAGAGACAATTGATTTAAAAAATGGACATGCACTCTACTATTAATGCACAAATATTGGAAATACAAGTGGAGTAGGATTCATTATAAATAAAAAAGTGGAAGAACAACATTGTGGAGATTGGTGGTGTATCTGATAGAGTTGTAAGATTAGTTTACAACTTAATAGCAGATACCAAATTCAAATAATTCAGGTTTATGCCCCAACAAATTCTCATAGTGATGAGGTAGTAGAAGATTTTTATATGGATGTACAAAAGGTTTTTGATCTGGATAAACAACATTTTAAAATTGTTATGGGAGACTTTAATGCTAAAATTGGTAAACAAATGAAAGATGAAAGTGCTGTAAGTAATTGTGGTTATGGTAATAGAAATGAGAGAGGACATAGACTTGTGGAGTTTGTAGAAAAAGAAAGACATATTATGAATTCATTTTTTGAGAAAAATGTTAAATAGAAATGGAAGCATCCAAATGAAGGTATTGCAGAATTGGATTATATTTTGACTAACAGGAAATACATATTTCAAGATTGTAATGTTCTTAATAAATTTAACCCAGAGAGTGATCATCGATTAGTAAGGTGTAAGATACGTGTTAATGTAAAACTAGAGAGACAAAAAATATAAAGAAAAACTATATTTACAGTTGATATTTCTAATGTTCAGAAACATTCTAATGAATTTAGATTAGAACTTACAAATCGGTTTCAAGTATTACTAGATTTTGAACATGACCCATATTTGAATGAAATTAATATAAAAATAATTGTTACATTTTTAAAAACTACAACAAAGATAGCTGGTAGAAAAAAGGAGCAATTGACCAATAAAATTTCTACTGAGACTAGAGAATTTTATGAAGAAAAGAAGGAATATGAAAATATATACAAAAATGATGCATAATGCTGAAAAGTGTTGAAAATGATATAAGAAAGTATAACTGTGAACTAGGATGGAAAGCTGTAGCAAAGAATAAAAGTCTGAAGAGTGTAAAACAACATTTTGGTATTGGTAGGAAATTTATATCTGCAATAAGAAAAAAGTTGGAATTATTACTAAAATGAGAGATGACATCATGAAATGGATAGAAGACTATAGTAATAAAGAAGAAGTACCTCCTATATCTATTATATCTTCCGAATTGCCCAGAATTTTAAATGAAGAAGTGAGACATGCAATTAAATTTATGAAGAAAGGAAAGGCTCCAGGTAATGATGGAATTATAATTGATATATTAAAAGAAGCAGGTGAAGAAATAGAATTTTTTTTTAGCAAACTTATGTACTAAATGTCTAAATGATAAAGTTGTACCAGATGATTGGAAGAATGCAGTATTAATATTTAAAAATAATGATAAAGAAGATATTAGAAATTACAGACCTATCAGCCTTTTATCAGTTTTATACAAAATTTTACCAAGATAATTACAACTTGTCTACAGAGAACATTCGATTTCCACCAACCAAGAGAACAAGCTTTAAATGTGGGTTTAATACAGTAGATCATGTCCAGGTATTGAGAGAAATTATAGAAAGGACAAATGAATATAAGTTGCCATTATGCTTTGGATTTGTGGATTATGAAAAGGCATTTGATTTTATAAACATTTCTTCAGTAATTAAAGCATTGGATCATCAAGGTATAGATCCAGGATATTGTCATATTTTAAAGAATATTTATAAAAATGCAACAGCAACAATGAGATTACATAATGATACTAGGAAAGTCAACATTGAGATGGGTGTAAGTGTACAGGGTGCTCCAAAACCTTTTATAGCAGTGGTGCAAGAAGTATTTTGTGGATTAAAATGGGAAGCTAAAGGAGTGAAAGTAAATAGAGATTTATTTAAGTCATTTAGATTTTGCAGATGATGTAGTTGTTTCTGCAAATAATGCTTTAGAACTGCAGGAAATGTTGCAGTGGTTATCAGATGAAAGTAAAAAAGTAGGATTAAAGATTTATGTTAAAAAGACTACATAATGTTTAATAGATTTTCTCAAAATATGAAATTAATTATAGAATTAAACTTTGTTGGAGTGCTTTTGGTAGAAATAACTTGATACTAAAAGGAAATATGCCTATGTGTTTGAAAAGGAATGTTTTTAATAAATGTGTTTTACCAGTTCTTACTTATGGATCAGAGACTTGAACATTTAATAGAAGAGTAATACAGAGACTTGAGACCACTTAAGAAGTATGGAGAGATGCATGTTGGGAGTAACAAGAAGAGATTGAAAATGCAATATATGGGCAAGAGAACAAACAGGTGTTACTGATCTCATTTGAAGAAATCAAAAGACTGAAAGTGGATTTGGACTGAACATTTTGCAAGAAGAGATGATAATAGATGAATAATTGAAATTTTAAACTGGATTACAAGAGATTATAAACGACTCAGAATGTGTCCACGTGTGAGATGGATGGATGAAGTAAGAAAGTGTGCAGGGGTATGTGGAGAAGAGAGGCTAAAGATCGGAGAAGATGGATTGAACTTGGAGATATCTTCATCCTGCAGTGGATTGTTTATGGTTGATGATGATGATGAATTTTTAAAAACAAAAAGTAATTTTGAGATATCTTCCTCCTGCAGTGGATTGTTTATGGTTGATGATGATGATGAATTTTTAAAAACAATAAAAAAATAATTTTGTTTTGGTTACATAATTTAAGTTGAGCACAGGCACACACAAAAATATTAAGTATTTTTACCTGAATCAATTAAAAATCAAATTCTAGAATTAGTTTCAAATAACAACTTTATCACACCTTAAGAAGATAAATATGGAAATCATTTTACATCTTTCTTGTTATAGGTTACATGCTTATAAATGGGCAGCGGCTCTACAATGAAAATAAATAAGAAAAAACAAGGTCATCTGCCTGACTCATCTATAAAGGATTACATTGAATTAAGCTACTTAAGCAACATTTGTGTCAACAAGTTGTCCACTCAATACAATGTTTTAACAATAAATAACAACAAAAAGAAAAAAAAAAAACAGAAATACAGTGGCTATCTAGGCGCTTTCAGGTAAAAGTTTTCCACACATCAAAGCGAGGTTTCGCTTTAGTCCTCTTTTCGCCATCTGCTTATTAATCTTATTATATACTGCTTAATTTAGCTTGTGACAATTTACTAGAGAATCTATGAAATTCTGATTTGATGTCACAATTTATACTTACCATACATTAGTGTAACCACTTTTAGACTCTGCATAGGGGTCCTTCTAACCAATTAAACAGTCTTGCTATAACAGTCCAATAAACGCCTATGGATCTTTGATTTTTAGATTTTCAGTTGATCCCATGTCTAACTGGCTAACCAGTGCTGGTATATTTTCGAATGGTAGTTTTTGGCCTCATTAAGTAATTTGAGAAAAAGCTCTTCTGGCCCATTGTTCCATCCATTGTTAAAAACAGTCATTTTTTACACTATCCATATAGTGAAATATATAAAGGTAGCCAGTCTAATTTTACCATAAAGGCCATTCTTTATTGCCTTTGAGATATTTATACATATAATGTCTGCTTCCCTGATTCTTTTAAGTGCACAATAACATAGATTATTCCATATTTCGCACTGATCTAGGATGTGGCTCATTGTCTCTTCATTTTTATTACACATTGGACAAGTTGTATCAATTCTGTATCCCTGTTTGTAACACAGAAAGGCACAAGTTGGAAGGTTCCGAGGTGACTTTTATCAGAAAATCCACTAGCTTAAGTTCAAGTCATCCTTTTTGTCAACCTCGTAAATCTCGGAATGCCGATTGAGAGATGACTCTCCACTGTGGACTCATTGTTTTGTATCATACTAAATGCTTCCCAATAGTTAAGCTTGAATCTAAATAGTGCAGCTGATGACTTAGTTTTTTTTTAACAATTATTGATACTTTTGTTGCAACCAAATACTTGTTTGTTTGGGGAGAAGGATCCTTTGGTTCAACCTTCACCAATGGCAAGGGGCTTTCCATACATGGGTTTTGGCAAAATAATTTCACTAATATATTGTATGTTTTTTGAAATAGGAAAGTGGAGATCGAATACGATCCAAGCCCATTTTGAGCGTTCGGTTTTTGGAGAAGGCTGAGACTAAGAACTGGGGCTTTTCTGCCCCAACATAGTCTTCTGCATTGGGTTTCCACGTTGCGAATGAATGCCCTTGTTGGGGAAAAACTAGCCAAGAAATATGTTATTTTTGGAAATACTGTGGCATTGAGAAGGGCGACCTTCCCCAACAATGAGCTTTGAGAGCTATTAGATTATAATCATCTAAAATTATGGAAAGGAAAACTGCCGACTAGAAGCTGAATGCGCAATTGCGGTATGATTTGGAAATGTAACGGAGGGGGCGGGGCATTGAAAATAATGATGAAATATGGCATTGCTCTGTATAAATTTAAAAATTTGTTTGTTTGTTGTTTTTTTTTAGAAAAATTTTCGAAATTTTTTTGTTACATTATTATTCTCTCTAGTATTAAATTAATTGATTTATCATTAACTCATTAATGAGTCAGTTTTTAGAATTAGTTATATATATATATTTTTGGTTAATAAATTAATTTCATTCTGAATTGACAATTTGGACAAAGGTATGCTTATAAAGATCAGAGCAACCAAGGATAGGTGGATTTATTCTAGATACTTTCTTCAACATTTAAAGTGCTTTTAAGTCATAGCCTGGGAAAAGTTATTTACTCTCTTTGCTTACTATATCTATAAGATATTACACACGGGAAAGAGAAAGGTTAATAGCTCCGTGTGTGTAAAATAAATAAAAAATCAGATATATTAATCTTTAACTGAGGTTTAAAGTTTATATCTGTGCTAGAGATAATCTCTAGTTTCGATAATGATTAGTAATGGTCATTATTGTATTTATCTGAAAAGGATGGCGTCGGAGTTGTGAGTGGAGGGAGTTTGACAGTGGTAAATGAAATGTAACAATTTACTCTAGATAAATACTTTTCCTATAATAAAGATATATATGAGAAATAGTGATCTGGGCCAACTGATGAGTGTTGGTTCAGCACGAAATGCATCTTGGGGGTCATTTGTCTTTTATCATATCTTTATTTAAGTGAATTTAAAAAGAATAACACGGGAAAGAGAAAGGTTAATAGCTCCGTGTGTGTAAAATAAATAAAAAATCAGATATATTAATCTTTAACTGAGGTTTAAAGTTTATATCTGTGCTAGAGATAGTCTCTAGTTTCGATAATAATTAGTAATGGTCATTATTGTATTTATCTGAAAAGGATGGCGTCGGAGTTGTGAGTGGAGGGAGTTTGACAGAGGTAAATGAAAATGTAACAATTTACTTTATGTTGAGCTATGTTGAATTTAAAGTTTATATATATAATGAATAACTGAATATTACGTCATCAAGAAAATCATTTCATTGTTTGATCCCAGGAATCTTATTCGTTTATTTATCCATTGTATGTTTTGATGCATCGAGTGTGGCCCATGTCTGGAACATCTGGTGTTTACACTTTTTGCGAATTTTTCATTAACTTATAAACCATTCTATTGCTATTGTTTTTTTAATAATGAAAATGATCCAAGTATAAAGTTTATTTAAGTATTTTTGAATAATAAATATAATCATTAAATGTGTTCTTGTTTACGCGTCCATGTAGTGATAAGAAATGCTCTTCTAACTAAGTGCCCTTTTTAATTTAGTGTAATTGTAGAGGGATGGATGCTAAAGTCTTCAGAAACGATCCTCAACTGAAAATAAAAATATTTGATTTCTAATAACATGGAATTGAGATCGGGCTCTCTTTTGGTGCGTGAACGTCAGTTTCGTTACAATTCAATCTTCTATATATAGATTTCTTATCTCAGATTTATATGACGACGAAATGGATTATAATTTTAATTAATTATAAAACTTTGAACAGTTTATATTGTTGGGAAAGTGTTTGCCTTTTTATTTAAATGTAAAAAATTTAAGCAAAAAATAAAATAATAATAATTACTTTTTTTTTTAATAAAAAATGTCAAAGAAATTTTTTCGAAAGTCATTCATTTGAATATAATAAATCAATTTCACACTTCTTCCTACTATTAAAAATTGATTTTTTTTCCTTTTTGTTTTTATAATTTAGTAAAAGGAAATTTTAACTTTGAAAAAAAAAAAAAAGTGTTTTTTTTTTAGTCATTACTTAGAAGTAGAAAATAATTAAAGTCCCTTTTTGTTATTATTTTATTTGAAATAGATGTAATTTGCATTTGATTGATGAAAATAAATATTATTTATGATGTTCTTATTGGAACTAGCTGTAATATATATATATATTTACCTTAATGCTTATAAAACATTATTTTAAATTTTCGGTTATTTTTCTTTCTATATGTTATCTTTAGCCCGGTTTACTCTTGCTTAATTAAGTGGTTTGGAGGAACTGAAAATTGTTTCAATTTGTGATTGACCTTGTAAATAATCCTTTCTTTACATTGTCCTAACTTTGATTATTTCTCTCCTCAGGTGTGAGTAATACTTCACCAGAGGCTGAATAGGTCAAGATTAACAAAGTAGCATGCTATTTTGGTTTAGGATTAGTTCATTTTGTATTGAAAAGAAAAGGATTAAACCAGCTTTGGTGAAAAAATAAATGCTTTCATTGTATAGTAAGTATTGAAGTGGATAAAGCTGCGAGATAGGATTCTTTTAATGAATTCATTCTTGTTTGATTTTGTTACTATCCTTATTTGTTTTGTTTGCTTTAGGAACATTTTTAGTTGTTCTTAAAAATAGAAGTAATTCTTTAAAACGCAGAGTTAAGAAATGTAGCTAAATGTCTGGTTTTGTTTGACGTATGCCGTATCAAAGTTGCTTATTTTTAGATTGCTATTTTATTTTTATTTTGAATTATATAAAGATTTTATTTTTTTTGTTTTAGTTATTAATAATTTCTTGCGTATTTGAAAAGGAATGAAGATATAATTTTTAAGTAACAAAATTATTTTTATTATTAAGGCAGTTCTATATTTATACGAACCTAACTTAAATAAATACTTCTTAGCATATATAAAGAGAACAGATATATATATTAATAATCCTCAGATCGTTTGTGACTCATGCTATAAAGTGTCTCTTACGATGGCATTGTAGTATGTACTGTCACTCGATCAAAAAGTATTTTTATATTTTTTTTTATCATAGCTAATGTTAAACCTTCACTTGAATATTTGACTTAAACTTGCCGGAGAGTTAGTTTGAGTGCCGGAAGTGCTAACATTGGAATTGATCCAAAAAACCTCATATTCCCCAGTCTGACCCTTTTAACACCACACAGGCATCAAGAAATCATGGAACCCTTCACTAACGAAAATAGGGGATTATCTGTATTCTTAAATCTGCATATTGGGTTTAGAGTGTAAGCTGAGTAAAATAGAATTTAAAAAATATTTACTCAATAAGTAGTAATTTATGAGTTGTGGTGTTCTCTAATATCACATTCTAAAAACCCATTTATTTATTATTTTTTTTTTCATGTGTCATAGTATCAGCCAGGAAGCAAAACCGCTAACCCGGGACAACTGCTTGTAAGGCAGCTGTGCTGACCTCTCGACCACCAACATTTGACAAAACCCATTTATTTTGAGATTCATTTGCTTTAATCTTTGCTTCTTCTTAGTGAATATGACCTTTTTTTTTCATTGTCTAAATTAGCAGTTGCAAAGTATTGTTTACATGTGATAATTTAATACAAGGCTTTCCAACCTGGTGTACTGATATCCCTAGAGGGTATCCTTAAAAATTCAAAACTCAAGAATCTAAGTACCCAGGTTCAAATTCCATGGTAGTACTGTGACAGATCAGACCAGCAATGCCTGAAGAAGAGGGGAGACTAATACCTCTCAAAACATTGTGCATATACTAACCTGTTTGATGTGCTATTACTAACAGTTGAATATATTTGGAATATTTAAGTAAAGTTAAATTTTTCTAAAGAGATTCAATACATATATTAAATGATGGAAATAGTCCAATATAAAAATACAACAAAACCATAGTATACTTTTATTTATTTATTTTTAATTATTGGACCATGAAAATTATTTGACTTTTCCCAGATTTGTGATGGAATAAAAGTTGAGAAACACTGATATAAATGTTTTAAATAATTGTATGTACTTTTACACTTAATTCATAAATTGCACATAACATTTGGAGAAATATATTTAGTATTTTGAAATGGTGTTGCATTTTGATAAATATTCTTGAGAATTTGGCAAAATATTTTAAAGTTTTAATAACAATAATATTTTTAGAATCAATTTTTTTTATTATTATTTACAAATCCAAGACAAAATGGCAATTCTTAGTCATTAGATTTGTGTGTGTGTGTGTAATCGCTAAAAACTTCATTAAATAATTACAAAATACTTCATTTTGGAGATCTTCTGACAGATCACTGATAGACTTCAACTTTCCTTTGCTCTTTTTCAGCTATTTGTAGCACTATTTTGACAATTATAATCATTTTGATGCTTAATTATATTGATATATTAGTTTTAAAAAGTCTGAAGAAGGCAAAAAAACTACAGCTGAAATAAACTTCAAAGGATCTAAGTCACATCTCGTAGGATACTGATTGATAGAAAGCAGATGTGAGAATAATTGCAAACTGTCCTTTTGTTTTTAGTAATCATTAAAATTTCGCCTTGTTTTCATAATTTATTTAAATATTTATGATTATTTCTAAGCAATATGTATACAATAATTATTTCAAAACAAAAAGTATTTCTTATTATAATTTGATATTTGAATATATTTTATTTTTAAAAAATATAAATTAACAAATTCAATCAGAAAAAATACTGTGATTGATAAGTTTGGTAATACCTTCTTTTGACATTTTAAAGATAGTATTTATAATATTTAAGATATTATAAATGCAATTTTAAATTTTATAATAATTTGATAGATTTATCATGGCCTCACATTTATTTGTTCATGTTTTTTTTTTAAATGTTTTTCAACAAAGATTTTAATTTTTGTTTTTCATGAGTTGAGCTGATTTTCCTTTACACCATCCAAACAGGAGAAGTTCATTGTTCCCATTATGTATTTTTTTTTTTTTTTAATATTTGGAATGTATATATATGATGGTTTTTTAAGGATGTTTTTCATTTCTAACAAATCAAATCTAATTTATTAAAGTCATCTACAAAATAAAGATTTAATATGAAATTCAAATGTAGAATGATTACAAAAATTGCTGTCTGGGAAAACTGGAAATGTTTTCAACAGTGAAAGGATTAATATTTGAATATAATCACACACGATGTAAATAAGAGTCCAACTATTTCTAATTATTATCTTTAAAAATATAAAGCCTGATCTATTTGAATATATATATATATATATTAGTAACATCATAATATATCCCTATTATTTAGACATTTTTATAACTTTGTTAACAATTTCCATGTTTCTCCACTTTCTTTTTTTGAAGAATTTATAATGGGTCTATCATGTTCTGAAGCATTTAATTTAACTGTCTAATCACCTCTTTATTTACAGTGTGTAATATTTATATGGTTTTGTAGTTGCATCATTTACTTTTTCTCCTTTATTATTGTGTATTTAGTTTGTGGAATTCTTACACACACCTCACAAACAAGGAAGACAGGCACTATTGTTAAAAATAGTTTTTTCCCTTGTCTTTTATTACTGAAATAACTTTTCTTCAATATTTAAATGTCTTTCCATATTTTTGTTGGTTTTATTTTGTTTTGAAGCTTTTCATGCCATTTGATAGTTAAATACTTTTTATGACAATTTTCATGTCATTTTATAGAAGCTGATATATTTAATTGTTTTTTTTAAGTGTTGTCTTTAATTATTTGTTTGTTTCTATACACATTGTATTTCTCACTCCAAAATTTATTGATGGATTTATCATTTTGTGTTCCTGCTATCTGTACCTATTCTTTATAGCCTATATATGTTATTAATTTTGTTCAAGTCAGAATAATTATCTGTAATCTAAATATTTTGAAACTGTTTATAAGTTCTAGTTTAAATCTGCCAATGTATTTTTGAAATTTGAGGATCATCTTTTTTAATGTGTTTTTTTTTCTTGCTAACTCTGCATTAACACATTCCTGATTATTGTTCATGATCATCTCTATACTTGTCAAATGTATTATGTTTTTACTTTCATATTTCTTGTTAGTCCCATTATGACTTTCTGTAATGCTTCCCTGCCTCTTGGCTTTGCCTTCAAATATTGATTATTTCCCCCTGTCCTTCATTTTTCACATCATTTTAAATTTTAGCTTTAAAATTCTCTATAACTATTCTAAGATATTGGTTGACTTTTTCAAAGCACTTCTGTACAGCCATAAAAATTCTTTATTTTGTCATCAAAATAATATTTTGGGGGGAATACATTTTATTATGATTATTGCTATTGATACTACTATTACCATGGCTACCACTATTATTATTTTGGTATTTCATTTCAGTTGAATAGTTAGTTAATTTACTGTGTTAACTGATGTACCACAAGTCTTCACAATGTTACTATTACTTCTCTTCTTCATAATGAATTCTATTCCACTAATGCTTTCAGTATTTTTGCCTTTCGTACTAAAATACATTTTTCACTCTGCATATCGATTTTCTTTTGATCTTTCTTCTCACTTTGCAATATCTAGTGTACAATATGTGCAATAGTCTTTTACTGAAAGTGATTTGCAGTTTCAGGTGCCAAAAGAATGGTCTTCATCCACTGTTATCATAAGCTAATGATTAAACAAGGCAAAACTCTCTCCATACAGTAGTGCCACCCTGTGCCAACCAGACTAATCAATGAATGCCAGAAGGCTTGTGCATAAAATCCCTATCTAGTGCCTTCTCATCCAATATCACAAGACTAGTTTCTGGCTTGTGGCCTTTGTCAGTGAGGAGCCTTGGATATTAGAGCACTGCACCTAGATCTTAGGATCTAATGCAAACTCCAGCAGCCACCTTTTATCTCTACTTAACTACAAAACTATGAGAACGAAATTGAAAACACAGTAATATTCTCAATCTAAGCTCAATAGCTTATATAGTCATATGGGTCTGAACTCAGTTGAGCACTCATACATTTTGGTGTCTTTGGTTCTTTAACAACCATAGCCACCACTATCCTATTAGGCAGGATTGGTGTTAAACCACTAAGCATCACATGATCACCATCTTTTATACTAGCACATAATTGTTATTAAACAAGGCAAAACTCTCTCCCTACAGTCGTGCCACCCTGTGTTAACCAGAGTAATCAATGGATGGTGATCATGTGATGTTTAGTGGTTTAAGCTAATGATTCTTTGTCTTTGATAACTAACTGCTACATCAAATCTAAAAACATGTCTAAGAAGAAATACAATGACCTTTTTTTGAAGCAGTGGAATCATCACATCTTGTATGTATTTGATGGGTTTAGCAACATCAACAAAATATAGACAGGATGTTAGAAATTTAATTCCTTGGAGAGAAAAAAATCCCCTTTTTTAGTAGCTAGAATATTGGTCCATGTAAAATAATAGTTAATAAAATACATTATAAATTGTTTTTAATTATTATTGATGTATTTTTTAGTGCTTTATTTTTAATTTTATAATTTTTATTTATGTCAAATTTCTGGAATTTGTTAAACATTAGTAGTTTATTGCTTTCTATTCTTGTTAAAATTGCAATTGTACTCGATAATTTATGAAAATTTCTCAAATACATATCTTTTCAAGCAAAATTTTAAATACCGTTGCAGGATTAGTTCTGAATTTTCCTTATAAAAAGTCATAAATTTTACAAAGCTATAATTATTATATTTTTTAATTAGTATTAATAGTATGTGTATGTTTTACTTACAAAAGATTGTTATTTTTAATCAAAAGATAATCTGCCTTTGACATGTCCTGTTTAATCATGTTACTTGCTGATGTTATAGTGATTGTGCAGGATACTCTGAAACCCAAACACAAGCTAGAGACTGTTAAAAGATAAGAATGGCTGTCTTTTCTTTATACCTAAATGCAATAATATTGGCCAATCTAAACTATTTTGGAATGAGAGCGTGAAGATTTTATCTTCATAACTTTTATATCCATTACATTATTAATTTGCAGTTAAACTCAGTGAAATTTCAAGTTTATGGCTGGTAAATATTAGATGATGTTAGAACTAAATTAATAACAATATAATTTATAAGCATAGTTTTCATCAGTAATTCTTAATTAGAAAGTAATCATGTTATTAACTCATTGATTCTATATTTACCAACCATAAATTTGAAAATTTCGCTGGGTTTAACTACAAATTAATAATGTAATAGATGTAAAGTTACAAAGATTAAATTTGCATGTTCTCATTCCATTATGCTTTCTATAGGCTATATAATTGCATTTAGGATATTATTTTATTCATACTTGCTGTGTTGCTAAGATTTGTGGCAGCACCACAGAATTTTAAAATATGTGAAATGTTATCCTTTTTTAAAAAACTAAAAGCTAATATTCTCTCGTTGTATACCATAGTGTGTATAATTTTAATTAGTTCCATTTTAGTAAACTTTGTTCTCAATCTTTAAAAAAACACTGAAATATAGATCTAAAAGTATATTTTATATACCATACATACTTTCTACATGAATAAAATGATTTATTTAATAAATTACTTAAAAATTATTTAATGTCTTACAAAAAGTCCTAGAGGATTGCTGTGGTTACCCATCCTACCTGGTTTAGATCAAAATCCAAATTATATACGAAGATGAAATGGGATATCGTTTGTGAGAAAATTTGGTAATTGTAAATTTGAAGGGGTAATTGTGGGAGAGATAGGGAGAAATAGATGAGTTTATAATGGTATAAAAATTTCTGATTTCATTTACGACTAATCATTTTACATCATATCTTCATTGCAAACATGGATAAAAATATTTAGCCAGTCAATTTTAGATCTCTGCTTTGATGATGATGATTGTTATTATATATCTAAATAAGATCAATTTTGATAAGTATAAAATAAAGGATTTTTTTTATTTAAAATGGATATATTCCAATTTGCGTATCTTCAAAAGCTTTTAATTATAAATTTCAAATCTAATTTGTTTGGAATTTTAATTATTTCTTTTTCTGTATTTGCTTGAGGTACATCAAATAGATGAACTATTAATCTGAAGGATCTGATATTTAAAGAAGCAGTCAATTTAATTTCAATACAAGCTCAAAATTTTGAATTAATGTCTCATTCATCTTTCTCAATTTTATCGGCAAAAGTTGTAATTAACCATGATGAGATAAAAAAAATTTGGAAAATGTCTATTTAAATTTGATTTTAATATTTGTAAGTATTTTTGAAAAGCTTTCATTAAACTGTATTGTATTTGAAAAATTCTTATCTTTAGCTTGCAATTTATGATTTAAATTAATTTTACTTTGAAATAAAATCCAGTAAGAAAGTTGACATTTAATTGTATATAAAAATTTATCTCTACGACTGAATTCGGCTCATCATCATTTCATAATTTAATAGTCGTCTTTTAAGTGCATTTTTTCATATAGAAGTGACACTTTTAAATATTTAGTCAGGAATTAAAAAAATGTTTCAAAATTTGGATATTTGTCATTATTTTTGCATATAATAAAAGTATAAAACAATTTTAAAAATGTATGTTTAGTTACTTGAGAGGTCATATGTTGTTTGAGCATTTCTTGTGACAGATTGATTCAAACATCCTGGAACTTTTAGTTTTGCATGCATCTACCCTATCTGAGAATGTCTCTAATAGTTATTTGGACAGTAGTGTAATGCTCTGTCTCCCAGTACCTGCATTGTAATTTTACATTGAGCAGTGTTAATAAATCTAGACACTAAAAGAAATATGCCTATGTATCTCAAAAGAATGGTTTATAAGAAATTGATGTGTCAGTCCATACTTATGGATCTGAAAGGATATCTATGAAAGGGTCATATGGATACAGCAGAAGTATGGATTAAAAATGAAATATGTGTCTCAAAAAGGAAGGTTTAAAGTAAATGTATTCTACCAGTGCATACTTAATTAATCTGAAAGAAACATTTATAAGTGAACAATATGAAATTATGAACATTGGAGTTAATAAAAAGATATTTGAATATATGGGTGAATGATTAGACTTATAGAAAAAAGTAGGTAGAAATGATAACTAGCCTAGGTATACCATTGTAAGAAATATAAGATGGTCAACTGAAATCCAATACTTAATCTCGATAGATTAGAACTGGATTAAGTATAGATAACTTCAATCTGCAGTGGAACAGTAATACTTGAAGATGGTATTGAATTATAATCATGTCTGCTTTTTAATTTTTGTTTTTTATTCTTAGATATGAGGTGCTATCATCAGATAAGGCTAGCTCTTTAATGCATACAACAATCTTCAACAAGTCAGAAGTGCTTTTGTTTTTATTTTATTTCCACTAATACATATATAATATATGAAGAGAATTCCAATAATAGCCTAGTAGGAATGAGATGATCTAAAAAAGGATTTGCCACTTCTCTACTTAAAATACAATCACTTCTTTAAATCAATAGGTACCAATTTATCTCATTGTTTAATTTCTTGTAAGATTTATTTCACTAAAGCTCAAAAATATTTGCCCATAAGTCATAAAAAGAGGAACATGGACAGATGTAAATTAGTGTTGGGCTTAATCAATTAAAGCCTATTAATAACCAATTTACATTGTTTAATTAAAGATCTTTTGATTCCTGTTGAGGTCTTAAAAAAAATTGAGAAGACAAATCCCTAATGTTCATTTTATATATTATTGCTATTGTAGCTATTATTACTACTATCATCTCATTATTGAAATATCATCTAAAAAACTATTCCAAGAGATAAAAATATTTAAAAGAGACCATAGGTGAGGTGGGTAGATGAAATAAGATTTTCTGGTATGTTATAAAGAAGATAGGCTATGTATCAGAGAAACTGGATTAAACCACAAGGGATTCATTCTCAGTGGATTGATAATGATGATGATGAAACAATACTGATTAAATACTGTTTGCTTATAAAAATAGCTATAGAATTGATTTGAATGTTAACATTTTCTGTTATTAAATGGCTATTATATAGATTGGTAGTAATAACTAGATGATCAGTTGCTAGAGAGGCCAAAGAACAATTGAGCATCACATTAATGAGGTGAGTCCAATATTCCATTCAAATGATCATTCTACCAACCACTAACTTGCAGTAGGGTTTCCTGGATTGATTCTTAGCTAAAAGTAAATTTTAAAACTATTTGTTGAACAATTAATTGAATTTTTAGACTCATCCTATTCTTTGATGTTCTTGATCTCGCCAGCACCAACCGTACTTACAATTATTTTTATGAGACTGATATTTTTTTTTAAAACATTCTTTGTCTATTATCCTGAATATTGTTTATCAATATATATATATATATGTTTACAAGACTGCCTGTAAACGCATACTCAATTCAAGATGTTCTAAAAATTATTTTAATGTAAATTTGAGTATGGGTTTCATAGGAGATTCAGTCCTTGTTTATATTATAAAGATTATCTCGAAGACAATTTTAAAAATGACAATAGTTATTACTTTCATTGAAAAGTATGGCTGAGGATAGAATGCAATGAAGAAAAAATTAGATAAGGTCTTGAAGTCTGTCAAAACCAAAATTTGATTGCAGAAGAAGTTAAAAGACAGCATTGCAAAATAATATATAAACAGTTCACTGACCATTATTGTTGTATTTGTTGTTTACAGATTGGCGTATGTTGTAATTTTAATAGTATAATATCTTTCTGTCTCTTTTGTTTCTCTCGGAATGGGAATAGCCATACCCATTTACGAACAGCTGAGATTTACTTCGAAAATTAAAGTATATTGTATTTATAATAAGTAATACTATTTATATTTTTTCTAATTATTGTATGTAATTATGGTACTAGTTTGAAAGTATTAACTCTTGTTAAAATGTAGTGTGTGTGTGTTTAGTTTTTTCTCTCGATATAATTTTAGATGAATTATAATATTAGAATAATTCAACAATCTTAAAGTTGTTTTGTGATTAAAATAATATAGTTAATTCTTGGATAATTGGATAATCACATAGATAATCATATGCATGTTTTGTGGTTTAAATGTTATTAAGAATTACAGTATTACTTTTTTTCTAAATATAAAAAATGTTTACGTATCATTTTTAATTATTATCATTCCACTGCAGAATGAAAGTTTCTCCATGCTTAAATCAGGTTTTTCTTCTTCACATGATTTCTGAAAACTTCCTATTATTTTTTTTTTGTCCTAGTTTTTTTTTTTTTAATAATCTTAATAGGATACATCTGTTTCTATTCACAGATCAGGTTTGTTTACTCTTTTAATTTTTTTTAACGATAACAATACCTTTTCTTTTATCTTTTTGTTTTTCCCAATATATATTTCCAAACTTTGTTATGGGGTCTGAAGTCTTTCTTTGTATTGCTTCCCTGTTATATATCCAAGTCTGAAATTAATATATAAGAAGTAGTAAAATGTCTATTAAAAAGACATTTCTTTGAATATTAAATTATTTCTATCAAAATCATTTCATCCAAATTAAAATCTAGGATTAATTTTATCCGTTGTGATTTCATGTGTATTAATAATCTGACCAAGATATTTGTAGCTGTTAATTTTTTGTTTAATTCATTACTTAAAATCCAGATCACTTGAATAAGAAAATATAAGCAATATATCTATCATGTGTACAACATTATTATCTTTGTATTTCGGTTTTAGATCTAATTTATTTGATGAATTCATACAGTATGATTTTTTTTTCTTTTCAGAATATAGTATGATATTAATAAGTGATTTCACAGTCAGTAAATTGTTTAGGGATTTCTCATTAAGAGAATCATCCATAAAATATCTAATATAGTAAGTAGTCATAATCTTGTATTTGTTTGGATTGTTTTAACTATGGATAAACAAGTTTAAACAGCTTATCGAGATGGTTTATAAGATTCTTGATCGTTTAACAAACAAACAAAAATTTTAATTACTACTCATAAAACAGAATCAAATATACATCGGACTGCCTCGAATAAATTTTCCTGTGAAATGGTGATTTTTTTAATTTCCATGTTCACACATTTTGTTATTAATTTATTTTTATATCCAGAATAATAATTACAAATGTGATAAAGATACCTTTGTCATTTTGTATGTTTTGTAAAAATTTAGACTTGTAGGGATACATTTGTAAACATTTACACAAGTCTAATTTAAGCAACATTACTCATTCAATTATAGCACCCATGATGTGTTTAGTAGGGATAGAAGAAAGCTCATGCACACTGATTCTTCAGATATTCAAAGCAGATTTACTTATTTATGGGTGTTTTACTTTCCTAGTTTCCATCAGTTTCATATTGTTGGCCATGGTGATGGCATTTTCACCATCTTTTAGGAAATAAGTAAAAGAAAAAAGCATGGAAATATTTATTAGCTAACTTTTTAAAATATATTTCAGTTGATAGTTTTTGCCACTAAACATCACATGATCAC
Organism: Epiperipatus broadwayi; assembly: GCA_028023455.1. Taxonomy (NCBI): domain Eukaryota; kingdom Metazoa; phylum Onychophora; class Udeonychophora; order Euonychophora; family Peripatidae; genus Epiperipatus; species Epiperipatus broadwayi. Next base: position 17,414,123 of record JAQFVV010000006.1, read on the forward strand.
CATTTCTCTGGCTTGCACTGAGTGGCAATACGTATAGAGAGTTTTGCCTGTTTTGATAGTTTTTGTTTATATAAAAGTTATTTAAAGACTATAATATATATAAATTAATAATTTAGCATTGGATTCTATATGTAATTACATAGAAGGAAATTAATCTTCTGACCTGTGGTTTGTTTTAGTGTATAAATCTACACACATTCACCCTTCAGTAAGAGTTTTAAAAACTCAAGGAAATCGATTGTGTTTAGAGTTTATTCTTATATAAACGAATCCTAACTGATGCGTAATTCAGGGTTTGATTATATGCTGTGCTTGATATTTTAATTAACAACTGAATTGTACAAATTTTGTTGATTTATCGCTGGAGAGGGAAAGTTTCTCATTTTTAATTACCTGCAGTCAAACATATTTTAGTATAAAATGACTTTTGTATTTTACATTATTATGCTTTCCATATTTGAACCAAATATGTGCTAACAAAATCTGAATCTAAATATCATACAATTATAAAATATATAAATTATTAACTTTCAATTTCATGATTTAAACAACTGGTGAGATTGTGACAATGCAAACATTATTTTTAAATATATTGCCACATTATTTGAAAATATATCTATATTGCTTTGCTTTCTACTTTTCTTTGTATGATACTGACGTATAGCATTTAGTTTTTAATTATTGGGTGTGTTCTGATCTATTGTGTGCTAAATTGCTAGAAATATGCTGTTTCTGTGGCCACATCTAAGCAGATAGGTTTCTTTCTACGATAAAACACAGAAAGAGTCCATTTACTCGGCTACCACTGTGGCTTTTTTCTATGCTAAAAGCACAGAAAAATGCCTTCATTGGCTGCTGTACTTGCTTGTGTTACACGCTTTATCGAAATGATGGGTTGTATATTTTCACTACAGTATCATGTAAAGTGTGTTGACTTAATCATGTAAATAATTTAACTTTTCAGCTCCACCTTTTTTTGTTTCATGTGAACTGACCTATTGCTGCTTCTAAGAGTTTTAACAGTGTCGTCACTGTTCCCTCAGAACTGTGTTAGCATCACAAGTTGGATTTTAGGGTGGGGCACAGCACTATTTCGAAAATCATAATGAAAGTAACGTATCATGATAAATCATCCTAAACAGGGAAGTTGGCTGCTTCGAAGTCTCAAAATTTCCAATTGCCAGACACCAGAGTCAGATTTTATTATAATAGTTTGTTATAATTATTAATAAGTTTATAGGGTAAATTGCAATTGAATTTAGTCCCCCTCCCCTAAATGCAGTGTCTGATTGATTACTGTTCAAAAAAGGGTAAAATGTAATATAATGTTTTATTAACAAAAACTACTGTAACTTTCCCCATATGGAAAAAAACCCCCAAAGATGCCCATCTCAGATTTATTACTGTCCAAATAAGTCTTCGCTATATTTACTATTATTTGTTATTTAAAAAGTAACTTAATTTCATGTATGTATATACACACACACAAAAGAGTGCAATGAAATTTCTCTCACCCACATGGTGTCTGATTAATTACTATTCAAAAAAGGTAAAATTTATTTTCATTTTGTATTAAAAAATTACTGTAACTTTTTGCGATACGCAAAATAAAAAAACCCAAAGAAGCCCGTCTCTGATTAATTAATGTCCAAATTTAATTACTGTCCCAAAAAGATCAAAGTCGGCTTTCATTGTAAAATTTTGATTAATTACTGTCCCAAAAAGTCTGCTTACAATTTTATGTTTTGTTTGAATTTTTTTAATTTTATGGACATCATAGTTTTATAGAATCTCTGGCCAGGAAATGTTATATCAATGTGTTTTTGCTTAGCATCAACACCATCAAGCAGCTGACACAATAGATCAGAACACTACCTAATTAATATATCAATATACATTTCAATCCAAGTTTTTATCCTGAAACTACAATTAAGCTGAATGATTGTAGTGCCACATATAAAATGATTCATGTGGTCTTTTACAAGGTTAATCCTCAAGCTCTTTCATGATTTAAAAATTCTTATACTATCTCTTATTTTCATTGTTAAATTAGAATATTTAAAGTCTTTAACCTTTTCTTTTTTCTTATTTGGAAAATCCTATTTGCAACATTTTATTTTTACAATTTTCTATATCATATATTCATAATCTTTACATTATTTATTACAAACCTAAGTCTTAAAATGATAGGCATTCTAAAAGTTAATATTTGAACTTTGCAAAATAGATGAAAATGAAGTACTAAATGATGTTTTTAGTTATAATAATGATGTTTTTGATTATTAAACAAGTAAAAATTGTAGAATAAAATAATCCTTATTTGAATTCATTTTTATAATAGAAACAAATTTTAGTTTAGACATCATTAAAAAATGAAATTATGTCTTAAAATTCAAAATTAAATTTATTCTTATTGACTACCTAAATTTCTTAACTGGTGTTTATTAAAGCCATTTTTGTTAGTTAGTAATAATTGCTTCCACTTCTCTGTAACTAAGTTTTTATGACCTGTCTTTTTAAAAGCAAACATTTTCAAATAAAATTTAATTGTAGATATGTGGGTTTTTAGTTTAAAATAAATATTTTACAAATATATCACATAAATAAGTTTAAATCTATAAATAAATAACTGAAAATTACAATTTTTTTTTTGAAACATCATCTTCAAAAAATATCTCTAGGGCAAACAATTTACCAATCACAAATTGTTACTTGTATCGGGATTAAAATATGGTGTTTCTCAGTTTGTTCTATATGCAAATTAACATTCTATTTTGCTAGAGATCTGTATGATACTGACATCAGCTTTTTTTTTAAAACGAATAATTTTAATAAATGATTTCTACTCAGTAAAAAAAACTGCATATGGTAAATTAGTCTTATAGATAACTGCAAAATATTAAAGAAAATTTTAAAGCAATAGCAGTGCCATTTTAATGCCAAAACACCTTAAAATAAATGATTATGTAGCTACTAAATCAGAACATATTCAATAGTTGTTAATCATTTAATTCTCTTTGTAGTATAATTTGTATAATAATTAGAAGATTGCCACAGACTTTTAGATGTAAATATGAATAAATTTTTATGTGATTTCTCCAAGTATTTTTTAGATAAATTTTAGTTATGCTGTAATCAGACTAAGCACTAATTAAAAATTGCCAATTGAAATCTTATCATGTAAACTAGCTATAAGTTAAAAGGAGTTCCACTTATTTAGCCCAATCACTAACAATTCCATGGTCAATGGCAGTTTCAGTTGTTTTTATAATTAAACCTTTATTTTATATTGTATTTTAATAATCTACATATTCATTACAAATATAAGTTTGCAAATGAAAAACATTCTAAAAATTAATATTTGAACTTTGCAAAAAAGAAAAATAAAGTGCTAACTAAATTGAATACTTTACAATAACAGTGGTTCTTTTCATATTGAACAAAACTTTCACCCATTTATAAGAAATATTGAACAAAATATTTATTATTTGAATTCAATTTTAAAAATAAAAACCAAATTTTAGTTGTCACAACATAAATTAATGAAAATATGCTATAAAATTTTAAATTACACATTAAAATTTCACAAAAACTTTCTTCAGCCAAATATATGGAAAGCAGCAAATAATAATAACTTTTGTTTCACCATAATTACAGTTTTAACACCTTGCCTTCTTAAAAACAAACAACATCTTTCCATAATACTAAAAGAAAAAGCCTGCTGTCAAAATCCAGGGGCTGAATTTGGAAATTTGCATGATATCTCTATGGTACTAACATCTTAAACAAGGCAAAACTCATCATACAGTAGTGTCACCCTGTGCTAACCAGAGCAATCAATGGATGCCTGAAGGCTTGTGCATAAAATCCCTATCTAGTGTCACAAGCCAGAAACTAGTCTGGGGATATTGGATGAGTAGGTACTAAATAGGGATTTTATGCACAAGCCTTCTGGTATCCATTGATTGCTCTGGTTGGCACAGGGTGGCACTACTGTATAGAGAGTTTTGCCTTGTTTGATAACAATTATGTGCTAGTATAAGAGATAGTGATCATGGTACTAACATCTTCACTTTCTGTTTAAAGTAATAATTTCAGTTTCTATTATCACCAAAAAAAAAAAAAAAAAGCAAACCCCAAAATTAACTTAGATAACCACAAAAGAGCAAAAAAATAAACCCATCCAAATGATAGCACTATCACCACAATCCCAAAAATGTATACTTAGCTGCTACTAGTTGGGAAGTGATTACATGTAAATCAGACAAATATTATTGATAAATGGCATAAATTTCAGTTGGCAATGCCAATTATTAATTGATATTGTGCTGGATTACATTGGAGTGGAAATTTATCTAAAAAATTATATGAAGAAATAGCATTATTATTAATCAACCCTTCTAAACATGCACTGAATAGATTTAATCACTTAAGAAATACTCTCCTTTCTAAACACAAGATAAAGTCTTTTGCGCATGTGTGGAGGGGTGATTCCCTGATGATTGTTACAAATTAAAAACAGCACTATATAAACAAATAACATATCACATACATTAATATTTATGTATATTTTACTATTGCTTATCATTTATTGTTATTTAATCATTATATATCATGGTTATTAATCATTTACTCTCCATGAATATTGTTTCATTTTATTATGAGGGAGTTTGACACTGACTGTTCCAAATAAAATAAAAAATCTACATAGACTATTTTCTGACTTACTGAATTTGTACTGTTAGTATATCTCCTCTCTTCTTTTATATGTAATTCTTTCTACTTTATTTATAATGTATTTATTTTCTTTTAGATTATCTTTGCTAAGAGACTGTAATAAGCAATGCACAGTCAATATGGCTTTTTCTTTGCCTTAATTCTTTAACTCAGAAATATTGTCTTTCATATTTATTAACATTTCAAACTTTACTAAAACTTTACAGAAGATGTAATTTTTTTTCATGTAAGAATAATTTTCACAGTCAAGATTTCATTCCTTAACATATTGGTATTTATTTTATGTTTAAACAGCTTGAGAACAATATTAATTTTTTCAATTATTTTTATTATATTTTAATAATAATTTGTTACAATTTCATATGAAATTAATACTTCTGAGTTAATAGCATTTTAGAAAATTTTGTTGAAAGATTGAACTTCTCATGCTTGTAACCCCCCCCCTCCCAAGTAGTGTATCGTTGACACATTTATTTGGACTGAATCACACAAATCAATTTATCTCTAATAGTTTTCAATTGCATCTGTCTTGTTTGTGATTTTTCATTCTTGAGAATGTGATGTACAATTTTAAAATAAATTTAACATTGGTTTTGACACTAACCTTAAATTTGTATTTACTTGCCTGGTAAAATAGATGAGATAAATATGAATAAAAGATTGACACTGAATCAAGAGATTACTACTGATTGATGCAAGTTGCTATTGCGATATCTGGCTGTGATAGTTTATCTGGATAGAAGTGTTGTATGATACAATTACTGTTGTATACCTATTACAGAGTACATTTTGACAGAAAGAATAATTGATAAAATACATGAATAGAAGGATTAAAAATAGTAACATGATCAATATAGAAATAAAAAGTTAATTTGACAAGGAAAGAGTGTGGAGTCTCAAAGAATATTATGTGTTATATTATACACTACAAGGTTTACAATACCATTGTTATGAAAGCTTTTTTTTATCAATTGTTCCCAAATTTTTAAAGATTGATTAGAAATTATAAAAGCAGATTTTGTTTTATGTGAAAGATGTAATAGACATCAGTATTAATTGTGCTGTTTTTATACTCAATAAAGAAACATGGAATTTGTTTTCTGGCCAGATAGAAATCAATCAATTCCAATTTTTAATCAATCTTAGCTTGGCTGTGTATGAGGGGGTACCCAAAAATAACCAGAATTTTCTAATAAAAAAAATATGTATCTATTTTTACGTCTTACAAATTGAATTCCTTTCAAAGTATTGTCAATTTAATGCAATGCACCAATAGGAACTTGTTTTTTATTTTTCAAAATAGTCCAGAAACTCTTGCAAAGAGATGACTTTTAGGGCCTCCTCCATTTTTTCTTCTTCACCACTTCATCCGCAAAAAACAAATTAGGCATTTTTCATTTGAGAAAATAAAAAGAAGCCACACATAGTGAAATTGAGCAAATATGGCTGATGGATAAGCTGTATCATGCTAAATTTATTTTTAAAATTATTTCACATTCAAGGCTTGGTGCACTAGTGCATTAAAGTGAAGATTGCACTCCTTACTTTGACACAAACACTTTACCATATCAGTCAAAACTTTCGGAACTTGGTAGGTTTTAAAAGCCTGACCATTACACATAAATTCCGAATGAACCATTTGGTAATTAGCATCATCTTGACATTGAACTTCAACCACCATGCATTTTTGGAGATATGGTGAATTTGATCCTTCCATTAAACTATTCATAAATTTGTGTTTTTCTCAGAGCAATTTGGTTGTAAATTGTATCAAGCATTACAACTGTTTTCCTTCCCATTTTCCCTAAAAGGAAACTGAATATCCTGTTATTCCAGCTTTTCAGCCTTTACAAAAAACCACAAATACTCGAAACACATTTTACAAAAAAATGTGTGGCATGACATCATTATTCAACAAAAAGTATTCTTAATACTCATCATTTGCATATGTGTGAACCAATGATAACAATTTGCTATCAGAATTTCTATGAATATAAGATTTTGATGCAGAAGGATCCTCACCAGAGGTATCTAGAAGCAGACGCAGGCATTCCAACAGGCATGACTACTAGAGAATGATTCTGTTTATTTTTAGGTATTCCCTTATATGTATGTATACATATATAAAGAAGATATTTGTTTCATTTGCAAGTGACAAATATAATGTAATATCATTAATGTATTGCTTTTATATAATTAGTAAGCACATGCTTAATTATATTTTGCTTTTTTTTTTTTAACTAATTGAGTTATGTTAAGTATAACAAATGATTTGGACCACCAACTGTCCACCAAAAAGCTAATTATGATCTATGATTTTAGGACAAGAGTTCAATGCCCATAAATATGATGTGTCTCTCCTATGAGTTGTAAAAGTCGTATATTAAAATCATATTTATTTTTATAATTAGCTTGGGAACTTTAGCTAAAAATAGTCAGATACCCATTAACTGGTCACGTTTGGTTGGCTGTACCCGAAAGAAAAAAACCTAAGCCTATCTATGATTTTAAAAAAGGGTGCATAAGCAGATTTAAATATCAGGTCACGCGTAACATGGCAGAATGGTGAGCTATTACTGGCCCAAGAAGATTTTTGTAAATATATTAGATATTTTATAATAGCTTATTTCTGAATTGCAAATTCTGAGAATCTTCTACTAACGCAGGTCTCACCAAATCTGTAACTTAGCTATATATTGTAAATACGGAATATGGATATGTGTGTGTATCTACATATCGTAAATATGCGTAGTAATTATATGTATATTATGTATGCAGAAAGCATGTTTGCGTGGATAATATTGATTTTTATTTTTTTGGCAGTAATTATTTAAAAAAAAAATTTTTTTTTAATTGTAAAATTGGTTGTCAATTCTGATTTGTGATGGTAAATTGTACCAGATAATAGACTAGCGCGAAGTTTTGTTTAGATGGTTATCAAGACTTGTAAAAGGTTCTCTGGTGTGATTAGCGAAAGAAGGCAAATTGGCCAGAAATACCCAAAGCTTCACAGAATCCTACACATCTGATGAGACCTTAGGGAAACATTAGCAAAAACCATTTTATCATTCCTGGTTCTGCAGCGTGCTTAGGTCGCCTTCTGCCTTATTTTCCCCGATTTATTAAACCGTGAATATTAAGAGCAAGACCGGGGTCTATTTTTTTTTTTTTTTTTATTCACTAACTTTTGGAAAGAAATGAAAGTATTGAAATCAAACTGACTGCATTTATTATTTTACGTATGTGTGTGTGTGTGTGTTTTAATGAATGCATGTAAATTATATATCTTTATCAATGGTCTAAATGAATTTTAAAATTAAATTATTACAGATGTTTGTCATATGTATATGCACGTGTTTGTAAATATATATAAACATGTATATTTTAATAAAAGTTAGCGAGGGGGGTAATTATCCAATAACAGAATTTGATTATTATTTATTATAAATTATTTTTAACATCTAATAAATAAATTTGTGTAGATTTTTCTATTTTACTTATCAATATTTAATTATAAGGTACTTAAACTCGAATTTTCAAGCTCTCTATATCTATCCAATCTATCTTATATGACTAATACAGATGACCACATACATGTGAAAAAGATAAATGATCTCCAATATCCATATTTCGTGCTGAACCAGCACTCATCAGTTAACCCAGATCACCATCTCCCACACATATATACAATCAGTGCTCAGCATGAAATACGTATATTGGAGATCATCTATCTTTTTCACATGTATGTAGTCATGTGTATCAGTTGTATAAGATAGATTGGATAGATTTAGGGAGCTTGAAAAGTCGAGTTCAAATCCCTTATAATTACATTAATGTTACTAGAGACAATATACATATATTTAAATATTATGCAATATTTTTGCATAAATAAATAAGTTTATTCTATTGGAGTTTTTAATCATTGTATTAATAATAGATGGTTGTCATCTAATATTTTATGTAAATCTTTAAAATAAAATAAACATTCTCATCAACAGCTATCCTGTTTAAAGTAATAATAGACCACCTTAGAAGAAAAATAGGGTCCATTGTTTTGCAATTGGATATAAGGTCTGCATTTGATTCAGTTCCTATATCTAAATTACTACACTTACTTAAAGAATATACTATACTAATCCCATACCTCTACATATTGGCAAATCTACTTATAAATAGAGAAGTTTTCATCACACTCAATGGAAAAACACTCTCTGGATTTCATCCACATAATTCTATTCCTCAAGGCTCCCCACCCTCTCTCTGCTCTCTTCACAGCTTATATCAACCCCTTTCTTTTGAAAATAGAAAGCAAAATTCAAGGAAAACATATTCCTATAATTAATCAAACCATTAACCACATCTCCTATATGAATGCTTAGTTATTTTTCTCCCATCAAAGAAAACTCCTTCCTTTACTCTCATTGCACTTAATATTTATACTAACAATTTTTCAATCCACTTAAAATAAAAACAAATCTTCTACTTGGAATATTCTTATAGCTGAGACCATTCCTTTCAATTTTACCTCTGTTCCTCATAAATTTTTAGGTTTCCTAATGCATCTCTATATAATGCAATGAAAACTATTATTCAAAATCAGCTTATTGTTTTGGTTGAAAGCACTATCAATGTATTATCCAAAGTGTACCTTTCAATATATGCTATGGTACCACTAATCAACATTTTAATATTTCCTAAAATTAATGATTTCTTATCCATTATTAAGTTTACTTCCTTATTTAAAAGAAAATACTCTTTTATCACCAAAGTAGTCTGGAATAAAGAATCAGTAGTTCTAAGCATAAGAAATATGCAAAAGCATCTTAAATTCCATGGTCTCTCATTACATGGCATTTCTACATTTTATCTTCAGAGAGCCATTAATGAAATAACTAAACTAATTAATTTTTTCCCAGGTGTTAATAGTGTAATTCCTGTTAATCCTACTGATACTCCACCACTCATTAAGGGTTAATACTTCTCATAAGTAAACACACTACTCTCTCCCATAATCTATTTCTAAATAAAAATAACTATTGGCAAATATATGTAATCGAAAATTGTTATGTAGTAACAAATACTTGTAAAAAAGTTCAGATATTGACACCGGGAATCCACCTATCTGGATTTCTTAATAAATGTCAAAGTCCTTCCTACTAATTATTTTCTCTCCTACAAGTGACACTTCACAAATATAGATCCATTATGTGCCCTCTGTAATAGAAATGAAGCAACATTGGAACACTTTCTTATGGATTGTTTCTCACTTCTTCCTTGTCATACTCTTATCACTAACATTTCTCATTCAAACTCAGTAACAATCAATAACATCATAAAAAATATGCAGAGTAATCTTTCTCAATATAAGAATTACTACATTCATTCTTTTCCCACTCTGCTTCATAAAATACTATCTAAGTTTTAACCCCACATCTCACAATACTACACCACACACCACTTTTTCCCCAAAAAATTAAATAACATTACGATTAGAGATCAAACCCATGCACCAGCTGATATTTTTGCAGCTACATGGAATATGTTCCTATTAACAACTATGCAGTGACATGGCTATTAAATATATTAATTAAGATGCATTATATATATATATGAAAAACAAAAACAAGTTATAATCACATAACTTGTTATCACTTGTATTTGTGATCAGTAGATGGCGTTTTACCAAAACCACCGAACAAGCGTATATTTGTTTACATGAACATCAAAAGAGTCAGAATTCACTCTCTTTCATTTGCGCCACCTTCAGATCAGCTGATTTCAAGCTAATTTGCTATCATCAGTGAAGGATAGGGCTAGAAACTAGATCTAAACACTGACTCCAAGCGTTTATGCAAAAAAATTTTATCAGTTTGCAAGCATGAATTTTTCAGACACGTAATGTCTTCAAACCCAGCCTAACAAGCCAGATAGCTACATGGGTCTGATATCAGTTCAGTTTCACCACATAGTCAAAGCCTCTGCAATATATATCATTACAAAAACCTTTAAAAGTACGTTTATGAAAAATAAAAACAAGTTATAATCATGTAACTTGTTATCGCTTGTATTTATGATCAATATATATATATATATTGATTTGCTCAATTATATGAATATCTATCATATTCCTTTTCTACTTGAAATCTCTTGTTTTAATAAGACTTGTAAATAATCTCCGATGTATAAAATAAACCTAATAAAGTTAATTTAAAACTAACATAAACATTCTTAAGGTTGAAGATGCTCTATATATCTTCACAACTTTAATCATAAACAACCAATTTATTTGAAAATTTTATTTGAAGATGCTCTATATATCTTCACAACTTTAATCATAAACAACCAATTTATTTGAAAATTTTATTTGACTTAGTAGCTGTGCATAACTGCCAAAAGTATGAGAGATTACATAAGAGCACCATTAGCCATATACAGAATACTTAAACAATGTTCTATATTTTTGTTGTTGTAGGGAATAGCATGTTCACATCAATTCCTTTGATTTCAGCTTCATTTTTCTGGCCATTGAAGTGCTATATACATGGACTAGGTGATTTCATCCAAAGCATCCAAGGTATGCATTCTATGTAATAAGTGTCAAAAGACTATAGTAAAAGGAGCCCCCCTCTCCTCTCTCAATAATTCTACAGCTCACGATTTAATTCTCATTCTGGATTAAAGTAGTAAACTCATTCTATATTTTTTCCTTATATATTGCATATATAAAATACATATTAAGATGGTAAGTGTCCAATATAAATTTTCCACTTTATTTGGTTTCTGTGTATATGTCTTTAATGTTTGTCATATGCATTGGCACCAAAACATTTGTTTAAGAATCTAGTAATTCAAAATATTCAATAAATACAAGTACCTTTTTGTAGATAGTAGCTATGTATATGAGAGCAAGAAGTGTCTCAAAAGCACTCAGCTAAAATAGTATTTTATATTTGCTTTCGATTATATATACTAGCTTCATTATTTCTGTGTACAGCACATATATATATATATAATATATTTTTGTAATATTGTGCCCCAACAAATATTTTTATCTAGTGTTCTGTGTGGGTGTATGTATATATATATAGAAACTTGCAGGATCAGTTAGTGAGTGTGTTTATGCAGTGCCTCTTAATGTCATTGTGGCCTTTAATTCATTTCCTATTGACAAATCCTGAAAATCCTTAAAGAACATAATATATGTACTTCCATTTTCTACATATTAGCTAATTTACTCAACAACAGATAAATTTACATTATGTTAAGTGGGCATAGCTCTCCCAGGTTCTTCCCATATTACTCTATATTGCAAGGTTACCCTCAAGTACATTTCTTTGTCTGAGTTACATTAATTCATTATTATCAAAGATCCAAAATAAACTACCATGAATTTATAGCTCCTTTGTAAATCAAATAGCATATATGGATGACTTAGTTATCTTATATCAAAGAAATATCTCTCAACTAATTGCCATTCTAAATAATTGTACAGAAAAATACTATCTCAAATTCAACAGAGAAAAATCCTCTTCATGGAATATTCTCTCAGGTAATAAAGTAAACTCACCTTTTGCTGCTTACCACCTAAATTCTTAGGTTTCCCAATTTTTTTTTCTGCAAATGCTATGAAATCTGAAATCCCAACTGAACTCTTCACCTCTATGGAAAACAGAACTCGCTATCTAAAGCATATTTATCTATATATGCAAAAGTAACTTATCATTAATGTTTTGAATTTCCCCCAAAACCTTCTATTATGCATCTACCATTAAGTATATTACATCCTTCATCAAAAAAAATAAATTCAGTATGTAATAAATTTATCTGGAACGAAAATAATATCAATTACGATCAAATCAATGCAAAAACATGGACCCACATTACATCGTATATTAATATACTATCTTGCAGAGAGCAATAATAAAAATTCTCCAGTGTTATAGACTTAATCTATGGAATACACTACCACTGATCAAAAATCATTTCATTAAAAGATTAATCACAGCTATAATTAAATACATTACACCAGGTTCAAAATTATTTGCAACACAAATTAAATATTGGGATGTGCATGTAATACTACTTATTAAAGAATTAATTAATCCACCAAAAATATCTAGACTTAAATTTATTAATAAACAGATCATTTAAAAATTTAAATTTTGTTATTTAGATCCAAAATAGTTTGATTTTTTAATTAAAATCAACCTTGAGGCTCTTCCTAGCAATGTCTGTCTAGCCAAAAAAAAGGTTATTTGCAAATGTAGATTTAATATGTTCTTTATGTCACAAGGAAGAAGAAACCGTGGAGCATTTCCTTAATGATTGTTGCAGCATTGCTGAAATATAATAATTTCAAACCCAATATTTCAAATCCCTTTTCTCCCATTGATAAATAGTATAAGTAGAGAGCTTTTCTAACTACATTTATACTTTTTTATCATATGGTTTCTAAGGTTTCATTTTTGGTTTAACTGATATTTCGGAAGCTTCAATCACTTTTCTATAGCAAAGTAGCTAAAATAACGAACAGAGACCAAGCACACATTCCGCCTGAGATCTTTTTGGCCACATGGAGTTTATTTAGTCAAGCTATAAACAACACTGTAATTGTTACACCTTTTAAAAAAAAAAAACCCCTCTTTATACTCTGTGTTAGCTCATATAAAATATACTTTCTGTAAACTCATATACATATTCAACACTGTGGTTGGATTTTATATTTATTAAGTCCTCTCTTTAGGATATGAAAACACAATGAAATGTCCCAATCTTTGCATGTCACATTTAATCATATATCGTGTAACATAATATAAGCTTTTACTTGGAATAAAATATGCTTTAAAACTACTTTTATATTTCATTTTGAAATATATTTATATATTGACAAAATAAATTCATAGTTTTGTTACGAGTAGTCATCAACATAACAGCGCTTAACAATAAATAGTGTTTAAACATACTGTTTACTTCCTTTTTCTATATATGTATATTGTTGAATATTGTGCTGATTCGTCTTGGCCCTTTAATCTGAACTTCTGATGTGTATAATGTATACATACGAATTTATAATGGTCACTATTATTATTTTTTTAATGATAGAATTTTTATAATATTTGAAGTACAAGTATAATTTATATACTTGGAGTTTAAATGCAGTAATAAAGGATTTGAACACAGATTTTCAAGCCCCCTCCAGATAGAGTGGATGGCTGGAGGGGGGGGGGGTTGAACGTCTGTTCAAATTCTTTATTATATTATTTTATACAATATAGGTTACTTACCTTTGATATATGAAATGCAAAATTATTGATACTGATTTATTTCTAAAGGTTTTCTTTATTATTCTATGCTGTTATTAAACTAAGCTTGGGATTATATATAGTTGGTTATTTTGTATACATATACTTTAAAAACTTGCAGAAAAGTACTTTTCATTATAAGTCTTCTTGAAGATTAAGTTGCCTGTCGTACATTTTCTCTTCTCAGTCTCTTATTTGCATTAACTGAAGGACGTAATTTTTTTTTTTTTTTGTTCTTAAACTGTTTTAAAATCTGGTTGACAATCTATTTTGATTTCTTTTAAATTAACCTGTTGGAATCTTTGTTAATGTATCAATTTAACTTAAATTTCCGTAATTTGTTCTAAAACACCAAAAAAAGAAAAAGAAGAAATGGCCTCGCAGCTCATTTGAAAAAAAAAAAAAAAATTACACGGCTATTTTAATAAATTTGTTTAATCGTAAAACTTTTGGAGTTTTAGCTATTTAAAAGAATGATTAACTTATTCATTTAGTATATTGAATGTTTACTATAGTAAATAGAAGGATTTGAACCTAGTCTATATTCATCCTACCCTCCATCTCAAACAACCGATACACATGGCCACACACACGTGAAAAATATAAATGATCTCCGGTATCCATATTTCGTGTGAACCAGGACTCTTCCGTTGGGCTAGTTCATGATCTCTCACACATATATACAATCAGTGCCCCTCATATTTAAGATAGCAATTCCTCAAACTTTAATGGATAGGCTTCAATCTTCTCACCCTTCCAACAATTCAACCATCCATTTCATTGAAAAACCAATAATGGAATGCTCAAAGTTCTTGGTGGATTTGATATTATCACACCCATGTAGTTGTTATGTAAATTTAATCCTTCACATTATCAAGCCATTACATACATATCCGTTTATATTAATAGAAGAGTGATGGACTAGGCATAAGTGTGAAGATAGCCATTCCTCAAACTTTAATGGACAGGCTTCAGTCGTCTCACCCTTCCAACAATTCAACTGTCCATTTCATTGAAAAACCATTCATGGAAATGCTCAAAGCCGTTGATAGATTTGGTATTGTAACCACACGTATGTCCAGCCCATCCTATTAATATAAGGAGATAGGTAATGGCTTAATAATATGAGAGGTTAAATTGATGTAATTTCTACAGGGGTGTGACTACAATATCAAATCCACCAAGAACTTTAAGCATTCCATCATTGGTTTTCAATGAATGAACAGTTGAATTGTTGGAAGAGTGAGAAGATTGAAGCCTGTTCCATTAAATTTTGAGGAATTGCTATCTTAATATAAGCTGAGCACTGATTGTATATATGAGTAGAAGATTATGACCTGGCCCAACTGATTAGTGCCTGTTCAGCATGAAATACATTTGTTGGGGATCAATTATCTTTTCCACATGTGTGGTCATGTGTCTCTGACTGTTTGAGATGGAATAAAGGAGGAATATAGACTGAAAATCCTAAGTTCAAATCCCTCTTTATGAAAAAGAATAATTTAAAATCTAATAATTTTATTTATTATTATGAAATTAAAAATACATACATTCATTAAATTTAGTTGAATATAATATTTTTTGAATAATATCTGATAAAAACTTATATATATAATTTGATGGATAATATTTGGTGGTTACATAACATTCAAACAACTAATGGCAAGTGGAGATTTCATCCAGTGATTTTTAGCTATCAAGTCTATTATATTACCCCTGTGATAACACTGCATGAAGCAAATAATTAGATAGGACTTGAGAATATTTGGATTAATAATTGACAGATTGAGTTTTGATCCAGGAATCTTCTGCTCCTGACCCCATCACTGGGTTAAATTGCACAGGTAAACTGCCATATGCACATATTTAAATGGTGGCTAAACATTATGCCAGTAGAAAATAGTGTATAATTAATTTATAGAAATTTCTGTAATGTGCTCTATAATACAAATTATGAAGTGCAAATACAGATAGAATATATCTGTATTATGATGTAGGTAGCCATAATCCTTATTAGAATTTTGCTTTTTTTTAGAGAATTTAGAGGAGATGCATGAAGAAATATTTGGCAAATGAACAAGCTACATAGTTATATGATAAATATTTCTACTTTTTCTGATTACAGATAAATATTTCTACTCTCTTTGATTACAGATAAAGCTGCAAGAAAAATAAAATAGATCTGTGCTTTGCTGACTTTCAGAAATCATCCAACTCAGTATTGATTAAAGTCAGTTGGACCTTACTTGAATCCAATAGAATAGGTAAAATGTATATGGTATTTAAAAATAACTACTAAAATTGCTACTTTGAAAAATAAAAAGCACAGTACTCTCAAGCATATTCATCACACATCTGAAACCCAATTGATAAGATAAACAAAAACTGCAAAGGAAGATTAGAATCAATAGCACGAGGATGAAGGAAAAAAACATAATCACCTACCATCTGTCTATTATCTCAGCTTTGATAGCAATGACTTCCAGCATACTTTATTTTATTATTGTTATTTACTGGTGTCTTTTTCTTTTTGATGGGGGTTGTCGCGAAGTTAAACTTTTTTTTGATAAATTATTTGTAAAAAAATATACAGGCTACTTTAATTACTTTTAAATTTATTTAATCATGGAATTGCTAAGCAGAAAGAAGAAATATTCTTTATATATCAATATGGTCAAAATAGTGCTAAGAAATTAAAAGACAGATTAGAAAACTCACTAGTGATTTAGACTGCCAAAAATGAGCAAGGAGGAGGCAAGAAAGTAGTTATACACTACAACCACGATTTGAGAAAGCAAAGAAGTTATTCCAGTTAAATACACTAGTCATTTACATCTTTACTAATATGTTGGTGATAAAAATAATTCAATGAAAAAGAGTTTTGTATTTGAAATATATATTTGTTAAAAAGTAGTTATCTAAAATGCAAAATCTCTCCAGTGAAGATTTAAACAAATATGAATCACCAGAGTATATATTATTTTCCACTTGTCTTGGACAGTGATTGTAAAAACCCTGACTTTTAGTAATGCAAACAAAAAGAGATCTGATAAAGGAAATAAGGTCAAGTCAGTATTCATTTACTCTGTCTTCTTGTGATGGGAAAAAAACTAGAGCTGTAATGGGGGGAAACCATTATACCTCAAGCTTCGGTATGGTAATGGCTTATGAAAAATTGTAAGTTCAAAGATTTTCTGTTCGAACAGTAGCTACTCTGATCAACTCATCTGTGATTATTGTTGATGTGTCTGATTGCGTACCACCTTCTTTACAAATGATATACTAGCATCTTCATATGTTTTATTGTTAATGAAGATAAATATTTAATTATCTCTTACATTTTAAGAGATAAACAAATCTTTCACCCATTGTATATTTATGGGACTATTTTATTATTTGTAACCATTTAATCTGAAAGCTTGTTTAAATAGTTTATAGATTATAAATGGTTATCAAAATTTTGATGAACTCCTGAGTACTAGGAACCAAACAACACTTGGAATGTACCTAACCAGCTAAATTGCACGAGCCTGAGTGGAGTCTTTTATGATTCTATGCAATATTTTATGCTTTTGAAAATTACATGCATGTTTTGTATTTGGGCATGCATAGAGGCAAATTAAATCATAAAAAATCAGTAATAAAAATATGAAATTTTGAGAAAAAATTTTATTATAAAGGATTTGAAGTCCGTTATTGTAAATAGCTCTATAAATGTTCCTTTATATATTCACCTCAGTATTTCGTATTCAATATGATGTGCATAATAATAAAATAAATGAAAGGAAATGATGTAATAGGAACATAAATTTTTAGTAATAATATGAAGTTAATTTTGATGATCATTATAAATATCTGACTCAAATGAGACTGTATTTTATTTTGATTACGTGCATGATTTGAACTTGAGTCATGCAAAATAATTAAACAAATGTTATGAAGATCGTATAAACAAAAGCATGAAATTTTAGTAAACAAAATTTCTTTAATAATATAAAGTACAGTTTAGTCACAGTTATTACAAATATCTCTGTAAATATCCTTCTATGAATCATAAGTGATCTTTTATTTTTAAAAAGAACTTTGATGTGATTAAATACATTCAAATATTAATTTGATAATAAAAAGTTTAGGCTTTTTTTATTCATAATTAAAAGGGGGAGGGGGAATTAGGACAAATTATAATTGTTTATTTGAAAGTATTCCATATTTAAGTTTCATAAGAATATTTAAATTTTATAGAAATTTCTAATCTCTTTACATACATATGTCTTATTTCTAATTTAGTGTTATATGATTCATCATAAAAGCAAACTGTTCATTATTTTCTAGTTTTTAGTATATTGGTATTTTATGTTTTAATTTACTTGCCAATTTGGGATTTTTACTCAATGGTGACGTGATCATGAAGAAAAAATGGGTAAGGTATTTAGACAATTTATAGAGTGTTTGTTTTTACCAAGATAGTAGAAATAGTCTTCATTTCTATTCTCATTTGAAATCTTATTTTTACACGTTATTAATAATGTGCCTTGGTCTTGTTTTTAGGAAGCTTCACCATTATTTTATGTGAATAGGTACAAAAATTGACAATCTAATAGTACCTCTCATTAGAAAGTTGGTTCAACAATAAAAGTAAAAGATAACACAATTATTAAAAAGAGAAATGACATCAAGATGTAAGTGGAAGATTTCTACAAAATACTACATAGTAATAAAGATCGAAAAAAAAAAAAAGCTGGTACAGTTATATCTTTAGAAATTGCAAGTATTTCAAATGAAAAGATATGTGCATTTAAATTTATGAAAAATAGAAAAATATATACCCTATCCAAGTTTAATTCTACGATTAACTTCATCCATTATATTTTCTATTAATAATACACCCAAAATATTTGTTATTAATTTTTAATTTATTTAGTTTTTTAAAAATCCATTGAATTGAATTTTAGTCGTTTTAATATTTATCTTCAGTCCTACTTGTTTGGTTTCATCATATCTTTTATAATGTTTTCGAAGTATTATTTGAAAAACAGCTATAGCCGCAAAATACTTTATGTAAAGATCTATTTACCCTTCTAATATTTAGTGTCAATATAATCACTACTATTGCATTTTGATAAATATTTTTCAGAATTTAACATTATTTTAGGTCTTTGTATTAATACAGAAATGTTTACATAAGCATATGCTTTCATGTTCTATAAGTCTAATGTAACTCATATTCATTAGACTTTTCTGTAACTGAATTTCACTCTTTAAATGCATTTAAAACAAACAAACAAACCCCACGTATTTTATTTAGAAATATCTGTTTATTTTGGGTCAAATCTTGTTGCCAATTTGTGACATATTTCTATTGAACCTTCAAAGTTTGTACACATGTTAGGTATTGATAACAGTGCAGTATGACAATGAAATATTTCGAAATTGGTGGCGTGGTCGTAATTTCAAAATGCATTGAAATCAGTTATTGTAAATTTTCAGTGATGTTCACTAGATGGCAATATATGTTTTTTTTTTTTAAATATGCTTTCATTTAATTTCATGACTAATTCACTTAAAAGCTTTTACAGTTAATTAAAATAGAAAGAAAAAGAAGTGAAAAATGTAATCTTAATTTCTCTTGATTGTTTAACTAAAACTTGCCTTTAAAAAAAAAAAAAAAAAGGTTGCCTTCATAAACAAATATATATATATTTCTAACATTCACCACTTTCATTTCAAATATTACCAATACGATAACATTATTTATTCTCAGTTTCAATATTTGAATATGGGTAGTTATAAAAAATTCATAATATCTGAAGTCTAAAAAATAATATGTATATCAAGTAATTTATTTAAAAAACGTTTTTATTCAATTTGATCAGTAATGCACTAAACAACAAAAAATACTGTATATTTTTTCTTCAATCATACTTTCGGTTGTTATATTCACCTTGAAATAAAAGCATGGGGTGTCCATAATTAATTAGTTTAATCAGTACTTTTAAAGCCAGTGATTAAATTAATTAGTTTATGGATACTCCGTGCTTTCATTATTATGAGTAACAGCCAAAATTTGTGGTAGAAGAAAAAAAATATTTGTTTTTGTACATATTATTAAAGTTTAGCATGTGTTGTTGATTATATTAGTCATAAAAAATTAATGTTAGTAGAATACAGTGCAATATGGCATCAGTAAGGAAATATATTAGCAGCCAAGCATAAAAGGATATGGCCAATAATTCCACAAAATGAGAAAGACCAAGGACAAAAAGATTAAAGATGAATTTTATGTTAATTTTACAATTCATTTATGAAACATGTATGCCCATACCTATTTTAAAGTGGTCCTTTATTTTATTTATTTGAGATATTGCTGTACTGTTTTTGAACTTGTGCATCGAAGATTTTTATTTTAAAGAAACTTCTAATCATATTCTCTTATTAATGAAACCAATCAGTAATGCTTCTTACTAAAGTGTTTTTAATGAATGTCTGCTTATGATGAAAATCACATAGAACTTCAAAACAAAATACTTTTTAGTAAAGCTGCCACTTTGTGTTTATTTCTGTGAAGATATGCCTTTATTATAGGGGATTTAATAGTACCACATTTAGCAAACTGAAGAACATATCTTCTTATTCAGTCATCCTGTTTTTAGAGTATTTATGGAAGATTGTTGAATGAAATTTTTTGAATATATATATTGAAAGAGGATTCATGACCCATTTTAATACAATAAATTAGGCAGAATAACAGGGTTAGATACAAATTAAGGTAGAATTATTTATATTTCTTGAGTGAACTGATCTTTTAACTTTCTAAATCTGGGCCACACTTGTGTTTTTGTGACTAAATAGATATTTAAACTGATTTACAAGTTGATATCCGAACCAAATATTGCTGAATGCCCCTCCCCCCATTTTATTATTGATTAATAAAACATTCAAATTTTTGAATGGTAAAATCAGGTTTGAGAGTTTGCATTCAGTACATTAGAATTATGTGAAGCTTCTCCTTCAAATTGGCAGGAATATTTAAAAGCCAAGACGAAGTCTGTTTTTGCTTTTAATTGATACAAATTTTATGAAATTGCTTATGAACTGTTTTTGAATTCCAATGTTATAAAGAAGAAAAATAAAGTTGGAATCGGTGCAGATCTTTACTTAACACCCGTTTTTACTTCAAATATCTCAACTTTTTATCAAGCCTTAATAAGTTTTCATTTTATCATGAAGACACTGTAATATGACTAAACTTTGATGGAAACAGGGCTGCATATTGTTTTGATTAATTGAGTCACATACCTAAATAAATTGATAAATAACATAAAAATCAAGCCAACGGTTACTCTGCTCACAAATTTTTTCAGCAAGAAAAACAATGTCTATAGTGACTTTTTGATTTTGTAAAACCACATTGAGTTTTTGGTAAATCTTGGAAGTGCTTTTACTGAGTCAATAACAATGATATATGATAATTATATAGGGTTTGAACTCAGACTTTCACATGACGCTCAACCATCCAAGCTATCTCATACCGTTGATACACTTGATCACACATGTGTCGAAAAGATAAATAATCACCAATATATGTATTTCGTGTTAAACCAGCACTCGTCAGTATTGGTCCAGATTATCATTTTCACACATATATACAATCAAAGCTCAGCTTATTTTAAGATAGCCAATCTTCATACTTTAATGGACAGGCTTCAAACCACTCCACCCCACAATTCTTCAGCGGTCCATTTCATTGAAAATCTGATAATGGACATGAAACTATAGAAATATTCTTAAGATCACCTGAATATATATTATAATTAACCGTTGAATAGTTTTGAAGCTGACATATTGTTACTATATTTTAAAACTTATCCAGGGATCTCATCTTATTCTTTAGTTTTTCCATTGTTAGAATTAAAAATGAACCATTTTAATACCTGATCATATCTAAATGAATCATTAAGATGAATACATAATTGAAAGCAGCTGTTTGAATTTTTGTATTATTATTCAAGCAATATCAAAATACTATAGCAACAATATATATAAAATGGTGTCATTCACTGATTTAATACATTTTAGTATATCATATTTTACATTTGTTACTTTCACTATTTCAAATAAAAAGATTTAAAGTCTCCACCATTATCAGTTGATTCTACCATTTGTAGTTTTAATCCTTCAGTCATTTTCAATATTCTTGGCAGTTTTTGAACTTATGGTTTTTAAATCTTTGTGTTGTTTATGAATCACTGTATTTGCTGTATTATTCTACTAAGCTCAGAATGCTCTATGTTTTATTTTTATAAAGTTATTAATGATATTATCGTTGTCAAAGAACTAGTCAATATATATATATTACTCGTGTTCGTAACATTCTCTCGATGAACGTAAAAATCCAGATTGATGATTTTAATGTTTAATAGTCAGTTCCACATTAAATCATTTCACGATGTTCAACAGTTCGACTCTTTTTGCATTGCTTATGAGCTTATGGTATATTTTGTGCAAACAGCTATAATGCAAATGTTTTTTTAAGACTGCTAGACATTTCAAAACTGTAAACGGGAGTTGGTATCAAAAAAGCATAGAAGGGATATAATTTTGAAAGATGTTAACACCTGTTGAAATTTAGCATGAATACTGAAGAATTGACCTCAAATTTATTACCATTATGTTTGGAATAGATCCATTTTTAATGCAGTTATTTTAATTGGGACATAATGATCTACGATCATTTTTAGAATCTTGCATCTATAAAAAAAATAATAATAATAATTTCAACTTTATTTTTTAATTATAGCATAGTCTATAAAATAACATTATTTTAAACATGGATGCGTCATATTCAATATTGTGTGAGTTTTTAGAACTAGTGCCATTTGTATCTGCTGTTAGCCATATCTATTGCTATCAATATGTGGATAAGAAATTTTCGGTATTTTTAATGGCCTTGACACAATAATGCTGTTCAAAAAGTATGGAAAGCGTTCTTTTTTAGAATTTTCAAAATGTAATGAAGAACATGGTCACAGATACTACAATACAAAGCAGTTTTCAAAATCATTAGATTTTTATTGATGCAATACCATACAGTCTCTTTTCACTCAATGGTTTAACATTTTTAAAAAAATGCATCTACTTATTCATTTAAAATTTTTTCCTTGAGATATGAATTTCTCTAAAAGTTGTTTACTATTTGAAAATTTTGACTCTTCCTTAGTTGTCGTTATTATTTGTATTTTGGAAATCAAACAAATTTTGCACATTCCTTATATCAAGGTTTATATAAAAAAATAATATTCATTATGATTACTTCCTGCTGCGACCTTATTACCACATTACAAGTATTTTGATCGAGAGGGTGATTTTTAGAGATCACTTTTGGTTGGATCTTTTGCTTTTGTAAATTCAATATATTAAGTTTTATTGATGTCAATTTTAAGTTTTATATGTTTTCCAATTAAATAAAAATATTTTAAAATTATAACATAAATCTGTTACGATCAAATTATTGTGTTTTGATTAAGAATACTCAAATTCAGAAAATCTAAGCACTGCGTAAACGATTTATGTGAAGCATATATTTTATTTCATTTAATGATGATCACTTAAACATTTGCAATAAATTTTACTGCTCTAATGGCAGATGTATATATCTGTATGTGATTTAGAAAGATACAATTCATGAAATATAATTGTGTAGAGATTTAAAATGTTAATGTGGGTTATTATTCTTTTAGATCATTTAATAAGTGAAAATCCCAACCAGTTTCAAATTTTTTATTGTTCGGTGTGCTCTTTATGCCATATCACAACTAAATATTCTTATTTTGCTAAACTTTTCTGCATTTTTGCTTTTTCAATGCCAAAAGTTTAGCGTATTTACATACTCTTTTTTTTTAATGTGCATATAATTAAAAGATAAAAATGTATATACAAGATGTAATCTCATTGTCACAGATAATGTAAAGAGATAACCAATAGCTTGAAAGTTTTATGATTACTAGATTAAATACTAAATTAAATGATTATGAAAAGTAAGGTAAAAATTAGAAGAAAAAAAGAGAAATGCATGGAAACAAGACTGTAATGACTACATTAAAAATATATAAGCCAACATCTTATAAGATTTTTAATACACACAGTTAACCCTTCTACCTGATTATTATTCAACTATGTTTTACTTAAGGAATGTTGTTGTTCTGATTCATCATCCGATTAATGAAATACAGATAGAATTGAAAATATGTGTTGATTATATTATATTTATTTATAAATTATGGTAATGTTAATTTTTTGAAAAAAAATAAAAAATTTAGAAAGTTGTAAAGTTTGCTATGTATAGCAATAAAAATAAATTGTTGTCATTAAAATTATTATGATTTTTAACATCATCACTGGACAATAGACCATAGCTAAAGCAAAATATGTACATGCCGGAATTAAGAAAAGTTATAATAATTCAATGAAATGGATCAAATTTTCTTTCATTATTTTTATAAGGGGAAATGATTGATTTGCAGCTATCTTTGATTTAATAGAATGCATTACAAAATATTACATCCTTATTTATTTGTTCTTAAAAATTCACTTGATACTGGCTTTCAATGGTAAAGCATACTAATACTTAAGTAAGTATAGCTATAGTTTATGCCATTTGAATATGCTTTTTAACTTCACATCAACACAAATTGTATATAATTCAGTTAATTATAATATTGACTATAAATCTAAGAAAAATGTTAATTTATGAAATTGCTTTGCTTTTATAAATATTGTTATTTAAAATAAGAAAAAAAGTTAATTTTGAACAATAATTATAATATGAAATGTCATTGTGTATGTTATTGAGCTAACCATGCTTGTATGTGTGCATGCATGTGATAAACAAAGCTTTGTAAAGGATTTGCTATCTCAAAATCTTTTATATTTATTACATTTTATTTTATAAGTTTCATTACCTAACAAAGAAACATGAAAGAAATAATCCCCATGGTGATTTGCTCAATTGGCTATGTCATGCCCCCATACCAGAAGTAACACATTTAGCTTCAAACCAAAAACTTTTTGGTCTAGAGTTCCATCTCTTAATCACCATACTAAACTGAATAAGGCATCACTTGGATATTCACTTGACATTTTGAATTTGAAATTGTATTATTGGTATTGAGTCTAAGCACCATTTTCATAACTATATGTCCTTGTGAGTTTGATTTCTATTTAAAGCCATTTCTATCTGATAGTCTATAATGTTATAAAGCAAATCGTAAGTATAGACTATTGTTACACCTGTTTGTTTATGCCCTATTTTATATTTTAATAGCAATATAGCAAAGGTTTGAAATAGTCATATGTATCATTTGAATGAAGATTCCAATCCAATGGTACCATTAGGAATTAATATGTTGTGACACATTTAATTAAATTGTGAATTATCCAATTCAGTGTCATTTATGTGCTACTTGCTTTAGCCAAAGACAGAAAGGTGTGTTGTTTTTATTTCTGTTATATATAAATTATTTATATTTATATAAAAGATCATAAAGTTTAGGCTATTAATACAATGATTTATTTACTATCAATTTTATATTTAAATGGAAATGCAGCAAGATTTTGGACAAATTTGCCTTTATGTCTTATTGAAGATGCAAATCCAATTATACTATCTAGAATTTATACATTTTAAAGCAGTCCCCTAAGTTATGAATAATATATATAAGAGTTTGGTTATTACTTACCTCAAGATGACATATTTTGATATTGCACAGTAGGAGCACAGATATCAACAGTCTCAATACAGCAGATATTGTGAAATTGTACAACAGTATCACTGGACCTACCCTTAATTCTAAATCTTTGCATGGATATAAAAAACTGCAGATAATAATAATAGTTGGTACACATTGTAAAATGTACATTTTAACACATGAACATTTTAAACTTAAGTATATACATATCTGTGGTATAATTTAATATAAAAATTGTACAAAAATGAGACAAACACAATAAAGCAGTTATGAAGAAGTCAATGGAATAAGAAATTGAGAAACTTTAGTCAAATCTAGATAAGTATATCACAAAAAAATAAAATGTCCCATTTTTCATCTTTATTTATTTATTATTATGGTGAAAATTCATGATAATGAAATATAAGAGATATTATGAGTAACTGTTGCATCTTCAGTATAGACTCAATATTTTTTTGATGTTTACCTGAATATTTTTTCTACTAAAGTCTTCACATGGATTCAATACTTTCAGCTGTCAGTATATTTTTTACTTTCTTTCTGTTCATATTTTTTGTCCAGAAATTTAACGTTTTTCCAATTTTCATTAAATACTTATCACATAGTTTTGTAGATGTAACTTTATAGCTTCAACTATATATCTTATTAAATAATCACCATCTTCTTACACCTTTAAGCAAATAATGTTTATTGTATAATCACAGTTTCAACTGCTTCTCGCAGTCTTCTTCAGATCTCAATCTATTCCTTTCCCTTTCCACCATTTTATTTTATCTGAATTAAGACTGTGAGGAACAGTCGAAACTGTTATTATATAATAAACATTATTTGCTTAAAGATGTAACATGATGATTATTATTTAATAAGATATATAGTTGTATATGAATAAGCAAAATTACTGAAGAAGGAAGAAGTATATATAGAATTATATAGTTTCAATGCAGTTTTTTCCTCCATATATTATTATATCGTGGATTAATATTTTTATTGTGCATTTTTGTAGTAGCGTCAGACTCAAAATAATATTATTCACAATCTAACATATATAAAATGGAAAGATCTTTCAACATTAGAAATATAAAACAGAAATTCTAAAACATCGTGTGCGAAATATTTATAATAGAAATATCCAAAACCTATGTTAACTTTTGCATGACCAAACCCTGTAATTAAAGTGAGACCATCCTTGCAAAATTTAATTTTCATTTACATGATTTCAACTTGAGTGATATTTTTATGCCATTACAACTATTTGTTAAATTTATTACTAAAATTAATTTTGATAGGCACCTGGGTCTCATTTTATGCCATAGATAGATTCCTCAGAAAATGTGCACAAAAATAGACTTATCTTATCTTGAAAAATGAGGGATACGTACTGTAATTTTCAAAAATTGCATAAAAGCAAGGCAACAATGTAAAATTACTTAAAATTTGCATAAAAAAAATAAGGAAATAAAATATGACTAATAAAAAAATTTTAATTTGAAAAAAATTGATACAAGACAAACTTTTTTTACTTTTTTTATTAACTACAGTATTTAATTTTATTCAAAACAATATATTTTTTTGTGTAATTTACAATATTTTACATTTTTTTATACATGTACAGTATTTTAATCATTATCGCTATTTGACGATATGCAGGTCGGGTAAGACATCAGATTTGATGCAAGAGGAAATACAACTAGCGCCAACTTCAGTTTTTTAATTGTTCTTATAGTGGACTCGCCCAAACTAAAATGTTTTTCAATCGCTGTTGATCCTTCCATTTCGCTGAGTGATCTAAAATTGAAATTTTTGTTTTCAAAGAAATTCATTTTTTAAGTGTTTTTTCCTCTCCATTAGGGTAAACTAAAAGTTTAAAATAAAAATAAGAACTTAGACTTAGGATAATAAAAAGACACCTACTCACCATTGTTGGGCAAAATTTAATTAAAACTAACAATTAAAAATTAAATTCTTATTTTTGTCTGTAATTTTTTAATTTTCAATTCTGTTTAAAAATCAAATTTCATTGTTTCACATCATATTAATTTCAGATCACATTATGTAATTTTTAAATTGTTAATTACAATTAAAAATCAGATTTTAATTTTTAATTGTCAAATTTAATTGTGCCCGCCGCTGTTAGCTTTTAAAAATAAACGTGCGGACACTAAATGATTAATTGATTACGTACTCTTTTTTTAAAAAAGCAAAAATAGAATGTGATTTAAAATGCAAAAACAATGTGCATAGTATAGGTATCTATAATGTTTGAACATATTTATTATTATAATCTTGTAAAATTTAATGTGTATATAAAATGGGGAAATCCTGATTTTAAGTGAATTATGAACTTCTTTATT
This sequence comes from Epiperipatus broadwayi, assembly GCA_028023455.1. Classification (NCBI taxonomy): domain Eukaryota; kingdom Metazoa; phylum Onychophora; class Udeonychophora; order Euonychophora; family Peripatidae; genus Epiperipatus; species Epiperipatus broadwayi. The sequence continues at coordinate 17,442,257 of JAQFVV010000006.1, forward strand.
GCATAAAATCTATTACAGTACTATTATAAAGCACTGAAAATATTGAAATTACTAGATTGAAGTCAAACTCAGATAATGCGCTATTACTTTAAATATGACGTGTGAGTGCATGAAATTTATCATATTTAAAGGAATTTTTAGCACATACAAAGATATTAAAAAGAAACACGAATTACATTTAAAAAATCCGGGCATAAAACGAGACGCAGGTGTAATTAAAAGAAAGGAAAAATGATAAAAATCCTAAATTTATTTAATAACTTTTTTATAGTGAGAACATTGTAATTTCTCCCCTATTATATAAAAAATATATTTATTTTTTTTTAAAAAAATGTTTAAAATTATCAAAGACAATCTGAAAATAAAAATAATAAACCTTTTCCAAATAAAATATGAGCAAATGTCACTATTTCAAGAAAATTGAGTTTTGTCATTTAACCGTTGAATTGCAGAGCTTTATATTTTGCTGTAATAAAAACTTACCAATAATATGAAAGTATTTACACATGATTGCAGTAGAAATACCGATACTAGATCATCTCAAATTTTGTGTGAGCTGTATCATCTCCCACAAAGTTAAGTGCTAGAATAATTTCAAGAAGAATTGGAGTTTGCCATAAAATTGAAAGTCTAACTTCTTTAAATTTTCAACTTATGAAATAGACCATATGTTTGAACGCGAATATTTCAACAATAACGCCAATATTGATAGGATTACACTTTCAGGATATACAAAATAATTTCATAAGCACTATTTTGTGAACTAAAACATCACGGTTAAGAGATTAAAAATAAATGGACATTACTTAAATCATCTGGACCTCGTATATGTTGCAATTTCTTTTCACAAGTAATGCTTCAGAGAATATTGCACATGGGATCAGTGAAAGCTTGAATATTAGTTGACAGATAGATATTAAAAAGTTGTAATGGTCACTACCTTTTCAGAAAGAGTTAAAATAAAAATTGATAGTAAGGAAGTAAAATAAATTAACAATTATAATTATTAATACAGAAGGAAGCATAAAGAATTACATTTATCATCATTTTTTTTTTAGAAACATATGCCATGTGTTGAATTAATTTTTTTTAAACAAATTTGTTTTGCTTACCTAGGGTCTAAGTATTGGTTTCTTACCAGAAGAACAATACAGAAATTTCTGACCACCCAGTGAAATATGAAGAGGTTCACTTGAAAACAGGGAAGTGGGTATTTCAAAATGCATTCAGAGAAAAAGAGATTGATCTAATCTCTGGGCTAGTAAATGGTTGCAATATAATTGAGCTTAAGGTAAAGATGCACTGATAGGAATGATACTTGAAAATATATATAACTGATATCTTTGGGGAAAAAATTAAGTGGATAATTGAAGTGGACATATTGCTACAAGATTTTCAGCAGATTGATATCTTAAGCCTTGAATTGGTTCCTCAAGAGATGGTAAAAAATATAGAAGAAGCCTATATAAGAGATGAGTGATGACATGGAATGATATTAAGAAGAGAAATTATGTGTCTGAGAAATTTGGAGATATTTTCATCCTATAGTGAATTGATACTGTTTGAAAACCATAAAATGATGAGTGACTCAAATTTTATTTAATTAAGTAATTTCTTGTTGCTTGGTCACAAAATTTATTTTGTAGCTCCCTCCCCCCTTGTCTTGTTTTGTTTGGATATTTAAATTTAAAGTAAAATGAAAATCAATCACATCCATATACAAGGTCAGTTTTAGATCTTTTAATGACTGGTTTTGTGTGTTAATGTTTTGTGGCTTTTAAAAACTAATAATTATTTCTCGATTTGAAGTTAACATATGTTATTGATTATAATTCTGTTGGATCATTTTCATAGAGAAGTATTTTGATGAGATTCATCGTATAATTAAACTTTGCTCTTATCCATTATTTTTACCTTTCTGTGAATCTGAAAAAGTTTGAGCAGCAAAACATTTGGAAGTATGGACAGCAAGATTAGATTAGATCTGAACATTGACTTTAAAGTAATTATGATATCAGAAATCTTACTACTACATATAATATTTTAAGTCTCTCCCTTGAAATAAGTTGAATAAGTAAACAATAGAATATTCAGGTTAAACAGTAATGCTTGATCATCATCATCAGTGATAATTTGCCACTTATTGGATTTAGAGATACATCTATAGATTTAATGAATTCTTTACAACATTAATAATTATAATACAGTAATCACTTCTCCTCCTATATTCACAGTTGTCTATTTCAAGCCTTCCTGTGATATCTGAAACTGAGAATAATACTCCATCCTTAGGTAATAAATGTTTTTTAACATCATATCTATGATACAGCATAATTATACACACTAAATCACCAATATAAATAATTAAGTCAAAATTCAAACACTACAATTATGATAAAGATAGTAGATGGATAAATTGAGATGAGTAACCATATGATTGTAACATGAAGAAATGGCTAGCTAATAGATAATTTATGATGCTACTTCTATAGGCAGATATACAATATAATGAATTTAAATTTATATATTTCTATTTCTTTTTTTTTTTAAATTTCCAATTATTGAAATTGTGTATAGGAGTCAGCATATAGGCCATGACTGTATTGAAAGACCAAATAATTATTTATAGACATGTTCATGTCTTAAAAGGTTATTAATGAAAGAAGTGGGTATTGAAGAATTTGATAAACTGAACAGTTGATATGTCATTAAAAAAAAATGTCTTTGGTAATATTGCCAATCGTTGATCAATCTAATATTAATAAGATGTGTGAAAGTAACTGAAAAGAATAATACCAGAATGACAGGTAGGAATTCTATTTCAAATTATACAAAAAAATCCTCTCTCGGTGTGCCATTTGCTTTATTCTTAATGATAATAATTATGTATGAACAGAGATGTAATAGTCATTCTGTGAGTTGGAGTTTCTATTTTGTTTATAATTTTAATGAGGAAATGGTTTAATTTTGTAGATCTTACCCTATAACTGTGCGTGTCTATTGCGGGTACAGCAGAAAGAGATACACTCATTATATTAATAGCGATTTGCTTTTATTACTAAATCTTATTGCCATTCGAAATGTTTCTTTTCTAAAATGCCAATTTAAATGTTTAAGTGCAAAAGAAATATGCAATATAAAAATAATTAATGTAATATTTTAATAATTTTTTAGTGTTATTGTTTATGTGGAGTTGTTAAACTGCCTATATAATAACAGACTCCGGTTATTTATTAAGGTAATTGAAAATTTACACTACTTAATGAAACTGTTTTTGATATATTGCCATCTGGTGAGTTTTCGTATTACTAGATATTATTATTTTAAATAAAATTTTATTAAAGTTATTTTCTTACTGGGGTGTATTGTTTATCTTTACGTAGTGGGTTAAATGATTCTAATTTATTTATTATTTGTTTTTCTAATATTAATTCATGTTTTGTTTCTTTTTTCGTTAACCCTCTTTTTGTTTTTTGTTTTGAATAATAAATTCATCCTTATTGAAAATAACGAATAAATGTGTTAGTTTATTTATATAATAAAATTTTCAAAATTTAAACTTTAAAATCCATACTGGAATTTGTTTACGAAGTAGGAACTGGAATAGTAGTAAGTAGCATTAAAAGGCTATAGTAAAAATAATAGTCAAAATTATTAATTTCAGCATAAAATTGCTGAAGTTCAATTTAAATGTGCAAAATAATGAATAATTTGCACCTGATGAATACATTTCGCCAAATGTTCAAGTATTTCTGGGCTATAGTAAGAAACTGTTCTTGTTTATATACGCGCTAAAAATAATTATCTTTAATCTGAACCTGTACTTACGGAAATAGCATATTATTCAAGATATTTTTTAAACATTATGATAATAATCTCTTTATATTCTCAGAAAAGACCTTTCAGAACACCATTAACACAGCATGTACCCAGCTGCTATGGGAAAAAACATCAAATAAAATAGTCTGCATTAGTCTTCGAAAAATGCAGAAACCTAAGAATCTGAATGGTCTTGGGTTGTACGCGGTTCAAGTACTTTACATGCAACGGTTGATAGCCGTTCTGAAGGCGATAAAAGAGACAGATACAGAACATCAGATCGCCGGTATGGTAGAACCTACCAACACCCCAACACCTATAAAAAGCAAATGGGTAGAGGAAATGGAGGTCTACATGGCAGGTCTCATACCAGATACAGGTCAGCTATTTAGCAACAAGAAAACATATTGGTACACATTCAATTACATGTATCCCAGCCAGCAAAAAACCCCAGGAAGATTAGATATATCCATAAGGTCACTGGTTAGGAAAACTAGATCTTGGGCCATGGAGCCCAGATTAATGAATTTTATTATCAAATATCAACTCACTGCACTTCCCATGAGGCAATTTATGGTTCACTGCAGAGGATTCAAAAACGTTGCTTCAATATGCGCCCTCTGTGGTGAAGATGAAGCGACAATGAACCATATATTTTCTCACTGCAAGAAATTCATGGATCTTGAAAAAAGACTGTATTCTAGTGTGCGGTCAGGATTTGCCTCAATACTGGATATGTGTAAAGCAATGGTGAGTGGTACTTTGGCTACAATCCAGATTGCTATCATAATACTATTTACAAAATGATCACCAGGTGTCACCTCGTAATCCAATCCAACATAAATAGACCATGGGAGGTGTTCAAGGAACTCATGTGTAATTTAAGAACTAGAGATCAGCTAATGGCCCTGGCTAAACTGTTTTCTGATACCTGGGAGCAGATGGCTCTAGACCATATACCAAATATTGCTACAAAAATCCTGTCCAAACTATAGAGATGGATGCTGAAGCTGTGCTGTGCTGTAGTAAGTGTGGTAACCATGAATGGTGGTCTAAATGCACCACTGCGGTTGAAAAAATTGCAGAAATCAGTGGGCCCTTTACATTTGCAGATTCATGTCTGCAAGGGATGACAGCACTCCTAAAATGCAAATAGTGACATGGTGCATCTGACAAACCTTGTTTTTAATCATTCAATAGCTAGGGTGCCATAAATAAATCAGTCTAGCTATACAATAATTGATGATTGGGGATCCCATGAACTCTAGTTACTGCACAGGGGTGTGCCCACGCAGACAAAAGCACAGGACTCAATACAACCAGGTCCTTTGTGTGGGCAGAGCAATGCAGCAGGACACCTGTGAATCCTTAATTTCAAGTAATATTATGTACCATAATTCATGTAAACTTCCAAAATAAATTTATTTCTTAATAATAATAAAAAATAAAGAGATTAATTTTGGAGGAATTGTTTTATTTCTAGATTATCGAGTCTAAATGGTTATAGAAATTGTTTAAAATGTTAGCAATTCACATTTCTTATGTCCAAAGTAGTTATTTAATATATTAATCCGTATTCTCAACAGATTTATGCTATATATGTGCTTGTATTTAATTTATATAGTATATCCATTATAGTTTGCTCCAATGCACTTGAGTAACTACAAATACCTTGGTCATATTATTAATGCAGATGGAATAAAGAATGAAATTAAATACAAGTAGGCTTGGATGAAATGCTTTGGTAGAAATAACTTAAAATATGTCTTACCAGTTTTTACTTATGAATCCGAGACTTGGACATTTAACAGAAGAGCAATGCAAAGATTTCAGCCCACTCGATAAATTATGGAAAGATTTGTTAGGAATAAGAATAAGGGATTGAAAACTAAATATATGGATGAGAGAACAAAATTCTTACAGACTGAAATGCATGTGTGCTGGACATATTGCTAGAAGAGATGATAATAGATGGATAATTGAAATTTTAAACTGGATCTCAAGAGAGTATAAAAGTCCTAGAGAGAAGCCACACTTGAGATGTATGGGTGAAATAAGGAATTCTGATGATGTGATGTGGCTAGAGATAAAGGAATTGGATTAAAATTTGAGAGACCTTCATCCCGCAGTGGATCAATAATTGTTGAATATGATATATACCATACTGATTAACATATGCATACATGTATAGAATATAGATACTTTTTAATAGATATATGCAGTCATATCTATTATCATCAACCATTATCAGTTCACTGCAGGATGAAGGTCTCTCCAAGTTCAAACCATCAATCTTTAGCTTCTCTTCTCCACATCATCCCTGCATACTTTCTTATTTCATCCATCCATCTCACATGTGATCTCTTTCTGGGTCTTTTACAATCTCTTGGAATCCAGTTTAAGATTTCAATTGTTCATCTATTATCATCTCTTCTAGCAATATGTCCAATCCAAGTCCACTTCAGTCTTTTAATTTTTTCAATAAAGTCAGTAACACCTGTTTGTTTTCTTACTCATATATTGCGTTTTCTCTTCTTGTTTCTCCTAATATGCATCTCTCCATACTTCTTATAGTGGTCTGAAGTCTCTGTATTGCTCTTCTATTAAGTATCCAAGTCTCAGATCCATAAGTAAGAACTGGTAAAACATATTTTTAAAACCTTTCTTTTCAAACACATAGGCATATTTCCTTTTAATATCAAGTTATTTTTACCAAAAGCACTCCAACCAAGTCTAATTCTATGATTAATTTTATCCATTATGTTGCGAAAATCCATTGAACATTACTTTAGTCTTTTTAACATTTATCTTTAGTCCTACTTTCATCTGATAACTCCTGCATCGTTTTTTTCCCCCCAATAGTCATACATATAATACAACTTATTATCCCTCACAGAATAATAAAACTGTGTTGTTATTGTTTTTTGTTATAATTATAGATTTATTTATTTTTACATAATTTCATAAATGGATAATATATTTTTTTTAAATAAGTCATCAATTTCAAATTATTTTTAAATAAGCCATCAATTTCAAATTATTTTTTGTTTTTCATTTGTGATTATAATTCTCATTTTATCATTTACAAAACATACTTTAAAAATTCTTTTAGGTTCAGTAGAAATTGCTCCAATCATTAAGTGTATGTTTTGAAATTATTATAAGTGTAATTTTATTAATCTGGTGGGGGAGAGGGGTGTATGTTGCTTTCACTTATAAATGAATGATTGAGCTCACATGATTAAAAGTGTGAGATTTGAGAGATATGACTGAGAGAAAAGAAAATAGTGCTATCAGAAAATAGTCTTAAAATTTTTATTTTTTTTTTAAAAAATAATTCAAAAATAATATTTAATTTAATCTAATAATGAGTTTTATTTAATAATTAAAAGTTAAAATGTTATAATTAGTAGATATCCTTAATTGTAGTCCAAATGTAAACAATTCAGGGCTAGAGCGAAAGAGTGAAGGAATTCAAATAAATTGTGTAAGACGCTTTAATCAAATGTCATAAGTGAGAAAAGATTTATAGAAATTACCACTAACGTGTTCTAACACTTTGTTATTAGAAGTAAAGCAAAGTTTCATATTTTTCTATCAAATGGATGTTATTATAAACAGGAATGACTTTCTCCAGTATCATTTATAACAAGCTTGAATAATCAATAATTATATGATGGTATCGCAGTTTCTGACTTTTGCCTTTATCAATAAAGACTTGGTATTCAAAGTTGGTATCATTGAACCTTAAAATAAAAAAAAAAATGGTAGTGTTTTCAATTCAAAATTTTGTATCTGTAGGAACCTATTTTCTTGGTGGAGAATATATATTATCATAGTATCATTTGATTCTTTAGTTGCACAATGTATAAAGGAGAGCAGCTCCTCTATACTACCAATGGTTTATCACTGATTACTCAAGGGTATTGTAGATGTCACTACAGTAGAACCCTGATCTTGTTTATATCATTATACAAGTTGAAGAATCAAATGGTAAGTCAGTTACTGTTATATGTAGCAACTTATTTATATCTGTCATCCGTTACATGGATATGTAACAAATGTCATTTTTCAGAAAATGGATATATTTTTCATAGAAGTACTAGTGTGTGGTAAATATGTTTGATGTATACTCTGGGATGTAAAGAAATCCAGTTTGTGGTCAGATTTCATTTGTAACTACAAGACAAAACATTTCTGTAAATCTAAATACAATTAGCCAATATTCTGTAAAAACGATCAATATGCTTATATCTGGTAAATTTTTTAATAGTTATATTTTTTGTAAATCTATGGAAACTGGTTACGATAGATATCTAGTGCAGACTGCTAAGTAGGGTCTTATCAATATTTGAGAAATACTCAGCACTAGCATTCACAAATGAATAAAGGTTGCTATTTCAGCTCTAAGAAGATAAAAGAAAGACAACATAATGAGTTTTGCTATGGCTAGGCAAGTCAATGCATGAAATGCAAATACATCCACATGGAGAAGATCATTAATCTGTTTTTTTATGTATATACTTTGTATAGTTTATTTTTTTTATTGCTTTTATATTTAAATGTTAGTGAAATCTTGCCATAATTGTAACTCTCCATTGTGTTTTTAAACACCGCACTTTCTTTACAGTGAAAGCAATCAATACTGCACTTGTTTAACAAATCGGCTAGACAATATCATATAATGGGGTTTGAATTGGTAAAATAATGTTATGCTGAGACAGAAGTAACTCAGATTTTGTTTTACATAGGCATTTGGCCTTGCAAATTACACTATTTGTCAAATATATATTTAGAAAAATTCATCTCTGCACATAACAGACAGCAATAACTTCTATAAGAAGTCCAAACATCACATATGAACGAGTACATTAACTTACATAACTTACGTGAAATGTTTTCATGTTTGAACACATTAATTAAAGAAATAATTTCAGTTTTCAACTAAGCCACCCCCTGTTCTTTGCTTCAGGGATATATTAGCAGTCTTTGAAGTTCAAGGTTTATAGATCACTATGCAGCTATCACTCCTTCTGAGCATGAAAGCCATTCAATTACTAAATTGTCAAGTCACTTTTTAAAAATATTTTCATGCAGGTGTTTAATCAGATTCAAAACCATTCATTGTAGAAATGGAAAAGACAAATTATCTTATATTGCAAGCTCAATTTTTTTAGTATTTGGTGCATAAGCAGAATGTTAAACCATTTTAGATTGTCTCCCTCAAAAAATTATTTCTCTTTCTGAAAAATGTTTTTTTTATGTATATAATGATTAATAAAAGCATAAGTTGATTTAAAACATAAGAATACAGCTTTTTATTTTCAAATTAAAGCTCACTATCCACAATCTTCTTTGATATATTAGTGAGAGTTCTATCATTTACTACTTCTGTGCAGTAAATATGAAATACCATTCTAGTCTTTATGCCATTGGTGTTGCTGTGAGATTTGCAGCAGCAAAAGCTTGCTTAAACTTTACCATTGACATATGCTTCTAAGATCAGTTTTAGAAGTTTCATTACTCTAGACTCATTCGTTGTAATTCTGAGTAATCATTAGACATGTAACAATATCGTGCCCACATCTTCAGGTCAATGTATTGATTTTGACTACAGTGAGATCGGGGATTCAAAGCTGGAACTAACATGGTTGTTGTGTTCTTCAGGATAACAGTAGGTGGGTCTACAGTAAGCTAAGAAGAACTGCTCTTGGAAGCATATAAGTAAACTGAGAAACTCATGGCGTAATTAGTATTAATTTTCCTAGTCAAAGGGTTGAAGGAACCTACAGTTGACGTAAAACTAAGATTCTTTAAAATATATATAAGCTAACTTGGTTTCAGATTTATACAACTACTGAAAGTAAATTGCCTTTTGGTCAAAACTTGTAGGGGTTGTTTTTTTTTTTTTTTTAAAAAAAATTCAGACGATTAATATGATTACTATTAATTAAAAAAGTAACTTCTGGTTGCATAAATACATTAGTTCTGGCTTTGAATCTTAAGTCTGCATTGACTAAGGCAAAATCTGGAAATTTAGACTGGTTGTAGAGGATATTGGATATTATATCTAGTGTTAATTGATTATTTAATTAAGCTTACAGAAGGTGACTTTAGAACAAAATCAGAAAACATACATGTATCAATGAAAGGTAATTTAGATCAATTTTATCTTAAATTATTTATTTACATATCTGAAACAAATAGTTATTATCAACATTATTAAACAGTTTTACATTAAGCTTATGGTATGTATGGAATTGGTTTTGAGTTTAATGGTTATTGTAATACGTTTTCAGCTCTCAGGAAGAGTTTTTTAAAAGAAATAATGATAGTGTTTATGTATATGTATAAGCATTCCGAGATGTCTGTCATAGTTAATAGAAAATTGATTTTAATGTATTTATTCTCTGGTGAAAAATCTATGATGTCAGTTTTAATATATCTTTATATCAAACGAGATTAAATTAATTTTACAGTTCGGAATGTTTATTTGATTTCAAATCAATTGCGTGAATTCTAGTAATAGTTATATTAAAGTATTTTAAAGCAAAAGTAATATTGTGTATTCAATCTTCTGCCTAAGATAACTAGGCATAGGGTCATTTGCTCTAAGTTTACTGCTTGCTACTCTTTTAGCACAGTTTAGGGATGCATAGTAATAGTTAAAACTATATCGTAACACTTCACCTGACCATCAATTTATTACTCAGTGGTGTTTTGCTGTTATTATCTGGAGGATAAAAATATCCAGATTAATTAAATTTGGGCAGATGAGTGTTGATGTTGTTGGTTATAAAACAAAAATATGACTAATATAACACATCATTTGTCAGTAGGGAGAAAGCTGCCATAATTCTATGGATGCTAAAGTCTTTAGTAGATTTTTTTTCCTTTACTGGAATGAAACGATTTAAATGTGTTTCTATCTTTTTTTTAAAGTCAGTATGCGCTTCATTACTTTGAAATTACTGCTGACTAATATATGCTTCTTAAATAGAATAAAAAATTAATTAGCTCTAAATATGACAGAAATTATTCATGTAGTATTTCATCTCTTTATAGCTAGTAGGTTTTACTTTGATTAATGTTTTCAAAATTTATTTACACAGTGTATTCCTAATATGCGAGTCTTACGATATAATAAAATTGATTTATTTCCATAATTAATATAAATTACACTCTCCGCCCATCTGTTATTTACAATTTTTAGGACATGACTTAATTTTAAAAAAAATATCCGTAAGAACAATTATATTTCCAGTCCTTTAAAGTAAATTTTATGTTTAATAGTGCCAATTTTCTAAAAAAAAATATCGTTGGTGCATTTTTATCATCATCATCATCATTCTTTTTGGGGTTTTTTTTTTTTTTGCATAGTCTTTGCCTTCTACATCTTCCTTCTATTATTAGTTCTAATACTACAACAACAAGACTGGATTTATTATTAAACAGTACTATAAAATACTAATAATTTTTGAATACAATAAATCACATGTTTTGTTGCTCAGGAGATTACGTGATGTTGATAGAATCCAGCTGATGTCCATGGAACTTTAGTTAGAATTTTCCGCCTTCTATTGCACAAAATGATGAGTAATCTGCTGTTATATACATTATTTCCAATTGCATGGCGTCAAGTTCTTCACTATCATACTGCAGACAGCCTTCTGCTTTATTAAGAAATCTGTTCCTCAAGGTTTTTTTTTTTTATGCGTTAGTTGAATTTTGGTAGTCCCAAATCAAAAATTTGCATTTTCATTGTAGTACAGCACATTCTTGGTAATCAATTATAAAATGAAAAATAAAAAAAAACACTATTGAATAATCAAAACTTCAGATCATGTTCAGTTGCACTTTCTTATTTTTTTACTTTCTATCATTTGATTCGTCATATATTGAAGACCGTAATCTCATGCCCAGAGTTTTTCTCATAGCAAAAGAAAACGAACTAAGTTGAAAACTAAGTTATTGGGTTTTTTTTAATATATTGACAAATATGCTATCTGAGATGCATAAACCATCAAGCCATAGTTTTACTGTAATAAATGGTTGAAATTAATTATTTTATACACTGATACAATTTATTATTCAAGATGTTATATAAAAGTGATATATGATTATATATGTGCTTAATACTATAAAGATTAGCTTACTTACATATATTACTTCTTTCACACTTTGGAATAAAGCAAGTAAAATCTGTGTAATATAAATTAACATTAAAGACCATTTTCTGATTTGCGGTTGCTGATAATGAGACTTGGCCCCGTTGAAGGGAGTTCCCATGAAACCTGTCCTTTGAGCTTTCTATGATCACAATTCACAATTTGGTTATTATGTAATATCTTACATCTTGGTTAATTAAAAAGCTAATAGAAAGTACTTACAAAATGCCCTTAATCATAATATAACATCCATGTATAATGTATGTATTCTATTCTATAATTCCACCAATGTTTAGACCATATTCTGTAGTCATTTTCAATTATATATATATATATGTTTAGAAAAGAGCATTTAGATGATAATTTTTATATATTGAAATTAGAAGGTCTTTTTTTAAAGTGGATTCTAATTTTAGATAGTCCTATTTTGTCATTATATTCTTTATCTCTTTTTTATAAAATCTACAAATACAGCTTTTCCCTGCTTCAGTAGTAGAGGATTGTTTTCAAAACCTTTAATCAGTTGAAGAACTAAAACTGCTTTGACACAAATGATTGACACAATCCTTTAGAGTTCAAATAATATCACAAAATGATATAATCGTAATTGAAGCTGTTTAAAAATATTATAAATACTACAACAAATATTGTTGTGAATGGCAAATATCTATCATCAAAGGGAAAAAGTTGGATGGGAATGCATTTTTAAAGTAACATTTAAGTAAATTTTATGTTATAGTTGTTTTTTAGAATATATTTAATTTCTTTATTATTTTGCTTGACAAAATATTGAACATATTTATTTATAATAATATCAATTTTTATTTTGTAATGAAATATATGCTTCAGTTTAAATAAACAGATTTTGAAAAGTGCTTTCAACTATTTTAGTATATTTGTTTTAAGGTTGGATTTAAGAGCTACAAATATCAGGTTTGATTCTCTGCATATTAAAAAAAAAAAAAATCTCAAAACTATCAGTTGAATTGAATCACTCAACCTGCCTTTAGATTTGCTCAAACTTTTGATGATTTTCCAGTCAACTAACCAATCATCATTTATATGTATATATAATGATGAGATGTATTTATATTTCTTCGATATTATTTTTATCTCTTATACAACTCTTTCTGATAAAAAGTGTAAAGTCGTGGAGCACGTGTCTTTTTAACATTGGATAAGTATTCGTTAATCTACAGTGGGTTTTTTTTTTTAATATGTCAAAGCGTCGGCCGGGAAGCGAACCCCAGAACAACTGCTTATAAGGCAGTTGTGCTAACCACTCGGCCACCAATGCTTGACTACAGTGGAGTTTTAGTTGTTTATTAGTAATGTGACTGTATATTATAGTACTTAGTTTCATATATTAACATGTTATGTATTATACTGCATACTTTTTAGATTTTAAATCATCATGTATATATATATATCATTAAAAATCAGTCAACACTTAGACAATCCTAATATCAATAACAATCAACAATTTCAAACTGTTGTGTATTTATATACCACACACATAAACTAATGTGCATAAAGTAAAACAAAACTAAACTAACTCATAAATACATACAAAGCATTTTATTTACAGATGGATACTATTAGGTTTTTAGTATTCCTTTATTCTCTTATAGTTTCCTATAGCAACATTTTGCCAGTTTTGCAATCGTTTGATGATGGGTGACTGGAACTAAAATATTTTAATTTATTAGCTCAAAAAAAAAAAGGGGGGGGGGAGATCTGAGGAGATCAGAAGTCTACAAGAAATTAGAAAGGATCTGCACGTCTGCCAGGTTGTTCTTGGTCTTTGAGAGCAGTTGCAAAATTAATTGTAAACTCCTCTTTTATTGGTGTTAGCAATAAGCAATAATAATATATTTCGTTTATTTAAATGTTTATGATTATTTTTATAAAATATTTGTATAGTAATTTTTTAAAAACAAAAATAATACATGATTACATTTTGATTTTAGTTCAATATGTTTTATTCTTTAAAATACAAATTTAAAGAAATTCAGCATATTGGAGGAAACCACATTCAATAATGGTTTGCTACACATAGTTGCACAGAACTTTTGTGATATTTTAAAAATTATAAGTGGAGTTTAAGAGCAGAATTTGATGGATTTATGATGGCTCTACATTTATTTAATGACATTTTAAAAATGAAATTCAATCAATAAAGATTTTATTATTCTTATTATGAATTTCACTTTAATTATTATTTTTTATATATTTGCAAATTTCAGATATGATTTTGTTAAGATGTTTTTCATTTGTAAACTTATATTTTTATCAAATCAAGCCCAAAGTTATTTGAATACTAATGTAAAATCAAGGTTTAAATATTAAAGTCAAGATTGACAAAAATGACCATCAGGGAGAACTATGAAAAATGGTATACTATTGAAGAATTTACTTTAATTTTTTGAAATGAGGCTAGAATCATTTTACTACAGTCTCTCAGTGCATTCTTTATATTAGAAGTAAAGACTAAAATAAATTGTTTAAAAAGAAAGATAGATATGTATAAAACTATCAGTCATTTTCCTCGGATTTTTTTACATGTGATATATCTCATTTTTTGCCAGTCACGATTAAAAATGTGACGAGATTTCGTATCAGCTTTTGCCTGTCCAAATTCCGTCACTTTTAATGGTACAATAAAGATTTTACCCGCGTTTGAAAATTTAGAAAAAGTTCTGTAAGATGCTGCCCTCTCTTGAATTATTTTACAAGTAAAAAATCAATAAAACAGTAATCAAAACTTAAACAAAAGAAATAGGAGGGTTTTCCTTGAATCTTATTGGCTGTTACATTTTGACAACAAAGGAAATGGCTGTCAATCACTGAAAAGTTGCGATATGTTTTTGCTTTATTTTGAAAATGATAAACGAATGTTTTAGACTATTTTAAATGTATTTTTTGACAAGTTATAAATTATTTTGATGAAATATGCGAAAAATAAAAATTATTTTAGAAAAATAGTTCAGAATTTAATAAATTATTTACTTTTTTTTCAGCGATAAAATTGTCAAAGAAAATTGCTGACGTCATAAAACGTTTTCATTGGTTAAAAATATTCGTTTTACAATTTCCGATCGCAAATATTTTTTATAACTATAAAGAGAAAATTATTTTTGAAAAAACTTTCGTTCTCTTTCATAATCTGACAAATTATTAATATACTTTTTACAAACAAAACTAAAGTGTATATAATATTAAAAGATAAATATATTTTGATGATTGAATTTGTGTTTTGACACTTCACTTTGTGAATTGACCAATTAAAATTTTAAACTTTTACTTCACTCGGCCAATAAAAAAATCAGCAGAAAATAGAATATTATTGTAAATCTAAATATTACAAAAAAAGTCAGATGTCACATGTCCTAATTTAATAAGCTTGTATATATAACATCTAAATATTAACAGTAATGTAAGCTGACTATTTTTGACTTCAATTATCCTCAGACTTATGTTTAGCAATAAAGGGTAAAACTATTATAAGTTTTAAGCAAAACTGTTGAACAATCAAAACTCTCCACTTTTAAAAATCATCAATAGTATTCTGTCACATGGATAGGTCCAGAGAGTGGTCACATCACCAATTCATCCATTTTTCCACTCTGTTCTTTTCAATTTCACATAACTTTTTCCATCTCTTATATCATCCAACAATGTCAATTTTTTCCATCCTTTCACTTTTGAAAATAATGAACAAATTCTATGTAATAAGTGTATGTGAAAAATGTTTATTTTTGTTGTTAAAGAGAAAGAACGTCATAATGAAGTGTCCAAACAGGCAATTATCTGTATGATTCAGTCATGTTTGAATGGCTGCAGGAATTAACAATATTGTTTATGCATTAAACATCAATTTTAATCGTCTTTCATTAAGTATTAAATTCTCAAAATTATTATAGTTTGTGTTGTTCCTCTTCCAATGTTTTTTTTTTTTTAAAGAAAGAGCCAAGATGTGTTGGTGTTATTATTATTTTTATTAACATTATAAATATCTAATCATGCTTTTGAATAAATGTTTATGGGAAACTATTAAGAAATATAATATTATAGACTTTAATCTTACTGATCATATTAATTTGTTTAACTTTAATTTTTTGAACTTTTGCATCTTTCTGAAACTACAAGGAATTTTATACAATTAATCATATATCTGTGGGAATTAAATGAAGTTTTAAATATTTTGAGATGCAAAGATTTTACCAAATATCTCAAAAACAGAACCAGAATTTACATTAATCACAGTTGATTGGTTTGGGGGGAAATAATTAAAATTCAGATCGACTGGGCTATTGGGGAGGAGGGGTATTCCCATGGGAATAATGTTTGAGATAATAAAACCACAAAACTTACTTTCATGGATTAACATTTAATATTGTAACAATTTCCAAACATTAATGTTATTATTTTAAAAGTGAAATGAACGTAAATTAGACATTCACAAAATTAGCATTCTCTTCATCTGTAATTATTATATTCAGGTAAAACTTCTTTTTAAAAATTTTTTCATCAAATTTAATTGTATCTTTAACCTTTCTGCTGTGCACATTTTTTTGATGATCCTATCAGCTATATGGATTACATTTCCAACTTTTTATTTCAATGAATTAATTTGTATTCTTTGTTTACATTTTCATAATTTTCAAATCATTTCTTAGAAATATAAGCTTGCAGGCAAAAACTTTAATCGAAAATAATATTTTAAAAATGAAATACATGATCTCAACAATAATGTTGTTTTTTTAGTGATTGCCAATAAGAATATATTTGGAACAAAATAAAATTTATGTAAACTCCTTTTTTAAAACATGAATGCATTTATGTCAAGAACACGTAAAGCAGCCAAATTGTTTTAAAATTTTTAATTCCACTTATAATTATTAAAAAATTATAGGTAGAATAATTAAAGTTATCTGTGCTAACACACATTCCTTTTTAATTAATCACAACTTCCTGCTTTATATTATTACATTTTTCTTAACTTGTCTTCTAAAAACAAAAATTTTTGAATAAAATCTGAGTGTAATCATAAATATATAAACAAGCTAGTTTTTGAATTTAACTAAAGAATGCTTTCAAACATGAAAACAAAGAAAGTATTGAATAGTGACATTGATTTGTTGTATTTTTTATAAAATTAGTAAATCATATTTTTGTTTCAATTTTTTACCATCAAATGAATTAAAACTGGCAAACTAGCGTAGATAGCAGTAAGGGTAAATTTAAGCTAAACCAATAGAAGCAACATTATGTAAGCTTTAAAAGAAGAAATATCAAAGAAAGAATTAAACAGTAGATTATTTTCTGTAATATAATAAAGAATGTCTTTCTTATTTGATTTTCACATAACTGATAATGAAGTGAAGATTTCATAAAACTTTAAAGGATTTTCACTTCTTTAAACCAAAAGTAGCTTTATATATATATATTTCTGGCAAAATAAAGTTGTGGGGTTTTTTTTGAGAACTTTAGTGAAAAGACAGTTTTTAATTTGTCATTAGAAATTAAAAATCAAATATAATTGACTCTACAAGTAATGCTTATTTAAATTAGATAACTTTATTTGCCATGGCCAAATTGCATAATTAAATAAAGCTAAATTTGCAAAATTTAATGTTTATTTAGTTTAAGTAATATTTTTGTTCAGATATAACTATTTGTTAATAAATTTATTATTAAAATTATTTTTAATATAATTAAAGAAATGAAATTTTTTTTATAAAAGTTATAAATTAAAATAAATCTAGATACTGCAAATCTCTAGCACTCGTTACAATACTTAACTGACAGCCAATCAGATGGCATGGATAGCTGTCAAAATGACATTCAAACCTAAACACACAATAGAAATTTTCTCTTGTGTATCATTTCGACAGCTATCTGTGCCATCTGATTGGCTATCAGTTAAGTATTGTAATGAGTGCTAAAATTTTTGTTGTGTGTTTAGGTTTGAATGTCATTTCGACAGCTATCCGTGCCAGCTGATTGGCTGTCAGTTAAGTATTGTAACGAGCGCTAGAGATTTGCAGTATCTCAATTTATTTCAATTTTCAACAATCAGCGCTTCACAAATTAAAATATTATTTAAGTTATAAATGAAGGAAATAAAAAACAAAACATTTTCTGTGTTAGTGAGAATTACATAGGTTTTTCTTTTTTGTTTCATTTTAAATCCTGAAAACATCGTATAATTACAAAAATAAATACAATTTTATATTTATTAAATTAAGAAATCATCTCTCTTCAATTATCAAAGTAAATCTGGAAACCAAAGATTATCTTTACAATTATTTCTGCTTGATTAAAATCTGAACAAGTGCCACCATTTTGTGTTTATTGAGTTTAGTGATTCGATCTTTGAACTGTAGAACCATGTATTTTGCTAACTCCTTATTGTTTATTATTAAAATTGAAGACTAAAATAAATAATGTTTACCAGACAGTTGTGTTTACTATAAGAATACAATAGAATTACTGACTCACAGATTGTTTTAATGCCATCTGAAGTGAATCATCTTTGAAGAATTTGAGGATAGTCCATTCTGTGAGAAAATGAAATTTGCTAGGAAAGAGTTAAATTTGCTTTTCCCGAGTCTTTACATTTTTAAATGTAGCTTTTGCTACATTTCAGTTCTTATTCTGGTATCAATTACTGAACTATATTTTTGTGTACTTGATAATATTTCTTTATTGCTCATCTTTGATAACTTGGAATTTCACATTTAAGATAGAATTAT